>CM076401.1:35126952-35726952 GCA_038363315.1 Mugilogobius chulae | reverse complement strand
TTTAGTTTTTTCTCTGAGGCTTGATAGATTTATAATAGGGCTTAAAGGTGCTGCATCTGATTTCTGCAGCCTAATAAGTTAGTAAAAAAAACTATTTCATTTTGTTTACTTTCTCCAGTAGTACCTCTTAATTTAAGTTCCTCTTAGAAGTGCATTCAGAACTTTCAAAAGCAAGAGCAGGGCTGGCTATCTGGTCTGAGGCTGAAGAGCTCTGCTGCTGTCATCCTTGAAGAGTCAAACAACTGCCACCACTGCAGGGGAAATTCATCTATATTTAATTTTAAACACAGACCCTTAGATCCATAAACCCTTTATTACACATACATTTCAATCTAACAAGGTTTTGATGTAATTTAGGGGGGCCTGGGGTATCTGGGGAAATCTTTTTATCTTTTTCAATTTCCTGGTGTTTTAGATGTGATATTCTATTGTGACATGAGACATGAGACAGCAAAAAAAAAAAAAAGTTCCTCGTAGAGACCAGCCCCAGATACCCTCCTTAGCTCTGCCCCTGTAAAACTGGGTTTTACGACTATAAAGATTGCTTTTAAGATTTCCACGCTGCGCCGTTTTGCGTGATTTAAACCGCTGTTATATTCACATGTTTTATTTCACTCTATTTTCTGTGGCTTTAAGGCTGATTTACACAAAATAAGGATCAATATGAAGCTCCAGTTTCACAAAATATTACTGGGAACATGAAAAAAATCTGTCTGTTGAACAGCTCTGCTTTGACGTTGCACTGACAGTTGCACACAGTTCGCTGCTGTAGAGGGAGTCCAGGAGGATGGGCGAGAGAAAGAGAGAGCATGTGGAGGCGCAAATGTTTCTGAATGAGCAAAGAGCCACACTCCTAATGGCCAAGAGCCGTATGTGGCTTGCGAGCCTCAGGTTCGCCACCCCTGGGCTAGAGCATGTTTTGTCACAGAAAAGCTAATGACATCCATGCTAGCTATGCTATCTAGGGCTGCATGATTTAGGAAACATTTTTGTATTTTCGATTTGCAATCAAAGTAAACAGAATTTGGCTTAGCAGTCATATTTAAATGTTTTTACGAGGATAGACTAAAAGAAATAGGTTAATGCGTTGACAAATGAATGATGTAATGAAGACAGGGAACAATGCTCTATCACTACACACAGATGGGACCCTGCAAACTAATGTTCACCCAAATAGATACTTAAAAAATAGATTGTTCAGTTATTTCCTAAAAAAGCTGACATGAGTAAATGAAGCTAATAAAATATGAACATTTGCAATTTCCCTTTAGTCTCTGAAGATTATAATCTTAAGGACAACCTGATTCTTTTCCAGCTTCAGTAATGCGATAATAAATTTTTAGCTTACATAAAAGTGACTTACTACACAATCTTTCTCCAAACAGCAGTAAGAAAACTGCACTCTATTCGTTATGTTTATGGTAAGAGCTTTGGCCTTATCTTCTTTACAGTATTATGCTTTCGTATATATCTAGCCTGGGCTGTTGATGTGGTGTAGTTTTCTGAGTGCTTCTGCAGACAGGCTTTGTGTTCAGCGTTCTGCTTTCTCTCTTTCTGTTGGCGATAAATCAGCAGACAGATCGCCCGCACCTCCCTGAACTCAAAGTGGGTCAGCCCAGCAGCCATCAGAGGATCTTTGACAGACACTGGCTCTAACTAGCATCGCTGAGACAGACACAACTAAACCAACAACAGAATGGGTAAATGAGGACAAATCTAAGGCGCCGTAGATTTACACAGGAACAGACGGGCTTGCTTTGGGTAAACTGACAGAGCAGCAATGGAGACGCCGAGGCCGAAAAGCTGGTGTCATCCAGAAAGTCCTTCAGTCAAATTAAATGTAGGATTCTTGGCATGACTCACAAGGTTGCAGACTGAGAAGGAGCCAAAGAGGATGGAGAGCGAGGTGGGGGTGTTTAGAATGATGGAGATGAAAGCAGCACAGTGATGGACAGAGGACAGAGGGTGACCTGTCTGGGCGTGTGAGGCTCCTGGTAGCTGGGCAGGATCTTGAGCACCACACTGCCGCTGGCCTCCTTCAGCATCTCCTGCAGCACCTTGGGGTCGTTGCCCACCTCTTTACCGTTGACCTCTTTGATGATGTCGCCCACGTGGAGCAGGCCCTGCTGGTCGATCATACCGCCGTGGAGAATCCGGGCGATCACCAGCTCGCCGCTCTCCACACGGAAGGTTACACCCTGAATGCACACAGGGTCACAGTGTTAATAAAGGTATAAGGGCAAGGTCAAATCAAAGTTCTTAGTAGGCTACGTTTCTTTAATGTTCCTCTGAATGCTTTGAAATACATGCTTTATTACAGTGAGCGGACGTGCCTGTCCACAGATCTGACTTTCAACTTTGCATGGCTGTTTCTATGGAGATGCAAGTTTAAGCCATATTGTGTAACATTCTGTGTGCAAAGGAAAATCATCTCCATGTAGAAAAGCTGAATGCAAGCCCTGCATCAATAATCTTAGTGCATCTTTAACTGAGCCTCAGCAGAAAGGTAAAGAAATATTGCTATCCACCAAGAAGGCACTTTTTTTCAATCCATTATCCTCAAATGATCTAAATGCCTTTAGCCTGTTTGAAGATATCCATCTAAACGGTCTTACCTTCAAATCCCTGACACTTGGATTGCATTAGGACATTCACATCTAAATTGCTGTTTGGCAGGTGCTGTTCTGAAACCTTTTAGGCTTTATTACATAAATCTACCTGATAACTTTCGGTGGCGCCAGTGAACTGCTTTAAATGCATTTTTAAAAGTGCACATAAAGTAGGCAGCCTTGGGTGACTCAGCCAGTCAGTTACAGATTTTTAAAAGATCTATTCAGATGAAGTAAGATTCAGTAGTCAGGGCATGTTCCTGGACTATAAGAGGACAGAGGACGTACCAGGTGCTCCCCGGAGACCTTTCGTATTCCCACCATGCGCACTGCGTCTGGGGGCACGGGCTGGTTGTTCAGAGCTGCGTCCATAAAGGAGCAGGGGCTGGGTGGAGGGGTCTCGTAGTTTTTGGATGCAACTGAATCATGTGTTTCCAGCAGAGACTGAAAGTAAAACGTTATGACAAGGATTAAATAGGGCTTTACAAATGAGGCAGAAACACAGTAAAGACTGAGCCGTTCAAGCTCAATTGAGCTCAGTCTTGCATAATTAATAATTTTTCTCATCAGTTTGACAAAGCTGTTGTACTATACACATTGGCAGGTCGGAAAACTTATATCAACCCAAATACAGCGAAAGAAACACATCGCTTCAGGAATTCTTGGACATGTTGGCACAGTTCCCAAAAATAGCATTAAAAATTATCTACTCTAGTGGTCTGATATTGTGACCTAAATGTATCAGAAAACAACAACAAATCTAATGCTTCATCTGGTAAATTGAGCATGAGTTAGGAATGTGGCTATTGGTGTAAGCATCTGGTTTAACAAGTACCTGAGACAACAAGGCTTTGGATTAGGAAAAGGTCTGAACCAGCTTCAGTGTCAACATACTGTAAAATAAATGTGGGCTATTAAATTTAATAACATACATCATATTACTACTATTACTGGTACTGTGTATCAGGTCCTTTCATTAGACTTAATAACTCACATTTTAGTACTGTGGCCACACTAATTCAAGTTTAACTAAACAGTTGAACTCTTTCAGAATGATAATATCCACATATGATATAGGGTACCCTGAAGTATTGTTATTTCAACAAACCGCAGACTTTCTTTTGTTTAACTGTATGGAGGTAGAAAATGACCTGCAGAATCTCAATGAAATAAAAACTTAAAAACATTCTTGATGGAGATAAATCAGATTTATGAATATTACAGCTAAAAGAACAACTTTTCCAGGAAAGGCACTCCTCTAGAGAATAATGGAGCCATTTTGGTGGAGATTAAAAGCATCTCAAAGTAAAGACACACATTTTTAATATGCTTTTTAGTCTATGAAATATACCCAAGTAAAAAAACATTTTTATTTATTTTATGGCTGTATGCCTATAATTACCTACACAGAGCCAACACTCTCAGTTATTCTTAATCTCATCTGATTTCAGATGTTAAACAAGGATGGGCCTGGTTAGAGGTAGTACCAGATTCTACAGTGGGGCAGCTTAGTGTTGTTGTGTCCTTGAGCAACACATGTACGCCTTTAAACAGGTGCATGTCAGATTGTATGTGGGATAGCACACAAGCTTGTGAGACACAATTGTCACAGGTACCCACATGTAGAGATTTCATTTGGCTTGGACACACACAAACAACAAGTGGCTTACACCAGTCAAAGGTTTTAGAAAATAAACACAGTTTCTATATATATATTTTTAAACTGAAAATCATTCAGTTTTTGTGTCTGATATGAAGTCATAGCTCCAAAAATCAGAGCCATAAATGACACCAAAAGCAGAATAACACATACATTTAGAGCTTTCAAGGGAAAATTGTGAACTGTATCACAATACAAAGAATTTAATTCTAATAAATTATGTCACAATCTCTTGTCTAGTTCTTTCGGAGCCAGTCTTGTGTGTAAAAGCGTTGTGTCTTAGCAATACTAGTAATATGCTGTTTTTTAGCAGAGTTAACAACCACCAGACACTAAATAGCCAAAGAAACAAAAGCAGCTCTAACACAAATTAGCATTATTCAGTGTACAAGAGTGGGACCTGAAAGTGTGGCTCCTTCAGGATCCGGATCAGCTCGTCTGCAGCCTGGCTCCTGTGTGTGAGTGGACTAAGTTCTTTGAGGATGTCCTGCACCAGCTCCACGTTATTCTCCCTCACCGCCTCCAGTTTGGGCTCCTCGAACCTCTCATGGGCCTGCAACAACACAGACAACATTTACACCCAACATGAAAACCCCACTGACTTTGGAGCACAGTTAAAAGAATCAGGTGGGTGAGTGCACAGCGTCTCTTGCTGTGTTATAATTAAATGTTGTTTGTGATCCTGTCGGTGATAATAACAGGGAACAGACAGACTGCAGAGTGCGCCTGGGCCCCTGCTGTGAACACTGGCCAGTCTCATAAATGTAACAACCCTGAAACAGAAACAGCCCAAACTCCAGTCAAATCTTGTGCCCTGTAGGTTTTTGGCCGGGATTGCGAGCCATCAATATTTCATACTACATTAAATTTTCACTGCTTTCTCTTGTGCTGTTATTGGACATAGAGCTGAACCTCTCGTTCAGGGTCAAGGCGAGAGTGAACATTTTTATACAGTTTGGAAGAAACCCATGGCGGGAATAAGTAGACTTTGTTGGGCTTTAGTAAGTACGAAAGACCTTTCAATAAATAAATAAAAAAATGAATAGTGAAAACAACAAGTAGAATCTGAAACTAGGCAAACAAAGATGGCAGCTTTCGTGGATGTACGTGTCTCTGCTGCTGTCGAGTATTTCCATTTTGAAAGAAAATGACACTTATAGGCTGCCTTGTTGCCTATTGGCCTGTTAGCCTGTCAATCAAACTCACTATGTTCCTTGCATAAGTGATTATCCCAGTAAGCACTGAGACAACACTGGCCTGTTGAACACATGGGAATTGTTTAAAAAAACCACAAACCGTTGCTGGATTTGTCATTTCTTGGTCGTCGTCCATACATATACATAAAAGATAGTGAAATCAGCGCCTTGACAATGGTATTTTTCATGATTTTTAAAATAAAGTTTAATTATATTTACAGCTATATTGCTACATCTTTTATGTAGCATATTTTACCTCATTTAACACTTAGATCTGATGTGAGTTATCTTTAAAAATGTGTCATGGTGGACTTCATTTTGACTCAGTCATCTACAATCTAAAATTTTCAACATTCTAATGACAGAACATTTTAAAAGAGGTATAAATTATTTTTTTCCCAATTTGTGACAAACATGAAAGCAGAAAAATGTTGAACTAACTTTGAAATGGGATCAAGTACAAGTCTGGCAGCTGAGAAGTTTGTGTGAGTGAAAGAGGAAGAGCTCCCGCTGTGAGACGGGATTCAGCTTGTAGCAAACAACTCAGTGTCTCCACGGAAACATAAAATCGCAGTTTACGAGGCTGGCTGCTTTTGTCGATTTACTCATCATTATTAGCAATTACTGAAATGGATCATTGGGAGCCGAGGTCAAGTGGTGGACACAGAATGGGTGGTATTGGAGTGTTTTGGATGGCTGCAGTGGGAGGGCCTGTGGTGGTAACTAAGACCAGACCTGAGCTGCACTGTTGCTGTGGATGATGACTCAACACATTGTTTATTTGTTCTTCGACACACAGCCTGGTTTTTCTATGCTCAGGTTGTATTGACATTGGCTGATCCTGTGTGACTTCTCAGTGTGAGGAATCATATGACTAAGAGGACACGTACAAAAAGAAAATGTCAGACATGCAAATTAGTTTAAAAAAAAAAAAAAAAAAGCATCTTATGTTTACCTTGATAGTTTATGTTAGTTCAGGTTGCATATTTTAGAAACTGGGTGCAATACAGTTTTTAATGGGCAGAGACATTCAGTGAATTATGGAAGCCAACAATTGAAGTCAGCAGAGTGCTTAGATTTGTGCTTCGGGCTCCTAATAAATACGACATATGCACATACATGCATATAAAGGTTATACTTGTGTTGTTTGGTTGTCTTAGTTTGTTCCACAGAGAAAATTGAGCCCTAAAGCAGCCTGCTCTCACAAAAATGCATGTCTCTAGGCCACACAAAATATGTCAATGCATTTTAGCTTATTATTCATGCACATAAACCAAATCCTAATCTTAACCAACCCAAACATTATTTTTTTGTAACTTACCTATTCACCCCCAAATAAAACCCTTCTCTTGTCTGTAAGATGACAAAAAATATTGTGACTTTCAGTGCACAGACACGACGGAAAATAAAGTGAGTTGACATTAAACGTGCATTTTCATGAGAATATGTTGCCATTATAAAAAATACACTATAACTACAATATTCATTATAAATATGTAGGGCTGCAACAAACGGTTATTTTGGTAATTAATTAGTTGGACAATTATTCTTTCGATTACTTGATTAGTTGTTTAGAATACAAAAGTTTCTTGAATACAAGATTTTTGCAAATTTTGAGAAAAGATACAATCACTTAAGGTGCAGATCTACAAAGTAGTGTTTACGTCGAAAAGCACTCAAACTACACAATTGTCACGACTCATCATCATTGTTGTTCAGTCTGAGCATTTTCTCAACTGTTTTGAAACCTATAGAAAGTAGGATTGTATGACTAATCAATACTAACGCTATATCAAATCTATTCTATAGACTCTCAATTATTTGTACAAAAAATACTTTAAAAGAACACAACTTGGTCTTTGCTGACAATTTTACAAAAAATTCAACTATATACTGTAATTTCTGCCAAATTGAGCGCACCTGAATATAAGCCGCAAAAAAGGAGAACTGAGGTACTCCGAAGTACAAAAATAAAAATCCTTTAATATAGCAGGGACATACCGACGCGTTTGGACCCCTTAAGTGTCTTCATCAGGGTTTGTTTTTATTTTTGTACGCCAGAGTGCCTCAGTTCTACTTTTTTGCTGTTCTGCGTTGTAACCAAAAACTGTTACTTTAGTTTAAAAATGTCAATGGCATTGATAATGGCATTGATATCGAGAATTAAGTCCATTCCCTAGTATCAAATTGAGTTTGAAATAGTACAATAGTCATTTAAATTGTGACAAAAACACAAGTATAAAGTTTACAGTTTATGATTATTTGATTACTAAATGAGTTGCCAATTATTTGAATAATCAATTAGTTGTGATCAATCGATTAACTTGTTGCAACCCTATGAATATGTCACTGTAACAAACAGCAGATTTTAAATATTTGTTTTTTGTTGGACACTGGCAACATCACACTTTTGAAGTCTACATATTTTATTCAGAATCTTAAATAAGTCGATACAGACAAGTGGGCGGGGATAGAAAGGTGTAGGTGATCGATGGTATTTTCTGAGCACTAAAGCAACAGCTGCAAAACAATACAAGATTACTCAAGCATAAATGGATCAATCCAAATACAACTTTGAGTAAACTAATGATAAGGTTCTACATGAATTCAACATTCTATATTACTAAATTGAGTGGAGTCATAGATGTCATTTGGGTTCTTAGGAAGATAACAAGGCTTATCAGCTCTTTAATGAACAAAAGTGAAGCCTGGCACACAGTCATAACGCGCTCTCTAAATCCAGCTCAGTGTTTGCTGCAGATGCCATCCTTCACCCAGACGACCGCAGAGCCAGACTTGGAAACGCAGCGGGACAACTGGTTAAAACAAACCACCAGACACAACAAGAGCGTGCGGTGGAAAAGTGTGGGCTTATTTCGCTCTTCCCTAAACGCTTCCACCGCCCCATCTGCTCAGATCGATGCGCGGCCAAGCACACAGCTGATAACGACGTACCGGTGTGGAGGGTTCTTTTGCATGATGATAGCTCTGCTTGTCAATATGTGCTCGTTGTGCTCCTAATCATTGTTCGCTTCCATTAGAGAATTGTGGTTTGCCCAGATTGCATCATTCAAGCTGTGTGTGCCTGTTTGATTCGCTCACTGCTGCCGCGGCTGCAAATCTGTTTCCTCGGGTTTAAAAGTCACTGACAAATGCATCAGGAGAAAACTGAATTTAGAGACATTTTCAAAAGGACTTTATCACAGTATTTTTGTCTGATTTACACAGCAAATCTAACAATAAGTAGTGTGCTGACTGCTCACTTCCTGTTTTGCGTAGAATACAATTTTCGACGCAGAAAAGCTAATAAAATATCAGGACATTTTGACATTGGAGATACAAAAGAGGCAAGTATAATAAGTGCAAAACAGAAGGAGTAAAAGTTTGGGCAGAAAACATGCGAGGAACACTGCAGAATTTAGTATCAACATGAGCTCCTCTTGGAACAAAAGCGTTGAAGAATTACAGTGAGATTTTGGGCAGATTTGGAGTCTCTCTCTGTCTCTGTGGAAATGTGAAAAATTGCCAACAAAGCGCAGCCTCTCCTGGGACAAAACAACGTGGTGGACAAGCCGGGCGACTACAGAGGAACACAGATCCATACTAATGCAGCGCTCACGGCCCAAACAATGAGAGATGTGGACTGACTTTGCACCACTTCTCTACAGGCATTCGCAGCGTAGGATTTCAGAGAGAAAATTAGAAACCAGGGCACAACAGAACCTGCAAAAAATACAGACAGAATCTTCTCTGTAAAGGTCTTTGAATGTGAAAGTGTGAAACTATTGGAAACATAGGGCTGTGCAATTAGGCACATATTAATCTAGTCTGAGATTCAGTCACTTCTAGGGTGTGAATTGCCATGAATCTGGCGATTCGATTCGTATCACGATTCACACCTCACGATTCAATTAATCCCGTTTAATCCCGATACTGACACAAACGATTATATATTGCAATTAATTGATAATTATTTCTGTTTTTATAGATCTATACTATTAAAGTACACTCAAAAAAACAAAATGTTATGAAATACAATTTATTTCACTTTTTGTAAAGTATATTACCAACAATAAATTCAAGTAACAAGTTGCATAATGATCTTTAAAGTTAGGGTAGCTAACTTCTTTACTTGCAAATTAGTAAACTTTGTGTATATTCATTAATCAAAAATGAGTTTTAAGAATCGATTCAGACACATTTTGAATCGATGCGAGAATTGCGCATTAAGGTATTGCGATTAATTGCCGAATCGATTTTTTTTAACAGCCCTAGTCACTTCTGATACTTAATTATTGATGATTAAAGATGTATTCCAGTCGTTTGTTAGTAAAGCATGCAGTTTTCAAAGACAACTTTTGTTTTAAGCAGCCATGTATTATTCCAATTATTAGAAGTAATGTTCATGACAATAACATTTCAAACTGGATTTAAATACAAAGAATTATGCTCAATTTCTGAAACTGCTTTCAATGCCACAATTATTCGCAAAATACTAGTGTTAGATTCAAGTCTTTAGAGAAGACAATATGATTTATTTTTAGCACAAAATAATATTTTCTAAATCACTAAATCCTGTGGCTTAGTAGTTTTGATAAAGCTCCAAATCATTGTAAAATTGCCGAGGAAAGGTCACACTGTGCTGTGTATGGGATTGTCTTTATTATCTTTATTGTTTGTTCTCAAATGAGCATTTAGTTTCAGTACTATTTTATTTATCGATGAGTCTCTGATTTTCAATAACCCTAAATGGAAGTGATAAGATAATACTGGGGTAAAGTAAAAAGACGTTTAATAATAAAGTGTCAGAGCAGATGTTTTGAGGTTTTCTCGCTCCAGGCTCTGTGTGTTTTGAGGAGCTACAGTGCACACATCGGCGCCAACACAACTTTTAATCCATAGTCTCGGCAAGTTCCCAAATGAAATTTGAGCAACTGGATTAGTGCAGTGTGCATAATTCTTCTTGCAGTGGGTGGACCTGCAGCCACAGTGGATCTGCTAGACAGAATGACCCTTTTACTCTTCCCAGAGGCAGTGCATCTGTGAGGCTCTGAAACAAGGCAAAATAGTCTGTTATGGTAATGTGTTCATGTCTTTGAAATGTGAAAGCTGCCATTATGTTGCCTCAAAGCATACGTACGACTCAGATCTGCTGGGCATGCAACAGGTAATACAGTAAAAGCACATAAGACACTCTTCCACTGAGAGCACTTAAGATAAGATCTCCTTATTTGTCTCACAATGGGCAAATTCCACTTTGTGGAATGTGTCTCCTCACACAGGCTCTTTAATGTGGAACAGGCGTCTGCTTTAGGTGACAGTATGTAAAAAATGATTTTTAAAATAAATATAATCTAAAATCAGTCAATTAATAAGGTTAATCCACACAAACTATTAAAAATGTTTTTCAAGTGTGAAAATGATTATTTATATGTGCATTTATTTCATTTCTCGCTACTTTTACACCATATTTTAGTGCTTTTCTATGTAGTACTTTGACTTTGGCTAATGTTAGCTGCATTACGCAGTAGAAATATATTTTCAATCATGTGCGTTTTGTACTGCTAAGCCAGTGGACTGAAAGTTATTACAATTCAGGGAGAAATAATTATTCGATTTTTTAGATTTTGCTTTCACCTGAGCGTGCATTTTCTCAGCAACTGATGTCAAGCAGACGGTATCAGACAAGACTGTCCAAATTTGCTCCAATGTGACTCAGTAGAAACATGGCCATAGCGCTGTGGTGTGATATTCTATTAGTATTCAGTCTCTATTTTACTGTAGAAATGTGCTTTTGTGTCAACAGTACTTTAAGTTTGATATTGATAGTCTGAGGTGACATTATTGATCCTGTCCTGTCAGTTGGATCAGAGCTACACACGGCTGTCTGCTGTAATGGGAACACAAGCAGAAGAAGTGCTTGTTAAAAGTGACTGACAGCTCCATGAACAACAAAATACAGCCATGAGCCGCATCTGTGTGCAAAATACTGCTGTTTGTCCACGGCTGTCAGACTAAATACATGTTTGCTCTAAACTCTGATCACTTTTGTTCCACCTGAAAACAATGTGTGTCTGCTTACAACAGCAGCCCTCTCCATTACTACACCCAAGTCAAACGGGTCTATATTAAAGCGTTTTGTTTTTCAACTATTTCTTTTAAGCAAAACGCATAGGTCCATGAAAAATGACAGGTGGCCAACCTTTCCCTGAAAACTGACCTACACTTTTAAGTCATCTGAAAGTGATTTCTTCTAAAAACTATTGCAGTGAGCTACATTTTGAATGTTATAAACCATGATTTGAAAAGGTAATAATTGTTGATTCTGAATCATGTTGATTCTATTGATAAAGGAGCAAACATCTTTATCTTTTTGTATTGATCCCATCATAAAAAGATTCTTGCTCTATTTGCTCCATCAATGGTTTCCATTTGTTTATTAGTTGTTGACAAGAACAGAAAATGTGGGGTTGATAAGTTTCTGCAATAAAAGGCTGGCAAATAAATTATTGTGTATTTAGTGTGTGCGGATTGAATGAAAAAATAAATAAATAAATAAATAATAAATCAACATCTTTTGTGAAGCCAGGTTCAATGTAACACTTTAAAATGTATGCAATTTATAACCCAAATATGGCTGTAAAAACTGGAAAAAACATGAAAAGAGATTACTTGTCACAATTCAAGCGCATCTATAAAGGTGTTATAATGATTCATGAATTTTAAATTTGACCTAAAATGTGATATAATTTCATCAAAAACTTTTCAGAGAATTGTTTGCCTACAAAAGTAACCTTTGTAAGCGTCACACCAAATGTAAGTGAATAAACCCACACACTCACCACAGGGCTCTCCATGATGCCTTTGAGGAAGATGAGGTCCAGGTCATTGGCTGTGGTGGAGCTGGTGCTGTCGCTCAGAGTATCCAGGGCCTGGTGCATGGCTGAACATGGAACACACAACAAACACAGAGACTGTATTTACTCCTCCTGCTGCACATTCTGCACAGACTCATGGGAAATAGACTGGATACAGAGAGTTTACACTACGCAGCAAAACAACCATGTGGAAGAGTGAGTGTGGGAGTGAGGGAGTGAGTGAGGGAGGAGGAGGGGAGGGCTCGCATCCTTTCCCAGGCAATTTCACCTCTGTCACTCAGCCTCTTGTAGAGTCTGTCACAAGCCGCACTATCAGCTCCCACAACTCCCAACTTCCTCCTGCAGACACTCACGCACGCAGAGATCCAGCTGCTGAGGCTGCGGCAGGAACGTCATGATATCTGCTCATTATCAGCAGTTCACTAAATACACTTGCTATATTTTCTTCAAACCATTTCCAGCTTACTTATGCTTATACTTATGTGACTACTAGAGATGGGATGATTCTGTTTTGTCCAGATTTTATTCTTCTCTCAATACCTGGTTTTACAACAAACTACTTCTGTGTAGTTTTCGGATAATTAAGTCAAGGGTTTTGTTAAAATTAAGTAAAAAAAAAGTCAGTATTTCAGTCATTCCTGGGTCAATTTTCATTAACCAAACAGGGAAAGAATGACAAAACTCACCTAGATAAGAATATAATGACAAAAAGCTGCTGTTTACTTCCTCCGACTGAGAAATGACAGTGGAATTAGAAAGCCCAAAGTTGCTTTAAAGCCCTAAGTTGCAATAAAAAAGTGGAAAATAGTTTGTATTTGAAAAGACAGATGCATCAAACAGAGAAATGGGAAATCACAATATGACAATTTCATCAAAAAAGCAGATTCTCACCGAGATGAGCTCACGATTTGATTATTATCACAATACAGCCAAGCCCTAAATGAAATCAATGCTTTTTTAATTACAAAAAGGACAAAACACACTTATTGAACGATGTCTATACTTATTTCAGTATTGTCTCATCCCACTGAAGACATGTTGTTGATAAATCTAAACTTCATCTGCAACAAACTGAATATCTGATGTTTGTTGATGCCCACAACCCTCACACAGCTGCGGTTTTCAAAGTTAACTCCAGTGTTAATCGATACGTAAGAAGTGCAGTCGGAGCCACACAAGTTCAAGTCAACAGTTCAGTGAAGATTGTCCGGAGTGCGAAGCGTCCAGACAGACTTACATTAGGATGCGTTCAGGTGCACGGCGCGCAGACACGGCCGCCAGTACACATTAATCACAGCAGATAGCACTGTCAAAGAGACGCCTCCTTATGCACAACCAGGGCCAACCAATCTACTTTAGCCAATCCATTCAAGTCTGGCCTTTGTTACGGAAAGAGAGAACACAAGAGTCTAACTTGGATCAAGAATACAGATAGAAAGACAGCTACTCCTAAAAACTAGATTGCACACCTTGAATGTGTCCTGACTAGGCTTGTCAAGATTATTAGGTTCACTGATAAAAACAAAAGTGTAGTAATCATGCCAATTGTAAAAGAAATCGTATTGTTTTAGTTCATTCTATAGAAACTAGACATAGGCATTATATTGGCTGCAGTATGGGCATTGTGCAAGAAAATGGCAAACGGATGATATTTGTTTTTATTTGGTACTATAGTGGAAGGTACATTTGTGATTTTAAATCTTGTATCAAAATGAATAAAAGAGGAATTTTGCATTGACATTTTTCATCAGAAATTAGGAGTGGAACGATGGTGAAAAAAGTACTGAATGGCATAATTTTTCTGGTGTTAAGTTTGATGATCATGTGTCCTTTCGTAGCAGTTTTGAAATCTTTGTGTGGGTAGGGAAGGGTGAATTCCGCTGTCATTTCTCAGAGAACGTAAACATAGTCATTATATTCTTCTTGAGGAGAGTTTTGTCTATCTGTTAAATTGGCACAGAAATGACTGAAATATGACATCATTTTATACATAATCCTAATAAACTTTTGACCTTATTTCCTAAAACTACTAAAAACTAATTTATCAAAAAGCAATATTTTATTAGCAAATTCACAGAAAAAGCTGTTTATCTTGTGAGGCTTAACAAAATTGAAAACATCAGAATTCATCAGAACAGAAGCCCCTAAACATGGCTCAGTGATCCCAGACCCCCCTCGAAGAACCACTGTTCTAGATTTTCTATTCAACTCTTTCAAGTCAAATAAGAGTCAACATTGTATTTGCATTTTAAAGCCAAAAAAAGCCATCCCAAATGAGAGAAGAAAATCTTTTAAATAGTACTTGGCAATTTAAAATGTGAAGCTTGTTAATTCAAATGGTAAATTGTCCATTTAAATAGCACTTTTCCACCATTCAAGGCTCTAAAAGTGCTTTACAATCTAGAATCCAGAGTACGCTGACACTGAGGCAATGTGGGTAAAGTGTCTTGCACAAGGACACAACGACAATCCACTCCTGTTGTCCCACTGTGGCACCAAATGGACAAACTGGTGTGGCCACACAGTTTTACTTGTTAATTAATAGTTATTCTTATGGTAATAGCTGTAAATGATTTAGTTTAGAAGGAAAACAATGAAAGAATATTAGTTTAATATACATCATAATGTAAACTTCATTGTAATACTGCACAAACTTTGCTTACTCACTGATAAAGTTTGACTTTGTACAGCCGCTCACATTTGA
The DNA here is from genome assembly GCA_038363315.1 of Mugilogobius chulae. NCBI lineage: Eukaryota > Metazoa > Chordata > Actinopteri > Gobiiformes > Gobiidae > Mugilogobius > Mugilogobius chulae. The sequence continues at coordinate 35,711,905 of CM076401.1, read as the reverse complement.
ATAATGGAAAGACAGCAGCAGCAGCAGCAGCAGCACTGAAGGATTTTATTCTAGTTTGATGTCATGATGACTAAGATTGTGAATAACCATTAAACTGTGATGTGTCTTCTCACTAACATTTAAATCTGTGACATTCTCATTGCTCTAATATCCTTCCATCACGACGATAAGAAATTATACAAGATGACTTTGTTCTGACTGCCTGTTGTCCACTCTGTGAATAATAACACCATAAAACAATGTCATTTCTGCATCAGTGTTTTAGTGGAGAAGCTGTATTACCGTGTGTTTTCTCCTTGTGTCGCGCAGGAGAAAGATGGGTTGCCAGATAAGCGCCTGGCAGTCCTTCACACCAGCAGGCTCCATGTACTGGTCCTGCATAATTCCTTTTAATCACCGCCGCTGTATAGAGCCCAAGTCGCTGCACTCATTCATGTTTTTCCTATAACCGGCTGCCATTTCATTATCCTTCATTGTTGAGAACAGTTTCACTAGGAAAGCTTTAAAGTTTAGCAGCACTGGCGGTGGAAGACTTTCTATTATTCATACGCATAGTAAAAACTTCAATTGTCCTCCTTCTCAGCTGGAGCCAACATCATTTTCTATCGACGCACAGCACACATCAAAAAACACAGACCTAAAATTCGATTACAGCTTCATTCGTTCCTATGTCTCAATCCAGTCCCATGTAGACAGCTGAGTTAATATTCTGCGTTGCCCTCTTTACAGGTTACAAACAGGGCTAAGTCATTTCTCACTTGAATGCGTCTAATTTCTCCTCACTCAGTTGTAAATTGATACAACTATACGCCGACGTTTAGCAGGTGACGGCCGGGGAGCGCGAAAAGCAATAAGGAAATGAAGCGGAATGATGTGATGTAGGTCAGGTGGTCCGCTAAGCCCACCTTGAGAAAGCCTCTGCTCTGCTTCTGCTCCGCTGAAGATAACAAGAAAACCAGTGGAATGTGGCTATTTTGGTTTCCACTTGCTCAACTCAACTAGAGTAGAGTGATATTGACAATTCTTGGTAAAACATGTAGATCCTGTTTAGTCGATGAAAACTATAAGATCTGGAGATGGCTTCTTGTTATCCTTTCAAGTGACTTTATTGACAGAAATCAGGCACAATGTATTGTCTGTCCGAATCATAGCAAACGTGGCTGCTTAGGGGAAAAGAAAGAAAGTTTGTGTGAAGATGGAGAGCCCAGAAAAACCAAAGTAGCAAAGTTGGGTTTTTATGGCAATTGAAAGTTTAGTTTAAAGCAAGAGATGGTTCTAAATTTGTTTTAAATGTGTCATGAAAATAAACTAATCTGATTCCTTGATACGAGTTTGGACTGAGGTGCGAAGATGGAAGAAATGCATGATGACCAGAAGTAATAGAGAATCATCATCATCATCATCATCATGTTCCATCCTGTACAGGGTTGGATGCCACAATTCGCCAGTCGTCTCGATTCACAGCTCTTCTGATCGCGGCACTATAATTCAGTCCCGTCCATTGTCTGATGTTATCGGTCCACATTAACCGTGGTCTTCCTCTGCCCCTCTTTGCTGCTATCCTTCCTTCTAAAAGGATTCTTTGCAAGCCATTGTAACGAATAATGTGGCCAAAAAAGCTTAGTTTTCTTTTCTGAATATTCTTGAAAAGATCTTCAGATTCAATTCGTCTTCTGACTTCCTTGTTGGTAACTTTGTCCATCCATGTAATCCTAAGCATCTTCCTATAGCTCCACATCTCAAATGCTCTCAGACGATCCATCATTTGTTTTGAAATAGTCCATGTTTCTGATCCATACAGTAATGTTGACCAAACAAAACAGTGCAACATTCTTATCCTGGTCTTTAAGCCAATCAGAGGTTTTACAAGTACTTTAAACATTTTGGAGAATGCCGTTTTAGCAATACGTATTCTTCTCTTTATTTCTTCATCACATTTGCCATCTGCAGTGAGTTTAGAGCCTAGATAGATAAACTTGAAACTTGTTCTATTTCTGTTCCATCTATCTTTATATTGACTGTTAATTGTTCGTTGTTCTTACTGATAACCATACTCTTTGTTTTCTTTGCGTTCATGATCATGTTATACTCCTTTCCCGCCTTATTCACTTGCTCTACTATAGCTTGGAGGTCTTCCTCATTTTCTGCTAGCAATACAGTGTCATCTGCATAACGCAAATTGTTAACACAGATGCCCCAATGTTGACTCCTCTGTAGTCTTGTATCTGTCTAAATATGATTTCAGTGTACAGGTTAAAAAGGCTTGGGGATAAAACACATCCCTGCCGAACATAGAGAATAGGCCTGGGTAAAGAATCCAAAATTTGAGGTTCTGTCGAATTGTCAATTTGGTCGTGGGTTTTGAGTCGAAAGATTAATAACCAATTTTTCAGTTATCAAAAAAGGCTTGTCTGTGAAATGTAACATATTAAACGTCTGTTTCGTTTATGCACATAAAATCATTACTAACAGCAGTTTTGTTTTTGAAGAGGCTAAACAAAATTAAACTGAAAATTGAGATCGGTTAATATGAGGAAATGATGCTATTATTATCCCCAGATCGCACTGCCGCCCTATTGAAGTGTGTATTTTATTTTATTTATTTAGAGGACAATGTGCAGGTACAACATAATAGCATTTTGGATCCCAGGCAAACTGAAAGCACTTTCCGTTAAGAAAGAACTCAGCTATACTGCAACCACAAACCTGTGAGCTAATGGATCCACACTGCTGACCCTCAGACCAAGACTTTTCTGAGCTCAGGTCATGACTTTAGTGTCTGTCAGTGTTTGCTGACTGGCTGTTTCCTTAGTGATTTTGCTTAGAGTTTGACATATACATAAAGATGGCTTCAGACTCCACTCTACCTGTTGTTACTGCTGGTTTCCTCCTTTTAAAAGCCTGCATAGAAAAAGAACAGGAGTTGGTATCTCAAGTACTGTGAGAGGATGAACACCTGAGCTACTGTCACAGCAAGTCAGTCTTAGATATTGGTATCTTACAATAATTGAGCTAAAGTAAAGTCACACATTAAAAGTTCAAACCTGTCAACAAATACCTGATTCAGAGCAAAAAGATGCTTCAGATGTTTTCATGAGAACTTTCAAATCAACACAATTAATGTCATGTTGGCCTATTTCTACAAGTTAAAGCAAAGTCACACAATAAAAGACAGGTTTCAAAACAACATAATGTCTAAGAAGGCATTTTTTTAACAGTCTGGAAGATGCCCCTGACATTTACAGCCCAAAGCTCTCACACCAGTGACCTGAAACAAAGATGTCCGCACTACCGGTCTCTGCCAGGAACAGGCGCGGAGGACACCTAATGACAGACAAAGCAAATTAACACTGCTTTTGTCTTTTCAAGTCTCATCTGCGCCACGGCTTACCTCCAAGGCGAGCCGCAATTAAAGTCAAAGTCACAGAGGCGGCCAAACAATCTGGCTTGTTATTGTTTGCGGTTTGGAGCGCGGCAGGAGCACACGGCAGAAGCTCTTAGCCAGCACTTAAGGAAGGTTGTGCTGTTGCCATGGCGCGCTGCAGAGGGAGAGGGGGGAGGGACGAGGGGGGGGGCCCAGAGAGAGCCCCTGCACGGAACCCGGTCAGGGACTCTGGGTTCACTTAGGTCCCAAGCTCCGCGCACCGTGGTGTGATCTGCGCTGAGACGAAGAGGAATACATTTACTTTGTGACACATTCAAGTCCGACAGAAGAGTGGGATTTCACATACTAATGACTGAAAGTGCTTATTAGACACTGCGCTCGTAATCAGCCACATTAAGTTGATGGCTTTTTCCACAGTAAATTAGTTTTTCATTTTTCCATATAATCGCCCATTTTCTAGGAACTAATGCACATATTTTTAAAACCTACACTTGCCAAAGATGTCTTATTGCTGCTGTGTGTGTGTCCAGCCCCGGGGCATGAGATTATGTGGCCTGCCTTGATGCCAAAGTAAAAGGTATTGGAAAGGACATTATCTCCATATTGCAATCATCAATCAGGCAGGAATATTTGAACTAGAAAAAGATTAGTTCTGGCATATAGGAAGCTTTCACACAAAGCCTGGCCTGGAACATGTTAAATTCACCCAATTTATCAGTCTTCATGCTGAATTACAGGTCAGATCTGTGGGGAGGGGAGCCTGCTGACAGTCATAATGCATGTTTTTCATGGTATTTTTGAAACACTTGTAATGACTTCTTGTGACAAAATTTATGTTAGATTTGTTTGTTTAACACTACACTATGGAACGCAATACCATCTCCACTTGATAAAACACAAGTCTAGTGTCATTTCTAATTACAATAAAGACAGAAAAGTCAAAAAAGTACTCACGAGATAAATTGTATAACCCTCCCACAGCTGAAAAGATATTTGAATATTCCATCACTTTAAAGTTGAAAAGCAGAGGTGGGACACTGACTTGACTTGACTCAAGTCACACTTTACAAGACTTTTGACATACTTGACTTATGGTCTCAAATTACTTGATTTACTTGACATGTGACTTGATTGTTTGTGACTTGCAACTTGACTACTGACTTGATATGACTTGGATATGACTTGTACTTGTGACTTGGATGTTATGACTTGGATATTATAACTTGGACTTACTTGTGACTTGGATGTTATGACTTGAGACTTACTTGTGACTTGGATGTTATAACTTGAGACTTACTTGTGACTTGGATGTTATGACTTGAGACTTACTTGTGACTTGGATGTTATGACTTGAGACTTACTTGTGACTGGATGTTATGACTTGAGACTTACTTGTGACTTGAACGTTATGACTTGAGACTTACTTGTGACTTGGATGTTATGACTTGAGACTTACCTGTGACTTGGATATTATGACTTGGACTTACTTGTGACTTTGATGTTATGACTTGAGACTTACTTGTGACTTGGATGTTAATGAGACTTACTTGTGACTTGGTTATTATGACTTGGACTTGTGACTTGGATGGTATGACTTGAGACTTACCTGTGACTTGGATATTATGACTTGGACTTACTAGTGACTTTGATGTTATGACTTGAGACTTACTTGTGACTTGGATGTTAATGAGACTTACTTGTGACTTGGTTATTATGACTTGGACTTGTGACTTGGATGGTATGACTTGAGACTTACTCTTGACTTGGATGTTATGACTTGGACTTACTTGGGACTTGGACTTTATGACTTGAGACTTACTTGTGATTTGGATGTTATGACTTGGACTTACTCGTGACTTGGATGTTATGACTTGGACTTACTTGTGACTTGGATGTTATGACTTGGACTTACTCGTGACTGGATGTTATGACTTGGACTTACTCGTGACTTGGATGTTATGACTTGGAGTTACTTGTGACTTGGATGTTATGACTTGGACTTACTTGTGACTTGGATGTTATGACTTGAGACTTACTTGTGACTTGGATGTTATGACTTGAGACTTACTTGTGACTTGGATGTTATGACTTGAGACTTACTTGTGACTTGGATGTTATGACTTGGACTTACTCGTAACTTGGATGTTATGACTTGGACTTACTCGTGACTTGGATGTTATGACTTGAGACTTACTTGTGACTTGGATGTTATGACTTGAGACTTACTTGTGACTTGGATGTTATGACCTGAGACTTACTTGTGACTTGGATGTTATGACTTGAGACTTACTTGTGACTTGGATGTTATGACTTGAGACTTACTTGTGACTTGGATGTTATGACTTGAGACTTACTTGTGACTTGGATGTTATGACTTGAGACTTACTTGTGACTTGGATGTTATGACTTGAGACTTACTTGTGACTTGGATGTTATGACTTGAGACTTACTTGTGACTTGGATGTTATGACTTGAGACTTACTTGTGACTTGGATGTTATGACTTGAGACTTACTTGTGACTTGGATGTTATGACTTGAGACTTACTTGTGACTTGGATGTTATGACTTGAGACTTACTTGTGACTTGGATGTTATGACTTGAGACTACTTGTGACTTGGATGTTATGACTTGAGACTTACTTGTGACTTGGATGTTATGACTTGAGACTTACTTGTGACTTGGATGTTATGACTTGGACTTACTTGTGACTTGGATGTTATGACTTGAGACTTACTTGTGACTTGCACATAGGGGACTTACTAGTTCCACCTCTGCAAAAGTGATGGAATCCAACTGTAATTGTGACACTTTATAAGAATTTATAAAAGACTCTGTGAAGACTAATCAATAATATACATGAAGTGCATCTATTGGCATCTTAGAGTGGATTTCAGTAGTGTCTAATACCACTGCTGCATCCAATACAGACAGTGCATTTGCTCAAGCTTACTTAAATGATATATACAATACTTTGCATTTGCATTTCAGCTAGTGCTTAGCTGTTTTTCATTTTTGCATAATCTGGTTTACAGGAGCAGCCAGAAAAAACATGCATTAACAGATATTTTGTGTATATAAATTCAGTGCTACATAGTCTCTTGATTTTAATGATTACATAAGAACCTTTTAGACTGGTTTCTTTGGGCTAGTATGCTAGCATTCAGCGCTTGTAGATGCAGTTGAGTGTTAAGAGTTTATATAGTCCATTAAGTGTCTGCCATTTTCAGATCCTAGTGATATTTGCCCATTCTACTTCAGCAGCCTGAACCTCAGAAGACGTGACAAAGAATAATATGTTACAGCTGTAGTATAAATCCCTCATGAGCTGTGGCAAACTTTATTAAATGTGTCGAGGCTCCTCTTAGATTCGGTTCTTCAGTAAAATATAATTACATGAGCCCCTGAGGTGGAGGAAGATGAATGTATGAATCACAAAGTGCAGCGTCAGATTGGAGTGTAGAATATTCCACTGAGATATTTACCAGCTCAGATAAATGATGTGTGTGTCAGTTTACTATTCATTTGTCTGTGTGCGTGCTTCGAGACGCTTTCCTCCTGTCGCTTGTTGTGAGTCTGTGAGATTAAAAGTCTCACCTTATTTCAATGACTGTGACAAACTTTGATGATGTGTCATCATTAAAAACTGAATCTGAGTGAATGAGTATAAACATCAGAGGTTTTTAAGCATCTTCTTTTCCTGTGCTGTGTCACTGTTGGTCTGCTGATTTTCTATGGTGTATTGTTAAGGAGAAAATTAGACACGTATATATTCCTAAATTGTGCAGATAATCCGTGAGTACAGGGACTCTGTAGCTGCCATAAGTCCCCTATCGCCATGACACTGCTGATTTCATGCTGAGGGGCTGGATGCGCTCATTAGCCAAGTGAAGGTCATGGCTGGAGACAACACTTGTGATATTTGTTGACATTTTGCAAATGGACACCAACTCCCATCAGGCCAAGCTCACAGCTGTACCAGAACTACACAAGTTCATCCACTCATTTTGGAAACATAGACGTTGACTTTATTTTTTCTCCCCACAAGCAAACAACATCCGCGGTGGCATAATATGCATAATAATAGGCTGTGTCACCGTATTATCTAAAACTCTCAGCCTGAAGAGAATTAAATGCTCCTATTCTGTTGAAGAGGAATTGCCTTTGACATCCTAATCCTGCTCACACACTGTACTCAATGATCCAGTGTGTGTGTTCACTGCTTCATTAGCCCAGTGGACGCTCAGAATGAAGATATTCTGCTAAAGCTGCAGGTTCAAAGGCTGGAGGAAGAGTGAGGAAGAGGAGTTAGGTGAAGGTTGTGTGGCTGCCACTTGTGCGCGTGCTGCCTTTGATCAGAACACTGTTGCATATGAATGACCCGCCCGTACACACCAAATGCAGAGGAGGTGTTTTCTCTTCCTCTCTTCCACACTAGTGCAGAGTGAGCTGATAGACAGTGCACACTGCCTTTGACACAAAATGTGATTCATTATGGCTGTCACTGCTGTCTTGTCAAGCTACATCACAGAGCAGAGGATCTCTTGCAACACTCTATACAGTGTGACACGCAAGTGACGGAGCTCTGCTAGAATGACATTTGAACACTCTCATGACGCTGCTCTGAGAGTCCAATAGAAAATCAATCAAATCATCAAATATTTCAACTTTTACAAGATTAAAGTTGGGGTAACTAACTTTTTTAGTTATAAATGATTAGTCTTTGTGCGTTCCAATAAAAACTATATGGTAAATGCGGCACTTTGTGAAAAATGAGACCACTGAGTACTGTCTGAATTGAATAATAAAGAATTTTAGTTCTAATCAGGAGTCAAAAGCAGCTCTCTGATTGGTCGAGCTTGGATTGTCCTTTCCAGTTTCACTTTGCTGTTTGTAATAAGTGTTTTTAAGCCAACAAAGAATGAATAGATGTCGATATTAATCATGTGTCAAATTAGGAGAAGCTGACAGATTTAAAACCTAACTTGTGTTGGCAGTGTAAATATCAGCTATTCCACCTTTAATTGAACTTTGTCAAACCAGAAATATCTTTTACCAATAATTCTCTAACCCAGAAGACATTTAAGTAACAAACTGAACTGCAAAACAGGCTCAATAGATCATCATGAAAGTACTCACAAGGACAGAATATTAATAAGAACAACAAGCTATTACTTTGGTTTAGATTTGTGAAAAGGAGACAACAAAATAACCAAGTTAATTGTATTTTAATATAAAAAAAGTTAAAATATACTTATTCACTTACATAAGTCCACACACTATGGGCGGATCATCAGTATTCAGCTGAAACATCAGACGCTCAAGTGAATAACAGTATGTCAAGAGCCAAACAGATGTGGTCAAGCATTAGAAAATATTATGTACGATGCAAGCCCATGCAATATTAATGACTTCATCACTTATGAATGAGATGTATGGGACTTCTTGCTCCACGCTGTGAAAGCAAACATCATGAGCACATTATAATTCAGCACAACTGTTCTGGCAGCCTCAGTACTTAGTTACAGCTCAAATATTAACACAAAGCAGACTGCCTTAGTGAGGTTAGCACAACAAAAGCACGACTCGTATTGCTCCTGATGTGTCACTGCTCATCTTTATCAGCCTCTGGAGATAACACAAGGAGCAGGTGCACTTTACAGACAGCCCTGAACATCTCTAAACTGGTATGGAGCTGGCGGTCTTACCTTCATGACTCTGCTTCAGATCGAGACCGTCCAGCGAATTGGCCGAATCTAGTTCCTCGAGGGAGAGCCTTCTGAAGAGGCTGCCTGCCATAGTTACAATACACCACACACCCAGCGTACGCTCCCTGTCTGCGCTCTTCCTTCTTCCCCTCCACTCTCCGCCTGCTCCTGACGTGAACGTGCATGAGCGTGTGACTTGTGAATGAAGCACGGCGGAGCGGTGGGGCTGCTGTGAGGAGGGGGGAGAAAAGAGGGGGGAGGAGGCGGCGCTTTTCATGGCTACAGGCTTCCCTTCGGGGACGACCGCGGGGACAGTGAGGGATGATGCTGCTTCACGGACAGCGTACACACACACGGAGACAAACGAGCGCAACCCTGAACGCGCAACAGCAGAGAAGAGCTCAGGAGGAAGTTATTAAATATGCCTACAAACCCCCAGAGTAATGGTTTCTGAGAACAGATGAGTAATATCCGCCGTAGTCAAATATAACACTTTATCCACCGTGAGATTCCGAATGTTCTTTTATCCGCAGAGCTCTGACTGAGGGAACCGAGGAGGAGATAAAACACAGGCACTGACTTCATTTACACTGATCCCATTTTGGATATGGAGATTTTTATTAAGCTTCAGGTAGACCTATTAAACTGCCTCTATTTAAAGTTTCAGTCAGAGCTGCCATGATGACCGCACAACTATTTTGCCAGACTTTTATACTTGCCCTTGTTTGCTTGGCCACATGTTTGTTCTAGTCATTTCCAAAGATGAAATAATTTTGTTTTGTGCTCACTCAATTGTATAAATATCCCTGAACAACAACACAAGTTCAAAACTGTTGTTCCTGCCAAAGATTTAAGGCGAAACTTGTGGTTTTATTATTATTTCTGAGTTACTGTTATTTTCAAAAATTCTTCTACTTGAGGAATTGCACTCAAAAAGGAAATGTTTGAGGCTGATGACAAGCTCTGACAAATGACTAAGAAGAATGTCGATATTTTAAGAGTAACCCTTATCCAGCATGGAGCAAAAATAGTCTTGGTCAAAGAGCTGCTTTGAAAACAGCTGTATTGTTGACAGAGCAGTTTACTGTGTGTTAGCCCAAATGTCGTTCACTCAGCTCCAGCCCTCAGCCTAAGTGTACAAATCAGGACTGACTGAAGGCCCATTACTGCTCAGATTCTCCACACAACTGCTGTTCCCTCTCCTCCTGCTCACTTCAGCAACAAACCGCTGCTACATTAGATAACAACACCAGAGTTTCAACAACAAGGTTTCATTTGCTTTGCGGTGAGTTAAACAAAGTGGTCAAAGCATCTCATGGTTTACAATAGCACCTGATAAACAATACAGACACAAAGAATAGAGAAAAAAAAGTGTTTTTTGAATTTAGGTTCTATTTTAAAGAAGACAATTAAACAATATCACATATGGTACATTGCACTGCAAAAGTATGGAGCTGCAAAAATGGAGCCAACTACAGATGCTAACTACTATAGATCTTTGAAATGTTACAGACGTTTTAACACCGGCTGCAGTAGAACATCATCTAGAGCAGTGTTTCCCAACCAGGGGTTCGGGGACCGATTTAAAAAAAAGTCGTTGAATAAAAGTATGTCTTTGTAGTGAAATAGACTTGTATGATGTAATTATATGGAATAAGAGACTCCTCTTATGAAAGTAATAATTGTGAGGTTATAGAAAACTCATCCTGTGTGAGATACATTTAAGGGGACAAAAAAGCTTGGAAACCACTGTTCTAAAGAAAATACTTTAAGAGAACAACTTTATCATTGACTTAAATAACAAAGTTTCACCTGCTCAACCTGGATCTGACTGTGACACCAGTGTGACAGTGTGAAAGACCAGTTCTCTTACTTCTATCACTCTGACTTCCCCTGTCAATCACACCAAATCCTCCAGCTAAGGTCCAGACCAAGGTGAGCCTAACATCACAGAGATGGTCCCTGAGCACCACCCTCCTAATAGATGCCTCAGGAGCACCGCAGGATGGGTCAAATGTAGACAATGAACTCCCATTTAGAGCTAATATCATGAAAGGCTTTATATAAATCTCTAAGATTATTATTATTATTGTTATTTTCTATTAATGAATTCCTCCAGAATGGATTGTGTTCATTTACAAGCAGAACTATGCTTAGATTTTGGTTTTACAGTACATTAGAAACACAATTTAATGAAAACGTGTAGTCCAACTTTGGCATGGGGAGCAGCTAATAGTTGTAAGCGTTTGTGTTGGGTCATTAAGAAATCAAATACAGGCAAATTCTCTATTATGATAGGGCTTGTTTTCTTCAGAACTCATACAGTATTTTACACAAGCCATTTATGGAACTTTGTCTCTTCCAACATTTAATCAGAGCCTTGTGATGTTAAGCCTAATCGAAATCCCCATCAGCCTACGTCTTCACTGGGTAGCGTCCCTGTTCATTTGGGAGCACAAGTGTAGATTAAAAGGCATGCGAGTGTAAATGTAGAGCCGCGAAGGTTTGAGCTGATCCTTTGAGGCGTGACTGATCTAGTGCTGGAGTTTAAGCGCTCCATTAGCAGCTCATTAAGTCACATTAGAACTGGGAAGATGAGATACAGGCCTTTGAGGAACATGCAGCGTTCTGCCTCTCTTCTCTCCTTGACCTGCTCCTCCTCCTCTCATTCCACGACTCCTCCTTCTGTCTTTGCTGTTCTCCTCCTGCTCCCCTTCTTCTGGTCTCTTACACATACAGAGTAGAGCTGGATAACACTTACCAGAGTCGGAGCTGGAAGTCGCCACAGGCATCTTCAAAATGAGCTTCTCTCGATATCGTCCACAAGCTTGATAGATCAACTGTAATGAGAGAGACAAAAGGCTTGAATACACAAATGAAGTATTGATTAGGAACAGGAATGCAAATGCCACGCAAAGTCAATGCAGTGATGTGGGAATTAGATGAGGAAGGAAACTTATGGAATGCAAAGTATGAACTGAAATGTGACACTTATAACAAAATATATATTGCTTAGTTTAGTATGTGCAGTTATAATATTACATTCAAAGTGTGAAATTCTCTTTTGGAAAATACGTTACTTTGGTTATTACTGCTAACTGCGCACATTTCACTGAACTACTTCTTCTCTATTAGGATTGGAAAAAAAGTGTGGAAAAAATCATGCCACAAAGAAACACATTTCTTTTCTGGATTGTAGGAAGCACAGTTAATTACAAACTTGTGTAAACATGCCTCCAGACCCATCACAATTGCTTCTAACTTTATTAATGACTATAAATAGAACAGAGGGTTGCTGTGGTGACAACTAACAGTCATCTGTCTCATGTCCATGGGGACAGCAGCAGTTGGAACCACTGCCTGAGTAAGTAAGTGAGTGAGTGAGTGGGTTGGTGAGCTAACATTAGCTTAGCAAGGATCTCTGCTGATTCTAATTGATCCACTTAACCTTAGGCAGAGAGACAAAGCACCAGGCTGCAAAGAACAAAGCTGAAAGATGAATCCTCTATGGATGTTGTCTACAGATCCAAACGTGGATCCATTCTCATGCTCTGGCTGGAAATTATGAGTCAAAACAGCACAAGACGTTGAGCACAGATCCACAGATTCCCATTATGTTAGGGCGGAGAACAGTGATAACAATAGTGAGGAAGAGATGGGCACAGCAGGAAGACTGTGACGGTGATGCTATCTGTGGATGCTAGAGCATGGTTACCATGGTGATAGGCTAGCTATGTACGATGAAGTAATATCACTGCTCAGGTCACACAGGCTAAACTAAACAACATCTGCACTTTGGCACAGGGCACTTTCTGAGTGGATGTGGTCTCTCGTCAGGATTTTCAGCCTTTAGATGCAGGAAATATGTGGCTGATTCAAAATAAAAGTCACTTTTTATGAACATTTCAGAATCATGGCACTTTGTTGGTAGCCACCATAATATAAATATATTTCTGTTTGCATTTTGCTAACTTTCTATTGCAGCTGTTAAAGTGTGAGTAAACACAAGTGGTCCAGCATCACTGAGCACAGTCACACATTAATCATTTTTAAATTGAAGTTTTATGAAATTCAGAGTCCAAGACAGAGCCAGAGGAGATTTCTCTTTTATATAAAGTTGTTCACCAAAAAGACTAACTGCAGTGCAGACTTTTGTTTAATAATCAATTAATAATTCAGCTTCCCAGTAAAATTCCCCATTGGACTCATGTGATAAATCATCTTCTGAACCCACTGAGCTGTCAGCTAATATTTCAAACATCTTCACCTGAGTCTAGTGACTCAGAGAAGGCTGACACATTTAAAGAGCTCTTTCTCAGTGTATTAATTATACAGTGTGGGTTCCAGTCTTTAAAAGGTGATAATTCTCCTTCTGATGATAAACTTATGTAAGATGGCTTGTGTTTACAGAATACATGTGTAAGCAGGACCTGCTGCCGCCAGTCTCCAGCTTTAGTGCAGATCTCCTTAATGCTGCATACCAGTCTTTAGCTTATCCGGAGCATCCCATGTTTGCCCTGGGAAAAGGCCGAGCTTGTTAAATGTATGCAGGAGTGACCACAGGAGTTTAAGAGCAGAAAGCCGATTGTACTGGAGCCGTGAGTGACACAGCAGGAGGACTCGTGTGCCGCTTTATTTAGGAGCTAATTATGGTGGAGTAGGCATCACCATGGGTGGTCTTTTCTACTATTTATTAATGCAAACACACAAAACGCAAACCTTTAGTTAAACTAACTTTTAGTTACGGGATAAATGCTCAGTGTAACAGACCTTTCTTTTGGTCCACTGTAGGGCAGTACTTTCTAGTCTGTTAAACTGACTTTATCTTTGTGCAAAGCTTGGACACTGGGTTTCTGCGTTTGGTTTTAATTAACAAGTCAGTGCGACATGAAAAGTGAGGGGAAAATGAGGACATTGAGCAAACAAAAAGCACACAAAGAGCCAGATAGATTAAAAAAATCAGCTTTTACTAAAAATAAAATCTCTTAATACTATTTCTGTCAGTAAATTGGTTTAAAACGCATCCCTAGATAATCCAGTTTTCATTTCTGAATAAAACCACAACTTTGTGCAGATTTGAGGTCAGCTGGTCTCGACGGTGATATGTGAAGAATGTCTGTGAATAGCAGAGGAAGTGGCAGTCCTTTTGGAAAGCCTTTGAGGAGACTTCTGAAAGGCCCAGCTGCAGCACCATTCCACACACAGACCTGCTATTACTCTGACACTCTGTTTAAAACAAGGAGGCAGCTGGTGAAACGGAGCTCTGTGGACATGGAGGAGGACATCTGACAGACTTTAACGTTAACAATCTAACTAGAGTGGGCAGCGGGTTCACATTCAGCCTGGCTACGTGTTACGTCACCAATAATAAGGTCACAAGACATGGATTTTGGAGTCTTAAAATGTTTGGGAAGCTGTCAGGAATGAGCGCTGGTGCCAATAATAAAGATTTTCTCCAATACAATGGCTTGTTATTGGGCTGTTCTTCACGGAGGACTTTCACTTATTTGCCTTGAATTGATCGTTCTTTCCTCTTGGGGGCGTTTAGAGCTCTGACATTCCTAACCTTTAACCGTGCTTAAACTCCTGTTCTGTCCCAAATGATGTTAGCGCACTTGGATTTCGTTCAGCCAGCGTTCCCAGCGGCGCTAAAGGCAAAGCTGTTGTCCTTGGAAGTTGTGATAAGACTGTAAACACATGGGGACAGGGGAGAAAAGGCCTATTTGTGGAGCCATCTTTGAGCATCTCCTGAACCCATGTGGTGGTCCAGCTGCAGGTGCTGAAGCGGTGTTAAAACGCCTGGAGCTCTTCCCACGGTGACGCTGCTTTTAGAGGCTGTGGAGTGGACAGGCCCGGCTCTCACACTTAGAGGACACGCACCAGTGACCAAACAAGTCTTAATCCACGCACACACACACGCGCGGCTGGCGTCAGGCCTAAAAATAACCCCACGCTCCCACAGGTTCAGCGCCTCTCATTACTTTACAAGGGAAAGCGCTCGTATCCAAGACAACCGCGTGAGCAGCCTTGTTCCCAGCCGCTTCACCATGGCAACAAGGGAAAATGCGTAAAATAATAATAAGTCCGAGCTAAATCTGGGTTTTTCAATTGGTCCGAGCGACGGTGTCAGTAAACATGTGCTTTGGAGGAGTGATTGTTTCAGATGAGAATTTGAAACACTGGTTAAGCTGGAATACAATCCAAGTCAATGTAGGTTGTGTTGTGACATCACAGAGTCCTCACAGCTTAACAATGGGAATTTTCCACAAGGGCTGCTCAATTATGGAAAAAATAGAAATCACAAATTTTTAAATCAGCATTGAAATCTTGATTATTCTCACTCTTGGTTATTTAAAGAGAGGACAAAGCATTAGCGTCCCTTAAATGCAGAGAGTGAACAGATGAAATCAAACAGGTTACTCACTGAAATAGAATGTTGTAGGTTGTAAATTTACTCCAAAAGTCTAAAGCAACTGTCTGTGAGTGAGAAACCTCAAGGGAACAAATGTAATCACTTAACCACAATAACTTGATTACGCAATGTTTGGATTCAATGAAAGCAGTAGATCCCAAAGTGGAACAGGAATGCAGAAATATAATTGAGGAGTCTTGTACAATGTTTGGATCAATGAGGGAAGCTGCGACTCTGAAGCAATAATCATAACTGAAACTGAAATTCAATTAATTGCACCAGACCTTTTGACTTTGATTCTCAGTTTTACATGGAAAGATACTATAGAGTCTGCCTTAGTAAAAGTAAAACAAAAAAACTGTTTTATTCAAATGTTACTTTCCTGTCTCATCGGAAAATTAATTGGATTTGCAAAAAAAAAGTCCTGAGCTGAATTCAGAACTAGCAGGGGTCAATTTGCACATAATCTGCAAAACGTCTCTGAATGAGGTGGATTCAATTCATTTCTACATCCCAAAGCATACACAGATAACACTCAATTAAAATTATCGGCGGGCAATGTTCTCTTTACACAACTTTGAATGTGTAAAAGCAGCTCCTTGCGTTCTGAAATTAAACTTTGCAAAAGAGTGAATCAAAGCGCTTCATTCCGCCTTGCCTTGGGGCTCCGTATAAACAAGCGCGATGTCTACAAATGAATGCACAAATCACAACAGGCGGAGGTCTTTTGAAGGAGAGCGCAGATTGGAGCTCTGTTCAAAGGCAGCCTGTCGGTGTCGCGGTCCAGTGGCTCCCAAAATAAAAGGTGCGTCTGAGTCTCTTCATGCATATTAATGGACTACAGGTGTCTGTCGCTTTAACTGGAGGCTTGTTTTGTCACTGGGTGGTATAGTTTGGTTCGACGGCAGACTTAAGTGATTTAGAGAGCTACAGTTAGAGGGACAGAAGAGCTATTACTGTAGACCAATGTGTGGTCCTGGCACATAGTGGTTCATGTGCATGGGTATTATTTAAATTCATTACTAAAACCTGAGCAGAAAGCTTAAGTGAGTGTCTATAACATATATAATACAACTCATAATACAAATCCTGATATTGGGTCTACTTTACAATATGTATTATAATATTTAGAGCTGGAGACAATACTTTATGTGTCCTCTGTAATATATAGATATCCATAAAACCTTATACTTGAAGTTTACTAAATTGATGATTTAATTATGTAGAAAGCATTCACAATGTCATTATATCAAAACTGACCCTTTGCACATGTCATCATGCTCTTGACGGAGGGCAAACTCCAGGCCTATCGAAGCTGGAAGATATAACATGCATGTTTTGGTTGGTGGGGGAAACGGTAGTGCCCGGACAAAACCCACCCAAACACAGAAAGGGATGGGCAGAATGGGAGAAGAACCCGCAACCTTCTTGCTGTGAGGCAAGAGCGCTGTCCACTTGTTAGGTCTTGTTCTGCGATTGGCTGCACTAAGACGTATGGCTGAAAGACTAATGTAGCTTTTCATTGTTTGCCTTTTGATGAAGACAGAGGACACTAGTGGGTGGCACCAATAAATTGAAAAAACTGGAATCATTCAAAGTTTTCACGGAAACACTTTATACAAGGTAAGTTAATGCTAATGTGAAAAAAACTGTACGACATTTGAAAAAAAAAATTGTACACACACAAAAAAAACACAATGACTATCTGAAACAACCTGCAGTAAGTGTGGCTAGTGCTAGCCATGCGTGATACATAGCCAAGCTAGTGAAAACCAGACACTTCTATGCCTTTAAATCTGCCTCAGTGTAAGACGAAACACTGTTTACCATGTAATGGTACAAATATTGAGGGGCATTTAGATTTGATTAAATCGGCAAACATAGCAGGAGGAAGAAGGTATAGATCAGTTAGCATTCATTAGCTTTTCCAAACACATTGCTTTGTGCCGCCTAAAAGATGTCTTATTTCCACAGACAACTGTACTGAACATGCACTAGAACATGCACTAGAATAGTAGAAAGTAAATATTGCTTTCTTTACCAAAAAAATTTTAAATCTGTGAGAATTTGTCAGTTTTGCGCTCCCTGTAATCATGCTGCGTTCACGCACTTTTGCCCTCCGTCATGGCGCACCCACGAGATCATGTGACAAAGGTGCAAATAGTCAATACAATGTCATTATATCAAAATGCAACAGTCCTGTGAATAAGTTCAGCAGATTCAGCATGAAAAAAGTAAAAAAGAATATTACATGCTTTACTTCTTCTATCAGACAAATGGTATGAGGTTTAATGACTGTGCTTAATAAATTAAAAAGACGTGATGAATTTACATAACTTAGGAAAAACTATAACTTTAAAACAAGACTGAATTTTGGAACTAAATGAAGTCTAATTCTGCCACAGCTCCAGCAAAGGAAGACAGGACGTTAGTGCTAATCTCTCTTCAGGTGCTACAGGAACATGGTTATTAGCCTGGACAAATAGAGATGTGTAGCAGGTAATGTAACACCTATCACACAATATCTCTTCAGCTTAAGCCGTTTAATAATTCCTGATGGCCCTAGTGATGTGGGCCCTCTGTTCCCTTCAGCCGACACAGACCGTAATTATAGTGATTAAAATTAAATGTCAAGCAACGAACCACGGAGGGGCTAAAGGACGAAGGCAGGGCGCTGAGAGAGGAGGCGACAATCACTGCGGAGGATGGGTCATTAAGGTTCTGCTCCTTTGTGTCCTTTTCACACAGAAATGCTGCTTTGACAGAAATAAAAGACACATCAGTGTCATTTTTCACTATGGAACAGTCTCCTGGGGGAAATATGCCGGGGTTTATGATACAACAAGAACATTAGCACCAAGACTCAAGTCAAAGAGAGCTAAACATACAGTACTGAAATGGATGAATGTGAAAGGCATAATTAGAACAAGGCTATGGAAGACTTGCTACTGCTACTGGATATAATAACAACGAGAAACAAACGCAACAATAACCAACTCGTCATTAACATTAGCTCGGCTACAAAGTATAATTTCCAATACGGCTTTCTGAAATGACAAAACTTATCTGGGTGTGCTTTTTAAAATATTAGAGCAAATGTATTAAGGTCAATTTCAGCCTGTTCTGGAAGCTGATTCCATTGAAATGAAAAGGCCGACTGTGCAAAAGCAGAAACTCTTTTCAGGTTTGTGTGATTTCAGTTCAATCTTAGGTAGGGCTGTGCAATTAATCACATTTCAATTGTGACTGTAGCTCTAATCATGTGATATGTAAGTTATATGTAAGTTTGTCAGCACACATATACGTGTTGATGAAGTTGCTCACAGACAAAGTAGAAAGTCAAGCATTTGCTCAAGTACAAAATATGTTAGGGGGAGCAAAAACATGAGACACCTGACATTTTTGTCTCACACCAGCACTAAAAATGCAAAATCACACAAATACCACATGCATTTTCAGCTTGCACTCGTAATTTAGCACCAAGTTTGATTAGGCACTTAGTCTACTGTGAGATTTGTCGTCTATCTGTCTATTTTCTACAATTAGGGTTTTAAGATCACTTTCCATCTAAAGAAATGATCACTAAAATAATCATGATATGCATTACGCTTTAACTAATCATGAGTATTACAGTATTTCATCCATAATCAAGCAGCCCTTCTCAAAAGTCCTCTCTTTGATCTAAACGGAGGATAAACACGGCAGCTACACTAATCAGGGCTAGTTTGGCCTCTGCAGCTCAACATGAAACCCAAACCAGGATGCTACTCGTGCATTACCAAAAACTACTGATCTGGCTAGTAATGACCGAGAGCACCAGAGCACTCACCCAGCGCCTTGGTTCCAGTGGATGTTGGCAGTCAAGTGCTGATGTATTTCAAATGTACAGTCAGTGTGGTTAAAGGAGCTGGCTTTCTATAGTCGGTGCTACACATTTGAGATGTCAGCTTACAGTCTGCTGCACCAGCCCGTTCGGAGTCAACTATATACTCAAAGTAATGCTATCTTTGAATTTAAAAAGCTATTTGAGCAAGAGCCAGACTTTCCCCACAGTCGAGTGAGGAACATGATAACAAATGAATCACTCTTTCAGTTTTACACAGTTTTAGAAGAGTTGGTTCTACTGCATTGTATACATTTTTTAACACCCATTTGACAGACTATCACATTTTTCTAGTTTTGGCTTAGTTTGGTGTGATAGTTCTTGTGGTAAATAGTTTTAGGTAAGGTAAGGTAAGGTATACTTTATTGTCCCACATAGGGGAAATTTGTCTTGGGACGTGGTGCTGCAACATAAACACTCACATAAGCATACAAACTTAAAACAACACAATAAAAACACAATACAACAATAAAATTATACATCATGTTAGTCCCTACATGTGCTGACATGACGAATTGATTGAATTTTTAAATTTGTTACTTGCATTGCGCAGACCCAGAGAAGAACATACAGCATTTCTACTGGCTTGAGAATGTTAAAAACAATGGTTTAAAAACGTATAAAACACTCAAACATGAAGCAGCAGACCATGCACCCGGGTCGCAACAGCGCAGCGCCACCGGAAAATCTGGCCAGCAGTTAATCTGCAAATTATGAAAGAAACTGACAAATAAAAGCTGAGTTCTAAAACAGAATCCCTCCACATGTTGTCAAAAGCGTCAAGACGACAGATGACAGTTTCCTGGGAGTTTAAACAATCATTTAACACAGTTTAAGAGTTATAACATAATATCATTTGTCAAATTATATCTGTGGCATTTATGTGGGTTTTGGCCCACATTTACGGTGCGGTTGCTAGGTAACAGATGTGGGTTCACCTCTACATATGTCATGTTACTTGACAAAATGCAACAAACTTCATAAAAACAGCCAATCTAGGTGAAAACAAAGAAAATGTTTGGTGAAACCTTAAATATAATCATGATCACTGTGTTTTACTGGAAAATGTCATATGCACTTTAACAGGCTGGGGTATCTTGACAAAAATGAGTATCACTAAAAAACACAGTTTGTTTTTTGACTCTTATGTCAAAAATATGTTCAAACATGGCTTTAGATTTATTATCTAATAAGAATTTATCAGATTATCTCAACAAAGCACAGGGATAAGGCTGGGAATAGAGAGAAGGTCACCACAGAAATGTCATCAGAACTCAACGTTTTGAGTGAGAAAACACTGTTGTAACAAAAACTAAAAACATTCCAGTTGATTTTAACTAAGTTTGAACTAAGTTTCTTTAAAGATCAGATATTACATTACTAAACCTTTTTTTCATTAGAAATCTGCATTAGCAACAGGTGCGTGCAAAGAGCTTAAACCCCTGAACGCCAACACACTCAAAAAGACTTGTCCTTGCAAGAAAACTCAAACATGTTTTAAGGAAATCTCACATTTATATACAATTCATTTGGCCTCAATAAAAATGTGGGACATTCTCTAAGTGAGAGTGGGACAGGACAATAAAGGAGGACAGAATAAGAACAAGTGTTTGGTAAAACTGATTCAGAAAACACACTGTGGCTGCTGTCCTGTCTGAACCACCATCAGCACCACGGCCAGCACCTGAGCACATGTCAGCATACGGACAGCAGCTCCTCTCCGCCTCTCACATCTGTGGGCGCTCCTGAGATCACTCTGCGCATGCGCACTGCCCGTGAACAGGTGCATGACGTCCCCTTTGTTTTCCTTATACATTTTTCGATTACAAGATTTTTTAAACTCTCGAATAAATACTTGCAAAAGCATTTTCCAAAGTATGCATTAGGATCACTACCGAGATAGCATATAAACCCAGCATTAAGCTCTAGCTTAAACAACGTGGCTTGTAATTGAACGTAAGCTAAAAGGTGAACAGGCGCAGTGACATAAAACGGCTAATAATGGCGCTAAATTAAATAATCGCACGTATATGACACACGTGGTTAAAAATCAGAGAGTAATGGCTTAAACTCCAGTCGCCATCTGGCAAGGGCGAAGGGAACCGATTATAATCCTGTTGTTATTTATTTTATTAATATTAATAAACAGTTTTTGTGAAGTAAATGCGCTCACCTGCTTTGCTCTGGTCCACCTCAGTGTTAGATGTAGCCACCACCACGGGGATGATGTGTCCCTCCTCCGACTCGAGTTCCGGCGGGTCTAGTTTAATCTATGCAGACGCTTTAACAATGAACGATCAAACCTGAGCTAAAACAGCGCACCTGCCTCTACAGTCACCGCCATGGACCTACAGCCGAACATCCGAGTGCTCTGCGGAGGATGGACGAGCCTTTCTGTGCCGTTCCTTGTGTCAAGTTGAAGACTGTCGATGAAGCAGCTTTGAGCAGCGATAAGGAAGCCACTTACGCACGCTTACGCAGAGCAACAGTTACATCTAGTGGCCATGAAGCGTATAACAGCGTAGGTGGACCAGTCGTTTACATTTTGTTCAGTGTAAACAAGGACCACTTAGAAATAGAAACTCTTCCTTTTACTTAATATTTATTTATTTATTTATTTATTTATTTATTTATTTATTTATTTATTATTTATTTTTATTTATTATTTATTCTATTATTATTTTTAATTATTTTATTGTAGTATTATTATTTGTTTATGTTGGAAAATTGCTATAAACAACATTTAAGTGCTACATGTTTTACTCAAATAAGAATTATTTTAGTAATCATAAGTAAAGGCAGAAATCACCTGCAGGACAAAACAAATCAATAAATAGATGTTAAGAGTAAACTAATGAGAGAACACTGCTACATAGCCTATTAAAACAAACAAACAAACAATTTTAAATATATTAGCAACAACAAAAAGACACTGACAAACAAATGTACAATCCTTTGAAACAGTTTATTAAATTAACACAATCATTTAAAGTAAATAGTTCTAATTTTGCTGATCCATAAACTCCTCTCATGACAAATCTAGCTCTGGACAGTAGACTATTTATCCCAGCATTTCAAACTAGTGCCCTAAGATTGAAAAGAAATTCCAATAACATTGTCTTTCTACCAATACAACATTTACATGTTTGGCCAAAGGCAGTTTTAAACAGACAGAGTGAAAAAGAAATAGATGTAAAGGGGACTGCATGCAATTAAAGAATTGTAAAGAGTCACATAGTCCAGTGCAGGTTGTCTTTGGAGGTCCTTGGGGTTTTACCATTGATCGTTGTATTCCGACCTGCCAATAGATCAAGACAGAGACAGATTAATTCATTGACAGTAGCATAAAATGGGGTTGGCAATGTGCTCCTGCTGATTACGCTTGTCACAATGAAGAACCTGTAGATGTCCGAGCCCAGAGTGGAATCAAATGCAGATCAATACTCAGTAGAATGGGGGTATTTAGACTTATCAATGCAGCTACTCCAACCAAAAGAAGCAGTTTGTCTATTTCTTTGAGAAATTGGGTAATCGTGTTAACCTTTAAGGCCCCAGAGTTTTATTGGAAAGACAATGTAATAAATGTAGAGGTTTGAAACTTTGCCAAAACTCTATTATTTCATACAACAACTGGTAAAGAGTAAAGTGTGGAATTTCCAAAGTTCAGAAACAGAAAGGATGGAAGACTTGGTGCAGATTTGCTTCTTTGGCACTTAAAGTTTAAAATAGAGCTGCAACAAGTTAATTATTTAACCACAATCAATTGAATGTTGTAAACATTATAACTAATTTGGTAAATTAATAATTGTTAACTGATCTTTACAATCGTTCCAAAACAAACCATTAGCTGAGAAAATACGCTTTATCAGCTGCTCAATTTATGACTCAAAATGAGAAGCAATAGCGCAAAATGCCATGCGTATAGGCTTAGGCTGAATTTAAGACGTGTTTCCTTCTCACATGACTTCTGTTCTAAACAATCACTGTGACTGAATGTTCTATTGGTGGTTTAGCCCACTTTAGTAAGTAAAAAATAAAATATGTATTTAATATACATGTGACATAAATGTAATTTATTTATATAAATGTGTTGATAAATTAAAACAAAATAGATGATATAACATAGTTTTGTTCACATACTAAATAAAGGTCAATTTAAAAAATAAATACTCAAACTTCAGACGTCATTCTGTATTTGATGAGATATGTCTGGTATTCACATTGATACAAATTTCATTGTGTAATTTATAAGATAATTTCAAACACAAGTCAATAGGGCTTTCTTTGTTAGTTTTTACTTGTTCTGATGAAGCTCATTTTAGCCTTTTCAGACTCAGATTAAGTCTGAAAAGGTTCAAGTCAAATTTGTTTTTTGCAATTATTTTGTACTGTAGCTGTTCCCATATTTGTTTCAGCATTGATTAGTAACAGAATGTTGATACTTTTAACAATCCTAGACTGCAGCATTAACACAAGCTGTGTATAACCAGTATATAAATGCAAAGGTGTCCAACATACATTGTATTTTAGTCTCTCACCGTGGTTCAGAGTCTTGATTTGAGTCTCCATAGAACAGCCAGGCTACATCTTCTGGATTTGACCTCTTCCCATACCTGTGACAGACACACAGCTCAGCTCAGACCACTCACGCAGCTCAAACATGGGATGTTGTTATTCATGCAAAAAGCCGCTGTGCCCTACAACAGCAGACACTCAATAAGTAACAGTGTGATTGAATTGCAGCAGGTTGGCTGAATTTTAACACGTTTAACACTTTTATAAATGCACATGTGTCAACTTAAGAATAACATTTCAATATTTATCTTTACTTTGCCCAATTGCAAGTCCCATGATGATTTACCTAGCACCATCCTTTACTTTATGAACTTACTGGTTTAAAACATGAGTGAAAAGCATAAAAAAATATTAAATGGTCTATGTAGAATATGAAATGATGATAACTATTTGGCTTTGGTTGAGCATAGTTTTAATTTATTTTCTTTATTGTGGCTGAATGCCATCTCAGTGATCATTTTCACTCCTATATCAAGACACCAAACAATGACAATGGTGATGAAAATAGATAAATTAGATAAATTGTCCAATAACAGCAGTAAGACTGACCTCTGTCTGGTGATGAGGTTGACATAATGTCTGACGGCTGCGTGGTACTTGGCCCATTCCTCAGGGGACGCCTTATTGCTGGGGATCTCAGGTTTTGCAGGGTAAGCGTCCGAAAAGCTGCTCCAACACAGCAGCAGACACACGATGAGAGCTGCCAGCATTGTCCACCATCTCAGTGCTGTGGCCATCTGAAACACAGGTGAAGAAAGAACAAACTATATCTTATCTGTCCTATAGACACAGGTGAGAAGAGTAAAGTGAACTTACTTTGACTTGCCTTTGTGTCTTGTGGATGTTGTTTGTTCTTCTCTTTTCACCAACAGCATTATATAGTGTTGGAGGAACACCTGATGTGCCTCACTCTCTCCTAAACTCCACCCTCCTGCTTTTCTCTGGCGTTTTGGGAAAGAGGTCACTCACTCACTACTATCCATCTCCCCTTTATGACTCTGTACTTGCGCACTGCTTTGACGCACCAAACATGGTGGTGAATACTTCATATATATTGAAATTCCAGTAATATACTGACCTCCATCAATTGGCTATGACTTTTGTGAAAGCTGATAGAAATGCAGCTATAAAGCAGCCCCCGCAGTTTTATGTACTGAAAATCTCAGCAGGCAGAGACAAACATTAGCCACAGTCCGCTTACCTTTATGTGTAAAAACCTCTGCACACTACTGGGCCTTTCCCTTAAAACAAGTACTTAAGTTTACAACTTTATTCTAATGAAAACTACTCACCACTAGCACAATGTTTGTTTGTCCCAAGCACTTGGTGGTGGACCCTCTCACTATAGCACATGGATCATAAACCAGACTTAGTAATTCTCTTTATTAGTATGACGCATTTATCTGGCACATTCATTACTATAGCATGCATTATTTAGTCAAGTCAATAGGCTTTATTATACGATGAGTTAAAGGTCACGAGGGACAAATGACAATCAATAGTAATCTTGTGTTGTATATGCTCTGTGAAACACCACAGTGAAAGGAATTTTATTTCTGCATTATTATTTAGTGAAGGCAAAGCAAATATGATTTTAAGTTTTATCTCTCAAAAGAAGGCAAACTCCTGTCCTCAGTGTCCACTGGGATGTCAGGGGTTTATGTTTACTGCAGCTCCTGTTTTCATGCTCTGCTGTGCACCGCTCTCACTGTCAGAGATATGCTTATCTTCCAGCTAGCACTATGTGTGCATTTATAGATTATGATCAAAATGTCGCCTAATTGTCCTCAAAGCATGAATTAACGTAGTAAAACATAAACCATGACTTGAAATGATCACAACAATAGGCATGCTAATTTATATTCAACATGTCTGACACATTCAGACAGACATTCATTATTGAATTTATTTAGTGAAATGAATAAAACAGAACTTTTGGAATGTAATGAACACTCTAGGTTTTTTTTGTGCTGGTGTTTGGAGAGCCTTTAAACAAAGCTTTGATCAGTCAGTCTCTGGGCTCTGTCAAAAACACAACTTGATTTGGTCATAAGTCACACTGACAGGAAGCAGAGAAGCTGTTTTCACACTAACACTATGAAAGTTTATGTCCACATTTATTTGAAAGTTCCTGTCATAAGAACCAACCTTTCAAGAGAAATATGGAGTAGAAAACAAATACATTTTAGACTGTTAATGGTGACTAAAGGAAGCATGTGAGAATGGAATGATAAGCTTCCTTTCAAAACTGACCCTTTCTTTTGTAATCATCATTTTCCCCAAAGCTAACAGTGGCTCTCATGCACATTCTGTTTGCTCTTCTTCAGTAATCAACCTCTTATGGGCCATAAAAGTCAATGACAAGAAACAACAACATGCACAAGCTCAAGTCATTAGTAAGGATCAGCCTTTAGAAAGCAAACAGCGAAGATACAAGAGGGTCTAGACAGCCTTCACAGTCCGGTAAACCTCAGATAATGCACTCCTAAAGAGGCCCAGGGCAGTAAGGACACAATCTGATACAGTAGGATCAATGCTGTCAACATTTTGAGATCAGATTTTTGGTCCATTTCAGTCCAAAGCAAGTCATTAAACGCTCAGGTCAAAGTCAAGTTGTGTTGAGTTCAAGTACAAAGCATAAGTGTTGTCCAAGGCCCACCAGTGCTCCAGCATTTCATCTCTGATGTGTGGAGAAGAGGTGGACACTTTTCTCATTTAAGGACTGAAACTCTGAATCTATCTGCTTTACCAATGTGGTAAGAATGAAGTCTGTTTTATAAGGATTTCTTTGAGTAAAAAATCAGCAGAAACTACATTGTACATCTCATGTCTACCTCTAAAAGCCCCATCTTCACTTAAGAACTTCCATTTCCATTTGCATACGACCTGTGACTTGAGCCAGCATAAAGCAGAAAGGTACACGTGGACAAAGAGCCTGAGGGGCTGTTACCTGTGAGCGCACACACTGAGGGGGAAATGACGAGGCCTTTTATTTGGCCTTATCTGCAGAGTGGGGGGCACTAATATGAGCAGAGTGCTTTGGAGAAGGCCAGCTCTGTTTGCACAGACACTCAGAGCACTGACAAGCAGGCCATAATGTGCTGCTGATGAGCACACAGCGCCACAGAGCACTAATTCACCTGTAGATAGATGAGCTCCAGAGAGAAACTACTGCACCATCAGTCACATATCATCTGTGGGCTTCTGGTGCGAGGAAAAACTACAAGCATCACTCATTAACATAGAAAGACTAGAGCATAAAGAAGCCAAATATTAGTACAATTCTTGAGTCGTCTTAGTTTGATTAGACTGAACCCATTACATTTGTCTTGGTGAGAAGCAATAGAAAAACTTCACGTGTGAGAAGTTAAAACACAGCAGAAGCCTTTGGGAGCATGAGATGATTGGATTCTGTCTTGAGCCTGTGCTGCACAGCGAGTCACCTGCTGGATGACTTACTCATACAGTGCCGCAAGACTGGGCAGTATTGTTACATGACGACATTACTCTCACTACAGGGGAATAGTCAGTATCAAATACTACAGCTTTCAGCAAGGTTATGTTTTGGATTGCTCACATACAGACAAATGAATAACTGATCTCACTTTTAACACTATCAAATATGTGCTTGTGGTGTGATAGTGTGTTATGTTATCAAATTGCTTAAATCAAAACACATGAAGCTGTAAAATGGGGTGGAGGACTGCAAAGCAAATTTTTGTATTTGTGTCCACCAAAACACAGCTCTATCTGTCGCTCATTGTCTGAGAGCGGCAAGTGTTATTAGAGACACAGCGTCTAAGTGTCTACAAAATAGGCTACTGCTTAATAGATAATAATGATTAAAAAAAACATTTATTCAAAAAGTCTCCATTGTATGAGAGGTTTTGAATGTTGTGAATATCTGAAGATTAAAATCCTTGTACAGTCCTGACTCATAAAAAACATGACTGGTGAAGGGTACCTGCTTCTCTCCATGCTATTCTTTTGTCTTGACAGTTCCACCTCATGGAATGCAGCTTGTATCGTCATGGAGATGAGCAGGTGATGAAGTCAGCGAAGTAACAAATCAGATCTGCTGAAAGGTGAATCTGTTGTAGGTGTGCATGTTTTTGTAAAGTGAACAATAAAATCAACCATAGCAAAATAAGATTTCAAATTAGACATAATAAAGGCCACGTTATGAGAGGGAGTCATCAGTTTTAAAACTTCAATTGTGTCTGCAGCATTAAAATCAGGTACCCCACCTATAATGTCTGGATTGATCAGACTCTATTTTCAGTTTATGGTAATTAACACATATTTTGCAGACAAAAAAGTTGAGATTCAGATCCAAATGTGGCAATATTTTAGCCAGTCTTTTTACTTTAATCTTAGCTTGCAAGGGAGACAGTTTTAGCTTCTAACTCACATCTAAAATAATCATTCACTGAGCACCAGCTTGAGCTCACCTGCTCCAGTCTGAGTCTCCCTCGGCCACACTAGCAGGCCTTTAAGTGCAGAGATGAATGATGTTAATCAGAGCTCTCTTCCCTGTGCAGCGCTCTCATAAAGCCGTCAGCCTGCTGCTGCTGAGTAATGGCCCTCATTGCTTCAGTGGCACAGGAGAAAGAGAAAGACCTGACCAGATGAAAAGCATTACACACAACACACGTGAAAGCACACAATCACAGCCATGTCTGCAGCTGTCAAATCACTACGACGACTTTTATTTAAGCTGACTGTCAGTGGTGGTCATCTGTGGTCAAAGACGAACCAGTGTTTGACAAACTTTCAATTTTACATGGCAACTAGAAACAGTCCCCAAAACATGTCACAAACGTTTTACTTTAACAAAACACACTAAAAACATATAAGGGGCTTCTTTTAGCTCAAAACAAACTGATTTAAAGCCATTGTTGACTTCAGTATTTTACATATAAAACAATATTAAGCCCCATTTTCAATACAATGAAAAGTTAGAAAAATACTCTGATGACATAATTTTAGGGCCGCAATCTAGCTTCACCTGTGCTAGTTAAGAAGTACAAATTACAACTTAAACATTTAGGCATTATCTACTCTTTTCATGAGCATAGTTTCTACCATCTTGGGAAGAAACACTTCCAGAAAATGGAAGAAGTCTTGAAAAACTCCATCGGAGTCTTGGACAGGCTGGAACTTGAGCAGCGTGCTTGTGCTCTCTGTCGCCCCCACCACATGAGGCTGAACTTTGAACTGCAGTGGTTCTTTAAGCTCTGGCTCCTTCTCTGTGATGTGAGTGGTCACTTGTGTCTCCAGCTCCACACAGCTCCCCTCTGCTTTAGCCTCAGAGTCTTTGATCAGCTCTCGCCTCACTTTCCTCCTGCCCGCCCACACCACGTGCCTCTGCTCCCACAGCCAAGGGGACAGTGTGGTGCGTCCTCTTTTGGACAACCTTGGTTTCTTGCCATGATGCGACACTGAATCGTCACTGGCAAGACGACAGTGGCCTTTTGCCTCCGATGTTTGCTTCGAGCTCGGTGGGAGACTCCACGCTGTAACCGCTGTCATCCAGAGACGAGCTTAAAGTGTCCATATCTTCATTTGTGTCAAACACTTCAGGAGCAGACATGAGTTGACACTTGAGGACAGTCAGGAAAATGCCTTCTATGACAGCACAAACTCTCTGAAACCACAGTAGGGAGAAGGCGTCCTTGGCTATGTGCTGCTGATTACGGAGGTCTTCTGGGAGCACGTCTGATTTGAAAGGAATGGTGATTGAAAATAGCTCAGCTCGGGCCTGCTGCACCTCACCGTGGGGAGTGAGCAGGCGCACCAGCCCCCACGACTTGCCTTTGCTGGATTTGCTCTGGTACTGCAAGCTGCGACAGTACTTCTCCGCCTCCTGGCACTCTTTCAGAAAGCTGCGAGCTGCACGGTCGTTTAGGTTACCGGCGACGTTGTGGGAAAGCTCGAAAGGGTCCAGTATATTCATAGGGCCGATTTTAGGGCCACCCTTAGTGGTGGAGTCTTCTTGCATGACTTCATTCAGTTCTTTCTGAAAAGTTTCAATTGGAACGGACTGCCCAGTTCTGACAGAAATGACACTTGTAGCAAATTCAAACTTGGAATAGAAGCTGAAGAAGCCGGCGAGTAGAGCACCTGTGAACACAATACAAGAGAATAATATTAGTATATTGTTTAAAAAATTATATTCTCATTGAGAATACTAAAAAGATTTGTAACTATTGTTTGATGAACATAATTAATATCTAGACTCCTCGCTGTGCTTAAACCTCAGACTTCCTTCAATCTCAGGGGCCCTTAGGTCGAGAACCACTGATCTAGGCTTTTCACTTTATTTCGCCCCACCCTCTTTTCTTGGCAAAGCACTGGCTGTTCAGCTTTGCTAAAGTAGCAAACATGTTAGCTTGTCTGTCTTGTGAGGCACTCTTTACAAAATAACAGTTAAAATACTACTGAATTCAACATAGCATAGCACAGCATGTATATGTACTGTATGTGATCATTACAACATTTGATGTTTGTTTGTGGCCAATATAACTGAGGCTAAACTACGCTAAACAGAATGTGTGCCGCTAGAAAAAGTTGCCGGGGTGAAAACCAACCACTAGCCCACCACCCTCTTCCAAGTAGCTTCCCAAAGGATTTAGGAAGTCAATATTTGAAAA
Organism: Mugilogobius chulae; assembly: GCA_038363315.1. Lineage (NCBI taxonomy): Eukaryota > Metazoa > Chordata > Actinopteri > Gobiiformes > Gobiidae > Mugilogobius > Mugilogobius chulae. The sequence goes on along the minus strand of CM076401.1, from coordinate 35,681,290 downwards.
TAAATTCTAAATTTTAGTCATGTGACTATTACCATTAAACTTAATTATGTGCACCGATAAATGTCGACTGAACAGATAATATGAATAGTTCAGTGTGATTTTTTTGTACAGTAAAATTTGTTCTCAAGTATGAAAGATTAGAGACCCCTGCAATACATACTCAAAAAGACTTACAAAACTACCTTTTGTAACAGAGTAACTGGTATTATTAAATTAAAACATCAGATACAACTATTACTGTTTTTTTAATCAATAAAACATTTTGAGTAAATGTTTTCAGCAACACTTTAAGGTAAACCAATTGTACATCGTTATTTGAGGTTAATTAGTAACTTGTTCTGCCCTTAGACATTAACTTAATTATTTATTAATGCTTATTAGTGTGTGATAGGATATTTTGGACATGAATTATTAATGGTTTTCATGAGAGCTGTTACCACATAGAAGTTTTTTGTTTTGTTTTGTTTTTTTTTACCACAGACCTATAAGAATTGTATTCATAATCTCACACTAATCCAATAAATATTAAGATCAAGTTAAAAAGTAGAGAGGTGTGAGTAAATGTCTAATTGGCAAAAAAAAAAAAAAGATGTGGGCGTTAATAGGGAATAGGTAACAAAAAACTGATAACTAACCAATTGAACTAAATAAAGTAACTCACAAAGATCTTGGGTGTTTTTGCTCGGAGGCACAGCGATGGCTTGAGTGGGGAATGTACAGTCCCATCCTTCAATAACACACTGCTCCTCCTCACCTGCAAATGTGAAAGAGGAACATAAACAAACCAACTAACTCTGCTTTTTTAAAAAATAAATGTGAGACACTAACAGGCCATGTGTTTGAGCTGGTCTACTGTGTGCAGCACCGGAGGGTCACAGTTCTGCAGGTAGAAAATGACCAAAAGTGTGAGGGCGTAGTTGTTGAGCAGAGGGCCGGCTCCACTTGGGTTTCCTACACAGAGAAAGAAAACAGGTTTAATTTTGCTACATAGGTGAAAGATACAAGTAGACAACTGTATATTTATCAAAAAGTGGACCAAACAAAATCATTCAAGACTAAAATCTTGAGTAAAAGACAACACATTTAAAAAGACACAGATTATGCTAAAAAATGTTTTTGTTGTTTTTAACCATGTTCTAACATTACTTCCTCATAAGAAACATCGCTGGAGTTTTGTTTGTGAGCTTTTATTCTTTCCCGTCTAAGTATCAGAAAACACTTAAGATTTTCCAGATTTGTGAGGTCATAACTGGATTTCAAATTATTAAATTATTCAGATTCATTTTGAGAATTTAGATTCATTAGATTTGACTATTTCCTAATATAATGTTTGTGGCATTTTATGTGTAGCCAAGTTTATTTGTTTATTCGTTTGGATCCCCATTAGCTGTCACCAGTTAACAGCTACTCTTCCTGGGGTCCTATAGTCAAGCCAATTACATATAACTACAACGTAGTTCTATATTGTAGATGTGATCTTAACTACACAAGCAAAAGTGCTCAAGAGCATAACAATGCAACATCATATTTTTTCTGTAACACATTTCATCTTGTATATTTTACTGTTTGACTTGATAAACAATTATTTTAATACTATATTTCTTCTCTGTAAGGAACAATACAGTCAGATATATTTACAAAGCAAACTAGCAAACGTGATAAATAGTTAATGGCAAGTGCCAATTTTCAAACCCTGTGCTAACACGTATTTAAACCATAATTAACTTTATCAATACATTGGTGCAACTGCACACTTAGAACTCTCATTTATTCAATCAATCTCAAATTCCCTCTCAGACATTATTTACGAGTGGGTACAGTTTTGTGCTGTCTATGTCAAACGCTGGCTCTCCAAAAGTGGGATTTACAGTTTTAGTTTGTATCTACATTAATGACATTATAATTAATATTTATAAAAAATATAGTGGATAGTTATAACAAAAAAAACATATATTAATGATGAACTACATTCACCAAATAGTTTCCCATTCAGTTTGTATGACATGTAGTTTTGCTGACATCTACTGACTAAAGACTGAAATGGCAGAAATACCAGCCAGCTGCTTCTGCTTGGCCCAAAGTCGAATGGTGTAGACTAGGTGCCTCAGCCGCTCTTCTACTCCAGAACACAGCTGAAGGAAGCGAGTATTTCTCACAGCCAGTCTACAGAACAAAATACACAGGTCATACTTTCTTTACATTAAACAGCAAAAAGGTTTAAGCTGACCTGTTATTAAGGGTGATGTCTCCCTGCAGGTTGAGCTCTTTGTGGTGGAACTTAACCACAGGGAGCCGAGCAGTGCTGACCACGTGAACTTTGTCCACACTGGGACACAGCGTTTTAGGATGGCTGCTACGAGGTCCAAAACTTCAGCTGGAGACGCTGTGGACAGATCGATATCGGACAATATGGAGTCTTCTGAACGACCATCATCTGATGTACCTTCACCAGCCTAAAAAGCAAAAATATATGTATAATTTGTTTGTTTGTTTGTTTTTTATTCAAAAAGATGTATGTTTAGAATACAAATGATTAAGTCAATCATACTTGTTCCATGTTGGCTTTGGCATGAGCTTGGAAGACCTTAGTGTTTTCCAAATCCAAGAAAAGGTCTAAATCACAAGAGTGAATGCCAAAGGTGTTGACAGAAGATCCAAATGGTATAATTTTGCTGTCTGTAAAACAAATATACACGTAAAAATATGTTTTAAATGTTAAATTGGAAATGTTAAGCTTAATATAGGAAGAGAACTTTATAATACCTGGGAAAAACTCAACAAAAACCTCTTGTAGTAGTTGGATTACTAAGCTCCTGGCTTTCTTTTCATTCTCTCCAAGTTGAAAGCGCTCTACCATGTACTGCATCTGTGCATTTACCTGTTCAGTGAGGGGAAAGGGTTAAGCATGAGAAATCAAATATATGTATGCTTTCAGCTGCAGCATGGTATTGTTTATCATAAACAATAGTCACTTACCGAAGTCAGCTGACAAAGCTCAGGCTTGAGTCTATCAAAAACCTCTTGCAGGTTCTGGAAGTCATTTTTCTTCTTGGTTATCAACTTAAACTCCTTCTTCTCTCTGGTTTGACTCTGAGCTTCAGGCCTTTTAACTTATGCTCAATGCAAGTTAAAGCAGTGTTCATACCATCGACCTCATCAAACTGAACAATAGCATACACCCCCTAAGAAGGCAAAAGGTCAGGGCTGTTGTTCACCATTAAACATACGAGGTTCTATTCACTAACCTGACCTTGTTTTTATCCATGATGACATCTGCAACTGGGCCGAAGCGCTGAAAATACTCAGCCAGGTCCGTGTTGGAGATGTTGGGCTTCAGACCGCTGACAAACACACTGCGCTCCTCCTGGGACTTCCTGGTGGACCTCACAGTGCTGAGGGTCTGGTGTTTGCGCCCTTTCACATGCTGCTCCAGGCTTGGCTCTAGGAAACCAGACGAATGTATGACTGATGCTGGTATCAACTTTTTCCGCTGTGACAAGTGTATTTTATTTTATGCACTATGTGTTGCAGATTATGACTGAATATAATGCTTGCATCTATTTTACCATAGATTTTTCTCCCGGGGCCTGTTGCGTTCATTTATTTAAATATTTAATTGCGTTGTTGTTGGAAAGGTTAAGTGACATGATCAGCATAGTACAAACTTACGAATAAGTTTCTCAACTTCACACATTATACAAGGAAGCTAGTTGAGATTTGTAAGGACAGGTTGGCTAGATTTACTCACCATTTGGTATATTGACGTTGCACAGAGCGCAATGAAAGCCTTTAGGTGTCGTTTTAATGTCCGCCTCCATTGCGATTGATGTATAAAGAAAAATCTAACACAAAATCTTGATGTAGCTGAAATCAGGTTGTGCACTACTCCGCCATGTTTCAGTCATCCCGCGTCTGCTGTGCGTTTGTGTCCGTCCTCATAACTGGTCCGTGTAATTTCTGTCACACAACAGTTCCTCTTTCGGGAGATGTGTCTCATAGACGTAGTAGACGTCTATTCATAATCCACGATTAATTTTAATATGCATAAAATAAAGCCACTTATTTATGTTATGACGAAATGTCATAAATTATACAAGGAAGCGATTTTATTTATTATATATCAAATAATTAACGTACAATTGCTCTAGTTTATTTAGCTTGACAATTTTTGATCAAATACCTTTTAAATCTTCATCTGTGAATGTGGATTTTATAAAGCTATAAAATGTGTCCAATCCATTTATAAATAAATGCTACCACACAACCTTTACAAGTTAAAATTTAATAATGACATTTTTTTCCATCATAAAATACTTGCAAGATGATCTATAACCATGAGTGATATAACCAGCAACAAAAAATGCAAAAGTTTAAGACAAGATTCCCTGCAGTATTCAATGAAAAACACAGTGCTTTGTTTTTACGAACTAGATGCTCTAAAACACATAAAAAAAATAAAAGTTCAGATACAAAATCTTGTTTCACACTATTTACAAAAACAGTCATTTCTTGGCCACTCTGCCTCTTCTAGTTTTTGGCTGTGTCTCAGCTTCAGCATTGTCCACAATGGTCTTTGTGGACTCTTCTGCCACATCAGCTGCCTTCGCACCTCGCCTGGCTCTTTTTGCTGGCTGGGGTTTTTCCGAGAGATCCTTCTCTTCAGGATTTGTGGCGTGCTGTACATCTTCAGCCTTGTTCTGCTGTGCGGATTTCGTCTTTCTGCCCCGAACAGTCTTCATGGGAGTTACTTCAATCACCTCAAAATCTGTTTTCCACTTGACAGACCGTTTGGATGTTTTATCTTCAACAATAGAGCTGTCTTGATTTTTAGACTCTTCACAAGCTGGTGCCTTAGCAGTTTTTCTTCCCCTTTTTACAGGTTCGACTGGAACTGCCTCAGAAAGCTCCTCTGTGGCCTGTGTAGAGCTCTCCTCTTCAGTTGGAACAGCTTCCCCCCTGCGGGCTCTTTTAGCTGGGACAGCAGAATCTGCAGTTCTAACTCTTCCTCTTGTTGGTTTAGCTGGAGCAGAGTCATCTTTAGGAGTCTGTTCCACCTCTGCTGCCTTGATGCTCTCTTGTCCCCTTCTTCCACTCTTAGGTTTGTCTGTGGCACTGCTCACAGACACCTCTTCACTGTTTTTTAGAGTGATATCTTCGTCCTCTTTAGATTTGTGTGCTCCTCTTCTGGGTTTTGGAGCTGGCAGTGACAATTTGACTGGTTTATCAATGACAACCTCTGTTGGTTCTCTTGGTTCTTCTACTTTCCTAGTTTTACGCATTCTCTTAGGCTCTGGTGGATTCTTCTCTGATGGCTGAACCAATTTTTCTTCTTCCTCCAGTGTAGCAGTAAGCTCCCTCTTTTCCGAGGCAGGAGTCTCAGTTGTACTTCCATTCTCTGTAAGTTTGGTCTTTTTCCCTCTTTTTGGCTTCTCTGTAGAAACCGACTGCTCAGGCTGAGTTTCAGCAACAGGCTTGTCCTCTATTGCAGTGATTTTTGTCTCAGTTTGAGAAGGTTCAACTACAGACTTGGGTCTTCTCCCCCTTTTGGGTTTTGTCGTGGCTACTGGTTGTTCCACTTTAGGGCCTTCTACAGCCTCATCCACAACAGGTGGGCTAACCTCTTCTGCTGCACTTTCTGCCTCTGGTTGGGAAGGTTCGGGTTGTGTCTTGGCTCTTCTCCCTCTTGTAAGCTTCTCTTTGCTTGGCTCAGGCTGAACAGTTGTAGTCTCATCCACAACAGGTGGGCTAACCTCTTCTGCGGCACTTTCTGCCTCTGGTTGGGAAGGTTCAGGTTGTGTCTTGGCTCTCCTCCCCCCTTTTGTAAGCTTCTCTTTGCTTGGCTCAGGCTGAGCAGTTGTAGTCTCATCCACAACAGGTGGGCTAACCTCTTCTGCAGCACTTTCTGCCTCTGGTTGGGAAGGTTCAGGTTGTGTCTTGGCTCTTCTCCCTCTTGTAAGCTTCTCTTTGCTTGGCTCAGGCTGAGCAGGTGTAGTCTCAACAATTGGCACCTCATTTACAATTGCAATAATTTCTGGTTCTGATTCAACAGGGGTCTTTGTTTTTCTCCCTCTTTTGGGTTTTTCCGGAACAGTTTCTTTAGTTGGTTGAGAGGCACATAATTGCTCATTTGTCTGTTCACAGACTGTTTCAGTCACCTGTTCTGTTTCTTCTGGTAAAACACTGTTTCCTTCTGTGTTGTCTTGTTTTTTCTCTGCCCTTCCTCTCCTCTGTTTAATAGCAGCAACTGCTGGAACTTCAGTCTTCTTGACACGTCGTCCTCTGACCACAGCAGGAGCTGGAACTTCTTCATCCTTTGCACCTTCCACTTCAGCTGGTGCAGATTCTTTCTCAGTTTCTATTTCTACAACCTTAGCCCTTCGGCCACGTGCAGATTTTGTTGGTCTGTCAGTGGAGTTATCTTGCTGCTCATCACTGGGAGTTATTTTCTTGGATTCTAAGCATAAGAACAAACATGTTTTTAGAGGCATGACAATAGTTACATTATAGATAAATGCAATAAGAAAATACTGTACCTGGGGCCTCAGCAGATTGTGTTGTTGTGACATCACAAGACTCAGCTGCTTTGGTTTTCCTGCCACGTCGTTGTTTGACAACAGGTTTTTCTGATTCTGAAGATTGTTCAACTTCTGGTTCAGTGGAAACAATTGCTCCTTCAATCTGCTCTTGAGTAGGTTCCACTGCAGGTCTAGATAATTCTGGCTCAACTGTGGACTCCTGGACTTTTTCCTCAGGCTCTTCTGGTTTCTCTTCAGGCACCTTTGCTTTCCTTCCTCGTGTAGTCTGTCTAGCAGCTGAACTCTCAACTTTCCTCCCCCGTCTGGTTTTAACAGGTGCCTCAACATCTTGTTCAGATGCAGCGTGTTCATCTTGTGCTTTGGGCTCAGTGGCTTCACTCTTCTTCCACGAACAGGCTTAACAGGCTTTGTTTCAGGAGCAACCTCTTGTACAGACACCCCAGCTGAGGACATTTCAGGAGCAACTTCTTGTACAGACATGCAGCTGAGCAAATAGAGGTACTCTCCTGCTGGTCCACAACCATCTCTAGAACTACAAAAAGAAATTAAATGAACAAACTGCCAATTACAAACTTCATGAGTGACTTAAATGTTAGCTCTTCACCTACCTTCAGTGGCTATCATTTTGTCAGCTTCTGCTTGGCCAACTGCTGGTTGTTCGGAAGTTGACTGCTCAAGAGGTTCTTAAGAAATAAAACATACATAAAGTTTGTAATCTTTTAGGCACAAGAATTTTCTTTGTAAAAATAAATATTAATAATAAAATAACAGCAAACTGAATATTTACCTTCTGTGTGTTCAAATGTTTGTTCTTTAACTGGCTCTTTCATTAACTCTTCAATTCCTCAAAGTCTTCCACTGGTGAACTTCCCCTCAGTCGTGGAGACCTCATAAGCCTCTTAAGGCCAAAGTTTTTCTCCACGGGTTGAGCCTTTTCTTTTGGAGTCTTCATAATTCTCTTCACTCCAGTCAGAAACACTTGCTGCTCAATTTTTTGCTTGGGAGTTAAGAGGAGTTTGCCCCTGATGTCATCAATCGGTTCAGATTTTTCCTTTGGCGTCTTCATGATTCTCTTCACTCCTGTTAGACACTCTTGCTCTTCCATTTTGGGCTTAGGAGTTCTTGTAAGTATCTTGGCTCCACTAGTGACCTCAGGCTGTTCCACCTTTTGATCTGGAGTCTTCATAATTATTTTTACAGCAGAAAGGCACTCAGGGGTTTCTATCTTTTGTTTCGGGGTTTTGAGGAGCTTTCCCCAAAGGTCCTCAACAGGCAGGGCTTTTTCTTTTGGAGTCTTCATGATTCGCTTTACTCCAGTCAGACACTCTTCCTGCTGCTGCTTCTTTTGTCTTGGAGTCTTCAGTAGCTTTCCTCGTAGGTCCTCCAGTGGCTCCACCTTCTCTTTAGGAGTCTTCATGATGCGCTTGACTGCAGACAGACACTCCTGCTGCTCAGACTTCTGCTTAGGAGTCTTCAGAAAATTTCCCCTCAGATCTTCAACAGGTTCAGCCTTCTGTTTTGGCGTCTTCATCATCCTTTTCACTCCAGTCAGACTCTCTGGCATCTGAGGTTTCTGTTTTGGAGTTCTGTGTGTGCTCATTTTCAATTCTGTCTTCTGTTTAACAGATTCGCTCTGTGTGTCCATAGGAGAATTATTAAGCAAACGTTGAACTGCCTCACTGTTGTATTTTCGACCTTTAATTGTAGATGCAACACTCATTGGTGACACAATCATTTCACCTACAACAGAAAAATGTATTAAGTTCAAAGAAAAATACATTTAACTAAATACAAATAAAACTGCACTTACCAGTCTCCTCTGGTGTATTCAGGACAGAGGTTCCATCTGTGTTTTGTTGATATCTGCCAAAGGTGTCCTGGTTGCACTTCTCACAACTTTAGAAGATTGTCTCTTCTCATTTTTAGGGGTTTTGAACAAATCAGAAATTCCTGAAATAAGTAACATTTGTAAGTAACTGGAAAAAAATCATTATATACACATTTAAAAAGGCAACTTTACCAGTCAAATCTTCATCCATTTCAAGTTCTTCTTAAGCACTACTGTGTTGGTGACAATTTTGGTGGAGCTCCTGTACAATGTGCAACTCTCAGCCTGTGAGCTCTGCCCACGACTATTGTTGCAGGTGAAGCAGCATGCCCTGTGCTGACGTGGTCCACAAATCGTCGCTTCGGGGTCTAAAAGAAAAAGAGATGAGACTGTTAAGTCAATGTTACACCTGCAACTCTGGGCTTTAATGGGTTTTACCTGTGGTCTGAGAACAGCCTTCTTCTTTACAGGCTTTTTAGCAGCTTGCGATTTGGTTGGAACAGTCACCTGGACCTTAGCTTTACCAAATCTCACAATGTCTGCCCAGCATGTCATCACTAGCATAAAAAAGAATGAAAAATGGTTTAGTCTATTTAAACAAGAGATGTCAACAAATGTCCAGAGTTTACACATGTGTAATACACAAATCATAATCCTGTAAACTTTTAGCCATGTTTCTAGTTTAGATATACATTGATATTTAATAAAATACTTTGGCTTTTAATATTGATTTTGTTCACCACATTATCATCATACCCAGTCCATCTAGGGGTGTTTTTAGTAAAAAAAAAAAAAATAGAATAGTGTAAATAAGTAGAATATTGCTGTTAATGATGTATGAATGAAAAAATTTAATGCAAGCCTGCCAGATCTGTAGTTGATGAGAAATATCTAACATAATGTAGGCTCTTCAACCAAGCACAACTAGCCCAATATACCAGGCACATACCTTTCATGGAGGCTCTCATGCCACTCTTTCTGCGCATCACTTTAGAGCACTTTTCAGAGCTGGAGTCTTCTTTGTGGAGCTCTTCATGCTCTTCCTCTTTAGTCCGATTTTAGGAGTGGTCGTGGCTGAAGAGAGAGTTTCCACTACTACATCTTCAGCGATTGGAGATGGCGTGTCAATGCGAGACACAGAAAAACGACCTTGCACTCTTGAGATTGATCTGCTGATGGAAGAGGGGTTTTAACTGGTGTTACCACAGGGCCTGTAGATTTTCGGACTGGAGACTTAGAGGGGTAGTTTTGACACATCTAGGTGAAGATGTGGAAGGGGAAGCCTTGGGAGTGGCAACTTTAGTAGGAGTCTGCGCTTTAGGGGAAGCTTTCTTAGGAGTTGTAGACTTCTTTCCAGGTGAAGGAGATTTTGATCTTGGGGTCTGCGTTTTGGGGGAAGCTTTCTTGGGGTTGCAGACTTCTTTCCAGGTGAAGGAGATTTTGATCTTGGGGTCTGAGCTTTGGGGGAAGCTTTCTTGGGGGTTGCAGACTTCTTTCCAGGTGAAGGAGATTTTGATCTTGGGGTCTGCGTTTTGGGGAAGCTTTCTTGGGGGTTGCAGACTTCTTTCCAGGAGAAGGAGATTTTGACCTTGGGGTCTGAGCTTTGGGGAAGCTTTCTTGGGGGTTGTAGACCTCTTTCCAGGTGAAGGAGATTTTGATTTTGGACTCAGAGCTTTCTGGATAGGCGACATGCCTTTTGGGGAGGACTTTGTGGGTGTGGTCGACTTCCTTCCAGGTGATGGAGATTTACTTTTGGGGGACTTGGGAGATGCTGAAGACTTTTTTGTAGATGTTGGAGACTTGGCAGTTTGTTTTTTAGGTGAAGGAGTTGCCATTTTTGCAGGACTTTTTACTTTTGTATCTTCACACTCCTAATGACAAAGAAGAGAAAAATATTACCGTATAGACTAGCATGAAGGTATGTGCCTCACAGGTATGGACACAAGTCTTACCTTAAGCAATCCAATTACAGAAGCCCGTCTTAACAGTGACTGTTTTGGTTATAAAGAGACAGGCTTCTTCGTGGTGTGGCCCCTTTACGCAAAGGAGAGTCGGGAGGTAGGCGTTTGTCAAATAACTCTGGACTCAATTGAGTGCCAAAAGACACCCTCTTTCTCTTCATTTGTTGTGTGACCAGGTCAGTACCAAGCTCCTCACTCTTGCGTTTTTTAGACTTCTCATTACCTATGAATTATGATTACAGACAGTCAAAACAGTGCAGAGATTTATTTAATCTAATTATTATTTCATTAATTGTTAAGAATTAATATTTACCTTTTTCTGCGCTTTTGGGGGTTGCCTTGCTTGTGTTCATTTTTGCAGGAGACACCACTGATTTCTTTGCTGTTACAGGTAAAGTAATCTCTTTGCTCCTCCTTGGCGACTTCTTAATTTGAGATATTTGCTCAAGAGCTTCACTCACAGTATACCTCTGTGGAGTGACATTGTGACGAGGGGAGGTGGTGACAGCTGATGCAGCTTCTTGTTCTGTGGGGAGCTGAGCAGAGCGCCTCTTTTTAACAGACTTTGGAGTTGGGGGCAATAGCACATCTCCAGCATTTGCCTCATCAACTAATCCTGCTTTCTTAGGTGTGACTTTTTCATCTACAATAGATTTTGGGTCACTTTTCCTGGCAGATTGTGGTCTTGGTGTACAGTATCTGGATGAGGGAGTTTGCAGAACACTGACAGAAGACTTACGGGGGGTCTTAACATCAAGAGATTGTTTGATCATTTGATATAAATCACTAAAAGGTGAAGCATTTTTGCTTTCCAGTTGACTGTCATCGTCCTTGGACTCCAACTCTTGCGTCTTCTCCAGAGACCGCTGAATATTGTCAGTGTTGGCTGCATCTTTTAGATGTGGATCTATGAGATAAGAATGTATCCATATAAACTTACATACTCATTTGCTCTTGTGATAGAATAGTTTTAAGGTAATTTTATTATGCACTCACCAACTGCAGCAGTTTCAACTTTTCCTCCAATGGACGATCTCTTTATAGGCGTTGGTGGAGGAGGATACTCAAACCTAGAGTTACCAGATTACCAAGATTAGCTTCACCCACAAAATGTAATAAAAGTGTACTAGACAATTTCTTGGGAAAGGTTAAGACCAACCTGAAAGAACGATCAATGATAGTTATTACATCTCCATGTTTCAGGCGCTCTGACTGCTGTAAAGCTTGTCCATTCACTTGAGTTGGATTTACAGAGCTGAGATTTGTCAAAATTACCTAGGTATCAAAAAAGACAAAGACAGTGTATTAAGAATAGATATTTAATATTTACATAAATATATCAATCAAAGTTTATTTGTAAAGCACTTTTCATACAATTTATGCAACACAAAGTGCTTTCCAGTGCATTTAAAACAATCCCACAAAAGTACAATAAAAACAGATCAACACAGTTAAAAGCATGTATAAAAGAACTATATAAAAATAATAAATAGATACATTAAAAAGTACAGCAACAACTTAAAATATTTCAGTTAAAAGCATGATTAAAAAGGGCAGTCTTCAGCCTAGATTTAAAAATTGTCACAGTGGAAGCTTGTCTTACATCATCTGGAAGACTGTTCCAGATATAGCTGCATAAAACTGAAATGCCGATTCCACAGTTTAGTCCTGACTCTGGGCACCAGCAGGAGGCCAGTCCCTGAGGTCCTCAGAGTGCGAGATGGTTCATCTCGCACTCTGAAGCATAATATTAATGCTTCACATTACCTCTTTGTTTTCGTTAAGATCAATTCTGCAGTGTTCCTTAGAAACTTGAGGAAGCTGAATGCGAATGTCACAATCAGGTTTCCTATGCAAAAAAGACAAAGAAGCATTAAATATATATTGCAAGAGTCACTTAAAAGGCCCAAACAGCAACAACGATTATCATATGGCAAATAGGCCATGTTTCTTTCTGTCAGGTTTGCAAAACTTTCATGGGAATATTCTAGCCAAAACAAAATAAAAAGTAAACAAAACAGGCGTGGAACTGCCCAATTAAAGGTGGGGTAGCTGATTTTTACACCGCAAACACGATTTAGATTTTAAATCTGACAACTTCCGCTTATAAATCCCTCAACACGTGGTTAATATTGACATGTATTCATTTTGGTTGCATTTATGGCTTCTTTTTACAAACAACAAAGTGAAACTGGAGTGACAGCCCCAGGCTCAGCCAATCAGAGCGCTGCATACAGCTCCTGATTAGAATTAAAATTCTTTATTCTTTACTTCAGACAGTACTCAGAGGTCTGATTTTTCACAAAGTGTTGTGTTTACTTTATACTTTTTAGTGGAAAGGACAAAATTAACATATTTACAACTAAAAAAGTTAGCTACCCCACCTTTAACTGCTGGGTCACTACTGGTAAATGTATAGCACTCTGTCAGATTATGACTTAAGTAACGCTAAAATCTTCATTGGTTTAACATTAGTCCAACTGAACATTCTACTGCTGGATGTCGCGATCCCAAGCTACATTTTACAACAGCGAGGCTATGAGATTTAAAAGTGTGACGTCAGAGACTAGGCTCCTCCTTCAAACACAATTTTGTAACACCACTGTCGTTAAATGTTGGGGAAGCATTCTAATAACTTAAATGAAAGAGCAGGCCTGTCGTGTCTCACCTTCCAAACATACAGGAGGCTGTGAGAGGGAACTCTGTGCCGTCTCCCCCGCTCCTCTTCAACACGACTATTTTCCCGTGCAGTGGCATCTTTATCCCGTTACCTGAACATTGAAAAGAGTAACGTTACATCTAAGACCTGTTCGTGTTGTTGACAAAAACAAGTGTAATAGTGAACCCAGAAAAGCGCTTTAAATAAACAATAGTGCGTTAGCGTCAATACAGCAAGTTAGTTTCCAACGCATTAACGTTAAGTTAAGGCATTAACTAAGTTATAACCGAAATTAAATAGCTGTATCCTGTTACGCACCACGATAACACGTGTAGCGAATACTTCCACCTAAAAATAGTTGCGCTTCTAGCATGAAAATTGCGGATAATTAATGAAACAAATGACACATGGCAACAGCTGAATACAGTATTGCAATTAAAAATCAGCCACCTTCGCGACAGCTGCTTACCTGTTAACCGTTCTACAAACTCTGATGATCCATAAAACTATTCCGCGTGTGGCAAACGTGTGTTTTGTTATTAAAACATGTCAATAATTAGGACAGAATTCCGCACGATACAGTCAGGCGAAAGGCTAACGAAGAAACATACCTCTTTCACTTCTACGCTCGTACCGTATTCTCTTCCTGGAAGACAGATATCACTCCGCCAGAACTACAACGTGCACCAAACTTTCTTTGTAAAACAATTGCATATACAGTTTGAATCTCTGCGTGCACATCTGTTATTTTCTTTACAGATATTATTAGTTTCGTACTTTTTTGTATGTTCTCTATCAATGTTGCCGCTTTCGAACTATTTTGTTTACACTTTTGGCGGATGAATCTTTCACCAATTGTGAATGGTGATTTGAAAATGTTTGAAATTCCGCGCGAAGAAGTCTGATTGGCTGAAGCATCCCCTTTTCGTAAAGAAGGCGGGGCATGTTTACTACAGCGAAAAGTAGACGGTAGTTTACAAAAACAAAGGTCTTTTTTGTTTTTATCTGCATTTTTTGCTTATTTTACGCGATCTTCTTCTGTTCTCATAGATATCCTCACCATTTGGCATTTACTCTGTATGCCTATTTTAACAACTTTCCAAAAGAAATCAAAACTTTCTCTACGTTGTTAATTCGAGACCTTTTTTGATAAGAAGAAATCTCGAGGCTCAAGGTTTGTTGCCTATTGTCGCATCTTGTATGTTGAAGCAGGCCTAAAATTGTATTCCCAAGGATTTAAGGATATTTTCCCATATATCATCAATTCATATGTTGTTGTTGTGCAACCTAAGCTATGAATGCCCATTTGCTTTCTTTTCTATAAAGACTATCAAGACTTTCATGTCATGTCGTCTTGAGACCCAACGTAGCAATATTGTTTGTTGTTTACAATATTGCTAGACCAAAATCCATATGTTACAGTTTTAATTTAGAAAATCTAGTAATCCATAGTTTATCAATTACAGAAAACCAGTGGTCATGCCTTAGGACTACTTGAAAAGAACCACTGTAATATGGTAGTAGGTAATCTTAATTCTTGCCTGTGTTTATTTTTTTATTTTCATATCTGCTTCAAGCTTTGTGGGGCCAAAAAAGTGTTTAAGAAAATCCATCTTTTTAACAAGCTATGAATATATTACTGTGATTTAGCACTGACTTCATTTTCTAGTCACGTAAAAACACCATCCACACAAAAACACACTCAAGAAAAATCATTATTAAATGTTTGTTTTATTTTTATTTTTTGTTGTTTTGTCTTTTTTTCAAAGTCGCTGGATAATCTTGACAAAATTTGCAACATATTTCATACTTCCCAAACTGATGTTGTGTTTGTTGCTATTCCAGATCAGCTGTAGAGGGAAAAGTTGTGCGCCGTTCTGGACAGATAAAATACTAAATAAATGATGAAAGCAGCTTTGACCGTACAAATAAAAATAACAGACATGTGATTCAGAGAGAGAAGAGTCTCCACACTGGCATCCTGTGGTCGAGGGTCAGTGTCTCTGCGAGTGATTAAGAAAGGGGCTCAGTAGCAGTGTGTGTGTGTGTGAACATGTGCATTTGTTGAGAAGAACAGGGTTGAGAAGGTGCAGCACAGAACAATACAAAGAAACAGGCCAGGCACACACAATGATTCCTTCCTGAGACGTTGGCGAGTGTACAGTAACGACGGTCTGGACAAATGCGTGTTTTGAATGGTGAAGGCGTTTTGGCTTTAAGTGAATCACAGGGTGTGAGGTTGCTCTGGGTCTGGCATCAAAAGTCACATGTTGGTTTGAACCACAGGCTTCAGGGGGAGGAGAGACATCACATTTGGGACCTTCACTTTGCCTGGACCACTGACAAAAGCAGAGGGATCACAACAATCTTTTATCCTCTTCCACAAAACATTACTGATCAATTTACGGAGAATCACTTGTGTTTGTTACAGTGTGTATGTACACCACTCTTCACATTTCATCTTTAAAGCTGCAGCAGGCCTTAAAAAGCAGCTCCCTCACTGCCGTCAGAAACATCTCGTCCTGCTACATGGCCAAAGGTTATGTCCCGACTGGAGTGCTACTTTGTGTACTGACTGGATTTGACAAATGGGTTTTGAAAGTGAAGGGATTGGTTGAAATAGTCAGTGAAAGTCACATTCTGAACAGCCAGTGATTGGTTAAAAAGGCCTGTCCAGTATTTAGTAGGACACGAGACATTAAAGAATTTCCTTCAGTAAATGTGCTCAAAATGTATTTTTTTCTTGAATCACAAACCTATAAACAAATCACATAAAAGGTATTCTTAAAAAAATCAGGTGAAGCCTAAACTCTTCATAGTTTTAAAGAAACGAATACAGCTTATATACACAAACTCAAAGGCTACTTAAAATACACCTTAATCATGAATCTTCATTCATCTGTTTTCTTGAAAGGGCCTGTGACCATATCATACAACCAAGTTCATACAATCATTTTTCAATCCAAACTGGAATTGGAGGTGGTATATTCACTGCGACTTGTTTTCTGTGCACATTTGAGTGTGTGCGTGTTTCAATCTGTGTATGCACCATAAAGTCAAATATCAATGCTTTCTGTTAATCATGTACAAATGTGCTAAAACTGAAACATCTCTCAATACTCTTGATGGGTATGAAAAGATTGAAACAGTGAAGAATACAACAACTTCTAATCTCAGAAAACATGTCCCCACTTCACCTGCCACCGTCTCCTGGACACAACAATCCCAACAGTTTCTTAGCTTTTCTATATATATTTATATATCTTTTGTACGAAATCTGTTCTGAAGTTGGAAAAAAGAAGCCCGCAGTCTTTTGAGGAGGAAGGGTCTTCTGACATGTCCCAAGCTTGCAGTTGCAGTCTGTTGAGGAGTACAACAAAAGTGTCTTGTTGCAGAGTCGTATGCATTGTCCTTTTAGAATGCTCCTGGGATGACCTGTCCCAGTGTGGCGTCCTGCTTGAGCTGGTGTGCACTGCTGAAGATTCAGTCTCTATAGTGAAGGACAGGGAACATCAGCAGTGTTCTGTCCTGGCCCTCACCTCCACAGTGTTCCTGAATGAGGGGAATTGATTAGGACGTGCAAGAGGTTTGTTTGTGAGGTGGATCATGGCCTTCTGAGAGCCTCCATAGGACCATCTCGGACAGGACAGAGCGCCAAGCGCCAAGTACAGTTTTATTTTATTAGTCTATGAGGTTTATGGTGATTGTGTAGCCGGACTGCTTTGGGCGGAGCTGGGGGACAAACTGGGACTGCAGCTTCCTGGCGGGGCCCAGAGCTCCGCCCTCCTGCTGCTCCACTCTCCAAACCCTCAGAGTTCTCCAACATCTCCTGGATAAGAGGAGGCATGGAACCAGGGATTTCCATCTTCAGAGTGATAACACGCTCGGCACCTGCACAGAGCAACACAAATTGTCAGGACATCCAAATAAAATAGACCAAGAAAACTGACTTCAATTTTGCTTCCTCCTTTAATTTGTCCTGCATAAAGATTGTTACCAGTGCAGTCTTCACACCCTACCTTTAGCACTGATGCTTCTCAGATCTGTGATTTTCATGAGCATCTTGGGAAACATGTGTGGTTTGTGGGGCCTTCTTTTTCTGACATAAATCTTAAGCGCCTCTAGAAGTGGCTCCTGCAAAACGTCCACTTATCTGCCTCTTCTAAGTCCTGACGATCTGTGGACAAAGAACCAAGAAATTAATACGATATGCAATAACCACTGTTCCCCTCAAGGTGGTGCTCAAGGCACATGCATCAAGACACTGCTGGTGCTGGAGTCAGAAGATTTCAGGACAGTATAGCTGCTATGGTTTTGCAAAGTCTACTGCACTGAATAAGGTGTGCTTTATACAAGAATCTGAGATTTGATGCATATTTTATACATTTTATATATACCTCCACATAGCAAACAGATAGCACTGAGCAGTCCTGTCTCCGCGTCGTCCATCTCCAGAGGAAGGAGTTGGTTGGCAAAGGCAAAAACTAAGTCTGTAAGCGGCCCAAAGCCAGCATTGTGCATCTGGGTCCTGTTTAACGTGAGTCCATCGGAGAAAGTCATTGTGTCTTGCTCTGGTGTGTAGCGTGTACAAATCCGCAATATCTAAACAGATCATTTAACAGCATCATATTAGAAAAAGGCAAAGCCAACAAAAAACATGTTTAAAAATGTGCTTTGGTTCATACCAGGATGTCCAGACAGGCCGCTTTGAGCAGAGTGATTTGGTCTGCAATAGTGAGCGTGTGAACCCAGGCAACTGCTTGGCGAACTCCACAGTTTTAATAATGCATTTGGTGGAGAGTTCGCTGAATTTGTCCCATAGGTCAACATCCAGGGAGACGCGGCGTTCTGAGCTGTTAGTCTGAAATATTACAAGAGTTAGATTAGCATTACTCAAGATTCCACAAATGCAGTGATAGTGTACATGATGCTCACCGTAGTGTATTTTCCCAGCTGACAGAGGGAGGGGAAGGTCTCCTGGTGCGCCTTTCGAACCCGGTCAATCATCTGCTCTGTGTCTGGACTCAGGACATAGCTCTCTGTGCACTCTTGTTTCTTCTCGTCTTTCTTCTTCTTGTTTCTGTCATTCTCACCGCTGTGGGTGCACAGAGAAATCAAGTCCATTAATGACCAGTCACCACAAAACAACATTGACACAAATGGAGACATTTCAACACTAACTCGATTCAAGAAATATATCTTTTCATTCCATGTTTTTGGACACATTCAGTCCGGTGCCACCTTTGAATCTAGCAAGCCAGTAATTGATTATTTGTGAAGAGAAAGGGTAGGGATGGCTCAGGCAGTCAGGTGAAAGTTCTTTCCAATGGAAAGAATCTGGAGGCCGGAGCACCTCAGTGTCTCTTGTAAAAAAAATGGAAAACCCACAGTGAGTGCCCAGTGACTGCAAAATGCCGCTACAGACTAGATGCAGTCACATATTCAGAGCATTTCTCTCTGTCAGCAACTCAAGGTAAAGCTAGATTAAAATCAGTTAGTGTATGTATGATAAAAAGGACTGTGTTTGTAGACAGAGTAGTGGACCTTGTTATCCAATGGTCTAAGTCTAAGATGAATGTTGTGAGGCAGCTCCAATGCACTGAAGGCCTATGGTAATAGAGGAACAAAACCCCTTGAAATAATCTTGCGTTCTTTCCCTCTGGGCAATCGGGCTGAGAAAATGTGTGCCCCAAATGACAAAAAACACCAGGCGGGGTGTTTAGCATCGGAATCCCATTACAAGTGCGATCCATTTCTTGAGGCCGATTGGCGCTGGGGCACAGTTTAGCGCAGACTCGCCTGTGTGTGTCTGAGTTAAGACCGGGGTGGCTGCTGGGAGAGGGGTGCCACTTGATAAATAGAGGTGGGGGATGGAGCTATCCATAAGGCTGACAAATTGCCACAGCTTTCATTAGGGGTCCCGGCTAATCTAATAACATAATATGACAAATCTCCTGCCTCTAATGGTTTTAAAAGGACTCGGCTGCTAAGCCTAGAGCAAAAGAAGAAAAAAAGTCCAGCTTTTTCTCCCATGTATCTCCTGCTCACTTTACTTTACAACACAATCTTTGTTGGCAGGGGTGGTAGCCTACATTTTATGATCACCATCTTGCCTTCAAAAATGCTCTGGCTCATGACTTAAATGATTCCTGCCTCCTAATCCCACTTCTCTCATCTGTGCTTCTCTCCAGCGACTGCAGCTTCCCTGTCACTGACCTGAGATCTGATTTTTCTGTCCTAATCCTAACATTAACCATCAGGGCATGTGTACGGAGGCTGCTGGGAGATCAGTGTGTGTGACACTGGCTCAAAGCCAAGGAGAGACGCACTTCTCAACACTCACTGCTCATTCATCAGGTTGTGACAGGCCTCCTGCTGGAGAACATGGAGTCAGCCTGTGAGCTAACACTGCTGCTGGAGCTCAGCTAATGTCCTACAGCACCACAGCAGCTTTCAGACAGGACCTTAGGAAGACAAGTGGAGGATAGGACTAGATAAAGTATGAGATATCTTATTATTTTTGTCACTTAACAAAAACTACAGCTACTGTAGGACTTTTCACGCTTGCACCAAAATCACAGACAGCAAATAGAATGTGGTTCTTAAGACTATAGTGGATAGTGCTCAGTGCTGTTTTGGGTCCACTGTCTGTGGGAGGGGGACAAAGATGACTGCAACACAGTCAATGTCCAATTAATTCACAAATAAATATGGGGCATCCCTAGCGCACAGACATTACGCAGTCTGACAAATTGGCAGCACAATCATAAGCCGCACAACACAATTTAATGAAGTCATTAAAGAACTATTAGCGAGACTGGCGATCTGTCATGGCGAATTGCCATGTGCAATAACTTGGGGGGAGGAGGACTGTGGCAGGGCAGAGCAAACTAAAGAAATACGGCCTAGCTTTTGTCGCTGTTCATCTGTTAGGTGTGTGCCAGACTGCGGGCCATGCATCACTCACAATGTATTAGGGAGAAAATGAATGCTAATGCTGAAACTTGCATGGTGGATTGTTTGTGGTTATGTGTTCATTGCATAAATATGATTTAGAGGAGGCGCAGAGCTACACATGCAGAACACTGCGACACACGCGATCACTGCCTTCACTCCATCATTGCTCTCAGAGTGGATTTCAGCTGCACACTGCAGTTAATAGACAGTTTCTGTTGCTGTGTGTACGCCACAGAGAGGTGGGCAGACAGGGATAATTCGTGTGAGGAAAATTAAAGCGATGGCAGCTCGTCCATCACACAGATTAAATTCAATGGAAAGATAAAAATGTCAATGTTCCTGCTCCTGCAGCTGTGATGAAACTTTGTCTCTCTGTCTCCTGCAGCCTCCCTCACCAGCCCCTCGGCTCTCTCAAATGGCTCCAGCTCCATCCTCCTCTTCCTGCTCCTTCCTGATCTTATCATACACTCCTGTAATTCTCCATCATTCTGGGCATCATCTTATTGTACTTTTATTACTTTTTCTATTGCAGATGCTAAAAAAACATAAGGGTGATTCATAGCAAAGGCAAAAATAAAGGGAGGTAATGATCAGAAGCAGAAAGGCTGAGTGTATAAATGACTACAATAAAATAAGCTCTTCTTTATTATTGGGGCAATTTCTTAAAGTCATACTGAATATAACACATCTATGTGTGCAAATCCTGAATATTCATGTGCTAACATGTTTTGGATTGAGGGGTTCAGGGGCTGACACTGGTCTGGTGATGTTCTGCTCAGACACTGTGGTGTCTGTTGTCAGACTCATTCATGTTTCTTTTCTGTTCCTGTATATGTCACCTTCCATATGCATAGAAGAGCTGTGTGTCACAGATTGAGTAACACGGAGGGGAGGCTCCCCGCTGGGCCCAGATGGTCAGCTTTTCTTCTCAACCAAACACAACCTCTTTGACTGCCAAAGTCACTGTTATGGACTGGACACGAGACAAGACACAGACTACTTCATAGATCAAACAAAACAAGTCCATCTTCATGTTTCAGAAATGAAAAAGTGTTTTGCTGAACCACTTGCCACCACTAGATAGCGCTCCCTGCCCATGTAATTTCACTTCTATACATGCAGTGTGTGGCACTGTGGTCCTTCTAACTATGATTAATGGCCCCATTCAAAGGTAAGGAGCTCAGAGGATAACTTCTTTTACAGTAAGCCACAGAGTGGTGGTGTGGGAAGCGCTCTCTGCTCTCGCTGTAGCGTACAACCAGAGTAAACAGTGCTGAAGACAGGAGGCAGGGGACTGTGCACTTATCCATGTTTGTGTGCTTCTAGTAAGGCAGATCTATTGCACACGTTTGCACACATTCTGTAGATAGAGAAAATGATAGTAAGCTGTCTGTCATGTGATCAGTGTGAGATAAACACACTGTGTGCTTACACCTCCATCAGTGGATCTTAGCCTGTGTGTATTTGTGTGTGTGTGTGTTCACACTGCCCCAGGGGGCTGGATGGGGCAGACGCCTGCTCTTTCACTCTCGGCAGGTGAGAACATATTCATCACAGAGGTCTGCCAAGCCCGGCGACACCCTGGCTGTCCTGTCAGCTTGCATCATGGTAGCCCTTTGAATCACTACATCAACACAAATTACAAACCTATACCACCTCAGAGATACAGTGACCTAGTATTTTTAAGAGTAAAAACACAACTGAACTTTGATTGGTCAAATACTTACACTCCTTGGACATCCCCACTTCCAGGCACTTCTGCAGCCGGCAGTACTGACAGCGATTGCGTGTGACTTTGTTGATGATGCAGTTCTTTTCCCGGTGACAAGTGTACACCATGTTTTTCTGGATGCTTCGCCGAAAGAAGCCCTGGAAAACACAACAACATTCATTATATAAACTGACTTCTTATGTCCTAAATGAAATAAATCAACAACACACAAACGTTTATAGTACTTGAACTGGTAATGAGTGCAAAGGCCATGTTCCATTTACAGTGGCAATGAACTAGCAAACAGGTAAGTCTCTAAAGGGTTTATCTGTGAGCATAATCTGAACAAAGGCTAACAGTTACAGTTACTTCTCATCAGGTCAAGCACCTGCTCTGAGATGGAAGATACCATACACGTGCACACATACAGGTTTAGTGTACAATGCAACAGTCAACAGCATGAGCGAGCATTGAACTACTGAATATTAGTATTTGACAACATAGCAAGGTCATTGGGGCTTTACAAGTTAAGCTAAGAAAAAGACAAACTTTGTGTATTTCCAAAGCACATTAATAGCTTTGTAACAGACTGTGTTATTTTGTTAATAATTCTCCTCCTAAGAATTCTTTAGAAATGCCAAAAACAATATGAACCTGTGAGAACAGCACTAAAACACTATTCTTTTTAATGAAAAAGTGACATTAAGAACTGCTCTTGTAAGATGTATTGTGAAGCTTTATTAAAGACAAATAAGTCTTGACACAAAAATGCACGTCATTTTATTAAATGTTCGGCTTTATGAGAGTATTGAAAGTCCACATTGCATTTAGACTAATAGTTCAGGGAAATAATGTTTTTAAACCCTGCCCATTGCGAGGGAAAGTCTAGTGGGAGAGCACTAAGCACTGTGGACAAATGAAATGCAGGTCAATGTGTGTATCGATCGCAGTAGGTCATGTTGTGGTGGTGGGTGGGGCTTGGTGATGGAGCAGTGCTGCGGGCGGAGTCTGCTGCTGTAGGGGTGTAGCTGCCAGGGAGCCCCTACTCCCCATGCTGACTGAAGGATTAGCTCTGCTAGCCGACAGATGGCCCATGGACCTAAGCCCGCAATTTGTCCTTCCTGGATCACTGGACTCTATTTCAGCAGCCTCTGCCGTCCACACAAACACACAAGTATGCACTTTGAGATTTGTCTTTTCAAACAACACTCTAATTAATGGGCGAATGAGTGCGTTGTGCAAAGCAATTTTATCCTCAATGTTTTGATCTACTACACCTGGAACGATTTACACTCCACAGGACTACAAATAAAGACCAGCTTTCTGGATGTCTTCCAATTCAAATCCTGTTAAATCCTTATTAAGAGGCCAGTTAGCACTCAATAAAACAACAAAGGCCAGAGCAGACAACAAACTAGCTGCTGCTGTGGCTGTGGTGCTGGGATCAGGCTGGGAGTGTTTATAATGTCCTCTTTGATCTGCCTTCGGCCTGACCCTGACCCTTGTGTCACGGGGATTGACTAGACCCTCTTCACAACACCAGGCTCAGGTGCCCTCTCGTGCCACCACTTGATTGGCTGTTGCCTTGCCATTGTCCCACCTCCCCTCCATCTTTAGGAGTCATTGCTTCCTGCGGTCCTTAAGCCTCTTTTTGTATCATCGCTTTAATCCAGTCGGCAACAAGAGCCCTCAGCAGGCCGCTCTGCTGCCCTGCAGTGTTCAGAGAGTAAAAAGAAAAGAGCAGGCTGCCGTTGTGATTCTGTGTGTCATGCCAGTTCACAGCTGTCTACCTGGTGGAGAGCGTTTACCACAGAGTGTTCTCCTTGAAGGATTATTCAACCCTCACAGGAGAGTGAGCGGGGTAGTGGAGTTCATAGCTTGGCATAGGAATCCTCTGGAGTGTGCGACTTTCACAATGGCTTCAGATTAAGAGCCTTCCCAGCCTCCTACAGCGTCCATGTGCACGCGCACATTCCCGTGCCCCTTCCTTCCTCGATTACTGAGCAGCCCACGAGATGAATGTGAGAGGAATACCGCAGCAGATAGGGGACTTAATGGCTGCAGGGGATTTTGGAAATATGGCCTTTCCTTCTAAATACCGCAGATACCGTGGAAAAAGAGTGCCCCTGCTGAGCGCTGCCATGCCTTCAAGACAATTACATAAACACGGGGGGCGGACGTGCATATTTAATGTTCATGTGCTAATATCTGGAGGGGGAAATGTGCACCGGGCGGTAGGAACTTAAACAACAAACGGAATGAGTTGTCTCCAAGTAGCAGAGCTCAGCATCCCTCCTGTTCAGTTCCTGTGTTCACCAAAGCCTTCAGGAAATACCTTTGTAGTTGGGCACGCTGCAGCACAAGCTAACGCGGCTAACCCCCAGCTTACCCCAGTCTCAGATGAGACAACCATACGTTCACATGCCTGTACTCTTGAATTATTGAGCAGGCTGTAGCAACTCTTCTCTTCAGAAGTTGGACCATAGAGGAGCAGGCGATCTGAATGTTCAACTAAGCTTTGCAGCTATTGAGTGGGCAGCAAGGTTCACAGACAGGGCACATCTAAGAATACTGTTTAGAACATCAAAGGTGACAAACCTAAACAAGGTAGCAATAGTGCAATAATCAAGTGTGTGACCTTTGACCTGGAATGGGAAAGTTCATTTTAATCATCGTACTATACTATATAGCTCAATTCACAAATGTTGGGTCAGTATTATTTCAACTGTGTACTAAGTCATTTCCTACAAAAGCTTCCTCCCCTTGCATCCTCACCACAGTTCAAACAAATCATCAGTGTCCTGGTTTGCCTGATAAATGAACATATCAGGGTTGTCCCATATGTCAGTAACATCACAAAACTAATTAGCTTGTCACTTTTCCAAGGTGTCAGCAAACACAGCACCGTGACAACTCTACTACAAAGACTAATTAATCAAGTTTGAGTTGAATCTGGCTTCTGCGCTCATCCACAGTTGACTAATTACATGATTCCAGTCATTCCAATCCACATTTTACACCAAAACAGTCCAGATTAATTGGATTAACTAGTAAGTAAGGCTGCCGATATCCCAGCCGATATCATGGAACCAATATTTAATCAGGCAAAAATGTATGGAAATAGTCGGCACACTCTATATTGTTTTTTATTTTAAGTGAATTCCCAAACTCTGGCACAACCTTCCAGTGTGAACAAGTCTCAACTCCTACAGTAGCAGAACGGTCTCTGCCAACACGCTTGTTGCTGATTAAGTATTATTTTTACAAACAATAATTCACAAGTGAAACCACAGCCAAGGTTTATGATCATACTAAACACAGAAGCTAAATGTAGTCTTTTCATATTAAAGATTTTATGCTTATATCAACCTTAGAGCTTCATGATCATTAATAAACATAATCTGAAGCTGTATTTTAATGTATTATCTTATTATTACAGTATGTAGCACAAGTCATTCATGAATCGACGTTTTATTCACTAAGCCAGTCGCTCAAAAGGCTAAATAATGAAGCTACTCAAGGTCAACATTAATTTAACTCCATCGTCAATGATATGTATTTTATTGAAGGTCATGAAAAGAATCTTTTGTTGACAGTGCAAATCGGTCCAGAAGAGTACCAAAGAAATTCTTGGTCGACTAAAGACGGATTCATCGACTAACAGGGCAAAAATTCTCAAACTTAAAGGTATGCTTGATCTAACTGCTTATATATGCAAAGAACCATGCAAAAAAGAAACATATAGCAAAACACAGGCTATTATTTTGGTTCAATGCCTTCTGCTATTTCACGTTTTGGTTAGAATAATTAAATATCATAAAAACAAGATTCCATCGACTGATTAATCGACTAAAAGACTACAGCCCTAGTAGCCTATGTATTTGTATCGTTTACAAAGCAAAACACAGACTCATTTCTGTCAATCTTACTTGAACATAAATATTTGTGCAAAGATGTTGAGCCAGGCCAAAGAAATGTGCAGTAAGGCCAGTGCACCTGAGCGTACCATCCCAGCCTCCTCCTCCTCTGCCTGTGCTGAGCTTACACAACTCCAGCTGTGAGGCGCTCAGATAAGAGGTCAGCCGGTGAAGTACACTGTAGCCCTGGTGTGTGTGTGTGTGTGTGCCGTATGAGCTGATAACAACAAAGAGGTTACGAGTGCATCCTCTATGTGGCCTGTTCACTTGTGCGTATCGATAATAAACACATCGGCAGAAGCGGATACTGATAGAGCCATGGGGAGAGTACATGAGTGTAGAAATAGATGCATGATTGGAGTTTTTCTTTAAAGGGCATATGTATTTTTGTTGTTCTTGGAAAAAAAAAAAAAAACATTTCAGTAAAAGTATATCTAGAGTTGTGGTGTGCTTCATTCTCCACGCTTGATGCACAAATCATGCATTTTTAGCTGGTGTTCTGATCTTAAACTGAAAACACACTCTTCTATTTTGTGATGTCATTAAGTATGTAACATAGAAGTGCTATAGTGTGTTTTTAAAGTGATGCTGTGTAACTATTAGAAAGTGAAAAGTCAACTACACAATTCAAGAGAAATAGGAAGGTCAAATTTAAAGGGGATACATTTTGTATCATACTGGAAAGAAATGAATTTAAAAAGAAGCGTTTCCATGGAAACATACAGGAATGGGCCAAATAATAGTCAATTTTGAACATGCAAGCTCGCTCAAAGTAAAATGACAGATTTCTATTATTTATTTATTATAACAAAGACATCTCAAGTACCAAAACAAGCTTTACTACAGTCATGTTTTGATCAGTTGCACTAGCGTTTCCCAACCAGGGGTACATGGACCCTCAGGGTACACGAGTCCTCTTTACTTGGAATGATTTCAGACTTTAAGGTGAATTATATTTTGAATGAATTTAAAAATGTTATTTGTGATGATTTGTAATACTTTTGAGGCATTTGAAGCCAAAATTTACAACAACAACAAAATACAAAAGCAACAATTGCTACTAGAAAACCCATTTGTTTCCCGAAAAGCACAAGTTAGGGGGTACAAAATTTAGAGGGAAAAAAGTTGGGAACCACAAGATTTGTTCAAATTCCTTCACTTAATCAGAAAATACTAGACATTTTCGGTAATATGTGCTTTGCAAATGTACACAGTCGAAAAAGCATTTTATTCAAACATTTGTGAATGAAACAAAACAAATCCAAGGCCGTTTCAAGTTTGCTTGAAATAGGATAAAATATTTTTGTAACAGTATGCTTTCCTCCATGCATTTGCTGTTATGGCTGCATGTCGGTTCCATTAGTCACTGTTTTGTTGTTATTAAAAGATATTAATGGATATATGACTTTGGTGTAGATCTGATTCTAATACCAGCTATATACAACTCCACAAGCCAAAGATTTCTATTCAATTTACAGTTTGCACACGCAAGGTCGTCAAAAATCCTATTAAAACTATACTTCTTTGAGCATTTTCAAATTATTTCATCAGAACTGGTAAAAAGCACAGAGCAGCAAGTTATTTTGTGGTAAAATGTTTTTCACTGTGGAACAGCTTTGAATATATAGATTCTAAAATGCAGTTCAAAATTTTGTGGTGTGACAAGGAGTGGGTGACACACACACAAAATATGTATGTGCACTAACTGTATTCACTTTATAGTTCCTTAAAAAGGTAACTAAAGTCATCTGCTTGTTCTGAATGTACACTGACCAAACCAGAGAAATTCAGTTTTGCTCTGCCATTATTGTGACAACACTACGCTCATGTGGTTGATCATATGCCAGAACTTTATATGGATTTATTTTGAGAACTTTCCAATTTATTCATACTGCGGTCAACTTGACATTTTGCACTAGAGTACAAGCCCACTTGAAGTCTAATGGAAATCTGACAAGGTGGTGAAACGGCCTGAAAAAAGGACAGATTGTCACAAGCAAACTGTAACTTCACGAAATTCAGCTAGCTTTAAATCAACCCTGACAAGATGCAAACGCACTCCACTTTGCTCAGCGTAACCCCGGATCAGGTTAGTAAAAGATTCCAGATGAGATGTGAGGATTTGCTCCAAGGCTACATTCCTACGCTCAATACCAAAAAGCGCAGCGAGATGTGAAATATTCAAAAGCCTTATTGTTTTGATGAAGTGCATTGGATGGATGGGATGGAGGTCAGTGTGTTTTGTTGCTTGCTCGGCAGATGGACTTAAAGGAGGGTATATCGTCTCACCTTGCATCCCTCGCAGGCGCTGACACCATAGTGGTACCCTGAGGACTTGTCCTGGCACACAAAGCAGGGCTTGTAGACGCGGGGAGGCGGGGCGGTGAAGGGGGGCTTGGCACTATCTCCTCCGAGCTGGTACTCTGCGTCTCTATCGCTGTGAGGGGAGAAGAGGAGAGAAGGGTTAGCTATCAGATGCTGACAAGAGCGAATTAATCGATACTGCTGGGATAAACATGCAATCTCCTCTGTACACACTTGTCTAGACCGACTATATCGAGGAGCGAACACATTTGGAAGATCTTTTATCAGGCAATTCAGCGAGAAAAGCAGCTAAGTGACTTCAAAGAACAAACACTAGAACCATCAAACAAAAGATTCCTTATTTGCTGCATAAATTACGACAAGTGCGAACTAGAAAAGCCATTTGAACTACAAGTGTTCAGAGTAAACTCCACAAACATGCCTCGAGTGGTTCTATTTATTGTGTGGTGGTAAAATACACCAACAAAACACTCAAATTAATCACTTTTTCAACCACTAAGCACTAACTAAGCTTTCTAGGCCAGTTCTATTCATATGATCTTGTATAAACAAGTGGACTGCTTAAAGTATTTGTGCACTGGCCTTTGGACTCCATGTACCAAACATTGCAGATTTACAAAGCATTTCAAACACTAGTGGCTTATAGCTATATAAAAAACTTGCATAAGAAGAACTGTATGTTTTTCAATAGAACTATTGTGTGCAAACTGAATCTGGGCATTAATTAATAATCGCAAAGTGATTTGGCCAAACAACTCAAAGTAGTCATTAGCAATTACCTGTGTGCGAGCGTGTCAAAGTAAATAAAAAAAAAAGTATGGCACGTAAAATATCTACTCTCTCACAGACTAGAGCTATTAGTGCATTTAAACAATATTAATTTTAGCTTCCATCTATTTTAAAGACCAATAAATGATGTGATGTCACATTAAACCAAACTAATAAATCCTTTAACCCATTGACTTACTTTGTATTCCAGAATTTCAACAATTACAGCTGTTTATAATGGTCAAAGCTAAAACAGCAAACTAAGTAGGAAGAAGTAATCTATTTCAGAAATGTTGCTACATAATTTTTGCAACACGAAAACGTAATCCTTTATAAGGATTATACCTGATTTGTTTGGTTTTTTTTTTACAATTAAATAACTTAATACAATTTCCTCTAGCACAGATATCTTGTCAATGTATCTATTCACGTGCAAATTAGTCCACAATGTTTTGACTATGTCAAGTTTGTCTGTTGTTGTTGTTAGCATTGCAGCTAACTGCTGTTAGCATACCTTCATGTCTTGCAACAAATAGATTTGAAAAAAGCCTAAACACATAATGATGAACAATTCAGAAGCTCAGAATGCATTGGGTAAGTGAACAAAAGATGTAGATTGATGTAAGAAGCTTAATTTAATTATTTGTTTGTTTATATTTCTAAGGTTATAGGAGCTTGTGTAACTTGGTGGATGGTCCATCATCTGCTTGTCACCATAGAAAGGGCATTGCTTTGTCACAAATGTGCCACACAGTATGACCTTAAACATAGATGGGTTCAAGTACAACTTCTTTCATTGCTACAAAAGGCCTGGAAAAATGTACATTTACAGAGTGTACTCATGTTTCTGCTGCACACATAGCCTGTAGTTTAGTTTGAATGCAATCTTTTGCTTGTTTTCATGGAAATATTTCTGTTTAATGCATATTGTGAATTATTTAATTATGTTTAATGCTATACTGTGGATAATTTAGTAAAAACTACAAATGATAAAAGTAGCTGCACTTTAATAAAACCTGACACAGTGCCCCTTTAATGAATGACCTCACTGCAGAAGCTTTACTCACACTTCTCACAGCTTTGGGCTTATTTTGCTCCTTTAATTATGTATATACAGTATGTGTGTATCCCTAACAGCAGCTAGATACAAGATAATAGAATACATATTTGATCAAGTTGCAGGTTGTAGCTTCACAGTACACAGTACAGTAACAGTAGAGAAGGGATTGTAGAGACAAGCGGCTCAGAAGCTGCCTGCAGAGTGTAAATAAGCCATCTATATTTAACAGAGCGGTGCCCTGTAGTACAGCTGAGAACACAGTGCACGTGACCGCGCCGCAGACACATACAAAACGCTCCCCTCCGACTGCACCAGGCCAAAGCAATGACTTCTACTCTCATTCATACAGACACACTTTCCCTGCCTCTTTCTTAGCGTGTGCGGTTTTTGGAATCTGCCAAATCTGCGAGCGCATACGCAGCAGATGGTGCCGAGCGAGATTACATTCAGAACAACCAAAATAAACCAACCTGATGCCCAGATATGCTCAAGGCTTTCTGGAAAAAATAACACGTAAGCTTTGGGAAAATGCAAAAAAAAAAAAGCCCGGATCTCTACAAGCGCCTGTTATTGCTTCAGAAACAACACACGCGAGGTCCAGCTGGGTTTCGGGTGACCGGGACAGTTAAGCTAAACAGCAATAAAGCTACTATTGCAACAGCTAAAATGTCACGCAATCATGGTGTGAGATATGAATACGCCGTACTTTGGCAGTCCATTAATAACCTTTTAAGCTGCAGATGTAAATGGGTCAGTATGCGTGATATGGTGATGAAGGATTTGGCACTTATCATAAAAATGGTTTGTGATACATATACTTTCGCTTTTGTTTATTATTTTATATGAGCCAAATGTTGCAGAGGACTACAACAGTGGAATATTATGGGCCATTTTTATTATTTATATTCATCTAACACAGGCATTGACTCTTAACTCTTTATGATCTGCCACAGAATAAGTCAGCAAGCACATTATGTCACATTTTGCCTGCTGTAGTGTCATTGTTAGGTTTACTAAAATATATTTTGTAAAACATTGTTTAATATTTCAAATTTAATTCTGTATTCTTGTTTTTTCCACAAATGTTCTTTTCTTTTCCATTCTTCTTTCTCGTCAAACCAGAAATAGAAAAATCTGTCAAATATTTTTCAAAGTTTGCAAATCAATAAATCTTTGTTCTTTTATTAACAAGTTATTCAGATTATTCCATACAAATTGCAGTTTTAATACTGTATTGCTTACCAATGAATGTGCAATTTAGTGGATATCATAGGTAACATCAAGCATTGCAGAAAGAGTTGTATGGATGTGTGCCTTACATCAACAGCCGTACCTGCTTTTCAAAGCCTGATCCGTCAGATCTCAGAAGCTAAGAAAGACAGGGTCTGGTTTGTACTTAGATGGGAGACTGCTGGAACAACAGGTCCTACAGTGAGACAGCTACAGAGAATTGTCACTGTGACCTCGGGCAAGACACTTAAATCATAAGTGCTTTGAGGCCATGGAGAGAGGGTTGCTTTATGAATAGAGAGACCGTTTGCTATAACGTTTGTTGCTCCCACAAATGTACAAAATGAATTGCTAATGGTTTCTTTTCTGAAAGGTTGTGAACATTTTTGCTTTGCTGCTTTAGGAACTGAACACAGAACTGAACACATCTTAGCTAGTGTTAGTACACCGCAGTTACCACAGTTAAATGATGACTTTCAATCATTAAAGAGACAAAATTCTATCACTCTGGTTTGAGAAATTGACATAAATGAATTGAAGCTGAATGATGTAAGATGTAGGATGATGTGTGAGGAGAACAGAACAAGGACAAAAATATAAAAAGAGATGAGCTGGTAAAATGGCCTTGTGTCGAAATGAGAAGCTGCATCTTTAGCCTTCAGCGTTGGAAGAGGGCAGAGGCTGGTGCAGGAGAGGAGCCGGAGGGGAAGAGAGGTGCTGCTCCGAACACGAGAACAGTTACGCAAACAGAACACTGAGGAAACATTAGACCGAATGACATTGTGCAACAGCGGCAAGGTAAAGTCTGTGAAGAAGGAGCTCCACTTCTGCTTTGCAACCAGGGCTCTCGTGTCAAAGCAATTACATGTCTACAGAATGCCACTTACGTAACGTGGCAGATTTACTTCATTTACTAACTCACAATATTCTGGGCTGCTCCTGCTGCTGGCCAAAATGAGCACACTATTACTATGACGTCCGACTGAGTCACTAGTCATTTGTCAGACGAGATGTTTTTGTATGTTCTCAGCATAATATCATCATGAAGTACCATTCTAGGTTGCAGAGGTTGGGAAGTAACTACATGCATCAAAAATATGTATTCCACTACAGTTCTTTGTTATTTGTCTGTACAATAAATAATTTTTTGGTCAAACTAAAAACATGTGCTACTGACAGGATGAAGTAATCTAACTGAACATGTTACAAAAGACATTTTTATGCAGTATGAAATAAATACTTGTTCAATATCTTATCACCGATACTAGCAAATTGACATTTTACACCACCAGAAGCTCAGAACAAAAGAGAAAAAAAAAAACTAGCCAACTCATTCAGAGAAGCTCAGACAAAAGCAAATACTTAAGTCTATTACAATCTTCTGTTTGCATACTGGCTCCATTGTTACTGCACATACAGTACAGGACACGGGCGACAGACAGGATATTGCTGGGAAAATTAGCTTATAGGGGCTATAGGAAGATATGCCACCCACCCAGTAGCCCAAACTGCATTAAAGTAGTCTGCGTTTGCAAAGGCTGAAGCTTTCCAAGAGCTATTAACGAAGACTCATTGGGATAGTTAGTTCCACGCAAGCACAAACAGCGGTCTTAATGAGAGCACCCATGAAATCTGGGACACGAGGGCCAGAGTCTGTGAGGGGGCCGGCCACTGTAATTAAATACAATGGGTGGCTTCGAGAGGCTTGTCGAGCTGAAGCACGGGCTGAAACAATGGTCCGCCTGTACAGAGAGGGCAGAGTTACTCCCAACTTCACTAATCAAGCACAGACATCACATAAGACTGCCTGTTGAAAGAGTCATGGACATATAAATAGTAGACACGCAGCTCTGATACTATCGAACACTTAGCATCAGAGCTAGTTTGATATGTTTTTACCATAGACATTAAAATAGTACACAAGAAATCAGCCGCTATGCTCTGTTGCTAAAACACAAACAACACAACGCCATATTTCTCCGGTAGAGGTGATGAAGCAAATCAATTGAACACAATGGCGGAAGTTGTAGCCTACTTTTATGGCTAAAACGAGCTAAAACTAGCGATTTCAGCAAAACCATGAGCAAAACGGATAGACTTGTGTCTTGTGAGGCTTATGTTTCCCAAACTGATACATTCATAGGCAGAAAATGCTTTTCAAACTCCAACACTTGCCGATGTGACCTGGACGCTCATCCACAGAGACGTCAAGGTATATGTACAACTTTTTTGTCATGTCATTTTTCACTAGTAAAATGTACAAGCTGATATTTAGTAAAAATAAAAATCCTAGATGATTCACTTGATCAGAAATCTCTCAGTTTTTAACACAAACTTAGCTTATAAAACACTAAAAAGTTTGTAAGCTCAACAATAACTTATATCGAGGCTCTGACCTTTGATAAATGTGTTCGGTAGGCTTGTACCAGATGACACTCTCTGCATCTTTCATAACTTGCATATATTGCGCGCTAATGCAAACGGTTATAGGAAAACAAACCGCTCCGGAGTTCTTCAAAACATACCGGACAAGCTCAGATGCTAAGTGTTCCATAGCATCAGAGTTGAACTGTATCTATTAATTATATGTCTATGTGTTTAAAAACACATAGACATTAGCTGTTAGCATTAGCTTTTAAAAAACGCATGTTATGATCCAGAGTGTGTCATCTGGGACAAACCTATCGACCGCATTTAGAAAAGGTCAAAATCTTGTCACCAAGTCAATATTAAGATAAAAAAACAACAACTCTACCCTTAAGCTAACGGCTAGTAAACTTTAAACTAAGATTTCTGTTGAGTGCAACTTTTAAGACTCTAATGACCACTAAGCATTATCTTTTACATATTACTAGTGAGAACAGCTGACAAATGACATATATGTTGACAAATAAAAGGAAAGAATGTACATTAGCTTAACTGTAGAGAAGCGTTCTTTTTGAGTTTTGTACATTTCCTGTGTATTAATGTATCAGGCAGGAAAATGTATATAGGTATAATTGAGCCACTAATTTAATGGACTATTTTACACAAGCGAAAAGAGAATACATTCAACATACAAACAACTGGAAAAACTGTATCTGGCAAGACAAGGAGTTGAACACTGAAATATTAGCAATGGGAGGGGAAGCGCTGACAATGTAACAGTTGTCATGTCATGCATTGTGCACTTTGAAATAAACTGTAACCTAAGTCCTGCTAATTGTTTGGTCACTACTCTAGTCGTTAGCCTAGACATAATAGTGGAATCATGTTTGTGTGGCTTGGCGCGGCATGTTGTTAGACCAGTTTTGGATGTGGGAAAAAGCAAAACAGGTCAGCAGGTGTGAGCAGTGCAAATACTACACTCCTACTGTAATGTGACAAAGAGGCTGCAGCTGATCTCTTCATAAAAATATAATTATTTGTTAATTTAATAATGTTTTCAGCAGTTTACGAATGACTTGTCTGCTCATAAACGCATTCTTTTATGACCACGATGTCAAATGTCTTGGATTTACTGTACTTGCCCGCACTGGTGTTCTCATTCATAAACGCTCTACGTATATCTTTCAGTGGGAGCGTGCCCAATATAGTGTAGCGACTCGAGTGCAGCTTTGTGCAGTGGTGATTTAATTAAGTTCAAGTGTGAGTGGTCTGTAATGCCGCTCTTCAGCTCCACTTTGCATACATCACCAGCCACAAGTGCACTTAAAAGGAGAAGCTAACCCTCGCTGGCCACATCCTCCATAAGCAATTACCGCATGACTAGACTTAAATGGACAAATATGCACAAGACCGAAATGAAATCCATTCTGCTGATGAACCGGCCCGGGCTGCAGTCCTGACACTGGATGGCCTGGCTAGCATCAGCACATCAAAGGCACAAGGAGTGAAAGACCACAGACGCGTGGACACGAAACCAGCCAACCCCAGTGGCCGTTATGGAGAGTCCAGACTGCCTCCTGTCTCACTCCAGCACTTCGCTATAGGTTCAGCTCTGGGTTAGTCCTGGGAGATTCGATTAGCCTCTTCCCCACTGGTAAGATGGGCCCAGCTGTGAAGCATATTAATGAGATTTCACCATCGTTAGGGCTGGGATAACAACATTAGCAGACAGGCTGGCTGGATTGCAGTGAATAGAACTACAGTGGTCTATGATGGGGTCGCCCACTTTTCTGAATCCAATGCACTGTGTGTCTCTCGGGGTCTATTGGGTTATTTGGACGCATGTGTGCGGAGGGTATAAGGAACATCCAGACTGCTATAAGTCTTTCTTTGTGGGGAGAGAGGAGACAGCAGACAGACCACCAAGCCAACGCCAGCCACATTAAGCCTAGCTTTGATGTTGCTTTAAAATAATGAAGTGGGATGGTCAATAGAGCAGCCGCAGGGACAGAGATGGCCATGTGGAACCTGGAGAGCTGTAATGTGTCATAGGACCATAAAACAGACACAAAACAGAGCCAAGAAGAGCATTAGCCATGGAGTGTACAGTAGAACAGACCATATACAAATAATGGATAAGTGGTAGCTATAGGAAGCCATTACATAACATGGATGAGTTGACTCTGTTGACTCTGCTTCAGACAGTAAGCACTGGACGCTTTGCCAGGACATTAGGCCTATGCCGCAGTAATAAAAGCAGAAATAAAGACAAAAATGTACACCAAATTCAAAAAGCAAAAAAAATAAAAAAATTTCTGCCACCAACTGTAGTGAACACAATCTGGTTTTCTTGATTATACCTTTCTGCCTGCAGTATATAGCTACAGTGGTTAGCTTCTGTCAGTCCAATTCTTCCTGATGCCTTTTGAGGTTAGCCTTGCCATTACCATTAAGAATTCTGACATTAGTGGTCTCCCCAAATGCAATGGAATTTAAATGGGTGACATTATTTAGCTACCGTTTTAAAAACAGCTAAATTGACTTTAGCAAAAATAATTAGGCTGCTCTAGTGCCACAGGAATGTGCCGGCTAAACCCAACACATAAACACACGCAGGAATGCTTTGTCAGCACTCTTCAATTACTGAAGAGGGAAATGGCACCGTTTCCTTGCTTACAGGGAAATCCTGCCATTCTCTCTCTGAGCGTCATAACAACCCGCTGCTGGAAATGGATGCTGCCTTGACACTGATTAGTGACAGCGCAGGGCACATTTGAATACGAGGCCGTGTGGGTGAGGGGCCGGCGCTCATGTGGATTGACAGCTGTAAGCAGACAGACAATAGAGCATGTTTGTATTTAAGCTCAGAGTGTGAACTGTTATGGTGAGAGAAGAAGGAGGAGGAGGAGGGAAGAGGAATCTGGCAGCGCTGCAGACAGGCATAAGTGAAAACATGCACACACACACATCACACACAAGGAAGGAAGGAGAGGCAGCGAGGTTAAGTCAGGGCAAACCTCACGCCTACCATATTCACTGTAACTGAATCTATACTGAGCACACTCCTGTCACTTCTAACCTTCATTTACCCTTCAGAACGGCTGCCGATACAGACAAAGCAATCGACGCTCCATACGCACTAGAACTGGAATCAGAAACAGTGTCATATACTCAACTTTCTCAACATTTTTATGACTTTGTATAACTTTTTTACACATATGTTTCAAACTAAGTATTTGTTTGCATTAACTGATTAGGATTTAAATACAACCACAACAACTTTACTTTGCTAGGTTCAAACTCAACACTGCTTTAGAGAGAAATGAATATGCCTGCAGAAGGAAAAAGAATATGGCATTGTATCAGAAACTGTTTGTACTTCCTTTGACCTAAAAACAGAAGAATTTGTAAGTAAAATGACATTGAAGTTGTCTGCTTCAAGTTTATTATAAGAAGAACGTAACCACAGCAATAAATATTCGCGCAAGAATAAGTCCTATTGATCTCTGCATTGTTCCTGAAGTTTGCACAGCTTGCCAATCCATCTTCCTCCACCCATAATACAAACACAGCCTGTTGAAGAGAGTCAACCTTTTCTGTGCTCCACATAAACCATTTTTGTGTTGATTTTACAGTTTAAAACAGCTCTGAATGAAGATGACATTGAGAGTTAAGAGGCTGTAGCGTACGTCTGAGTGCCGTCATTGAGACTAAGTGCAAAGCTTTCCAAACAGCATAACAGTAACAACATTGCACCACGAGTTAGGCTAAGGTCTTGAGCAATTTATAAGCAGGTGTTAGTCAATCATCTAAACTGCATTTATTTTTATTCGCTTGGAAGTTGGCGGTATCACTGGAGTTTTTTACAGGAATGACTGAGTGCTGTTTTGCAACCGTTGCAGATGCTTTTTTGTCGAGGGTGCAGAAAATGTTGTGACAGTTAGATTTCTTCTTAAAAGGACGGGGTGCGGCGCATATGAAGGCTGCGTACCGATTCCAGGAGTCGACCTTGATGGATAGCATTCCAAATTGGGGCCAAATAACTCCCCCCATCATGAGTGTTAGGGCAAGAAAAACACACACCCTAGTGATAGATGGGGGTCCGAGCAGAGGCCGAAGGGCGAGGTGGAGCGGAGTGAGGCGGTGTCTGGACTCTTGTGATAATACCTCCTCCTCACCAGCAGGAAGCAGGCCAGAAGTGGGGCAAACATTGGGTTGTGTTTAGTGGTAATTTACGGCATCCTTACATGTGGCCTGTTTGTATCAACATGTTTTTCCAGTTCAGAGACATATGAGGACACTTGTAAGAATGTAACGCAAAAATGCTGCACGTTTTCATTTTTGCAATTATAACTCATAGAACAGAGACACAGACACCACTGAGTAATCACTGCGGAACTTCTAATCTATAGGTCTGTTAACTTTTCTACTCCTTTTCTTTGCTTCATAGTAACACTTAAACTGCGTAACATTATATACTGTAACTTTATCCTCAAAACACTGTTCAAAGGTCATAAAAGACATCTCATATCAAGCAAGAATCAAGGTAAATCGATCATGCAATGAGAACTTTCATTCTTCATCATTGTAAAAAGGTATTGCTTACGGTTCTACAGTCATGCTTCTATTAGCCTGGATCCCTCAGATCGGTACACTTTGGAGCAGTTTAGGCCGCTTTTAATTCATTTGTTTTGCTGAAGGTCTGCTACAGGAAACAGCTGATTCTAACATGCTTGGCTTTGCTAAGTCTAACAATTAAAGTTTTTATCACTGGCAATGCAGCAGTTTGTCACAGGATTAAGTCAGCACTTGATGACTATTGTGCTTTTGGGAGGGAACAAAGTGAGCCATGGGAGAGTCTGCTCTATGGTTCACTGTGAAAGCAGTGGACCCATGAGCAGAGAGGAATGGGTTGCTTTCCACAGTGGAAACCGCATTGGACCAAACCGTACTGACCTGAGCCTATAGAAACAATGCTAAAAATCGTTCTATGGTAAATTGATAGAGTGTATTAAAGCGGGATACTCAGCTTTTTTTCTTATAATTTGTAAGTTTCTGCACAGAAACATTAAGTGTTAAACATTTTACAAAAAAAGCTATTAGAGTCACCATATGACTTTTCAGATGAGAAATGACTGTTGTGCAGAGGACGGTAGGCCGCCTTTACTGTTGTGTACAAAAATCTGTTATAAACTTTGGCTTAAAAAGCCCATGCATGAGAAAATGTTGATGTGTTAAGTTTTAAAAAGTAAGACAGAGGAAACAACAACAACAACAACAACAACAATAGCTGAAATATCTTCTTCCCTTTTCACAGTTTATAAATTAAGTAATTCAGCTTTAATTTCAACCAACAGCAGTTTCAACATACACTCAGTGCCTAATGTATGCAAGCATGAAAACAAAGCCTGTTCCTGTCTGGGGCACTGGTCTGCCATGAATCCCCCTGGTCCCCTGTACGTTCTCTTCTCTGGGGAGCACAAGAAAACTTCCCTCTAGCCTCTGAAATAACAACACACCAGGTTTTCCTATCAGCGCTGGAACTGGGAACATGTGTGGACGGACTGGGCGCAGGGAGGGGCCGGCAGAGGGGAAACTGGGGATCTGGCAGATGCCAAAGGTGAGTTCTTCAGGGGCTTGACTTTGAATAGCTGCGTTAATCATAGCAGTTGTGCCGCTGCCAAAAGCAAGACATCGGTACACTTAATTATATCAATGATATAAGGTGGCGCTTGCAGGAAATGGAGAAATAAACTTCCTCAGACGGAGAGTGTAACTAGGGCAGAGTGATGTGGCATAAAATATTTTGTCATGAGATAAAAGAGAATGTTTCCCTAAATATGGCATTTTTATATATTTTTTCACTTGTCATATCTTCTCTTGCTCATTATTACAGTTTTTAAGATCTGCAAAATTGTTGTCACGATACTAAAATTTAACAAATGCACGAGATACAAATTACGATACTTCAAAAACAAAATCAACAATGCCGACTACTTTCAAAGCACCTTTGTTGTTTTTTATTTATTTACAATAAAGAAACGTAATATTCATTTTCCACCAGCACAGATACCTTCAGGTGAAAATGTGTCTGCAGTGTCCTTACTACATCTAATAATCAAAACATGTGACTAACGTAGAAAGTTTAATTTAATTTAAAATTAATTATTATTGTTTGTTTACATTTTCAAGAAAGCAAAAATTGACTCTAGATTTTTAGAATAATAAAAAAAAATGTGCAATATTGTATAAAAGTTGTATTGTATAATATATAAATAATGGGTTCAGCTTAATAATGACAACATTTACCTCTGTAACAGTCAAAAATAAATTCAATTTTCACTAAATCAAGACACATTTTCTCCTGTTTGTGATTGTTTATTTAACTTGTTCAAATGAGTATCTAGATCTAGAATCTATTCTATACTAGCTTTATAACCTATTAAAATCTGACTTTTCACACTATTGACAACTTTAGTCAGCATTAAAGTCACTAAATTCTAAGCTTTAGAAGTCTTCATCCAAAGTTCTTATCTAACTGTACACAATTAGATCACAATATTAAATCTGACATCATCTTCATAATTAGTGCAATATTATCACCAACAATGTAACATTGCCCTGCCCTAAGTGTGACACAAACAAACAAACAAACAAACAAAAAAACACG
Organism: Mugilogobius chulae; assembly: GCA_038363315.1. Classification (NCBI taxonomy): domain Eukaryota; kingdom Metazoa; phylum Chordata; class Actinopteri; order Gobiiformes; family Gobiidae; genus Mugilogobius; species Mugilogobius chulae. The sequence goes on along the minus strand of CM076401.1, from coordinate 35,641,301 downwards.
GAGAGAAGAAGAGCAAGTTCCCTAGCAACAAAGCATCGGCGCGACCCCGGGTAACACAGAGTCACACAGCCCAGCAGCTGTCCGGCCCCGCTGACTGACAGAGGACGATCCGAGCTGGCACTTGCCCCAGGGCGGCTGCAGATATTTGGCATGAGCTGATGTTGAGGGACGGGGTGGCGGGGCACAACGGGGCAAAAGGCAGCCCGCGTCGGAGAGCCCACGCCAGGACGCAGACAGGCACTGGGGCGCGTTCCAACAACCAGGAACATGTGTTGTGGAGAGGTCGAGGGTCTGACGTGATGAGCGGAGATGTGAATGGGCTATTACAAGCACAAGTGGAATGGAAGGAAGTAAATATAGGTAAGTGACAATAATCATTATACACACACACATTTGAACTGACATTACAAGTTTAAACTGACAAGTGATTATTCTAACTAAAAAATGGACACAAACTAGGAACTTGCTCGAGTAGTGAGGTGTTGCATTCAGTGTTCTGAGTGATAATAGATTTTAAAAAATGCTATGATAAACAATGGCAAAGAAAACTGGCCAGTCTCCAAAGCGTAGTGGTTGAGTACCTTGAATGAAAGACTGCGTTAACTTGATAACTTATTATTTTAGTAACTTTAGCATGACCATTAAAGGTTTATAATGTATTTCAAAACACAGTAAATAAAATACGTCTCTCATAATTTTGAGTTGGAAACCATTAAACTTGAGTCAAAATATTTCTTCTTTAGTGGTTTATTTCTTTATATGACCAAAATTCAGTCACACATGATGCTTCTAGTTAAAAAGAAGAGACTAATACTAAGGCACAATTTTGTAAAATTTTTAACTCTCGACCCCCAGATATTGTTTCGCGACCCCCACTTTGAAAACCACCAGTATAACAGATAATCGAGAATACAAATATTAGTTATGGGACGATTCACTTAAGTCACTTTTGCAGCCACAATTTTTGATATTCTTCGATTTTGTTAGTTCATCTATATTAACATTATATATTTTTTTTACCTTAAAACAAAAAATATTTTTAATAAACTACATTTAAAAGAAAGCCACTGTAAGTGCTCAAAACTTGTATTTTTTTATGAACATTTGAACAGTAAACAGTAATATTTTGTGTCCATATTTAGATGTCCATCCATCAGTTGTTTCCACAACATAATAATGCACATTCAGTCAGGTCTGGCACAAGTTCACACTTTGTTTCTTCATACATCATGGCTATTATTGTATTATTTGTATTAAACAACTATAGTGTGTAAGTCAGTGGCTGCATGAGTTAAACTGATCGATTCAGACCTTTTGATTGAATTGCTGCATACTTCAAACTTCTTTTCATCCCTTACAATTACAAATGAATTTTACTGTCAACAAGTCAACATTGGTCTATTTTCATTGCAGCCCAAATATGGATTTAAAAAATGCAGTCATTTACATCCTGTGCATTACTCTTATTAACTGAGTTAATTTAGTTATATATACTGAATATTGAACACTTGTTACACAGACAAATACAGGTATGTTAATTCGAAGTATTACATTTTCAGAACTTTCATACTTCGAACATGAAGAGAATTGAACTAGAATGTCATTGCTTCTCTGTCAATAGTGATGAATCTGTTCTAATCCACGAGCTGAATGCGAGCAGACTTCCACACTCTGAGCTGATTGCATTCAATGAGCAGCCAAAGCAGGGGAGGAGGAAGAAACTGAAATATTGCTGGAGATGAGAGGGTATCTGAGGTGCCGGGTTGAGCGACAGGACCGGGGGAGGATGGTGACACGCAAGACAAACATTTCAAAAGCACAAGCAGAGCCGTATCTAGGCAGACAGCGAGAAGCACAGGGTCTGACCGCGGAGTAGAGAGACACATAATATTAATACAGTCTCGCAGAATGATTTAAAGCTCAAGCGGCTGCCGACATCTCGCTCAAGGTCATCATCATCATCCGATCGCGCGACGGAATCCGGAGAAACGCCGCAAACAAAGCTCAAACTGGCTCGTAACGTTCGTTCTCCAGCTGCCACAATGGTTTCATGAAACATTAAGCTGTACTTTTTTAACGTAGCGCTGCCATGAGTTAATTATAGAGGAGAGTGCGTGAGTGGATGACTGTGTGATTAGATTTTTCCCCACTGTGATGAAGTGTGCTGATGCATGGAAGTCATGCCGATGGAGAGACACTACCACGAGAGAGAAGAGCAGACTTGTGAGTGATGTTAAGTGTAGGCTGGTGGTTAACAAGAATAATGTCCAGAATACTAGCCTTTTGTCTACGAAAGAAATCAGCATTATACTTCAATTTGCATCACATTGATAAGTCACTTTTGTTTTCCAAAAATTCAAATAAAGTTACCAAGATGTGAGGCTGCTTGATTATAGAAAACGTATTCTAGGCGAAAACTCTTTGCAATAGCGTCACGTGGAATCAAAGAGTTGGCGGAGTCTAGAAGAAAGAAAAAGTTACTCAAATGCACAACTTTCATACTTGATCAGAGCAATAAACATCATTGAAATTTGATTATTTAAACGACTAACATCGCAGTAAACTGCTTTGGCTTTTGAAAATAATAATAAAGACGCTTAGAATACTCGACGCAATTACAGTTTACAGTTGATAAAAAAAGGAACTAGTCTTTTCTGGCACAGTGCCTTGAACATTCAAAGGCAAACGAAAAGCAGAAAAATAAAAAGTTGATGACAGTTTGAGATTTTACCAAACACCTGCGATAAGACTGAGACGGAGTGAATAGACTGTAAACACATTAGCTCTGGGCTTTGGACAATGGCTCGAAACATGTGGAGAAATGCATTTTTTGCTGGGCCGAGCTTTTGTCTGGCTGCTCTGAATGCGACTCATACACTTTAACCAGCTCCTATTCACAGTACCTGGGCTGATTGCCACACACGCCGTGCCTCTCAGTGTTTAAAAGGTCAAAAGAGCCTCATGAATGCAACGCCGGAGTGTTTGCTCTTCACTCACTAACAGAGAGGTTATCTGCCCATTGATACAGCCTAATCCGTTGTGACGGGGCTGCATTTCGGGCCGTCACTTCTTAAGCGCATATTTAACAGTGGAGGAAGAGGGTCATAAATATGGAGAGTTGAAGAAGTTATTTGCATTAGAGGGTCAAAGTGGATTTGGAGAGGCCAGGGAGAGAAAAGAAGGAACAAGGGATCAAGGGAGAGTGGGGAAAGAAGAGGAGGATCTGGGGAGGAGAACAGCGGATCAGCAGGGACGGGCTTTGTCATGTTAAACTGCTCTATCTCCGCCATGTTCTCCTGCGGCCCCTGTCTCTGGCTCTCCGAGGACTACACAATAGTCAGTCGTGAGGGGATAGATTACGAGGGTTTGATCTTCTCCACTTCAGAGCAGGAGCATGACAGTGGAAGTGGGGGAGAGGTCGCCGGCCGCTGCATGTGCGTGACTCGAGTGGGCCAGAGCACAGCTTCAACAATGCTAAATAATGTGCCTTCCCACCGCCGGGCCCTTTCTCTTAAAAAACCCTGAAACTCATTTAGGTTTGTCACTTTGTGTACCTGTCAATGTGAGTTAGAGCTAATAGTTAACCTAGCTTGTAATTTAGCCCCTGCTTACAAGCCCCAGCAGGCTCTCAGCATTCCACGACTGTACATGAAACCGTAACACCGACAGTCGCCTTCATAAATTAGCCCACAGAACAAATGTCGGGTTTAAAGTTGAAAGCATATCATTGTGGATGTAAATGGAAGTATTTTCTAGGGTGTGGGCTGGAAGATGGAGAGGGAGACTATTAGCGTGTCAGAGGTTTGTTAAAGAGCTCGCGGGCTTTACTAGGTCAGTTCAGGGGCTAAAGTGGTCTGGGTGACAGCTGATGTTTACAGAAGAGCACAAGCACAGAAGCTAGCATGCTAGCAATGACACAGAGGTGAAACAGTGGGATGTTATTCAAGAGAATACACTAAAGGTTAACGCTCTATCAACCTGCGCTGTAAGCCTTTATTTGGTCGAAAAAGATTTGCATTGAATACCGTAATTTCTGGACTATAAGCTGCTACTTTGATCAGATTTAACTCTGTGGCCTTTACAGTGATGTGGCTAGATTATAGATTCTCTTTGACCTACTATGTTTTTAAATCTAGTTGCTGTGGTTTATATTCTGGTATGCTTTATAGTGTGAAAATTACAGTAATTTTTATCTTTTTTATTTTAGATGGCTTTACATTGAACAGAAAAAGTGAAACTGGAACTGAAATAGTAGTCTAGTTTGTCTTTTAAGGTAGAAAAAGAGGCTCTGGCAGATGGTCAGACCAAAAATACTTTTAAGAAAACTTGCCATGCTTCCCATTTAGTCCAAGACCACAATTTTTAAGGTACAGCCTTATAAGGACTTAACTTAGAATGATGTTGTTAATGTATCTCTTCAGGAGTACATTAGGCCACAATTTCCTGACTACATCTAACCATGTCCTGTTTGTTTACCAAACTCCACTACGTCTGCTGCTGCTGTTGTTAGCATTGTGGCTAACTGCTGTTAGCATATCCGCACGTCTCGCTCCTAACAGCTGAAAAAAAAGTTTAAAACACATTCTGCTGAACAATTTGGAGGCTCAGAATGCATTAGGAGTGAGCAAAACATGTGGACTGAAGGAAGAACACTAACATTTCTAAAGGAAACCAAAAGGGTTAGTATAGTCCCTTTAATAACCACAATTTAGTGTTTTAATCGTTAAATCAATTAACCGATCGATGGTGTCTTAATCCATCAAGATTTTTTAAGTCGACCAAGTATTTTATTTAGGTTCTATACAGATCAGCAACAAACAGGGTCGTCAGTTGATTATCTGGGACCAAATCATTGGTCTTTCTTGCAAAAAAATCTATAAATGTTGCTTTTAAAGTAACTTTTTGCATTTTTATTTATTCAAGCACAAACTGGGTCAAATGAATATTATACGTTTTAGCTTCAGAGCTTTTGCCATGCCCCCTTTTTGGTCAATTAATTGGTCAATTAATTGGTCGAATAATTGCTCGATGGGACATATCTTCTATTACAAATGCAAACAAACAAAACAAAAGAAAAAGACACAATGAACATGATTCAACTTTTGGGCTCATCCAAATTCAAAACTTTAGAGGTAGGGCTGCCCATTAAGACGCAACACGACATCACGTAATATGCAAAAAGCCGGGCTAACTGCTGGTTGCTAATATCAATGGTTAATAAAAAACAGTGTAATAAAACAGTGTTAATATCCAACTTAATGAAGGCTAATAAAAAGGCCCGACAAACATGGCAGTTAAATCCGACGCAGTTACTTTAAAACACAGATCCCTGAACGCCGCAAAGACGCGCCGCTCCTCGCCGCTCCTCCGCTCATAGCCCCTAATGATGACTGATGAGACGCATTTGATTCAGCTGTCTGAAGTGGACTGTCAGGGGGCTCCTTAGTGGAATATTTGGGCAGAGAGAGGAGAGAGCGGGTGGGCGGACGCAGCCAGACCCATTTGTCTTGAGTGTCAGCGCTAATGCAAAAATAAAACATAAAAAGTGAAGGCGCTTGTCGATAGCACCGGGAGGTAGCGTTAGCCGGCGTACCGTTTCGGAAAAAAAACGGCTGATGAGAGCAGTCAAGAGTTATCAAGGGAGCGCAGTGGGATGTTACAAGATTTTAATGAAGGACATGTTTAGTTTCCTCTGTACGGCTTATGCTTTTCTTCTCTTTTCTCGTCTGCGTGTGTGTCTATGTGACTGAACAGACACTAATTTCCTGCATGGATCCCTGACCTTTCAGTGTAGCCTGGGGGATGCCATTTGATCATGACACACACACAAACACATACACAGCGCGTTTCCTGTGGCTCCACACCAGCCTGAGCACTGCTTTTAGTAGGACAATGTTGATCTTTGCCTGCTGCGATCAAAGGTTACTACAAATAGATTTTCTTAAGACTTAAACTCCTGCCATAACTACTAAAGCACCGTCACATTGAAAGAGGGAGAAATATCAACACATAGCATATTCATTTTTTAAGTAAATATATAACTGACTGAAGAATACTGATTATAAATGGAAAACAACTAACTTCATTCAACAATTTTACCTTTCAGTTCAAATTAGTCTTGATTTATCTTGAGCTGCCACTAACGATTATTTTGTGAATCAATTAGTCAAGTGATTTTCTCTCATTGAATCAATTACTTATTTTGATTGCAAGAGGTCTGTAAATATCAGATTTGTACTCAGAGGAGGCTGATGTGGCACGACTTGAGTATATCTTGATGAAATATATTTAAAGATGAAATAGTTTTTTGATGTATGTCTTTAAAAAGTAATTCTTGCTTTGTCTGAGGCACATAGTGTGTTTTGAAGTCTGTGCATATAGTCGATTAGATGGAACTTGTTTCACTCTCATTTAATCTGTAGTTGTCACAAGCTATCAGATATCACATTCATTTTCAATATAAGCCGCCCTAGTTACAATACATAATGTTATAATTTGAGGTTGAATTTCTTTATGTAACAGTGACACAGATTAGTGACAGTACAAAGCCATGTATGTGCACACACGTTTGTAACATGAGCCCAGCCTTTAGGTGTGTGCAGTGTTGATGCTTCCTCCTCCCTCCTGTCCTCATTCGTTCCTCTGGGGTCCAGTTAACCCCGACTGGCCTTAGTCTACCTCGTCTCCCAGACTAGCGACCCATGCCTCATTATGACCCTGGAGGGGGGCTTTTGGTGTTGGTTACAGCGACCCAGTTTCCCAACAAATACAGAAAGCATACCTCTGCCAGTTAACTCTGTCCATTAAGCTAAGTGGGGACGATCAATTATTCAGCGGCTCCAAATGTATAATTCAAGCAGATAAGGGGGCATTGTCATGAATAGCAACACACCACACAGGCAGAGAAATTAGGATTTGGACAGAAGTATTCAGACATAAGAGTAGGAACCATACATCACTCAAACAGAAATGTAAAGTACACAAGAAACTGTGTTCAAATAATAAAATGTTTTAAACCAACTTCTATAAGAAGCCCTTTGCTACATCAATTTTATCTGATGACGAATTCAAAAACACTGCAATTGATAGAATGAGTTCAATAAAAGCCATAAAAGATTATGAAAAATGTGCCAAGACACTAGGAAGTCATTAGAAGTAAAAGTATAGTTGCAAAGAATGTGTGACACAAATTGTTGGGAGAGCTAATGGGCCAGCATGCAGTTAGAAAATGTGAGTGACTCATGGTTGCATATACTGAAAAGTCAGTGTATAGAACATTAGAACAAAGCATGAGAAGATGGCAGGCAGATTTTCGCTGTTGCTCTCTCCTCCCTTCACTCTGCCGTGTAGGCGTGGGTCCTGGGGAACTAGCCATGTTAATACAGTTATTAAGCCTCTACTGAAGACTGCTCCACCTCTCCAACCCTGAGCATCAAGGAGCTGCACGCCTGCCAGCTCTCTGCTTCCACAATGAGATCAAACAGTCCCAAGTAGGCCAGCTCTGGGGAAGCCAAAGCTGCAGCTGCCCGTTGAGAGTACAGGGCAGGTGAGTTGGCCCCGTCAAGCCTGTGGAGCATCCCATAAGGCTTTACTGAAGGGTGGGCGGGGGATAGGATTCACCCTCTCCTCACTTCCTCCTCAGCTGGCCAGGATTCCCATGCACCTCTCTCTGCTTGGCGCTGGTGCTTTCTTTATAGTTTACGAAGGGAAGGTGGATAAGAGACAACAGAGCAGGGTCAGGCAGGTCACAGAGATGTAAGGGAGACTTTGATACAGAGCTGGGGAAATCCTTTGGAGTCTATAAGAGGCACATGACTGATGAGCAGCACAGCACTGGGCTTCAGTCTAATCACTGAATAACATCCAGTCCATAATTTACACTGGGGAGAAAGCTTATGGTTGCCACACTAGAAGGCAGCCAGAAGGGAGTTTGAAAACATATTTATTGTTAAAGAAGTTGAATAAAAATGTTCATATGTGTTCTAAGGACAAATCTTCTAATGTGCTAAATAGAGCTGAGATATAGGACATCCGGCACCCAATTTGTCCATGCTGGCCTGTTAGCAGCCACTGGACGCAGGCCAAGGACTCATCAGTGGCACTAATAATATCAGTCTGTCCCTGTGTCAGTAGTCTAACTTCCTCTTGTTTATCCTTGCATTCACTCTCCACAATTTTCTGTTCAAAAAGAAGAACAGCGCAGTGATCCACGGGCCACAAATGACATTAAACCCCTGAAAGTCTCCACAGAGATGATTGTTTGGAAATGCCAGCCCTCTCCACACTCCTCTCTTCACTGCGTCTCACTTTCTCTTCTCTAGTTTTCTTTCTGCTGAGAGGTGCTGACAGCTCCAACACAATAATCCAGCTTTATTGTGGAGGCTCGGAGGTGTCATCCATGCCGTGCAAAGGTTTCCCACGTACGGCGTGCAGAGGGCAGAGTGGCACAGGGCAGCGGGCTCACAGAACACATGCTGAGCTTTTGGCAGTTATGCTTCAAACTGAGAGGAAAGTCAAGTGTTTTGATGGAGGGGGAAAGTAGAAACTTAAACTTTCATCATGTGTAAGGAATGAAAAATATTAACAATAGTTTAAGCAGCCAATAAGCTAGTAAAATGTTTATTTACCTCTCTTACTATGTATTATTTCAGATCACATCAAGTGCAAAGTCAGAAGAAATTCAGAGTACTCTCTTACATGTTTAACTGCTTAACATACAAGAACATTAACTACTTTTGATCTAAAACAGCATCATTTAGGAAGAGAAGTATTCAGTTTTTAATGCAATTACAGCAGCAGAAAACCTTTGGCTAAAATATACCAATGCATATCTTGCTATCGTCATTGTCATTGCTGATACAATGTCTTGTCTGAAAATATACTTCCTGTTCTATAAATATAAATAGTGGTGTCTATTTCTATTACTACTGTCCTCTGAGTTCACTTCTAAAAAGAGGAAAATGATCACAAGTCACCCTATGTCTCCTGGCCTCAGACCAAACAACGGTCTTTAAAGCCTGGCTCATACCTCATAACTAACAGTGGTTGGACTAGCATCTCTCAGATGCTAACATCACAAACAGGCTTCAGAACAAGCGCTGAGTAACATGAGTAAGTCTGGCCTCTTCAGTCGGACCTGCTGTCCTATCCATCACGATCCAGCACTCTTCTCTTCCTCTCCCATCTCCACCACACTGTTGGCAAGTCTATTTCATCCCGGTCCCAGGTGGGCCTTTAAGAGTCGAATGTCAGCGGCCAGGGCTCCAGCCAGACAAGTAATGAATATGAAATGATTCAGAGGACTGTGGGAAAGATTCAGACAGACCCGGTCTCTGTCACCAGCCGAGACATGACTGAGTCAGGCTCAACAAGGCTGGGCCCGAATGCACTAACAAAACCCGGATACACAATATGGATCTCTTAAGTTACTTGAGACAGGCACTGTCATAAATCAGGACATGCAGCAATATTGTGTATCATCCCGCGGGCCTGGTAAGCACACAAACAGCAGGTAGTAGCCTGTTGAAAATGGGTGATATAGTTCATAACAACTATGAAATCTTCATAGCAACAGAGCCATCTTCAAAGCAAGGCAAACAACATGCTCAAAAGGCGTAGTAGCCACAGGGACTGTGTTATGTAGAAAAAACTAAACAAGACTCTTGCTGCTTGGTTAACAATGTTGACGGAGAAGGCAGCAACACAGAGCTATTTTTTCCCAGACAGCTAGAGGAACTGCTGCGCTCTTGTATTTTTAGCATGCTAACCTCTACCCTATTTTTTCGGCCTCTCCATTCTGTAAACAGGAGGGCATTTGCGTTGCGGTGTGAGCACTGTATTTAGGTGTAGAGGTCTATGTGATGTGATAGAGGATGACTGTGTTGGTGGAAGCATCCCTGTGCTTTGGCCCAGAGCTAGTGGCCCATAGAACGCGGCTGAGTGCTCCTGATAGAGGCTGTGGTCCTCAGCAACTGATGAAACAATGCAACATTCCATGTAATCACTCTATATATAGCGGATGCCGACCAAAAGGGGTTGCGGGGCAGGAAATCTTGTAAAATATGAGGAAAAATTAGGGCAGGCGAGCATTAAAGATTAATCGTGACAGTGACTGGACGGCTCAGGCTTACCATGCGGAGAATGCCACTGTAGAGACAGCAAACATCCCTGAGATAAAGTGGGGGACAGAAAGGAGACACTTTGGGAATGAAAATGCCCCGCAGATGAATAGTGGGGAGATGAATGTCCCTGTTCAATACCTCGATGAATTTATGTGTGTTCCATTATGAGAGCGAGCAGATGAAACGGGCAGATAGGGTGGACGGATGGGGGAAAGAGGGAACGGGACTGGGACTCCTCCTACAATGTGCTGCTGAGCAAGCCATGCAAAGCCCATTGCGAAGAAGCCATCTGTAGAGATAAGTAAAGAAGTGATTACAACAGGCGCAGCTCAATTTCTGACAGTTGACGCTTGACTGCCCTTGTAGAGGCGAATTGATTTAAATGAAGAAGCTATGAATATTTTAAAGGGCAACCCCCTTTAACCTGCAGCACCTTCTCCTCTGTGTGTAGCAACACTGACACCAGGGAGAATGTAATTATTGATAGTGAGATTACAGGCCTATTGTCACAATGTCTGTAATCAGCTGCCTGCTTTTAGCGTTGCAGAATCAATGGCACTGCATGGATCTTTTAATCTCTGTTTTTGTTCATCAAAGTGGGCTTTATCATGTCTTGAGGCCTTGTTTTACAGTGCATCACAGGACTTGTTTTACAATATGTATGTACACTTGGTTGAGTTTACACTGGGCAGGCCAGTTAAGAGATTTAGAAACCACCTGTGTACAGTACTATGTGACTGATGCCTCTAATTCTCAGGCAAACATGCCCCACTCTGCTGGGTCTAGTCCATATGTGCAAGCGGTCAGAATGAAATAAACAATGTGCTAACATAACCTGACACAGCAATGTGCCCAGACAAATCAACATGAATGTGAGAAGTGGTTTAGACAAAGTTTGTTTCAAAGTGCAGGTGAAGGACCACACCTTCTCGTACTACATTGTTTTTATCAAGCAAAACATGACTGCTTAAATCCAACTGCTAATCCACCTCTAAGGGCATCTCCATTTAACAAACAATGAGGCACATTAAAAGTGCCACGCTTTGAAGGTTGGTGCGAGGTGCTGTTTTTGGAGCGAGTGATGGCAGGTTGTGAAATGCTGCCCTGCGGCCTTTCCCAGGAGACTGACGGCAGCACCGCTGAACCGCCTTCACCTTTGTGCCATTACAAACATACCTGATGACAAAATGTGTTATTGATGTGCACCTGAAGGTGAAAGCAGGCGTGTTTCTGTGGACAAACTGATCTCTGGCTCGCACACACACCGTGACTCCACTAGTGCCTCCTAAATCACTGTCACCAGTGGCTGAAAGGGTTAGTCCAACGTGGCACAATAAGGAGCCCGCCCAACACGTCCCATCCCTGGAAGGACAGTGGGCCTTGCCTCAGTAGTGTCCATCCATCTGTCCTACATCGCCCCAAGAGAGACATTCATCCTCTCATCATCATGGCCAGGAAAACATGGACTTAAAATAACTGCTAAATTAATAATGCCATGACTATTCTGGGTGGTGGCATTTAAAGAAAGGGCACAAGAGCAGTTTATAGAAATCCTGTGATGAATTCCTAAAGTTCACAGCTAAACAAAGCTCCCATTTGACTCACATTTTAAGCAGATTGGGAAAGAATTCCAGGCAAAGTCTTGTTTGTGCTTTTTGAGATAACCTCTTTATCCAGTTGTTTATGTATGAGACTGTAGTACCCAACCCCCCGTCTATCCAATGGGAATAATTCCCCAGTCTCTTTTTAGTATTAGAGCATATGTTCATGCACTGCTAAGTACCAAATGTATTGAGGCTAAAATCATCAGGTACATGGCTGCAGGCTAGAGGCAGTGAAACCAGTAAAACTAAAAACATGAATAATTCTAACCAACATTCTTTTTAAACATTACCCAAATTGCTCCTTACAGTTTGCTGCCCGGCAAAACAATAAAATCCCATCTGCTTTTTCATTGCCTCGCCTCCTGCCAGGCACAAAACTTCCGCACTTAAATACCACATGAGTCAGATTAAGCTGCCACTCATTTGCTTCCACAAGTCCACTTTGCTTTGGCCTTTTCTATGACAAACACGCAAAAGATTTACTTACTCTCAAAATCAACAAAAAATGTTTTTCATTGGCAAAATATAGTCAACAAATCCATAAACTAATGACTTTGAGGCCACCACACAATCCCCCCAATTTAGTGTGTGACAGTCATGTGAACGAGGAACAAGGCCACGCACATTCTTTCATGCATGAGTCTATATTGAATCTGACAAGCAGCCGGCAAATAAATGAACAAGAACAAAGATTTGAACCATGAAAACAAAACAAAACAAAACAACAACTGCTACTATTTTTCCTAAAAAAAAAGCCAGAAACATTTGGTTATGACCAGACCTGCAGCATCTGGATTCTAATGACTGGGACAAGTTAAGTGGCAGCAACATGGAGGAACTAATAACATCAGGAACAAGGCGTCTATATGACCTGGATTTATGCCCGGACCACTTAAAGGGTCCAGGAGGCCGTTCTAGGCCACTTCAGCCGGGATGTCACTGAGTGCACTCTCTCTCCCATCCGTTAAGTCTGTAATGAATAGTTACTGCCAATGTGGAGAGCATGGAAAAACAAGCTGACCAAAAAAAAGTACAGAAGGGGTAGAAAATATTTAGCCCACATGCAGAGGATAACATACCACATGGCTACTGTCTGCAGAGTCATTTTTCTAATAAAAACAAAGAAACAAGCGGTTGTTTTGAGAATTGCCTAATGCGTTTCAAGCCTGACAAGTTTGAAATCCAGTGAAAATTCCTGCTGTTTCATTGAATCCACGTGAGGATCTGAACACAAGGCCGCCCTTCTCAAACACAAATCCTTCACTTTTTGTTTTTAATTACACTGAGGCATAAAAGCAGCTCCAGCTATACCGCCACACGTCAACCCACTCCCCCCCTGCCAGTCCCTCCCGAACAATGTGGAGTGGAGCAGAAGGGATCAGAGGTCTTTTCCTGGGCCAAAACCCCCACTAGCCCCGTCGCCCCCTCACACACGATCACATGGTTTGAATCAATGCCGCCACTAGAACTGTTTAGTGGGCCAGCTCAATAAACGCTATCAAGCTGCCTAGATCTCATGCTTCCAACAAAATATGTGGAGGAAAGAATTGGGAGAAACAGCAAAACTTTGTTCTCTGTGCCAAAATCTTTTATATATTGGTTTGCGTGGAAAGCTGTAATGTGAAGATGAGGAGGAAATTAGCCCTTAAGAGGCTGTAGAAGTTCCTGCCTTTTTACGCTCCTTCAGCTGTGAAAGACAACAGTGCTGTCTGTTTTATAAAAGGGCCTCGCTGTAGCTTTGTGCAGGACTGCTCCCTTTGAGGTGAAGAATGCTGCTGCAATAAAACTCCTATATTGCAGCAATACTGTATCAAAGTGTTTGGATATAACCCTCGCCTCCCCATGTGGCTTTTTCTCAAAACAAAATTCTCTCAGACGTTTAGGTTGCTATTTTTAGGCTGCCTGTCATCACTGATCCAATGCACTTCACAAGCAAATAAACCAACACACAAGTGCTACAATTCTGGATCTAAAAATAGGACTTGTTTACATCGGGGTTGCCCATCTTTAAAAGCCACATTTCTCAGGAACTGCTGGCCTCCGAGCACATCCAGCCAGATTATCAAAGGAGCCAAAGGGATAACGCTAGCAGAGTGGTATGATCTGATTAAGGTTGGCATGGCTTGCAAAACCTCGTCTGAACTAAGTGCATATTTCAGAATACTTTAGATAACGTGGCCTGGTTTGGAAGGATGCGACTCAGAAAAGAAAATAAATAAACACAACCCAGCCTCATTATTTTGAGGCACAAGCAGAAAGTGGGTCAAGTATATAATGCAGTTATGACGGCCTGGGAATATGACTTGTACTAAACACATATTCACAACAAGACAGTAGAGTAGAGTTGAGGTGTATCCCGCTAAAACGCGAGTCCAATTAGTGAGATGAAGTTGGAAAAGCCACAGAGGGCACCTACAGTGATTGGAGCCGTTCCAGTGCTGGTTCCTGATGGACGTGCTGTAGGGATGTGGCGCCCCGGGCACTAGTCCTTTCTCCGGGATCAAGCATCCTCTGCTCTGGTTGTAATAATCCATCATTAAAAACGGGTTCGGGCTGGGGTTCAGTCCCACAACGTCCACGCTCTCATACATCATACGCAGCAGCGGGGTAGCGAGGGAATACTGGCGAAAAGGCAAGAAAAGAGTGATACAAACACGCACAGACAGACGAGCCGTTTGCGTCGCAGCTCGAGAAGAACTGCATTAAAATCGGGGGAAAAGTAGTACATCCAGACACAGCGAGGGCATGGGGGAATTTGGCATCTTCTCTGTCCTGGGATGTTGATCAAAAAACAAACACGAAGCTTAGCCGCGTGCGCGTAAAATAGAAAATGTTTAGAAAAGCAGTCTGCATGGTTTCCAACGAAGGCTGGGCTGAAATAACTTTATGTTGCGGTGAACTCTGTCGCGCACGGCTGCATTAAAACAAGCTGTATCCACGATTAAAAACAAGTACAATCCCAGTTTTAAAAAATATCCCGAGTCTGTGTCGAATGCTGGAGAAACGTGTAGGAGGAATCCCCGTGTAGTTGCAGTGCGTCCTCTCGGGTTTGGCCGCTTGTCTCGCTTGTCCCGTGCGCGCCTGCAGCTGCTCCACTCAGTTCTGTGCTCCGTGAAGTCTGCCGGTACCTGACCAGCTCTTCACTCACTCCCTGAAACACGCAGAGGTCCAGCGGATGTCTTGTTTGTATTCTGAAGGGGAGCCCAAATTATTCCCACACCAAATCGTGCGGCTATCATGTTCTGCACAAATGTGACAAGGCACAGCAGCTGAGCGCGCTTTGGCTCCTCCCCCCTCTCTCTCTCTCTCCCTCTCTCCCCTCTGACTCTTTTCATGCGTGGCCCCGCCCCCCGTTAACCCCTTCAGCGACGTGACGGCAGAAGTCCCTCTCTCAAACGGCAGTACTCGGGACGGGCTGCAGTGCCTTCTCTTTAAATAGCGCAGTATTTGTGGACATGATTAAGTTATATAAGCTCGTTAATGAGTCTTTTATATTTGTACACGGACATAACGAGGGACAGTCTGATGTATCACAGTCTGATTCCTGGAAGTTCCCAGTGAATGTTCTCACTCTATTTTGGCTTCTGCTATTTGCTGGTGTCCCTCTCTTCTTCATGCTGCCTGCAGTCCCCTGCCCCTGGTTTTCTCCCCCAGCCGCTGTCTCCCTCATTTGCCTAATGCTATGCGGCTGAACTTTTCCTGAACTCAGGGAAGTAGGCAGCCTCACCTCCTGGTGACCCACTGGCTGACTCGGGTTCGCTTCTCTGGCTCACTCTCATCCCACATTATTCAAAGTTCCCCTCCTTGTACTTAGTAACATCATTAGACTTTTCCTCGAGTGCTGCCCACAGAGGCGTCCCATGCACAACAAGCCAAACAGCTCCACTTTTCTGACTTTTTCTCACACCCCGGCTGCTGGGATGAAGTCCAACAAGTGTCTGCATCCAGTTGCATCACATTATAACCACTCCACCTGCACTCTACTGCATTCCATGCTGCATTGTTGCAACTTGCTCTGCAAACATAACAGATGAGGCTTGAGGATCACAACACTGCAGACATAAGATTTCCTTTTCAGAGTCATGTGACCAGTCATTAGTCAGTTAATGTGCCTAATGAAGCTGCTTTCATGTCTGGGCTGATCCCTCATGTTTAAGTCCGAGCTGTTGCTACATGACTGAGCAATTTCAGACAATACGTCACAAATGTCAGAGTTAGGGGTCGACATAAACCAAAACTGAGATTCGGTGTTCTTTAAGCATTCAGATGTCAGCCCTATCAGTGTTTTGTATCAGCTTCAGGGCAGTAAAGCCTTCATTAAACTCTGCATGTGCATTGTTGACTGTATGCTGATGAGGCCCCTCCCCCGGCTGGTGTACCTGCAGCACAGCACAGGCCTGACCAGCACTGTTTTGGGAGAAGATTATCAGCATGACTTGCTGGCAGGAGGCCCCCCTCTACTCTCCCTGTGACACTTATTTAATGCAGAGCCTGGTGTGTTTACTTGGCCTGATAAGAGCACAGCGTGCAGGCCAGACCACAGCTGCCCCTCCACAGTTCTGATAGGGCTCCACACATTCCTCCACAGGATTAGCACTCAAGTAATAGATGTCAGAAATATGCTAATTCTTCACTCAATTTTCTTGTCTCAGTGTAAAGCTTTCTTTCTGTTAACACTGCATTCAACAAGTGAGAGATAACACAGTTGATCATCATTACACAGAGGGAGGGAACACCCAATATGCAGTTTCTGTACCTTTCAAATGCCTGTCTGCTCTCATTTACATATTTTTAAAACAAACAAAATCATGCACTAATTATTATTTTACATATTTCTATTTGAAACATATTGTAGATGAACATTACAACATATTGATAATCCACCTGTACTACACAGTCATATTATAACTATGAGACACAAGAGAATGAACTGGTTTATTTAAAGTCAATAAATGCACAGTGTGAATCTAATAGAGATTGTCACTTGTGTGCAAGTCGTTTAGAGCACAGCTGCAGTCAGGGAAAGGGAAGACGGCCGCAGAGGAGAGGACCTACAAGAGGGATTTCAAAGAGTTTTATGGGCCCGGTCAGAGAGGAGATTGCCGGCTGGACCTTGAGGGTGTCAAACTATTTTTACTGCCTCACTCTTCTTTCTTCAGCCCAATCAGGGTGTTAGGAAGCAGTAAAATGTGCCCCCAATCACCTCTCGCTTGCTATTACTCCTCGGAGGAGATGAGCAGACAGGTTAGAGCAAACAATGGGCTGTTATGTCATTGGCGTATAGTGTGTGATACAAAGAGGAAGAGTGGAGCAGAGTTGGGAGCACAACTTGGGTGAACTAATTAGCAGAGAATTTGGACAGGGCCCTCTAACATCTGCAATCATCTGTCCCTTGACTCTTCAGTTCTGCTCCGGGGATCATTTTTCCCTCTGCACGTCAAGAAACACTTCCTGCACAATGCTCACTTTATTGGAGCAGACGGTGAAATCAAAACACCAAAATCAAAATGTTCTAAAGTCATGGAAAAGTCGGCTAAGGTCTGGCCGGTCCAGAGTGGCTAGCGTCAGCCTATGAGAAAAAGCTATTGTATCACAGCGACGGCTCTTGACTTGAGTAAACTCTATCTCCCTGACAAGATAAAGGTGGACATGTTTGAGTTAGAATGGTCTGGCTCTAATTTTGGAGTTCCTGTATGCCTTGGACACTCCACAAACACAGACTGTGCTCAAGCTTACACCTCCCCCCGGACCGTATCGCACATGTGCCAGCAGATGGCTAATGCCCGGGCAATAAAGAAGTTGGGACAAGCCTCAGCAAAGCCTGCAATCTTGCTTAAATCTTCACAGTGACCTAATAAAGCTGAGAAGGAGACCGAGGTAAGTATTGGCATGACTCGGAGAGAAAGCAGGTTGTTGATGGTGTCACTGTGGTTCAGAGGGTAAACTCACAGCCTGTGTGTCAGCGGTATTATCCCATGTCTGTGTGGAGTACATCATAATCCCCCTGCCCCCATCCCAAGCTCTGCACTACTACTTCTAGAACTATTAGCTCACTGCCACTGCACTTTCTGTGTGCTGTATTTGTTTGTGCAGCTGGATGTGTGTAGCAGCACCAGCCAAACCCAACATCTGTGCTGTGCTCCGGGACAGTGAGCCAAAGTGTAATGAGGGCCCGACCCTTAGATGTGCGAACAAGCTACAGTTATCGATGAACACTGTGCCGCCGCCGCTGCCCCGGCTGTCAGTCTGCTGCATGCACACACAGCACTCCGCTCAGGCCTAAAGTTAAACCGTTCTATAGATCACTCTGCAACACAGAGTCTCAGCCTCACTCCAAGTGGCTGCAGGGATCTTTGAGAAAGCTGCCCCCTGTCATTATGCCTTTAATGTCCCTCCGACAGCAGATTCCAGCATTTATGGTACAGGCCTATATCTGCCCATAAAGCCTTTTATTGTTTAGCCCCGCTCTATGGTGGCCGTAACCTGGTTTTCTCATTTTTTATGGGGCCTTCACTATATCACGGGGGGAGAACAAAGCTACCCACCATCGGTGTTTACCAAAGTATGGCCTACTCATAAATCCATCATGGCCAGCGGCATTCTGGAAATACCTTAGTGGAGGAAGAGCAAGGGGGAGGAGACAGAGCTTATTGTATAGCTTGGTCGTCCACACTCTGGCCCTGAGTGAAAGAGCCCATCTCTCCAGTAATCATTAGGTCTATGTTCCTTTGCACTGAGGCCATCCTTCAGCAAATCAAGAGAAGATTGCTATGGATGTTACCCTGGAGGAAGGAGATTTCAATATCATTCATCCCAGACTCAGAATGACCCCCCATTAACTGTCAAGAACCAGGGCTTTTTAGCACATATGAATGGACACTGCTAATTCTATTAAGAAGAATAGAAGGACACAAAGCGCAAAATCAAGAAGCTGGATGAGATAAAAGGGAGGAATTACAATGATAAAATGGTTAAACAAAAAGAGATTTGTAGCTGATGACTGCAGAGTGCGGCAGACAGCGAGGGGAGGGAGGAGGCTGGCACAAGTAGGAGTTCAGCTCCGCTCTGCCAAAACTCATTACAAACTGGCATCACTAATGAGTTTATAACTCCAGCTAGCACGATTCATCACATTTATCCCCTACTCCTTCATTGCGCTGTCCACAGGCCTGATTACTGCCTTCAGCCTAATGTTTCTACAATGCACAAGCACATCTCAGACTGCTATGCATCTAACTTTTTATCTCACAGTAGAATGGAATCTTTTCATGGTTGTATTCTACGCTGTCTTTTAGTTCGGTCAAGTATAGTGGAAGCCTGATTCCAGTTCTATTCACAAGTGTGATGCTGAGGGCCCTAGGGATACGAGAAGGTGATGATGTGGGGAGGGGTGAGTGGTTCGCTTTAAGTGGATTGCCCTCAGTCTTGTTGTGCCCAGCCTACAGCATTATAACGCCTTCACCAGTGACCTCCACTTAAGTGGTGCCCCTCACACTCAGGACCAGCCAGGGCACCATGTTTCTACAAAGGCTGTGTGCCATCAAGCGAGCAGAGGCTGTAGGGCTGTGAACATACCAACAAATACTCCTGAGGAGAAGACACTTGATAGAGGTATCTGTCCATCTGAATAAAGAAATCAATGGACCACAGCTAATGTAGAAGCATCATGCTAGCTCAAGCACGAGTGTATTTATTATGTTTTTTTAAAGAATCTTGGAAATTATTTTTCAAACATTTCCATACAATTGTAGGCCAACTAGAACACTGTTAATGCCTGCTGTTTGACTATTGCTCTCATATTTATGGAACGCATACAGAAAACAACAATAATCATGTTTTCAACTAACTGCTCTCAGCGGCCGGTCAGTCCTTTTTCTGGATTCATAGTTTCCATGTTTTCATCTGTCAGTGTTGAGCGCATTCCCAGAGCAAATGTCAAACATTACCGAGTGGGCTGCTGGTTCAGATGTTAATGAAACATGTGAAAACTCCTGCTTAGCCAGCAAGTTGTGAACTGGGGACAACAAAGGCTCCAGAGAGAGCAACAGACTGCCGCGGCTCAGAGCATGACAAATGCCTCAGCCACTGTCACTGCTGTGGCCCCTGTTGCCTCAGCTTTTCTAGCCAGCATGGGGAGGCCGAAGGGAGGAGGAGGGGGGGTCTGTATTCAGGTCCAAGGAGCACAGCAGAAGGAGGGTTAATGGAATGGATGACTCTGCCACATTCAAAGAGTGATGAGACTGAAGGAGGAGTCGTCAGCATTTCAAATGAGTTAGGAGAAGGAGCAGCTACTGTTGACTCTGTTAATGCCTAACACTGGGGTCAATACTGATTTAAGATCACAGCATCTTATAATGATCGCATATTTGCTTTAATCTGCCCATTTGTGTTACTGAAACTTCCAAACCCTTTTCTTCTTCTCTATTACTCATCAACCTCACAAAAACCCAGAATTTCTTACATGACTATAAACAAAAGTGAACAAAATCAAGACCACATGTTCAGTATTTTCAGCTACATTACACAAAGTAACTCCATTTTGTGGTCAGCATTATCCAACTCAACAAATGTCTAACTACTCTAGGAACAACTGTGCTCTGACTAAAATCAACCTCTGTTTAGCTGTTAGTATTTTATATCTTTTGTACTGTGATTTTAATGCATCTTTTCCTCTGTATACACAAACTGAAAGTGGCCTGACTGTGCCTATACCTAGAGTGACTACAAAGCTGTCTCATTGCTCCTAATTGGACGTGAGCCAGCGTTCTTTACCCACAAGAATCAGAGGTGCATGTAGGTCAAAGCCTCGATCACAGAACAGATTGTCGTGGCACCGCTGCTCCTTTAGGCTCCGTCATCACAACCAATAAGAGCCCCACTGGAGACCACAAAGCCGAGGAACAGCTGCGAGAACTCCGTTTCAATGTCAGACTTGTATCCTCCGGCATTTGGCTCATCTCAGGCTGCAACCGTTAAAGCAAAAACAAACAGTGTAAAAGAGGGAAGCGCTAGCACGTCACGCGGATAATCGTACGCCAAAAGTGAGGCTGTATCTCTCCGCACTGCACAACTGTTGCTTCATATCATTACGCACATCCTCAATGTCATCTCAATAACACGTCTGCTTGGAACAGATCACACAGGCAGATTTACGTTGGCTGGATGACAAAAGCTTTATGTCAGCTTTCTGCAACCATGGATTTCTGGAATTGAATCAAAAAGAGGCCTCTTCCTCTTCTGTCACACACACACAACTGTTTCAGAAGAAAACGCAGTGTGTTTTTATTTTTAGATAGAATGTTTTTAAAATGGAAGTGATTCTTGCTTTTGAGTTGTATTCCAGATTTCAGACTTCTCTATATTGGAAATGCTTGTTGAAGTGCGTAAAATGTGAACTTTGAAACAAATCCCACTATTACTAGAATTACAATAGCACATCATGTTGTTTTTATGTCAGTTTGTAAATTCTGAAAGATCGCAAGCTATTTGAAACAACACCAAGTTTTTATTGCAATCATTTTGCCGGAATACAAGTGCAGGGGTGTCCAAACTTTCTTCACAGTGGGCCAACCCTATCTGGAGTGGAGGGCCATTTAATACATGAGTCAGTGAATCATTTAATTTACATTTGACCTAATTACCACTAATTTTAATAAGGCATTAAACTAGGGCTACAACAAGTTAATGATTAATCGATTTTGAAATATTCGCCAATAATTCAGTATCGAATAATTTTGAAGTGTTTAAGTGGTTCCAAACATCCAATGAGCTTTGAAAACTTCAATTGAACAGAAATTACATGAAAATTGTGTAATTTTTTGCAAACTAGTTTGCCTAAGCTAGTGTTTCCATGATATAAAATTTCAAATTCAATTAATAATACTTACAGAATGAGACTATTTTATATGAAGTTTCAGCACAAAATACAAATACTTTCTTATTACACATTTATTTTCAAACTAGTTTGACAAAGTTCAGGATTATTCAAAATAAGAAAAAAATTTTTTTGTTCTGTTAATGTAGTAATATTGATAAAGTATCTATGCTTACAACTTAAAATACAATTTAGATCTGATTTTGGATACTTTTGACAAAACTAAAATCTACGTCTCCAGTATGTCCCTAAGCAACATTAGCTCAATTTTGGCAAAAATCTTATATTCAAGTCACTTTGCGTTAAACACAAGTAATTCATTAATCGAAAAAAAACCATACATTAAACATTCATTTTTATAACATAACTTTATTTTCACCTCTGACAGAAAAATTTAAAGAGTATACTTTTGGGCCAATCTAGCAGGAAGTCTGAGGGCCAAAAAATGATTAAAGGGCCACAGCATCTTACACAGAATAGGTTCTGTCCTCCTTCTAGAATTCTAGGCAGTTATAAAGCGTGGGGAAAAATCTTTTTTTTTTCCTATTACTACCATTGTACTTTGCCATATCTGAAGAATCATTTCACCAAAAAATTTGCATTTTCTAAGGTTCTAAAGTCTTTAGGTCATTTTAGTTGCCCTCTTTAGCCTGCAAATGAACCAAACCTTTCCTGGTGGTAATGTTTCACAATTTCTATGAACTACTAACAACTAAAACCTGTTACAATGTTTTGTTTTCATCCAGAAACACTACACATAACCAGCACAGTCATTGGAACGACCCAGACCATCTGCGTCACACTCCCAGAGAGAGAGAGGGCTGCCCCGATACAACAAAAGTGAAAAGCTCCAACCATTAGTCGACCATGTCATACCATTCTCTGTGTGATCCCACATGAAAAAGAGCCTGATAATATTTAACCAGTGAAAATCTATCACTAATCGCCCCCCGCAGTCACGCCGGCCCTGCAGTATTGTCATTCACTGCCTTTCACTGCTCCTTCAATATTTTGCAGCCATTGTTCCACATTACACACCCCCACTGATCTACATTAGTTTTCCCACAAGCGTTCATATGTTATAGTGTCAGTGCAAAACAAAAAGTGAGCAGAAGACTGTGTTTGGCACTTCTGAACTGTCTCCTGACCCTGTGGGCTTTTCTGCACCGTTTGAATCCAAAAGAGAGTCATTTATCCGGATCATCTTCAGAGAACCTCAGTGCACCTTCTAAAAACACAGTCTTTAGTGGCAGCTAAGGCTAAAGCCCTGACAGTATGATGGAACGCACGCTATGTCTCCTCCCTCTCTTTTTCTCTCTCATTCTGCCTCTTTCACTGTCTTAACAACTCCAAAAGCAACCAGTTCAAATGAGGTTTGTATACCACAGACTTGGATTTTTTAATTTTACCTTACTGCAAAGGAGAAAGTACTGAAGTTCACTATACGAAGGTAAAAGTGCAGTTACTTGTGTAAAACAACTGGAAAAGTCAAGTCCAGCTGAAACTGCTTTACTTGAATCAAAGTAAACTTGTGTAAAATTACTTAGGCAAAAAAAGAAAAAGTATACTTTAGTAGGCTACCTGTTAAATCTAATAGAATACTATAAATTGGCTGGTTATTTCACTTGTTTCAAGACATTTGACTTGACTCAAACTTGTCAATGAGGTAATAAAAATACTTACTTCATTGAAACAAGGCAGACAACAAACAGAAACAAGTCATATAATCTATATCAAGTAAAACAATCAAACAATAAAGATTAAATCATGTTTTAAGACATTTAACATTCTAGAAATACATTTTTGTGGAGCATAAAATGCTTTGTAATGTTTGGGAGTGTGAGATAGGCTTTACAGTAAATGTAGTTATTTTTTCATGTTTTATCATGTTATCAATATGTAATTTTTTGAAATTTTAAAGTTCAATTTTCATTGTTTACAAAGTTCAGATACACAGAAGCAGAGAAGGTCTGACCTGGTTTTAACTTATAAAGTAACTACCTGTTCTTAAAATGAGGGAGTAGAAAGTACAATACTTCTTGAAAAATGTAAGAAGTAAAAGAAAAAGTCACCAGATTTTGTAATACTCAAGTTAAGTACAGATATAAAAAAAAAAAAAGTACAGTAAGTACAGTACTTTGCCTTCAACAAAAAAGCTAACCCATATCTAGTAATAAGTTACCTTAATTGTCTGTTAGATCCATAATAAGCTGCTCTAGAGGAGTTGCAAATATTAATCTATAGGCTGCAGTTTTAAGGGAACAAAAGCTCACTGTAAAAAAGAGACTATATATAAAAAAGAATTGTGGGCTAATCAAATGTTAGTGCGCTCAGACCGGCTAAAGATGTTAATTCTAATTACAAATCACAAATTAAGTTACAATTAAACACCTTAATAAACATTATAAATTCATGTGTTGGCATGTAAAAATGATGATGTTAGCATATTTCATGGCGTAGCGTGCTAAAAGCGATTGTGGTTTCAGATTTCTTCAGATGCTTACAGTGCACTTTTTGGAGTTGGAGAGTTACGCAGTTAGATTTCAGATGTGTCCCAGCGAGGTCCAAACAACCTTGTGGCTATTCGCTGGATACAGGAAGAAGAGCAACAATGCATACTTTATTTAGCAGCTGTCAGACTCTCCGACGAAAAGTGAGATTGTTTTCTACAGAACTCATGTGCTAGTACACCACCAGACTCCGCTCTGGCAGGTGAATTCACAAAGAAACGGATTATGTTGGTCAAAAATAATAAACAAAAGAGCCGTCATCAGTGATTTCCGAGTGTGAGCTAGCCTGCTGATGGACTAAAACTTGGAACTCAGTTTGGACTTGAAGGTCAGTGACATGATGATTCTTCTCAACAAAATAAACTGTGTAATTTTACATGAACAACTGGAACATGTCTCTTCTCACTCATTTGTAAACAGAACTTTATATAAAAGAACACTTTTAAAAATCTATGAATGGTAAATACATGTTGTCAAAAGTTTGAAAAAAACAATGTAAAAGAAAAAAAAACAAAGGACTTCGACTTGACTTGGGCTTGGGCACACAGGACTAGGCGTGGGACGATATTAAAATTTGCACTCACGATTATTGTGACCAAAATAACGCGATTAACGATATTATCACGATAATTTCAAAATCACTGAAATTTTATTAGCGCACAATATGTATGCGTTTGAACAACTACTTATTGTATTTTGGTCTAAGTACAATCAGTAATGATTCAAATGACAAATGTTTACAATGTTGAGCAAAAACCTACTAACTTTGTCCCACATGAACCTTGTCTTTGTTTAACCATAATACAGCTTTTACTGGGTTCACAACAGTCAGATTTTAGATGCTCTTATGAAGCCATAGGAGCGCTTTCTGCTATAATTGTGATTATCGTCATGTGCGATTATCACGATTATAAAAAACTCACGATTATTTAATTGCGCCTATTATTGCGATTAGCAATAATATCGTATATCGTCCCATCCCTACAAGGACTAGACTTGGATTGTCTTTCTTTTACTTGGGAATTGAAGCCAAGGACAAACAATGACTTGGTCCCACAACCTGTTGGGGAAAACCACAAATAGAGAAGAATGACCAAAAGCATGACTGCACCGCTCTCATCTGCATAATGAGAGCCACTTGAAGCCCCTACTTGGACCTAATGCTTCTGAAGACTCCAGAGGGTTACTTTCTCCCGATCCTCAAAGTACATGCGTACAGTGACAAACCAGAGCATCCAATGGAGAGTATACCTGGTCCAGTTTTGCAAACAAATGGAAAACAAATACAGCTCTTCTAGAATTCTAAAAAGAAATCCATGTTTAGAGTCGATACCTTGGCATGCAATGGACATAGCATCTGTGTGAAATAAAACAACTGAAACCGTTTCTTTGGAACAGGGGTGGGGGCTGCTCAAAATACCACAGAAATAAAAGAAAAACATCTCCAACACAACACCCAGCTCACAGTGAAACATACACTGGTCTCTGATTACACTTCTCCTCCTTGTCTCTAGTTCTTCATTTCAAGTTTCACAGGTAAAAGCACAAACAAGCTTGTGATGCAACTGTACACCCAATTCCCAAACCAAAAGTGAAATAGCCAGATTAGACAGTTTTGTAGAGATTATGTCCTTTTCTGATTCATTTTTATGATGTACTGCTATTTAAATGGGATCAACTGGCATTAACCCTGCCAGTTGATCCCATTACATCTCAGAAGCTAGAAGCAAGTTTGGGCCTGGTTAGTATTTGGATGGGAGGTGCCACAGCTGAACGACAAGAGCGTACTGTCCTTGTGTCCTTAGGCAAGACACTTACCCCACATTGCCTCTGTGCTGGTGTACACTGGGTGAGTTTATCCTTGATTGTAAAGATCTTTGAGTGTCTTGAAAGATGGAAAAGCGCCGTGCAAATAGATGCAGCAAAACTGTCTCATTTTACGCTTATCTTCATCTGATTCAGTCATTGATTGCAGGAGTTCAATATCTGATGTTTTGTGTTTTGCTTTAAGGGCACACATTATTCAAAAAGTTTTTAATTCTGATCTAACATTGCTTCTTCATCAAAAACACAGCTGAAGTTTTATCTGCGAGGTATTTTTCTTTCCCTTCTGAGTCACTGTTCTAAAAGTCCCTGATCTGTGATGTCAAATTTGAATCTACTGTCAGATTTCTGAGATCCTCTGCTCTGTTTGAAGTCACTTATCATTTCTACGGCATTAGCATATTCTGTAATGAGAAGCTGAACTCAATGTCTGATGTAGAATGTTCTTTACTACACTTCTTATTGATTCTGGTGTAGGGGATTTCAATGTTCAAGATGATGTATGAAGAATGGGAACGACACAATAGCAACGCAAATACTGAATCATGTTTGTCCTTGAACAAAACAATCATGTTCTCTTTTTCTTATGCTAAGTGGGGAGCATCGGACAGCGTATGTGTGGAAGTGAGAGCAGCAGTACCGGGGGCTGTGTATGTCGGCGTGTGTCAGACCCGATCACCACTTCACCCCATCATCCTCACTGATCCGTCGATAGCCCGCTTCCCTTCTTGGGCCCGTCCATAAACGCCTAATTTCGCCGCTCAAACTGTCAGGACGCCTCTGCCGCAAATTGCATTGATCGATCGCCATTTTTCCATCTGCCATTTTTCCACTCAACACTGCGAAAAGATATGTTCCATGCAAGTGTAAAAACCTCTTCAAACATTTCTGGATGAGCGCATGTATATTTCCATACGCACACAGGTGAGTGCCAGACAGTCTAGACTCTACTGGACCGCAAGTGTGAATCTCTTTGTGCTTCAATGCAACACACAAGGCTCGTACATACTTGGCCCGCAGCCTGTTTCTTTCTCTTTTTTTTGTAGCCCTTATTTTTGCTTCAACACTAGACAGATCATTCGTCACCTTCCTCTTTCCCCTTCGTCCTGAGCTGCAGCCGCTCCGATCCAGCTGCTGTGGAAGATAAAGTCAAAATTTGAACAGTTGTAAGTCCATGTGAAAATAAATATGGCAAAATAAAAGACAGTAAGAGGAAGTGGCTGCATTAAATGGGCCATGTTATTGCAAGGTCGCTGCAGAGCTAATATCCTGCTAGCAGTGTCCTTTGATGAAGCATCTAAATGTAATGGATGCTGCTCCAGATTGTGAGATTTGATGGAACTGTGGGTATTAAATTCAGGCAAACATGGACATTTAGACCAATGAGAGGACTGGCCTTGCAGGATGAGCAGATGATCATGACGTTGGGCTTGCACAACGAGTGTGCTCAATGACAAGTGACATAATGGACACTGATCTACTAATGCAGCGTGTGATGTTCCAAAGAAGAGAAAAATACTGACTTCAGGTTCAAATATTACAGGAGATTGTATGCTTAATATTTATTATTTTAGGGTCATTCATCCACTGCATTATTAGTGCAGTGAGCAACAGCATAGCAGAGACATGAGTGGTCTACAAGAGTTGGACGATTAGCCTCTTGTTAAAGTTTTAATGGTATTTAGCGGTCAACTGTTACTTGTTTACAGACTTAAATCTTCGAGCAAGAAAATTGATGCCCTGGTCAGAACATGTTTTGTAGCACAAATAGGACAGGATTGTGCTTTTATATAAAGTTATTAGCGACAAAAAAAAAACATATTTTCAAAGAGTGCAATTTGCAAATGTATTAGGAAAACTAATTCATACAACTGACTTAAAAGTATGAAGCCAGATAATCCCAGGAAACTCTTATCAAAGTGTACATTAAGCTAAAATAAATCAAATAAACAGCATGTGCTCTTAGTCTGATGACATTTCACATCCTTGATTTTTAACTGTTTCAATACAATACAATACTATATTATACAATAAGACACAAGGTTCACGTTTGCTGAAACTACCAAACACAGTACCTACGCTACAATTGTACACAAAAAAGGGAAATAAACACAAAAAAGAATTAGCGGAAAACTGTACCTTCAGGAAATACTCGACGTGAGCAACGCACAATGTTTTTTAATATAGTATTACAAAACAGGTTTCTCAAGAATGAAGCAACTTTGCCCATGGCAACTTGGGAAGATTTACAGTGAGTGACACATGCTGGAGAAATGTTATAATTTCAACATTTCTGTCAAACTTCCCTATTTTGTCAAATGTCTCTCATCAGAGATGTCTCCACGTTCTGACGCAAACTAACGTTAAGTGACCTTGGGCCAGGGCATGATGTAAAATACACTTTATCTGAACTCCATCAACATGTGGATAGGACTCAATAATTTGTCCATACCTGAGCTGGATGATGGAGTGTGGAATGGGCAGTGTTCTGACAGAGGAGGCAGTAGAACAAGTGCAGAGAGTGTGTGAATAATTCATGAAGGGGACATGGCGACAGTTAACAGGAGTGTGTCATAGGACATCCATCTATCCATCCAGCCATTTATCCATTTACTGATGTGGCCTCATCTGCTCCCTCTGTTCCTGCGCAGCTCTGATAAAGGATAATGGATCTATTGACATTCACATGCCCCAAAAATTCACATTAAACATGGCGATTAAAGGGGGCAGCGTGCCATTCACCACACAGGCACGCACACAGCCCATCTTCAAGACCATCTATATTAATCACACATTTCAAACTTGCTCTTTCTGGGAATCTTTTAGCATTTTGCAGAAGATTTGAGTAGTAGTGTGACTTTGAACATTTGCCATTCAGATTCATATGCAAGTCACAGGCAAACAAGATCAGTGGGTATTAAACATCTTCTAGACCGCTAAAAAGAATGAAAGTGAAAACTACAGCACTCGTAGAAGATTACAAGGCTGCAAGCTATTTTTCAAGATGTTGGAGTGAAGTTTGTCTCAATCACTCTAGTAATTTAGCCTTTAATGATGATGAATAACGCACAATCCAAGCTTCCAACACCTGCCAGTTACACTCAGAAATGTCACGTCAGACACGGCCCCATATGTTGGTTCTACGCTCCTGCCTGTGGTTATAAAGCAATAAACGAGTGAGCAGAGGATGGCGCATTTCCCTCCACAAACAGACAATGCCCTAAGGTCCTGTGTGCTCCTGCAGGGCTAAAGACAGTTAACCACAGTGCTCCGGTTTGACTGATAATCATAACTGCTGTCATAGAGTTGTCCATGGAATAGCAATGGTCGCTAATGCAGTGCTTGGAGCAATGCTGTCAAGATGCAAGTCGAAGACAAAGCTAATTACACTGAATCAATGGACGTGCCCGATCGATATCTAGAATTAGAAGAGTATTACTTGGACGATTAATGAGAGCGCTAATAATAGAAATGGTTAGCTAGCTTGCACTGAAAAGAGATGGAGTTTTATTGCTGCAGTGTGCAAGTGTTTGGCAAAGGTTGGAATGCTAATGGAAATGTGGAGAAAAATAAAGGAGCAGGCTGTTGTGAGTGCCAACTTTATTGGAATTTAAAGGAACAGTAGACTTTTGATTTTGCAATTTTAACAAGAGAAAACCACATCTTCTCAAATGAAACAAATCTTACAATGTAAGAATCTCATGCCACTAAATCTCGTGTGTCCCATCAGGAAGATTAGGATACAGCTGGACATTCTTCATTAACAAGTCGTCAGTTATCACTAATAATTACCCTGCAGTGACAGAACACTGTGGCATGTACAGAGGACCAACTTCAGGCAGATGATGGAATCACAATACAGATAAACAAAAGAAGTTTGTCTAATTAATATTTTAAATAGGCCTATAAAAGTAGATATTATCATTACATTAGCAATTTGTAGAATAGTTTTGTTTGCAGAGCCTGGTACTTGACTGGGACTTGGGGCTTAAAGACTTAAGATGTGACTCGGAATTGAAGTTAAACATCGAGATATGACTAGACTTTCAGATAAAACTTGTGAACATGGTATGTGTTCTCCTATACATAATAAAGGCGTTACTCTAGTCCACTGTAGTACATCCTTAACCAGGGGAAGCACAGACTACATACAAAACCTACTGTATGGGATATCCTATCCACAGCTACATACCAGTGCATGATCATTCCAGCA
Source organism: Mugilogobius chulae (assembly GCA_038363315.1). Taxonomy (NCBI): domain Eukaryota; kingdom Metazoa; phylum Chordata; class Actinopteri; order Gobiiformes; family Gobiidae; genus Mugilogobius; species Mugilogobius chulae. Next base: position 35,611,155 of record CM076401.1, on the reverse strand, counting down.
AAACACACAATGGGTGCCCTACTCTGTGCCAAAAGTCCAGTCGCCTGGCAAAACAGCTGAGTGGCACACAGCAGCTTCTAGTGTTGTTTCAATGAAAGTCTGTCCAAACTATGCCACCGCTGCACAAGTAGAAAAAATATGAAGGTTTTTGTGGGGCATGAAAACTCTGGCAGATCTGAACTAGTTTAACTGTAAAGTGAAGCACTGGCTCAAACCAAGCATTTGAACACTAATGTAACTTTAATGTGTATTACTAATTACTCATTTTTTAACCCTCGGCTCGGTTTTTTATCCCAGGTGGTAATGCTCTCTGTTCTGTCCCTTTTAAATAAACTAATAATAATAATATAAATGCAAGCAAACCAAAAGCCTATTTGACAACATAACCATGAGTATTTATCCACTTGAGATCCATTAAACCTTTATTTGCAGAAGGGGAAAACATGCTCTGTTGACATGGTTACGAAACAGCAGAAAAAGCACATCAGAACATCATAATGAAGAATAATGGCAGGCTATTGAAAAATGCGTTCTCCACCAAACACATTTTTATTTAATTTGCCCGCATTAAAAGGCCAATGATTATCAGGGGATGGTGTTATCTCCTTCAACAATGGGCTCCAGGGCTCGTTCATACAGCAGATAATGCTCCTTTTGTTCTGCTACAAAGTCACGTTACTCAATATTCAAATGGCCATCTCAGATCAATGTTTCACTCGGATTCCTCACTTCCTCTTGCGTTACTATAAAATGTTACAAGAGCGGTGGGTGTGTTGCGCGGTAGTTTTGGCGGTTGTACACTTTATCACTCGCCGGGTAACTTCGGAGCAGAGCCAGCTGTCCTCCGTGTGCCCTCTGGGTGGCTGCACGACTGAGCACATCACAAAAGAAGCTGCAAGATGGTGTGTGTCCGCGCATAACAATCAAAGGGAGATCCACGGGCAGGCCACACAGAGCCGTGTCAGCTTCTATTCACTTTGAGAATTCACATTACATAACCAATAAAACATGTTGTATTTTCTTCACTTAACATATAGATTCACAAGGGTTACCTGATTTTCACACAAAGTTACAGATTTATAATAAAAAAGTCACTCATCTTAAAGAAAAATTATGGGGAACGTCATATTAAGTACATCTTCAAAACCTAAAAGAATGTTTAGTTTTCCAAGTACCGCCAGCTCAGGGCTATTTCATAAGACTTGGCTTACTTTGCAAGCTTGGCTCAAATGACCAAGTCTGACTTATTTTGTTGTCATTTCAATTTTCTCAACCAGACTCACTCCGAGACAAGGATCTGCGCTGATCCGGAGAAGGTTTAAAAGCTCTGTAGAAACAATGTGCTTATATTACACTGACAAGGCAAAAAGCAATATTTCAAAAGTTTTAGATTAGATTAACATAACTTTGTGTCCAAATTTAAATGTGCAAATACATAACACAATAGATAAACAACTTAGGTGACAACGGGCGCTAACACTGCTGACGACACAATCCATATGAGAATGGTTTTTTGTCATGGTCAGTGAAGAATAATGCACAAACTTGCTACACTGAACACTGAGTAACTATTAATAAATGAAAAAAGTTATTTAGATTGAAAAAAAAAAGAACTAAAAGACAGAACAATGGTGAATATTTGCTTGTTTGCGACCAAGGTTGCAGCTAATGGTGAGTTGTGTTTATGTCACGTTAGTTCATGTTTCAACTTTTCATATTGTGCAGGTTTAGCACAGCTCTTTGTTCAACAGAATAATAACAGTAATTTCATTCACATTCACTGCATGAAAAGAGTAAAGGACTGGAGTAAATAATCAATAAATATCAATGCTATGGAAGAGGATTTTGTTTTGTTAGCTTTATTTGAATGAGACCTTGAATGAGACTTGTGAAAGAGACAAGCTCCTGTGTTTACGCTCAGTTAAAGAAAGCACATTATAAAAATCATTTTTCTGAGTTTTTGACCATGTTATGACAGTGTTCTCTCATCATTAGTTTGCTCAAAGTTGTAATTGGATTGATTCCTGCATGTTAGGTTAAGGTTTATTAGGACAACGTACAATTATATAGTCCTATACCCGATTTCTGCTTCTTTAAAATAACAAATTCTTCACTTCTTACTTCAGTTTAAAGGTTTTGTTCACATACTTAATGCATTCTGAACCTTTGAATTGTTCACCACTAGCCTATGTTTTAAGCTTTTTTCACAGCTGTTAGCACCAAAACATGCCGGTATGCTAACAGGAGTTAGCCGCAATGCTAACAACGACAAAATACAAACTTAATGGAGCTTGGTGAACAAACGGGACATTATTAGATGTAGAAAGGACATTGTAGAGTCATTACAACATGAACAGATAAATTAACAAGATATCTATGCTAGGAGAAATAGGTTTTAAGTTATTTTATTGTAAAAAAAAACAAAGCTATTTTATTGTGTACTGTTATTATCATTACTTTACAATAAGACATTTTAAGAAAAAATCTAGCCTGTAAACTCGGTTGTGATAAAACAAAACCTTCAGGTCAAAACTATGGGCTAACCAGTTGCACAATAATTCACAATGAGAATTAGAATAAATAGCAATAAACTGAGCAGTCATTATGCCACTAGAACAAGCACGCACACAACAGTTAGAGAATCCCACAACAGGCCACAACAAATGTTTTAGAGTATTTACTGTGTGTATATATGCAGAAGAATTATCATTTGGAAAAACAAACTTAACATGAGGAGTAAATCAGGAGGCACGGGAGAGAGTGAGGAAAATGTGCACTGTTTGAGTTATAGTCCCAGTCTTTTCAAAGTGCTGAATGATGGAACTCTGCTTACTTTTTCCATCGTTTCTTGCATAAATTTCACAGCGAAAGAACAATTTTCCTCCACGTTTGTTTTTCTGGCACTTTTACTTTCCTATAGTTTCCGTGCTGGCTGTGAAGTTTTGGTAAACACGTTCTCTGCCTGTCTCTCTGTCTCTGTCTCTCTGGGGAAGCGCTGTGCCACTGTAGACTTTTATTTGTGTAATTTACATCCTCCCTGACAGCCTTCTGTGCCCCCTTACAACCCCTGGCTTTTACTGCAGCCAGACCCTCGTAAAGCAGCCTCTCTTTGTGATGAAGAAAAAAAAAAGTGGGAGGAGGAGAGGCCTGTCTGTCTGACCTGCAATCCAGAGAAAGAGGATTGTAAAAAAGAAAAGAAGAAGAAAAAAAAAAAGTCACGCACACTGTCTTGTCTGCGAACATGATCAAGGCGAGTTGAAGGTTGGTTTCTCGGACAAACACGCTTGAGGATAGTCCAGGGATCAGAACATTAATCCAACAGCCATCATGTGCTCGTTCCATACTTAGCTAGGTAGCGGCTAGGTCGAACGAGTCAACAGGTAAGCCCATTAACAGGCGGCGCGCAGATGCATCTCGTCTGAAGGCCGAGAGCAGAAATATGATTAGACTATAGCAACAGTTTCCACTAGCTCTCGACTGAAAATGTCACAACAGATACTTCAGCGCTTGAGTGAAAGTAAAGAAGCTAAGCGGTAATTACAACAGCAGCACTAATTAGGACAGCGCACAATAAAGGACCAAACTGTATACGGTTTTTGATTATCACACACTGGGCTAAAAGCACTGTATATAGTCCCACAAGCAATAAATACATCATCTGTAAATACATGTAACGCTTTGTGCACATAGTCAAACTGCAGAATTCTTTTTTGCAAGCATTACGCAGTCATCTCCAATGCACCTGCTTCTTAAATGATTTGTGAAGCAACTTTATTATAGAACATGGCTAACACTGTTCCTTCAATCTTTTTCATTTCACACTCACAATGCATCCCACCTTTGCTCTCCTGTGACCTTTACAAACCTGGTTTAATCCACCGGTGTTTCATCATTGTTGCTGCTTCACTTTCATAACTGTGCACATGAAGAATAACTCTATACGCATCATGTGACACATGCACTGTTCTCTGCTAGCTGCTGCACTTCACAAGTCTGTCATCTCTGTTCTTCCTGCAAAATGATGCAATTATGACACAAATAATTTATGTCCTTATGTCCTTTTGATACGTCTAAAAATCATAAACGATTGTAAACTCTTCTAGATACTCAACTGAGTATCTAATTTACTAAACTAGTATTATAAATATCTGATTTTGCTACTTTTGACAACACCAGGAAGATGACAAACCCAGAATGCCTTTTTTAATGTCCATAATCAACGCCAGACATGTTTTAAACAATTTCACCATTAAATCTTCATTATACAATTGCATATTAAAATGTCGGGGTAAACTAAAAGAGTTTATCTCGTCTTTGTGATGATAGGTGTTAGAATTGTACAACAACAAAAACAGCTATTAGCTTCAACTTTGTTAATGTTTCACTATACATTGAGTCATTAAGTCTGTTAAATAAAAACAACCGCAACGAGGAAATATTTGGACAAAGAAAATCATTATCCCTTCATTTTCTGCCATTGCTCTTGTTGGCAGTCGCAGGTGACTGGAGTCTATCCCAGTGACTTTGGGCCTTGGGCGGGGGAACACCCTGGTCAGGGGCCAACTCATCTCAGGGTTAGAGAGGGAGAACCTCTCACTTTCTCTCTTCATGCATGTTTTTGGAAGTAGGAGGAAGCCCGAGTGCCTGAAGAGAACCCATACTGACATGGGAAGAACATACAGTCTGACCTAGTAGTCAAACCCACAATCTCCATATTGGGAAGCAAGAGTTCTGAGATTCTGCTTCTGTGCACCCCTCAAAAAAAAAAAAAAATCTAAAATCATTACTAGATTGATACTGCTATGACAAGTTTCAAGTTTTCTCATGGCTTTATTTGTAATCCTGCATGCATTTTAGCTGTGATATTATGACTCACCTGAATTAACTACTGCTGGAACAGTTAATCAAATCATTTACAGCTCAAAACTTGTCCCATTATTACATCCCATTCCATCTCATTCAGTTACCTCTTGTTTATAACATTCTCACATTTTATCTTTCTATCCTATACCAATCAATTTCTTAGTTCAAAGACTTTTTGAAACGAGAATTACAAAGCCACAAAGCCTTTCGCTGCAAGTGCGCTCCAAACTGTGCCGGCATTTCAATGAGAGACAAATGAAGGACAATGAAGGACAACGCTAACAGACAGACAGAGAGAGAGAGCTGTGCTGAATGAAGAAAATCCAGAATGAGCTTTGGCAAAACAAGGCCGCAGGTGGATAGACGACTGACTAAATCAGAAGTATATTTTTACAACAGTGCTAAAGCTAGTTTGGAGGGTGACACCTGAAGCATACTGAGAAGAGAGATGTGGAGCTATGGGGAACGATGACCCCCAGTGGTTGTGGCTAGCCTTATGTTTTGGGTGCTAAAACAAAGTAAAGTTGCAACTCAAAATCATATCTTACATTCAAATGAAACCACAAAGCAATCAGCGGAAGATTATTAGCATATAATGGGAGCAATGCTTCTGTGTGCGATGATAAAGATGTAGGCTGACACATCCCATGAAATCTTAATTTGGGTTAATAGGATGTATACATCTTAGCGACAGTAGAAGTGGTCACAGCAGCACCAGCAGCAGCAGAGCCACAGCCACGGCTTCAATGCACCGAACGAGACCCCGTGTGTTATTTTAATCGACCAGGCCTGACGGCATTAATTATTTAGCAGGGCAGTGTATTGGGATGTCCCGTGGGTCGCAGGAAGAAGAAGGAGGGAGAGAGGGGGCCTGTGATTAAGGGCTTAAAGAGGGAAACGCACTGGAATAAAAGAGGAGTCTTAGATGAAGAATGCAAAGTGATTTTAAACTCATTTGAACAAATGTTAGCTGTGGTGGAAGAAATGTTTTCAGACGTATGATGATACATAAAAGACAAACGGTTTGAAGTAAGTAAGTTTTGCTCCATATCCAATATGGCAAACTGTGTCTTAAATAAATATAGTTCAGAAAGTTCCCATTCAGTTACTGGCTAAATCCCACTATCAAATGCTGACCAGTGTTGCCAGATTATCAGAGACAAACAAGCAAAAAAGCCTTTGAAAAAAGCTCAAAACAGTAACCTCAAAATTAAAAAAAAGTTAATAAAATAATCAATTAATAAGAATATTGGATGTTACTGCAAAATAAAACAATTTTTAACATTAATAACGAGTTAGATATAAAAAATATGCTAAAATAATTAGCATATGTTTCAGTCATAAATGGTTATATTTTTGTAAATCAAATCGGAAATTGCAAAATGTCACCTATTTTAAGATTGAAAGTGCAGCCAAAACACATTACTTGAAAAAAGAAGCCAAGTTGCTATAAAGAAGTAGACTGGAACTCTGAGACTAAAGAAGTAGTGAAAAATAGTCTTTATTGAACCAAAATGGATTCAACAGAAAAATGAGAAATTGCGTTGACATTTCATCAAAAAGCAGAATGTCACAGAGATGAGCTCAAGATTTGTTTTTATCACAGTATGCCACCTAGAACTTTGACTCTTGATTATATTTACTACTTACATGAAAGACATTCACGTTGTCTTCTAACACAACAAGATCACTGAACTACACAGTCCTTGAGCTTCTAAGAATAATCTGCTGTTTCATTCAGTACGGTCTAAAAGCAAAACATGCCTAGTGTAAAGTCTAAAGATACACTACACTAACTACATGTGGACATAGAGGAAAATGACATGTACATTACATTTCCATCACACTGCCTACTTTTCAGTGCAAGGCGTACAGTGTAATGATGGATAATTTTATAAGCACAGAAGTAAGTGTAGTGTAGGCAGTGCAAAAAGCCTTTTACCTACAACTCTCTTCAAAAACAAACAGCAATTTGGAAATTCAATCATTTGTGCAGAAATAACACCATCATTTCAACAAGAAGCTGTATTCTGTAAGAGACAAAAATGTGAAAAATATGCTAGAGTTTGACAGGGAAAGAAATGGCTAAATATTTAGTTTGTACTCAACATCGAAGAGAAGAAAATTTCTAATAATAGTAAATAGTAACTAGAAAAACAGATTAACAGCAGGAACACTGCAGATATACTCATGTTAATCACTGATACAGACTTAAAATACACCTTTGATTTTTTTCCCTCATTAAAAATATGTTTGTGTCAGTCATTTCAGTCACTTTGATGAGAAAAATATTTGTTGTGGCGTTCACAAAAATTTCAAACGGATGTAAGTAAACAAGCTATCTAAGCTCTGAAGGGTCAGAGAAACAATGCAACAACTAACTTTTAGGTTCCTTTATATTTTTCTTGTTAGACCAGTGTCTATGGTCATCCTCAGAAGAGTCTGATGTTACTATGACATGACTGCGACCAGTCTTGGTCGCAGTTTTATCTCAATCTTCAATTATGAAGACATATTGTGATTTTCGAGCATCGAGCATTGGTTGCAGGACAATACAAAATGACTCAATTATGTATGAATCACTTCAGATACAACTTTGGGTAAGCTAACGTTGAGAAAAAAACTGTTATAGCATGGCTAAAAACTAGAAATGTGAATGTTACATAATACTGTATACAGAGCCAAAAACATAAAAAGTCTAAATTGCATCAGTTGTGTGCCCATAGTCCATCACACAAACAGAATGTTGAGAAGACTTTTTCTAATAAAAGAATGTCTATTGCAAACAGAACCACAACACAATGTTCTAATCCTGACCACACCTCACGCTGGGCCTTGAGTCTACTTCCAAAAACGCTCTAGCCTGGCAGTGTGGCTGTGTTTGCCCAAAAACACCGGGTTCCCCTCAGCGAGTCTGTGTGCCTAAGCAGCTTTGAGAGTGTTGCTCAGCAGAGACAGAGAGTGGAACAGAGCGCCCCTGCTGACACTCTCGCTGGGCTGACACAGAAAGCTTGTTTGGGGGCATTAAATCTTAATACACACTAGTGCAGCGGGGAAAGCGAGAGAATGAGGTCTGCAGAATAGATGGTGATTGGTTAGTGCTTGGTTTCGGAGTCGGAGGCGGTGTAAGTGCGAGGAAGCGGCACTCAGATGCGGGGGAACTCCTCTGGGGCAGGAAGGAAGAATGATGCAAGGGCCAGAGGAAATCCTTCGCTTTCCAATCCACGGTGGATATAGGGCCGCCGTGCCAGAGCCGCGTGGTGCTGTCGTAAATCAAACTGCTTAAATCATCATGTGTTAATGACTAAGTTAACCCCTCCCACTCCCTCCTCCTCCTTTTCCCCGTCGCTAAAAGCCTGTGCGGAGGTTCTGTCATGCCCAATTCATCGTCTCCGACCGCAGAAGGGATGAAGCACAGAACAGAGTGTGAATCCTGCTCTCCTCATTTAAGACCAGCCCCACCGCGTTTGTCAGGGTCACTGTAATCATGGTCTTATGCTCCAGCCGCCGTACTGACGAGACACGCACCTCTCTGCCTCACTTTGCAAACTTTTATGCACTTGGATGGCGTGGGAAAAAGTTTGAGTAAGGAAAGCAGGCACTGACAGCACTGCAGAGGTTTACCAGAACAAGAACTGTAGGAGATATTCTGCTCAATTGTTTTAGACCTACACTATCACAAACTCAAAACTCATGAATTCAAAATAGTGTTTGGCTTATCTTGTTGTCAAGTTGTTTTTGTGAACTAAAAATAATTAGTCAAACAAACACCCAGAATTTGAATTGCCATGTTGCCATAACCTTCAAAATTATGTCACCAAATACAGAATAATGCACAACAATGATTAGTGATTGGCTGCAGATGCAGGGTTTTGGACTGTGTAGGATCTGGCAACCTTGAGAATCAGAATATCAAAGTAAAAATAAATAAATAAACTACTTGTAGTCTGGCCACCCTTTAGAGAGCTGCACATTACAGTAAAGCTTTCTCTTTTTTGTGCCAAAAATGTAGAAGTAGTAAGTTCGGAGCAGAGGGCATATTACTTGGCTTTGCTAAAAGAATTATTGTGATTTTGTGAATTTCACATTCTTAAACATCACATTCTTGAGAATCCATCTGGCTCATTTTAGCAGAATTAAGAACAAGAATCCTAGCAAGATGATCTAGTGATTGGTCCCAGAGCGCTGCACTGTGTTCACTGCTCCTGGGGATATGCACCAGAGGCATTGTAGCATGGGTCAAATTCAGAAGCCCCAGAGGCATTGAAGGTTGGGTCAAATGCAGAGGCCCCAGAGGCATTGAATGATGATCAAATGAAGAAGTCCCAGAGGCATTGAAGGATGGTCAAATGAAGAAGTCCCAGAGGCATTGAAGGATGGGTCAAATTCAGAAGCCCCTGATGCATTCAAGGATGGGTCAAATGAAGAAGTCCCAGAGGCATTAATGGATGGGTCAAATGCAGAGGTCCCAGTGGCATTGAAGTATGGGTCCAATGCAGAGGTCCCAGAGGCACTGAAGGATGGGTCAAATTCAGAAGCCCCTGATGCATTCAAGGATGGGTCAAATGAAGAAGTCCCAAAGGCATTGAAGGATGGGTCAAATTCAGAAGCCCCTGAGGCATTCAAGAATGGGTCAAATTCAGAAGCCCTGAGGCATTCAAGGATGGGTCAAATGAAGAAGTCCCAGAGGCATTGAAGGATGGGTCAAATTCAGAAGCCCCTGAGGCATTCAAGATGGGTCAAATTCAGAAGCCCCAGAGGCATTCAAGGATGGGTCAAATGAAGAGTCCCAGTGGCATTAATGGATGGGTCAAATGAAGAAGTCCCAGTGGCATTAATGGCTGGGTCAAATGCAGATGTCCCAGCTGCATTAATGGATGGGTCAAATGCAGAGGTCCCAGCGGCATTAATGGATGGGTCAAATGCAGAGGTCCCAGAGGCACTGAAGGATGGGTCAAATGCAGAGAACGAAATTGCCTATGCAACAATAAAGTGTATCTTAACTTTAACAACAACACTTGAGTGTGAAGCTTTGATCGTTCAACTTTGAATATTCACCATGACAATTGGGTTTTTCCCAACGACTTTAAGGGACAGGAATTGGCTCAGAACTTTATCCGCTGGCTGCAAAGAAAATTATACAGGAGAAATAATTAAACCAATCTTGCCTGATTTGCTAAAGCTCATGGAATTAAAAAAAGGGTCTGTTTTCTGAAGCTTAGAGGGTAGGGGAGTGATAGTATAAACATTTTAGTCTCTTTTTATTTTGTGGTTTTAATAACGAAAATCCTAATAGTAGTTTCTTTAGATTAACTATGTAGACATTCAGAAAAGTTTCAAACTTGTTTTTTTCTGTTCTGACAAGAGTATGTAGCTTCAATAATAGTTTGTATCAACTGGGATCTGGATTTTTATAACAACCCACATGTCTTTAACAAGGCTTCAACTCTCACAATCTTAGCAATCTCAGAAATATGGTCTCTAATAGAATATAAGCTAAATGCAATCTAAATCTATTGAAAACAAGCTATAGTGGACAAACCGTCCCAGGGCCAAACATTACAGATTAAGATTCCATGCCACGCACAACACATTACACATTAAATTCAGACACAAAGCCTATTCACTTTTTTCAATCCGCCATTTGTTCAAAACACTATTAAACAAGCGGCGCTGTAAATTTAACAAACAGCGCCCGTCCAGCCCGTAAATATGTCATAATTTAATGATCCTGGGTCGCAAATCATCAGAGTTAGCCTAAGCGCCTCTGTATGCAAATGGAGGATAGGAGCGCTCTGTTCCTGGTGTATTTCTCTGCTTTTCCCCGCCTCCCTGGGCTGAGTGATAAACACTGTCTGCTGGCCATAAATCCGGGGGGAGTCCTGACAGGCGTCCCAATAAAGCGCTCCATTTTCTCCCTGTTTGGTGGGGGCCCAGAGGAAGTGAGATAACATTAAGAAGTGGTGCAAGGGGTGATGGGTGGAGGGGGGGTGCTGCAATTTCATCAGCTACAACACACACACATACAAACAAACTTGAGGTATGGAAGGCATTGCATTCTCCAGTGACAATTGTGATGGCTTTATTTGTGCTGAGTGGTGGAGACACTGGTGACAGCGGTGTGGTGTGGAGGCTGCTGCGGAAAACACACACAAAGCCAAATGTTACAGGAGTGAAAGGACTGTGACTGTAATGGTGTTTTTTATTTGCTTTGGATGGTGTGTACAGAGCTGCAATGTGTGTTGGAATAGCTGCTGTAGCATAAAGGTGTCATTACAACTGGGGCAGGGAACTGATTGATAGTTTTTATTAGAATTGTATTTTTAGATACAATTTAGATATTTAGATCTGTGTTTTTCATTGTTAAAATCAAAGTTCAATCTTAAGTTAGATCTACTTAAAGACATATTTGTATGACGTTTTTTCATTTCTGTTTTCACTATGACATTATCAAAGGCGGCATATGCCATGATTTTGACACAACTTCTTGCTTTTACTACATGGCTACTTGGTTAGAGAGCGCGGTTTAAGGCAACAAATTCCAGGATAACAGCTCTACCAAAGGTTAGAGTAATTTAGGATTATTTTATCCAGTTGGTTTTGACGCTACATAACCATTGCATTCTGTGACTGGAAGTACATACATTATGACAAGGTTTCTGCAGGATGGACAGGTCAAATTTTAGGCTTTTTAGGGCCTCTGCAAGACCACAAAATATACACATTAAGATCTATTTGCAAGTCGTGAACTGTAATATTTGACAGTGTTTGCTACTTTTTCCAGAGGGCTTCTTAAGATATAATTTTATATTTTGCCACAATTATATTTAATAAATTGAACGAAATAACACAAAAATATACAATTTATACAGTGATTGAGCATTCTGTCTATTCTATAAACCAAATAACAGTAAAAGACACAGCAGGTGTGTGAGAATATCACTGAGAATTTCCCAACAAAGTGGAAATACATCTGGAGATCTGACAGAAATTGCTTCACTAAAAATAAGCAAGAACTTTACAAACATTTTTAAGACTAAGAACAGCAAATCAAATTGTTGTATTTAAGACTTTTTAGATTACACATTGTACTTTTGGGGGGAAGATACAGCATAATATATTTAAAACATAGATTGACCTGTAAATAAAATCTGTATGTAAAAGTATAAAATTGTAACTCCATAGTGTGGGTCAGGTTTAAAAGCTCTAACCTCAGAATGATTAAGGTTTTTCTAATATTATGTGTAGTTGTATGTGATCATCTTCCTCTTCACACACTGCAGTCTAATTCAGCTGCTGTCTCCATACCTCAACATCAGCCCGTCTATCACATCTGTCACAGTCTTAAATTTCACGGCTGTGCTTTTGTCTACCACACGCTCACCACAAGTCTTTTATCTGTCATTATGAAAGGCTCGGAGACATTGTAGTACTTCAAGGTCTATGGTCAAGAATCGAAGCGAACAATGGGTCTTCTAAAGTAAGACATGGATTAGCGGACATGAGCTGCACTGCTTTGGGTTCTCGGTCAGTGTGCGTGCTTGTGTCTGCATGAGAAGATTCCCACCTGGTAACAATTTAGCCTGTGCCTGCTAAAGCATGGCCCTGGGAAGTTAAAATAATGTCTGTTGGGCTAAGGGTTTCATTTTTCAATCAAATAAATCACGACTATACAGAAAATAATTTTTGTCTTTAATGGCCTCCCCAGCATTTGAAGTTCCTCGAGGGACAGCGCGCTTTGAAGTCTGAGGGGGGCGTGGCCTCAGCGCTGCACAATATACTGTGTGTGGAGTAGTCATTTTGTCCCTGAAACATAACACTTTACTCATTCTATTGCACTTTCCATCATTGCTTCTACATGAGGCTGCTAAACCACCTCGACTTTAATTAAATTGTTGAAACCACCGTTAGCAAGATTAGCAGGATATGACTTTTCTGAGGAGCGCCGTCGAATGGAAGCTGAAAACCTTTGGAGCAAGACTGGGATAATAAATAGTTTTGTATTAGGTTGTAAGAAGAACTCACCATGAGATGATGTGAGGAATGAAATGCCACTGTGGTTCTGTCTGATGTAAAAGTGAGGTAATATGAATGATGAATAAAGTCATCTTATTGAGGTAGTACAGTTTCAACTCAATGTCTCTACTGTGCAACTTTCTGGAATTAAAATATACTGTAGTGGAAACACACAGATACGCCCTTAAGAAGTCTGCTCAAAGTAAAAACACAGAATTATAAAATGCATGTAAGTAGGGCTGGGCAATCCCATATTGATCAATCTCGAATTTCAATTTGATTTTGCTTAACTTTAAAAAAGCAAAATACAAAAATGGCAATGTTCTGCCTCGTAGTTTGACTTCTGCCCCAAACCACATTTTCTTACGAACAAATGACTGGTTGTCAATCTTTCCATTCAAAACTATCAACCAAATAATTAGACGATTTCATATGACTGAATCTCGATCTCTCAATTTTTCGATTAATTGCACAGCTCTATTATTAAGAACTTGTAAGTATATGCTTGGTCAAAAAGTTACACAATGACTAATAGAATCTAGTAATTACTTTAACTTCACCATGTGGTCTTGTAGTATGAGCAATATATCAGTTCCAGTTACCTTATTCCGACCCGCCCACTTTTCTTTGCAGTGCACTTCCTGTTTAGGTGTCTAACATGTTAGCTTGTCTGTCTCAAATAGATATAAAGACCATTAAAATAAACCCGGTGGCTTAAACATCACATATCGGCACTGATTCTAAAAATCAAATTCAACTGATCGCTAATTTTGTTTGCACTGATAATCTCTGAGTTTTCATTTCTTTTGACGTGCATTACAAGCAGTCACACTAAATGTGTCGACAGGCAGACGATGAACTCCCAACAATAAAGACTTAAAATATTCCTCTACAAAACCCCTGGAGCCCTTCCACTAGTTTCCATGAGTACCTCCAGTGGCTGCGATCTGCTTTTGACATAAAGACTATTTTTCAAATGGGGCTGAAAGACGCCGGCTTTGACAGCACATCTGCCAGGACCCAGCTTCTTTTTCAGGTTTTAGTATGGGAGGAGCAGCCGCCATATAGCTGTCTGCTAGCACAAACTGACTAATGCACACCAGAGCTTCGCTATCTCTGCTGCAGGAATGTCCACTCTCAACTTTTTTTTGTATTATATTTATGAAGGCATTTTGCTTTTCAAATAAAAAACAGACTGTCAAACAAGATCTATTTCAAAGAGCAAGCAACTAACAATAAACCCAAAAAGCTAAATCACGCAAAAACATGTATTTATCTCACTTATCAAGTTGGTGTAATTTGAGATTGAGCAAGGTTTGATCCCCACATTGCTTTATGTCTCTGGTGTTCATATTGTGCAATAGAAGATGTTCCATTTGGATTATAAGACCATTTCTCTGTAGTCAGGCTGACACCACCACTCCAGCTGCTTGGTAAGGTATCACAGGACTGCAGACGGTTCCCCAAATGCAGGAAGTACAGTTGTTTAATCTATAAGCAGAGATGAAACACTGCCAGAACCAACCTGAGATGCGTATGCAGACTGTATATATTCTCCTCCTTTGACCTTGCAATGTCCAATTTTCTTTTTTAGTTCGTAAGTTTACCTCTCAGAAATGACACACATGTTCATGCCTTACTTCTTGGACTACAAAATTACCAAAAAGCAGCGATTGGTTAAAATAAAAACATTTCTGCCTACTGTAGAACAAACAAACTTCAAGATGCGATGTCAGATGGCTTCCACGAAGTGAAATGAAACAGGCTGTTGCATCAGGCTAATGTCCCTAAAACAGCTATCAAAATCTGGCAACATGGTGAATTCCAAAGTTAGCAAAATAAGATTTTTGGTCACTACCATCCCAAGTCATAGCGTCAGCCATAGGTCATACGTTAGTCCCAAATCATCCATGGAGCACCCAAACATGGCAACGTTGTGGTCTGGTTTAATCTCTCTGTAATCATTTAAAACCAAAAGATACATTTGGACCAGAAAACAGCTGGGGACAAAACCAAAAAAGATGTGCAAGTGTTCATTCGGCCAAGGAACATTTGTCGCACTGGGACAACGCTGCTGCAACATTTTATTCAATTTGGTTTGAGTAGTGCAATCTATGAATCACTTGTGAGTAAAGTTTAAGATGCCAACACATTGATCTTGAAGTCTCACCGTGTATATGAACAAGGATTTAGAAAGAGATGAGTGGCTGATAGACGGATGTTTGCTCACAGCCTAGTCATTCCCATGGCTTTTATGCAGACAAAATACATTGAGTAATAGGTTAGGTAGACATGATCAGGGCTGCTATGACAACAAAAGTCAACCGAGAGTGGAGTGGTGAGAGCGAAAGTTTGTCCAAGTGCTTACAGGAAATAGTGGTGTTTGATGAGTAAATATTGAATCAGCGAAATCTCATCTGGGGCACCGCCTGACCTCTCCCGCCCAGCGCTAGTCTATGTTAGCACTAAACAAAACATTTAACCTGCATTCTGAGGTATAAACATAGGATTATGAAGGGAAATAGCTGCATAGACACATTTGTAGGATAAAAGCAAAAATGAACACAAACAAGTTTATGAACAGATAAAACTTTCTAAAGATAAAACATTACTTCACTTCACAGCTCAACAGAAAATATTTTTTTATGTAAATATCAATAAATGAAAAGATTTGACCAAAAAAGGCGGCAATATAAGGTTTTCTAGTATATTATCAAGTAAAAGATATCAGTTGAAGCTAAAACACTGATTAAAAAAAAAACAAAAAACTACCACTTCATGGTAACATCACAAAGTATTTTCAGTTTTGGAGATGTAGACAATTTGCCAATCCAGGATTACATACATACACAACATTTGTGAATGAAACTAAGCATGGTCAAGGGCTTGGTATTGTCAAGAACCTTCCATACGTATCGAAATACAAGGGTCACACTACTATACATATCCCAATACGATGTATACAATACATCGTATTGTATACATATACAATACAATATGTATCCCGATACATGGGTCACAATTTGGTACATATTGCAATACGTGTATATCCCAATTCAATTCCCTCAATATTATACACATGTAAGAATGTTTCGACATGTTTTTGAGTACAGAACTTCATAACAATTAATGTAACTTTGATTATCTAGAAAACAAAATACAGAAACATTGCATTTTCACAATGCTGTAAGGATACATACAAGTGTCCTAGGAAAAGGTCATTTTCAGCTAAAAAGCTTCAGTCTTAAAGCAGCAGTCAAGGTTCAGAAGTGTGAAATTTATGAGTTTAAGTATCTCAATATGTATTTCAATTCACCCTTCTGTATCAAACACGTATTGCTAAAAAGTTTGTCACGATATATCCTGATACATCGAGCACAGCCCTAATATGGTCTGGAATTCTAAAAGGCTACAATTAAATATCACCCTTACAATAGATCAAATCATGCCAAACAATTCTCTTATTTTTGAGTTTTGTGCATTTGAAACACATAAGAGCTAGCTAGATTCTCCCAGTGGACTCATTTTTATGTTGGCTAAATATATTTTTATGCCAAAGAAAAAGAAAAAAAATCACCAAGAACTGTTTTACATTAACAAAATGGACAACATTATAACTTATGACTGCACCAATTTTGTCTGATTTTGCTCCAGATGTTACAAACTACTGGATGGAGCAGCTGAACAAGCCAAGGCATTCTTGAAAGCCAGAGATTCAGGGCCAGCGAATAATAAGTCAATATCTTTAAAATCATTTTGAAAATACTGTATGAGCAGTCTACAAAACTTCCAAATCGCGTCAAGGTTGATTTGACTGACCTTAATCTAGTTAAACTCACAAAACATTAAGGTCATTTAAAGCTGTCAAAAGTGGAAGTTTACAAGATTGCACTATATTTCAAAAAAGTTCAGTTTGGACACCACTGAAACTACAGCGTTCTAAAGTCGATACAGCAGAATTATAAGTTGAGACAGGCTGTTCCCTCTGTGCTAACTCCGCGGCCACCGGTCATTGGTGGAAAGAGTACATTGTCTTCCTGATTCTTGTGTGAAGTGTATGTTGGGGCCTGCTGTGATTTAAGATGCCTGCAGGGCCCCTTCACTTTCCTCATTGGCTCGTTGGCTCTTGATCTCTCTCTCCTCTTTCCTAACTCTCCCGCCGGTCTTGTCTGTGCTTCTCAAAGAGTGAACGATTAGATGGGTCTTTAGGTCGGCCGAAGGGAGTCATGCATTTGACCTTAGCAGTGTAGAGCCGCGCTATCTCTGCTTATGATCTGCCCGCTACTTTTCTCGTCTTTAGTTCCACTTTGGTCTGGTGATTACGAAGAGTATGTGTCCAATTTAAAGTTTATTATGGTTAAGCCAGGGAGATTGGAGAGGGTAGGTCTAAAGTAGGTCAAGGAGTATCATGTGAGAACAGAAACAGAAAAAAAAAAACTTGTCAAAATTGTGCTAGATTAGAAGATTTTTAAAGCTAAAGTATGCAGTTTTTGGTTCATGACAGACAATATTTCTTACTTATTTATGAGCATGTGTAGTTGCTGTTCATTGTAAACAAAGAGGCCACTCATCAAAGTGCTTCTTGGAACAAAACAGTAAAAAAAAACTGCACTGCAAAGGTCACTCTCTGTGAGGTCTGCCACAAGTGGATCATTAAAAATAGTGCGTTCCACATTTTAGGTCGTCTGGGTCTGGAGGCACATACTTGTTTTGTCACAGTCTGTCTTGTGTGCGGTTGTGTACTTTGGCACAAGATGTTATCTCGACACGAGCCCATCAGTCAGTGTCAAACGTTGGAATATCTCCCCGAGTCCAACAGTACGGGAAGCTCTTCATCTGTTTGTGGCATTAGCGAGAACAAATCAGAATAATGCCTTTGTTTAGAGAGTCTCTCGTCACATCCTCTTTGGTTCAAGTGTTTAAAGGAAGACGCTGTCAAAAGGACAAACATAAACATGAGAAGGGCATGTGGCTGTGGGGAAGGTCAGAGCCAGCGCTGGTTTCAGGTGTGTCTGCGCTCTGATCACAGGCTGACGGCACAACAGCTGTTTGGACATGAAAGAAAACACCGTCAGAGAGGAGGCTCTAACAGAATAAGGAAATTATAGGGAAACCACTTCTATCAACAAAGAGGAAATGTAATGTCTCCTGTAGTTAGGGATGTCCAGATGATTTGGTTAATCAGTAATTATGACAATTCAGAAAATTGTTAGAACTAAAAACAATTGTGTAGGGAGCAAAAAAAAAACTCTACACTGACAATTTCAGTATCTAAAGACTGAACTTGTTTGCTTACAAAGGAAACAGCTGAAGATTGAATATTCTATGCAACATAGTGCACATTTTTGAAAGGCTTAAACACAAACTCTGCTGGTGTACTTTAGCTGTGGTCTAAGTACACAGAGAACATACCAGCCATGAAACCTGCAGACAGAGCAGATTGCAAAAGTAACAAAAGCTTTATTTAGACAATAAACTTGTGTGAGCTCTGAATCCAGCCTCACATCTGTGCTCTGCATCTCAGCACATTCACACAGGATACACTCTTCACATGGAATTTATTTATGCAGGGGAACCTCGCACAGTCTAATATCACATGCACTGATTAGTGATTTTAATCCCGTCTGGAGCACACATGTCGGCTTGGCTTTCCCTCCTTTTCCAGTATTAATTACAAGTCAAAATATCTACTGTTGTCTGCCACACTCAATGGGCTGGAAATGCACAAAAAGACCAGATGACTTTCATAGCTTCCAGCAAATGTCTCTGAGTAAGAGCAGGCTGTTTTTATGGGCCACTATCAGCCATGCTTCTGTCTGTTCAGAGTAGTATTAAGGTTACTCATTTATCATGTCGAGCCATCCAAGGTACATTTCAATAAAAATATTCATATTTGGTTCAACCAAAACCCACCATAAAGAGCCATGCGTCAAGTGAGAATTTCTCACAATTAGTTTAAAATGAACTAGTTTCAATGTAGATGAAACATGGTGTACCACTACAAAGTCTGAGAGAGAAAGCAAAGTGCAGAATGCTAAGTAGAAGGGAGTAGAATCTGCAAAGGTATAGAAGCTGCGCAATGTGCTAATGCTGTCAGTGGAGCATTATCCAGTTCTCTGAAGACACTGTGAGCTAATGCTAGCAGACAGGCCTAAGGTTAAGTGTGGCCAGGGGCCCCTTAGAGAGGTGCCAAGTGTGGACTGGTGGCCCGTAAGCTCTGGCCCAACACACCGTTCTTAGCTCTTTTGCACAACACAGTTAGCCATTGTGCTGGGCTGAAAAAGCGCATTAGCAGCAGAGAAAAGGGCTTTCCTCTGAAACCCACTTGGACAACAAGCAAAGCTCTGCTTGATAATTCAATCACTCTTAGCTGTGCACAAACGTCCCTTTCCTCTCCGCCCGCTGCATTAGGTAACTGCCCTATATTTTACACATGCTGTCACTCGGAGCGCTTATCAAAGGACAATAGAGGACTGATGCCTCTGAGAGACTCATTGACATTTGAATGTATGCAGCAGAGTGAGTTATAACTAGATGAAATGGGTATTGCAAAAAGGGCATAAGAAGACAGAGATGAGCGTATGGGTGTGGAGGGAGAGATAAAAGAAGGAGAAGGGGTCGTAGGGAGAATGGGTTGAAGAAAAGAAGAGGATAGAGGGAGACAGTTGTTATCTCTGTGCCCTTGTCTTGACTTCCTCTCGGGCCTTTGAAGTACGCACAAATAACGAAACGGGCGCTGGCACATCAGAAGGAAGTTCAGATGTAGATCATGTTTACCCCACTGCATAGCTGCTGGCAAACGCCTACTGGTTTTTAACTGTCCATGAGCAAGTGGAGCTTGGAGCGCTCTGTGCTCTCCATGTACCAGTCCTGCTGCTGTGACAGTACGCCGTTAGCTGAGTGTTTATGAGAGATAGCACGTGTCCTTGTATTTCTAATAGAGTGTGATGCCTTTCCAAGGGTGCGCTGGGCTTGGAAAATGGAGCCATCCATCGGATTATGGGAAGACAGCTCTTTCAGAAAGGAGGACCTGCATTAGCATAAGCGGCCAAAAGAAGAGATAGAAAAAGAAAGACAGGAGAGGGGAAAGAGGGCTTTAGAGGGGAGTGGACCACACTTGCCAAGCTGTTTGGGGATAAATCCTGTGGCTGGGATCAAGTATTCTGGGCAGGGATTTGGCCCAGGGTCCACTCGAAGCAAATGGAAAATAACAGGCTGCGACTAAATAGGTGGCAGTGTAATGATAGCTCTGTCAAGTCCAGAGGTATAGAGAAAAGAGAGGAGCCTAGAGGAAAGAGGGAAGACAGAGTGGTGAGCTGAAGGAAAGCTGGGGAGACAAACGAGATGTAAACATGACTAACTAAGAAAAAGAAAAAGCTGATGAAACGATACATAGCTTTGTGAGCACAAAAGCTCAGCACTAGAAAAATGACCTGAAATGTCATGATCAAACTGAAGATAAACTAAAGAAAATATACAAATGTGTTTCAATCAAAGTGTATGGATCTCTGATGGAAGTGTCAGTTCAGCTGGGCTCATACAAAGAACTTTAAACGTCTGCACTAGAGATGACTGAGGTAGAACATAGAAGTGAAACAAACTCCTGTTCACCTTTTCTTACCTATGCTAAGCTTCAAAGACGGCTTTGTTAAAAATGGCATAAGGGCTAAATGTTAGATTTGACGTAAAGTGCTGTTTTCATCTGCACATTGTCATAAGTTTCAATAAAAGATCATTGTCAACCTGGCATTTCAATTCCTCATTTGAATAGAGGCTATTAACCAACTTCATTTAGCCCTTCCAACAGTCATTCATTTGCAACTTTGATTTAACACCGGAATAAATCTCACCAAGCACCTGTAATGCACCATATTAACTCAGAACAATTACCTCTTTTGAAATTTTAAGAATAGGACAGTGCGTGTCCTCATTTTTCATCCTCCCAGTGCTCAGAAGTTAATTAACAAGGTCATTAAACTGGAGTCAATGAGCGCGATGCGAGATGTGTTTTACACACCATGTTTAATAAGCCTGAATCCTCTCCATCGCAGTATTGGCATCGCTCAAATGACTTTCCAATAATGACAAGCGCTGCCCCAAAGGTAGCATTTCTGTTCTGAAATGGCACTACCTGATCAGAAGAAAAGAAATGTGTCAATAATGCACTTGTCTGTGTGATCGGATGTTTTTTTTGCTGCTGGAGAATTGTAAGGCCATCAGTTAGAATAGTTTAAGACAAGGACAGAGCCATTGAAACTTTTCCTTTTGTTCATGCAATAAAGCATAAAAAAGAAATCTTCACTCAAGAAATCGATGCAGCAATCCTTACAAAGCATGTAAAAGAGTCTGCATGTTCCTAATATATAGTTTTCACTTGACGTTCCCTCACCGAAATTGTTCATAATTTATGACCTTTCAGAAGCAAGTTTTGATAACACTCTAACAATAAACCATGCTGTCATAAAGTGTCCTTCTTTACTATAATACAACTCATTGAACATTGCATCTAAGCACAAAGGCTCTTCATTACCCCACCGCACCAGTCTTTACAGCAGCGTGTGCCACCCATGCAGTGCACCGACACGGCCTCTGCTTGATTGGAGCGGACCACCGGGGCAGAGAGGAACCACCTGTCTGCCCAACATTACCATATCCCTATTTACCCACTGTCAGTGCCTTCCAACTCACACTTGCTAAATGGCGAAGACCCTGAGCTCTAAAAACTCCTCTTTTATGTTTCCCTTCGAGTCTCAAAGTACATTCATAAATGCCATGTTGCTCCCTAATAAGTCAATAGCTCCTGTGTGAAGCAATTACTGACAAAAACAAGCGCGCTGTGGGGAAAGGCCAATTAGTCCGCGGTGGCATCAGGTATCGGGCCGGCGCCGTGCATTACAATCCTTCATAATCTAACGGCATCACAGCTAAAGCGACAGACAGCGGAAGGTTCAAATGATAATACTAGAATCGATAGAGGTGCAATAGAAAGCAGCTATAACACATTTGATTGGTCAGTGCAGTTGTTTATGAACGTGCAATCCATCTCTGGTCATAATATTCAGTTAAGCATTAAGCCGCGGGCGATAAATGTAATATCAATACCCCCAACTGCACCCGATGATTTTCAGATAATGCAATGTGAAGACTTAACCCAGGAGGCAAATGCAAAGAGGAAAAATAGTGTGCATGTAGCAGCCTTAGATTAACCTTTCTGCTCTGCTTAGTCCTTATAATTGGTCTGTTGTGGTTGTGGAAGAAGAGCCAGAGAGGAGATGAGACAATTCGGAGAAAAAAGGAGGCGAGGGAGAGACAGGAAATGTCATCGGGCTGTAAGAGCATCTGGTTGCAAATGAGAAGCTGCGTATGACACGTGCATCCCAGAGACATGAGGGTGAGCTTAAAACGGGATGTGTGGTGTACGAAAAAGGATCCAAGAACAATTAGTCAGTTAAAGCAAGCTCAGCACTCGCCACCAGTAATAAACAAACACTGGCGAGTCGTCTAAACAATTATGAAGTGTTCTCTGATGTGGTCTAAAGTTCAAACTATTGTTTAAATAACAGTTTGTGGACAGTTCTTGCACTGTTCTTAGGACAATGTAGAACGATATGCCAATCATTGCGGTGTACACAAAGCAACTCACTTATTGTTCCCATTTGTGCCCTTTTAAAGAGGAAATGTAATATTTAATATATACTTTGGTAGGTTGTAGAACAGAAAAAATGGTCATTCTGCTCTTAACAACATAAGAATTGACATCTACCTTTATCTACTGGCAGTAGAGGAAATAACAGAGGTGACAGAAAACACATGCTTGGCCTCAATGCTACTGCAAACATGCAGTTATAATCAAAGCAATTTAAAAGCAGTAATGCTCAGAACACGTCTGACAATGATTATGGACTTAAAATACCACAGATCTACAGTAGGAGTTAGATGTAAGATGACACATCTGGGAAATTCAAAGGAGAAATAACTTTTTAGCCAGAATTCATCAATTGTGAATGAAGTTGAAGAAACAAATGTTGAAATATGCTAAAATAATTCTCCTTAATGTGTCCTTTAGATAATGAATTGCAACAATATAAATACAGAAGGACCATGCAGTGCACAGCAGGTCAGGTGGATGTGAATGTTGTGCTAAAAGACTTTTTAAATAGGGTGAATACTTGTGTTTTGTGGTATTCAGACTGATTATGAGAGAAGAACAAGTGCCATCAAGCCTTTATTGTGTCCTTCAGTGAATAGCTCTCATTCACTGTCGCACACAAAGAACATCTTAACAGTTTTTGTCACTACTTAGCACCGCAGCAGGGCAAGCTGGAGTGAGAGTGTGTGAAAAATGTGCACGGGCATGTGTGAGTCGGCATGAAGGGCAAATATTGTGTTTCTGTCCCTCTGACTGGCCCGTGTGTACAGAGAGGAAATGTTTGTCCGAGCCAAAAGGGAAAGGAACTTGTGTTATAAAAAAGTGGACTCTCAGCGAGGAGTGGAGGATTCCAGGGTTGAATGGGGAAGTGGGCGGGTCTACAGGCAGGCCAGAGACTGTTCTTCACTTCCCTAGAGCGTTGACAGCCAACACAAACTTCAGGAGATAGAAAGTCAATAAGGTGGCCCCGCTGAACCGCAAAGGAGTGAGGTCACAATATCAAATAGTGGTCTGCATCGATGAACTAACACAACCGAAGGAGTCAAGTTTATATCTATATTCCCATGTCACCAGGTCATCGACAGCATAACTTTACTTTACTAAGCATAGGGAATTCAAATAAATGGCTTTGTCATGGATGCTCAGAATACATTATGCACTATATGAACATTAAATAATCTCAAAACATCAGCCAAAATCAATAATGTCACTAGACACCTGTTACTCTATTAAGTAATGACATAATCATGTTATCTATTTTCTCTGCCTGTATGCATTATTCTGATTACTACATATTCTGTACTGTTAATAAGCCTATTTTTCAACATTTAACAGAGTCTGAGTTTTATATTTTTAATATTATGAGCAGTATTCTATGTCGCACATTAGTATCAAATCAAGTTCCAAGTTTATGATTTTTTTTTACAGACAATGGCAATAAAAAAAAAATCCAGACGATATACAAAATATATAGTCACAAGTTTATGATTTTTTTTACAGACAATGGCAATAAAAAAAAAATCCAGACGATATACAAAAATATATAGTCACACCTCTGTTTCGAATTTCAACTGACCAATCAGTGACAAGCATTGTCTTCCGTATGAAAACCAACATGGCTGCTCGCGACAAGAAATACATGGAAAAATATTTTTAAAATATCACGTGAATCAGAAAAACATCAAGGATTTCTGCAGAATCAATCAACAAAGCAAAAAAAAAAAAAAAAAAACTAAACTAAACCTTTTTAATGCGAGGTGAGTGAAGTTAAGATTTGGTTTGGTTTGGTTTTGTTTCAGTGCATCACACAAATAAACTAATCTGATGGCCCAGTATGTTGTGGAGTTGATCTGAAATTCAATTTGCAGAAGCGTGGTCTCCGGATCTCAGGCAAAACTATGACATGACCTTAATCAGCATTTGGATACAACTACAGACTGGCACATTTAGCAATGTTTTGTCTTACAAACTAACAACTGAATCAAATGCAATGCAAAAGCAGATGCTGTACAACGTAAAAGTCCATGCTAAAACCACTTCAACAGTTTTGCTGCTGCTTGTTTCATTTGTACATTTAGATGTGAAAGTTAGACTATTAAAAAGCAATGACAGATATAAACATTTCATCTCTGAGATAGTCTCTCACTACTGATGAAAGACTTCATAGCATTGCACAATGATAATCCAGAGCTTGTGTAGAAGCATTGTGTAAAAACTTTTCTCCTTAGTTTGACTTGAATAAACAATTTTGCAAGTCAAGTTTTACAGATGTGATGAAATGTTTACAAAACCCAAGCATGAAGGTCGGATACAATGATGGTGTTTGAGTGAGCTATTTTAGGCAGCGCATGCCAAATTTGTGTTCCTGAATAAACAATTTGGCTTTTCCCAACTGTCCTGCCTCATTTGCCTGTGATTTGACGTATCAAGAGCTAGTGCGTCTGTGCATGTGGGTGGGCTTGAGAATTAAGGACACTGCTGGAGGCAATGCACCGTCAAAATAAAAACCAGCACAAAGTTGCACAGATACACAAACAATAAAACACAATGCGATAGGACTTACTTGCTGGTGATGGTGTGCTGTATCCACTTATAGATAATCCTGGCAGAGCTGGAGGAGACAGGCTTCCCAGCATGTGGGGGAAAAAGTAGGAGTAGGTGGGCATTGGGAATCCATTTAAATGGGGGCCTGGTACTGGGTTGCCCTTCCCAGCCATTTTAGTTCAAGTCCCCTTAGAGTCAACTAAATCTGATCGCAAAAATTGTAAAAGCTGTAGAGGCAACTTTAATCCTCCATAGACGAGAAAAGTTATTCCATTGCACACCCAAGGTTGGAAACTGGAACTGTCCTCGCCTTAGATGTCAAAAGGTACAAAAAATGTGCTGATTTACTGAATGTGTGTGTCAAGGTTTGAGTTACTAAGGAAACAAAGATAAAAAGACACAAGTTATAAAAGAGGGGCCGACCGTCTTTCTCTTGTGTTTGAAAGGGTCTTATTTGTGAGAGGCGTCAGGCAAAAGGAGCACGGCCATGCTTTATCTTGCAAGATGAAGGAGGAGAGGCAAGTCGAGTCAAGCAGGAGTGGACCTTTTGACGGCTGCAGTCAGGTTCAGGAGTAGTAGATAGTGGTGATAGGGGCGCTAGTGGTTTGCCTTTGAAAGAAAATAAAAGGGGGATTTCAGCCTTCCACTTCAGGGAATGCACCGATCACATGATGCCAAAGCTCCTCCTCAGATGGGCCTCCTGTTCGCTCCCGGGCCTAGAAGAGAGAGAGAGAGAGAGAGAGGGATCATTTAGTGCTTCAATGACAAGGTAAAGAGATTGTTTCCCTTTGTGCTTAAAAGGTTCAGCAAAATACTTTTTTTTCTGACGCTAATTAATGGTAATGTCTCATCTGAAATGTTACAAAAACAGCCCATCCGCCTTAATTATCTAATGATGTGATAAAACAGTGAGAGAAGCTGTGGGTGTGTGATGTCTTCTCGCGGCTTTGTAAGCTCCACACACATGCTCATTAACAGTGACAGAATACATATAATGTACAGCAGGAGTCAATGCTGCACAACACAAAGGGAAAACTTGGATAATTACACCAGCTTGAGGTGTGCCCCAGGGCTCAATTCTGGGGCCACTGGAGATTTCCTCAGCAGAGTTTACTTCCAATTTAAAACGCATACTAACAGTGTGGTAATTGTAAGCTATGATAAACACAAGGGACATGTTACAAACGCTACTTTTTCTTTGCAATGACCCTTCAGCGTGTCACTGACGAGAACAGAAGAGAAAAAAATACGCAAATGTGTCTTTGCAGGTACGGTGTGGTTCAGGAATGTGGTACTCTAACATGAATCACACCGGGACATCACGGATGAGCTGCACTAAATGGAGAGGGGTCAAGGCAGACCTGTTTCCACTTGTATGTGTACAAGAGATGTGACCGATTAGTATTGGGTCTAAGAGGAAGCAGAAGTTCACTTGAAGATCATTAGATGCAAGCTTAAAAAGCTGTCCAAAAATGTAAATGTAATCCTAACACTTCTATTTACCTGAGATTAAGGCAGCTATTTACGTTTTCTACAGAAGAAAGTCTTATCAAAGATGAAGACTGATGAATATATAACGTGGTCTATTTTTTTCTACAGATCGCCCAGCCGTTCTTCAAATGTACAAGAACATGCTCTACATCATACATTCACATTAATATATTTAAGCAGTTTAAGTAAATGTATAATTATATTACTTTAGCTTAATGTATTGTGAATGTACAGCATCATGTAACAAGCAATAATACATACTGCAATGCACTTCTAAGAGGTTTTGTATTTTTAGGCCAAGGGCCACATGCAGCTCTGTAAAGCCTCTACTAGGACTCTTTGGTTTGACTGAAAAAAAGAAGAAAGAAACAAGATGTGAGTGGTTTATTATTCATATTTCAATGTTGCAGCAGTAAAATGTACAATACATGGCAAAGGTTGTGTTATTAGTATTTAATTTGTTGCTCAAACCAGTGCACACAAAGAAAAAAAGAATAGAATAGACATGAAGCGCTGCAATGATGGCAATAGCGCAGCAGTTTTACACACATAATGAAGCTAATTATTTACTAGATATCAAACAATCACTTTACCGCAAATGTGTCAGAGTTGTAGAAATAGACCCGTTCTGTTAGCATTCAACAACATGTACTCAGACAGCCTTATCCTGTAACATCCTGTGATAATGTGCCATATTTTCTCCACATGATTCTCACACAAAAGGATTGTGAAACACATCCAACAGTGCTGCAGTAACAGTGAGACATCTGCTCTCAATAATTCCATAGGGCTCGAGCTGTGTCCAGACGTGACTTCAATATACCTCCAAGAAGAAAAAGTGTATGAGCAATAAGTTATGGGAACAGCTTCCCTGAGCATGCGTGGGCGTTGTGCCGTCATTGCTAACCCTACAATACAGTATGTCCTTTAATCACATGGAGAGCTGATTTTATGGGATTAGCTGCTTTATTTTTATTGATCGCTGCCAAAGTGCTTTGAAGTCACCCGGTGGCGACAGGCCAGTGTATAAATGGTGGACAGGAATAGTAAGTTATAGAGAAATGTGCCCTTACATTAGACAAAAGCTTTAATAGCCATTTTTAAAGCCCATGGGAGGTGGATATTGTTTTATTTGCTTATAAAGCCCTCCTCCCCATGACCAGCCGCCTATTAAACTTAAAGGGATCTACTCACAACCAATGCTTTTAAGATATTAGTTGCTCTTAAGCCCCACACAAACATTTATTGAAAAGCTGGTCTTTCTACACTAGTACATTTATATCGGATATGTATCAGGTCTGTCAAAAAGCACATTTAAGAGATTTAAAACCATATACATTTTAATGCAGCCCCTGGAGCCAACAAGCTCAGGATTGGCTCTTTGAATGAGGAACTATACTACCTTGTCGAGAGGAACCACGGGCCGGAAATAGGCCACTTCCTTCGCCATTATCATTACAACGCCTAGTGTGGGCACCTTAAGAGGCCATTCCCAATGATAAGCTACATCACAGATTACCCAGAGCTTGTACCAGCACTGGCTTTGTTGTGGACACTAAAACCTATTTCTTTTTATTGATGTTGCGGTAAATAGACTAGTGTATGGTAGTTGAGGGAGCAAAACTACAGAGCAGTATGGCCCCATGTGATACAAGTGGTGAATACATCATCTTACTTTGTTTGTTTGTTTGAAGAAAGAATAAATTAGGACTGAGCAATTTTGGGAACAAGTGAGTCACAAAACAAAAGAAAAATGGTTTTGAGGAATGTTTTCTGGTACATAAACTAGACAGACCTTAAATTTCTGAATTTCAGTCATTTAACACAGAAAACAGGGGTTGCACCGATCCTGCTTCACTTCCATACGCTTTCGATACAATGACTTTAAAGGTCCTAAACACGATTTTTTAAATGATAACAACTAAAAAATTAATTTTATTCTTCTACAGCAGTCCACATGTTTCGCTCACTTACTTAATGCATTCTGAGCTTCCTACACAACAACAACAACTTGATTTTAAGTTATTTAAATAAAAAAAAAATGAGTAAAGTTCCTTTATTTAACCAATATCTGCCAATACTAGATAAAAAAAGCTTTTTTGCTTCTCAAAACTCAGTTAAATTGTTAGAAAATCGGTCTCAATCCCAGCATCGATGCATCACTACAGAAAACAACCAAATTTCTTCTTCTACGGTCTGCTCCAAACCACATGTTTTTACAGACAGAGATTAGCTGCATCTAAATAATTGACGATTTAACATAACCAGATTGCGATCTTGCGACCTTTCGATTACTTGCCTAGCCCTAGAAGAAATAAATGCTGCTGAAAATGGCTAAAGTTCAAACTGACACTGCAGCCAGCTGTAAGTAGAACACGCGTGCTATCCATTTCCTTGACTTATTTATTAAATGTTATGCTTCCAAATTGGTCAGGGTCACATTAGTACACAATCTTCATTTTAAACGAGATGACACAAAAAAATAAACACAACCGCCGAGGGCAAAATGTGCAGTCAAAAATTGCGAAACAGTGAAGCATGAATCTGCAACTGCTTTTTGCATTGCTAAATCTACTGCTATGTAAACAAGAGGAGAATGTGAGTGAACACTTGTGCCATTCTTTAGCCTCAGAGATAAGGATGAATGAATAAAGCATACAACTGGAGGCACGAGATTATGTAAAAGGTAATGGATCAGCGACACCATCACAGCTGTGTGGCCTTTTAATGCAAAAACATAAATAAATAAATATATCATGCTAGCTTATATTTACTACATCTCTCTTTTATCTTTCCGGTTTCTCTGCATACTACACAACGTATACTGGTGCTAATCTCGGCACCATTTGTCAGACAGCGTGCTCTTGAGCAAAGACAGTGCTATGATGTATGTGTTCTATACAGTGGGCCTGACACACAAGGTCAGTGATATGAAGAAGAAGAGGAGGACGGCTGACGCTGGCCTTCACGGAGACTATACAGGAATGAAGATATGTTTTATATTAGCATGCACTTCCTATGCACAAAAAACACTTGAACTAGGCTGAGTAAACATGAATAATTAACAATGGCTTACTCAGAGCAAAAGCAACAAACACTTTTAGGTTACAGGTTACAACATGGTATGGAATGGATCCCTAAGGCTTGTTTTTAGCCTTTCAGACTTGTCTACCGGCCACTCTGTACACTCACTTCTTTATGTGTTCAATATATGGGGCACATATCACAATTATGGACAAACTCATGCATGTGTACACAAGAAAAGAGCATCTCCCCAGGGAAAACATGTGATCTATTACAACTAGAAGCAAACAGAAGCAACAATTCCGGTTCGCGAAGGTTGTTTTGAATGTATTGAGCTAAAAGGAGAAGAAGGTCAAAGGTGACGTAGCATGAGTGACTGTAATTGGAAGTGACAGTAAACGCTGAATAAATAATCAGGGAAATGGCAGTGGAGTGAATAGAGGTGACGTAGGCTATGAAAAAAGTTATGATATAGATTTTTGTATAATAAGATATATATTAATATTTTTTATTTTAATTATATTTTTTTTTTTTTTTTAGTAATTATGACTGAAAATGAGACATTAGTGAGGAAGAAAAGTCATGATGTAAAGTAAAAATGAGAAAAAAAATGGTAAAGCTGAAAAAAATAAAAATGCCAAATCAAAAAATCAGATGATAAATTTATAGCTTATTTGTGCTGTATTAGGCACTGGCCCTTTAACACCTGCAGGTTGGGGCTGCTTTAGTTTCCCCTCGCCAACAACAGCCACACGACAAGTAAACTACACAGCAAAGTGATTAGGAGCGCTTTGTCCGTTCATCAGCGCTGTTTCGCTGGTGTTTAACGGAGCGTTATTGGGTCATCAGTGGGCAGTGCGTACATGGAGACAGGCGGAGCGCTCCAGGAGGCTCTGGCTGCAGACCTGCACCGAGAGCGCGCGGACAGGCAGAGTGAACGTGGATATAGCGGGACGTGCGCACGGCAGGCAGGGCGCGGTGAAACACTGGAGAGAGAGACAACGAGTGACGAAGGAAAAAGAGAGCCACACTGTCTGCGTTCACGGCTGCGGCGCTGACTACAGCCCAGGCCATCCTCCTTCCTCCGGACAGCGCTCTTTACCATGTCTCGCTCTCTTTTGACGCGCTCAAAGACATGTTCGCTGGTGCGCTGGGCGAGGGAAAGAAAGGGCGACTCTGACGATGTACAAAAACTACTTTAACTATGGTTTTGTTGAAGTCACACTATAACACGTGTGGCAAAGCACGTTTAATACCACACACACGACTTATTTGCTGAAATGATTGATAAATTAGGTTACAGACGATAGAAACGATAGAGGAGAAATGGCACGATAGACGCTTTTCTATCGTCCCCACGATATGTAGAAGGTGGACCGGGCGACAAACGTGGCCACAGGGGACGGTCCGGCGTAAGCAGGACATATAAAGCCACTCTGATGTGGACTGGTGCTGCGCTCTGTGCACAGCATCACAGAGGGTGCATATATAGAAGAATACATGTCAAAGCAAAACTTCAATTCTCCATTTTTTTACATGAACATTATTAGCATTTTTTTTTCAAGCAAACATATACTCTGGGTTTTCTTCTGTTTCCAGAGCTAGTCTTTTTTCTTTCATTTATCCATGTAATTTGATCAAAAACTTTGATCGAAAACTTAATCAGTCTGTCACTCTGTCTTAAAGTAAATGAGTAGTTTTTATATCTTCATTCTTGTTCTAATGAATGGATCTCTCATAGTGAGTGCCTCTGTTGCTACATCTCTTGGTTTCAAGTGTAGCTGCTGGTAAGCACTGCAGCAATGTGTCACGCTTGAGAGTCAAGAGGAATGTAAGCTACTTAAGGCCCAGCTATATCATAAGTTTATACACACAGTGAAGGCTCTGTTGAAGAGAAGACTTCTATTAACTGTAAGCTACACAGACAAGTCCATACAAAAGAAAATAGGACAAGCATTTGAATCTAAAAGACTATTTGCTTTGAAAATTAAAGTTCTCATACGATTGCTACAACAAGCCTTTTGTGTAAGGTGACTAGCCCTTGAGTATGTTCACATGTAACAGCATGGAGCAGACCCTGGCTCCAGGCTGTATGGCCCTGCAGTAGGGTACATGATGGAAGTCACTGGAGCATGAGTGTTGAATATTTGATGAAAACAGCAGCAGTACGTTTATTCTCCTCCACCATGAGACGTGATAATGTGTGGAATGTATGTACAAAGATGCACAGGTATGAGGTGTACTAACAAGTGTGTATTATATAAGACATACATTTGCTTGGCATCTTTGTGCCCCAGGGAAGTGCTGAACAGTACAGAGCATTTATGCTACATGTCTCATGAGCTCACTTTTACATAAATGAAAGATCAGATGTGTGAGTCAATGGAAAGGGCGCTTGACTTTTTTCAACCATTTGTGTTTTAATTAAATGTGTATTTCTTGTAGAAATGCTAGAAACATATAAGTGTAAGGGACAGGGACAGAGATAGAGAGATGCATAAATAAATAATTTTGTAAGCAGCCACAATTGTATTCTTAAATAACGTTTGAAGACCTAAGTGTTTGTTTTAGCCGTTTGCAGCTGTTCTTCTGCTTCAGTGCTCTTCCACCTGTGCAGCACTATCATTTAGACCAAGCTGTGGCTGAGAGGTAGCTCCACTTCTCAATGACACAGAGAAAGTGTGGCACAAGGAGGCTAAAGGGTGCTAAGTGCACATCCAGGCCAGTGAAAATCCTTGGACGTCACACCACAGCCCCCTGCGGGGTGAATCCACTTGTCAGCGAAGCTGGGGTGACATTTCTGCCTCACCTCAAAAAGGTCAGCCTTTAATTATCCCAAATGCCAGCAAGCACTGCACCTGCAAAAAAGAAGCGGCTAAGCGGCAGCGTGCGTGCACATCAGATGGTAGCCTGTCTCCTTCACAGCCACTGAGCACTACTGTGTCTGAGTGAGCAGAACCGGACCATCTGCCCACCTGCACGCACCCATGCACACAAAGCCATGAACACTTTTAAAGGCTCATTCTGACAGTCACACCCCCACTGCCACCCTCAGGCGACCAGTGCCAGCCACAGTCCATAAGAAGAATTAAGTAAAGAGTATCACATTACAATGTTAAATCTGAGAAGCTTTTACCAAGAACTCGGTAAAAATAGTGTTCTAAGAGAATGGGAAGACAGATTATAGACCTATGCATAGAGAGCACTTTCAACGCTCTTGCTAAATCTGGGTCAGCAAGATGACACCAGGCTAGCTTTATTTATCACAGCTAAAATTTGGTTACCATTAATCAAAGGAAGTTGTGGGGGCAGTGTGATGATAAGGTGCTAAATAAGTATTTCCGGTAAAAAGCATTTCAGTGACAAAAGTGTGGGTGTAACTGGCAGAGCATCACATGCACAGTTTGCCTTCAACTTCTTCACTGTAGCTATTCAGCTCAGTCAATATTTGCAGGGGGCTATGGTAACAGAGGGCTCACACCCTCATGACCAGACTGGCCACACACACAAGCCAACACCGCACCATTCTGCCCAAAGCAAGTCGCACAGACAAAGCACCATAGATCATCTCTCCACCATCAGCTTCTTCTTTCATTTTCCGGCCTTTTCTCCAACTCTGAGAAAACCGGGCCGCCCTTTTGTTTACACAGCTGGCTCCATGGAAAGCATTGCCTAATATGAAATATGAAGAGAGACGAGACGTGAGGGGTGAAAAAGAAGAAGAAAAAGGCATACATGAAATAATGCAGGAGGGACACTTGAGGTTGTTCATAGGTGTCAGACTTGTGCCTCTGTGGTCAGGGGGCTACAGAATAAAGTCACATTTTCATTGTTGGAATGTGCATGGCTTAAAGGACTGTACCTAATTTTTGCATCCTAAAATGTAAACAAACAGAATAATTAATTTTAACCTTTTTCCTTCAGGCTACATGATTTCCTCACGTAGCTAATGCATTCTGAGCTCAGAATTGTTCATCATGATGAGTTTTAATGTTTTTTCACAGCTTTTAACAGTGAGGTGAGTCACTATGCAACAACAGTTAGCCACAATGCTAAAACAAAAACAGAAAAAGCTACACACAAACGGATTTTATTAGACATAGACACTTTGGGACTAATTTCCACCTGAATAGATACATTAACAAGCTCAGTGCTAGGGGAAATTGCTTTTAAGTTATCTTGTTGCAAAAAATCGAGTACAGTCCTTAATTTACATCAGTTTTATGTCAGATTCCATTCCATACATTTAGACGATTCCATCTTGATTCAACTCTTTTTAGTAGTAGTAGTTGTTGTAGTATAGTAGTAGTAGCAATTGTTGTCGTAATTATAGTAGTTGTATTAGTAGTAATAGTTGTAGTAACAGTACACTATCTACATGACTAAATAGAACCTAAACCGTCATAGTGGGCAGGGATAGGTGGTAGGTAAAAACACTTATTTTCGAGCACAGCCCATCTGCAGTACAAGGTTACTCAAAATGGTAAATGGTCTCTATTAATATAGTGCTTTTCCACCTTTCGAGGCACTCAAAGCGCTTTACAATCAAGCATACATCCATCTTATCGTCCCATGTGGCACCAGTTGTTCCAGTGGTCTCCCACCAAATACTAACCAAGCCCTAAGTTGCTCTGATTGGATCAGGTGTTGACAAGCAGGTATGGCCACTACATGCATGTATTTTTGCATAATTCATCTATTCTGTGTTGCCGAAATTTGACAAATCGAAAATATAGAAAACTTTTTTTGTAACAGGAGAAAGAAAACAAACCAAATGTAAGATGACAACAACTTGCAGAACTGTTTGAGTGCTGCAGAGAAATAGGTTTATAATGATAAAAAAGAAAAATGTGGTCATTAATTTTGTTTATGGAAAATGTTGAGGACGCTTGAAAAACATAAACCCAGTAAATACAACTTAGACAATGCTCTGTTTCATACAAGGGAGGAGAGCCTTGTGTTTATGAATGAGGTTATACTCCCCCACTCCAGAAAGGCCAAGCTCAAATCAACTCCTCATTTCTGGGGCTGGACTCAGACCTCCCTTCTCCTGCATACAGTCAAAACACTCCACCGTCATATTTCATGCTTATTTCAGACATGCATTTTCGAGAAGATGCTTAAATTCACAAGGAAAAGACACATCTGGCTCTAAAGGATGTTTCGATGTGTCTTTTGTCAAGTCTGTGAACTTCAACACATCTATATTGGTGTAAACTTTGCGTATCAGGATATGGGTCTAACAATGTAAGGTGAGGTACAGAAGATCCAGTGACAGGAGGGGCCGATGACGCACTAAAGCACAGGGCCCCTTCCTGTTTGTGCTGCCATTCGCTTTCAGGAAGATCAA
The DNA here is from genome assembly GCA_038363315.1 of Mugilogobius chulae. Classification (NCBI taxonomy): domain Eukaryota; kingdom Metazoa; phylum Chordata; class Actinopteri; order Gobiiformes; family Gobiidae; genus Mugilogobius; species Mugilogobius chulae. The sequence continues at coordinate 35,576,218 of CM076401.1, read as the reverse complement.
AAGAGAAGTGCGTCTCAGAGCGGGTGTACCCTCTTGAGGTGGACTGTCAACAAGGCTCCACTTTCATAATTTATGGAAGCTTTGTTGCTTTGGAAAGAAAATAACATAAAGACAGTTTTCTCGCAGTATCTGTTTGGGTTTGGCTTTCATAATTCAGTTGATGTTAGCTGTTAGCATATTGGCCTAGCTTGTCTTGTCTTTCAAAAATTGTGAAAATGCTTCAAAATAAGATAAGATCATCTTTATTTGTCCCACAATGGGGAAGTTCCAGTGTTACAACTCACAGTTCAGGAACAGCATGGAAATAGAAAATGCAGTCAAACAAGATAATAATTTTGAAACAAACTTAGCAAAAAAAAGTGCTGTTATGTTTGAGCACAGTGCAAAATATTGGCATCAGTATATGGTATTATGTACAAAATTTGATTATGATGATAAACATCTGCAGGGTATGGACGGAATACCGTTAAATGAATGTGAGGTAAAAGTCTTTGGTATGACACCAACATGTCCATTAATGCCTCCCCTTCCCCCAGGGCTCCCCTGCAAAAGAGATTCTGAATCTCAGTGGGACTTCCCTGGTTAAATAAAGGTCAATTAAATTAAAATGACTATTATGTAAAAAAAAATAACTATTGTGGAGAATATCTTGAAGGTTCAAAAGCGTTAGGTAAGTGAGCGAAACATATGGATTGCTGTCGAAAGTTTAAAATTAAATTTGTTTATATTTTGGCAAAAATAGGGTACAGTGGTCCCTTGCTCTATCGCGGTTCACTTTTCGCGGCTATGCTGTTTCGCAGATTTTATTTAGTGCAATTTTGCTTTTTTTTTTTACAGTGCGCGGCCCTATGGACGTGCTCTTAGCAGGCTTTTCTCTCAAACACACTGTTTAGGGACCGTGTGACATCGCAGCATTCACAGGCAACAGCACAGAAGCTCTTTTAGAAAACTTTAGACAGTTTGGATGATGCAGGGGAAGCTGACCTGACGCTCGGACGTTTCTCTAGGTGAGGATTTGACTCTTTGAGCTCGTATTTACGATGATGAGTTTGTTCACGCTGGAACGTCACTTGTGTAGTTCAGTGATGTGTTTGAGGAGCGTGTTGTGACTTCGCTAGAGTCCGTGTTTCGTGACTCTGGAGTCCGTGTGATCCGTGGCTCTGCGGTCGGCTGTGGAGCGCAGCGGGACGGGCAACGTGTCAAAAGCAGAGCAGGTGAACGCGCACAGCACCGTCCTTCTTTATGGCCAGTGCAGACAGGACGCGATGAGCGGCAAATGTCGCTTGAAATCCCATTCATGTGTATGTGTCTGTCAGCGGAGGAGAGCCCTGAGGTGCCGCAGACAGCCACATGCACATGAATGGGATTTCAAGCGACATTTACGCTCATCGCGTCCTGTCTGCACAAGCCTTTAAGCGGTCACAAAAACGACTCGCGCTGTTCTATCTGGCGGTGAATCATGTGTTCAGCGCATTATTACCTGTACAAAAGACACTAAACAGAACCAGGCAGGTTATCAAGTGAAATTACTGGTAAAAAATAAAGATCACTACTTCGCGGGTTTCGCCTATCACAGGTTATTTTTGGAACCTAACACCCCGGGATAAACGACCACTGTATAGCTCTTTTAAGTAGCGTTGCCACTGAATGAGCACAGTATTGAATGATAAATTGTATTGCACAGCTCTGTTATTGTTTGCTATAGTTTAAGAAACTAAAGTTTGACAGTAATTAAATAGTTGAAGGTTTGTCCTGTAATTTCAACATAAAATCTTCTGGTTCCATTATTTTCAAGTAAATTACATACATTGTTGTGCAAGTCATTTAACCTTCTATGCCTCCGCTGCCTAGCTGTGTCTGCTGTTTGAAAGTGTGTGTGAATGGATGCTTGTGATGTAAAGTGCTTCTAGTGCTCGCTGGAGGAGAAAAGTACAGCTAAAAGTCTTGTTTTTTGAAAATAAAATTTTAACACTTTTTTTATAATACAAAAATGTCTTCAACAAGATATTCTCAGAATTTTTAAGCAATAACAGGACGCAATCATTCTTGTTTCTTCCTTCTTCCTTTCTTTTTTTCTTTCTTTCTTTGAAGAGCGAAAAAAACTCAATCAATAAACTACTGTAAAAGCATAGAACAGAGGTGTTTTTGTCTTTTCTGCCTGATAATTCTATATGACCATGAAGTCCTCAGTATAGTTAGGTCATAGCGTGGTGGAAATCCCCCGTCAGATGGCTTATTCAGCGCGTTGATGATCTTCCCACCACCAGCGTACACACACACACATGTCAGCTGACCCAGGACAGTGCCTGGAGTTAGCCCGTCTGTGATGTCTCCCCCCTGGCCAGCCACGCTCCTCACTGCGTGTCACTCATTCCCCTGCAGGGAGATCGCATACTTCCATGAGAAACCATGGTGCCATCAGTGAGATAAGCAGGCAGCAGTATGTGGGGCAAACGCAGCTCACATGTTGTGTGTTGTTTATGGAAGCCAGTGGTTAGTGGGTCAGCGCAGACAGATGAGTACCTCTGTGTGATGGTCAACATCCGGGTCTCTTTACGCACATAGATCTGATTCTAAATCCTCCTGGCATCTGCTGCAGTGACATATAGAAGAAATATCTCTCATACAGGAAGAGCTCATACATGACGACTTAGCGCTTGGGTATTAAGCACAAAAACTATATACAACTGTATCACATCAAAAGACTACAGTTAGTGATGTAGAACTGTGTAATATATCGAATTTTAGATAATATGTTAATGTGGTTCAAATTACAAAATGTATATGTTATATCTGTATGTTAAAACTGCCACAAAAAAACTTGTAAGAATAGAACAGAGAACTATGCTACTTTCACTTCGATAGAAATGTAATATGTCTGCATCTTGACATTTAAACATTTCACATTTTACGTATCCCAACATTTATATCTTGTCAAAGTCAGTTTTGTAATACACATGTTGGTCACATAGATCACCGATTGAACAGTTTACATCTTTAATACCTGACAAAGCGTTATGAATTCTATTACACTCAAACACTATTACGTAATAATGTCAATACATTATCAGATATCCAAAATGACAAATTGTGATGCCCATCCACATCTGCTTTTTTTTTTTAATAAATTGCCATAGTGATTCACCATTTCTCTATTGATCCAGCTGCCTGATCAAAGTCTATTTCTTACCGCGTACCACCTACTTCCTATTGATCAGACTTTGTCTTGCTTTGGGTGACTGACAGTATTTAATTATTCAGGTGAAGTGTGATTTTTTTTTTTAGAAAAGCAGCTCATTTCGTTTACAAACAGGCAAATGTTAAAAAACTGCATATTTTTTAAAAACTGTGCAACTTTAATAACTGTGCGTGCTGATGTAGTCCTCCTGTCCTGTCTTTTGGTGTATATTCAGTATTCAGTTCTCACTCAGACACATACTCAAAATATCAGGCATATTCTTGGCTTCCTCACTCGCCTGCTCTCCGGGAGTCATAAAATTCATATTTAAAATTGCATGGGCTCCATAAGATGCCAGGCCTATCTATTAACTGCATTGTAGTGTGGGCGGCCATAGCACTGCTGTTTTCCATTTGGACAGAGAGAGAGAGAGAGAGAGAGAGAGAGGAAGAGGAGTGAAGAATGAAGGGAGGACAGACTTTACTCTTCCTGCTATCGGACATGTGTAAGGGGCAGATCTTTACACGCCGGTCACTAAAGTGTAGTAGATGTAGATCGGTGACATAGAATCTACATGTGTTTACCATCTGTGTGTGTGTGGTCTGAAGCATGGCAGACTCACAGGTCCTGACGGCAGCCCTCTGGCTAAGACAAAATGTAATTGATTCAAGTGTTTCTGAGAGATTTTCCTCGATGTCCTTAGGCGCTCACTAGATGACTATTGATTGGTTAATTGATTGATTGGCAACTGGATGACAGAGAGTCAACAACATCATCACTCTTCATATGGACAGTGCCCCCCTTTCCCATCTACACCACAAACACATCCACGCTGCTGTTGTGAATAATGACCTATAATAACACTGTTCCTATGAGCACAATTCATCGAGACACAGCAAAAAGCATGCATCATATTTTACACTACAGAATGTCAGAACGCATTCATTTCTGACTTAGTTGTTGACATTGGGCCTTAGGCGGGGGAACACCCTGGGTCAACTTGTTGCAGGGTGCACACGTAGAGACAGACAATCATTCACTAGAAATGCTCTTTGACTACACATGCATGTTTTTGGAGGTAAGACGAAGCCGCGGTACCTGAAGAGAATCCACGCTAACATGAAGAAAACATGCAAACTCTACCCAGAGAGATCATGAGATGTTGATTTGGTCCAACCCGGGATTCAAACCCATGATCTCCTTCATGGTGAGACACAGACCTAACCACTCTGCTACCTTGCATTCCAAACTCAAATGTAATGGCCACTTGTAGTTAGGGATAGGTATTAAAAAGACTTGATCAGTAACAATGGGATTGTTGATTCCTCTTTTCAATACGATTCTTTTTCAATTCTCTATCGCTTCCTAAAATAATGTTACTTATGTATCTAGGTTTAAAAACTGTGGTCTAAATGTATTAAATCATTGAAACAAAGAGTGGACTATATTGTGATGATTATTAACTCAATACACTAGCATAAAGCAAGAATTAGAATTAGAATAGAATCAGAGGTATGGGCATAAACACATTTCAAATCGAAGTTCACACGGGATTTAAAGGTACAGCGACCCAAAAGCAGAATTGTCAAGACGAAACAATGAAAGAGGACACTTATGATTCCAAACTTTGCTAAAAATACAAGAGGTTCTCAAGTAGAACTAGTGCTTGATTCACATCCCTACTACTAGTTAGAGGAGAACACATCTTTTTGTGACTATAAATACTATTGGTACAAAATTCCTGAAAGCATTACCTAAGATCTACAGCTTGTTATAAAAATCTAATAGATAGTGATGAGATAAGTAAGCCTGCCCAGAATACATGGTTCTGAAACACGTAGAAATAACAAGAAAAGCTTGGCGTAACTTCCCAAAGATAAAATATTTTCCATGCCTTTGTCAATAGCTATAGCTGCTAGTTTTACATTGCAAAACAGAATCACTTTTGAAAACAAAATTGAGTGTCGCTTTGAAAAGTTTACATCCTTTTACTGTCTCCTTGTTTTGTTTTTTACTAGAAAACTCATCACATCCGCACGTCCTTGAGCAAGTCGCTAAACATCCCCTCTCAATGTGCACATCTGCCTAATGTCATGGAATTAAAATGCAAATGAGCTGTGCACGATTTGGATGCAACTTGCCACTTCTCGTCTTGATAGTATTTTCTTACCCCCTTTTTTTTTTTTCTCTCTCTCCGCCTCTCTGTGCACGCATAAGTCAAACACAGTCGATGAAAATTAATGAGCTGATGCCCTGAAGCGCTAGCGACACTAACCAACAAGGCCTCTTTGCCTGTAATGGGCCATATAGACAATGTCTGCGCTATTTCAATTAACATGAAGTAATGACATATACAGGCCAAGGGGATAGGTGACAGAGAGGCGGAGAGTGAGCAACACCTATGTCGCTAATGGTGCATTGTGGGCGAGCGAGACAATAGGAGCTAATAGGAAATGTAAGATTATGATGTAGGTCCTTGTCGGAAAGGGGTGAGTGACACTTGGGAGTGGAACTGTTACATCTTAATGCACTGCTGCGAACGGGATGAATCAGCTATAGGGGGGAGGGACCCATCTGAAGGCCGCTAATAGCAGCCGCTGTCAGTCTCGCATTAACCTTGAGAACAGCCAGGGGACTCTGTTAGCCCTGGTGACCTCTCCTTTTACACACAAGCATCCTTTATGTCCGCATGTATGGCCTGGGAAGAGAGCGCGTCCTTCTGCCAGTGTCTTGGGAGCACCATCAAGAGGATTAAATCAGTCCATCACAGGCAGCGCTAACGTCGTAGAGGCTGTCTGGGCGCGAGGGAAAACTGCCCTGCTGCCCTCGGGGGTTAGGCTCCATCAAGACAATAAAAGCACCCCCCCCCAGCGGCTTTGTGTACAGAGGTGCTCATCAGCCCCCAAACATCAGGTCAGATTTAAGACTTGACCTAATCGAAGGCAATTTCCATTTCCACTTGTTTGGTTTCAATATGTATTCATTCAATTTAGCGCAGTCCTGTGCAATCCTGGGATCAAATCAAGTAGACAGAATATAGAAATACAGTATAATCTAAAGAAAGAATGTCTTTTGTAAAGAGGAAAAAAACATAGTTACTAACATAACCAAAAGTGATGCGACCAAAATAAAATAAAAAAATCACATCTTTATCAATGTTTTACAGACAAAGTTCACTCCATTTGTATAGTAAGAACAGGGCTACCTAACCTTTTAAGATGCAAAGTAGAAGAGGTAAATGACTTTCTCACTTTTTGTAACTTAACTTTCATTAACTTGATCCCAAAAGACTTGACTTGACTGGTGACTTGACGATTCGTAACTTGAGACCTAAAATGAATTGGTTATGAAATTGTACAAAGTTCAAGGTGACGCAGAAATCTAAAAATAATTCTGTTTTTAGTGACACTTTGAATACGAAAGATATTTCTGATAAACAAGATATATAATAGTACATTGAATTTACTGAAGATATTACCATTTATGAATTGAAAAGAACACTAGACACAATCACTAATGGATTAAAAACATTGCTATGACAAACCAGATGTAAATTTACTTAAAGTTGCTCTGTGCAACTTTTTGACAAAAATTAGACTTTAATAAATGCATGTTTTTTCTTAAGCACATAATAAAATCTACACATTTGCTTTGAGCGGGCTTGCGTGGAGAGTTATTTGACCTAGAGGAGAGTTTCCTCTTGTATGCTTCCATGAAGTTATATTAGTTTAGTTATTATTTTCACAAACGACAACAATTTGTATCCCCATTCAGAATATCCCAAAGTATGGTTTTAACTCCACTTTGCATAGTTAAAATCCTACTTGTGCATGATTCTCCACCTCCAGAAAGTTAGAAAGTTACACAGTGCATCTTAAAAGCATACTGTAAATGCAGCACATTGTGTACAATGTGAATTTAATAGTAATGTAGCTTAGTTTTCATCAACAGCCAAAAGCACTGTTCTGATTGGCTGTGCTTGATTGATCCACTCCAGTTTCACTTTGTTGCCTGTAAAAATATGTTCTTATTCCATATTTGCAGTCAAAAATGAACACATATGAATAATAAACATGTGCCAAAGGATTTGTGAGAGCTAGGTAGTAATTTGATAGCTTTAAATACCTAATTCCCGTTTTGCACTGAGAAAATCAGGCACCTCAGCTGTAAGTTTATGTAATTTTGATTCCATTTCATATGAGGTTTTCTGCCTGTTTGCGTATTGGAAGCAGAGAAATAAAACTCTATGCCAAAGACATCTAATATCTAAACCGAGTATACAGTATTTCCATGTGTCCGTCTTCATCTTTCATAACCAAGCAGAAATAATTGTAACAACACCAAATGACTTGCTTGTTGACTTAGCTTTCTCAAGGAGCTCCTCATCCGTCTCCTGCCATTCTGCTTCGAGGGATTTCCACTAAATCAATTACTTGTCGTACAAACCCCAAAACTGACAAACAAATAGAAACCACGTTGACCCAAGAAGCTCAATTTTTATGAAAGCCTCTTGTGTCTCTGCGTTTTGGCCCGACTGACAACACGCATTCGGAGACATGACGAGTCAAGCCGCTGCCCATGTGTTTCGAGTCAACTTTTCGCTGGTAGGGAGAGCAATGGAAGAGGAGACAGAGCAGGAGGGAGAAAGAGAAAGACAAACTGGCGGAAAAAAGTTGAGTACAAGTGATCAGATAGAACTGACCTAATTTTCAATTAGATCAAATCAGCAAGACATGAGCAGTAGTTTTGCAAATGGCATTTTCAGTGTACAAACGTTTAAATCTACAGTATTCTTTTCTTTGTCCTTGTAATTGTTTTCATAACAGAAACATCTCTTATAGTTTTAAGGGAATAGAAAATGTCTGGAATATTCTTTTGTCCAGAATAATATAGTCTGTGTCCTTTGTTTTAGAGTGCACTTCATACATACTCCATTTTAAGGGCATTCAATTTTCAAGAGGCTCCTCATGAGTTACCTTGTATAACCCAACATAGCGGAGAAAAAAAGTAGGTCTAAACCGGATTCCAGTCTATACTATTCTCCGCATGCATATGAGCTTGGTCCATGACAACGCAAAAAAGCTTTTAAAAGAGCTAACATTTGTGCTTGAGTGGCCAGGACATTCTGTGCATACACCCATCGCTCTTTCAAGACTGGTTGCTTACTTTGTGTGCTACTATGTGACTGCGCTGAAGGGGTTATTTTTAGAACGGCACTGACAATATCACATCCCCAAACGGGTGTAATCGCATTATGCCGGAGGTGCTAAAAGCCTTGAGATGGCGAAGAACATCGCTCTGGAAGAAGCTGTGGTGTTGAGGGGCCTATAGCAACAGCCGAGTGGGAGGAGTAGACTAGCAGGCACAGACTCAGCATGTTGGGAGAAGGAAGACGAAATCATACGGAGGTGGGTTCTTCTCGAGGGACAGCGACAAGTAAAGATGACATGCAAATGAAGGCAGCGGTAAACATTAGGATTGCTGGAGGAGGTTGGGGTTGGTGGTAGGTGGCGAGTATTGGCAGCTTTTTTTTTTTCCCAGTGCAGGCCGCAGCAATGATAGATGAAAGAGTGAAGTTTAATCAGAATGGCGCCCGGGGCATTTTCAGAGAGGTAAACAGGTTAATCAGTCAAGCCCTCCTTCCATCCGTTTCCCTGCGCTCTCTTCTCGACCACTACCTCTGACACTGGCACGCCATTCGTCTCTTTCCCATCAGCACCTCGCCACACTGCCCTCCTCCAGCAGAGCAACCTTCATTTTCCTCCATATCCCATTTCAAATCTTGGGACCCTCCTCCTTCTTCTTCTTACCATGTGACCAGCCGGCAGATGAAGGGGAACTTGAACATCAAAGAGACCATTTAGAATCTCCAGGCATCATCAACCATAAATGTATGATGTGGGAGGAGAACATAGAAGCAATTCATATGGTTTCTTGCGTTATTGCCCTTCCACTATGGCCTAGATGTCAGATTACACCATATCAAGCAAGCTGAAGAACCTTCAAACGAGCTGAAATCAAAATCCATTGAACCATAAAGGAGAGAAAATTGTAAAAGAGTCAGCCAAGCATTATTCATTGTTCTCAAAGGGTTGTTTTTATTAGCAAAACGTGGCCTCATCCCTACTCGCTTCTCCAAGAAACGGCAATGGCCAACGCTTGTGCAACCCAAAATGTGCAGTGCCAAATTACTACAAAACTGACCATCTGACATTTTAAAACAAACTACAAATAAGGGAGGAACTTCAAAACGCCATGAGTTTACAATCCAAACCACGCACTGAGTTTCTGTCATAGATTTAGAGACTTGCTTCCCCCCTTCGTTTCTGTAGCCACTTTGTGCCCAAGAAAAATAAACAATCAACTGGTAACAAACCGCTCCGGCCGATGGAGTGTGAACTTTACTGAGGCTTAAAACGGCACCCATGGAGAGCGGCTGCCTCCAAAGTCGACTTACCCGCACTGACTCGACCGCACTAAATTGCCCGGGACACCAAGAGAGATCATATTCATTTGTCTGGGGAGGCCAACCACAGACTTCGGTGAGCAATCAACAAGAGGCGCCCGTTGCCAAGATAAACTTTGCAGCCAGTTGCCACTCATTTTTACAAGCGTGCCTGCCTCTGCATCTACAATACATTCTCCAAAATACTATGGAAGAACAAATGTAAACTGAAAGTTATCATTTGTAAAACTCACAAATGGAGCTGTTTAGAAAATTGCAACCAAATGGGTTTAGGAGCACAGCAATTTTACCGCTTCACGTCACGTATCTCACAAAACAGATGGCAAAAAGCACGAACATTTGAAACTATGAGAGTAAACCAAGCACTTTGATGGATTCCAAATAAAGATGAAAAAAATCTTAAATTAGTTCTGTCCAGGAGTGGATAATAACTGAACGGTAGATCATATCAAATGTCGTTATTCACTATCGGAGTGTATGATTTAGAATAATAATAATGCTACATAAAAGTTGATTTAAAATTTCTAATGACATTATAGCATCGTTTTCATTAAGGCTGCAGACTTGTCCATTTCCCACACATTGTAATACAAGCTATTACAATTTGGATGGACTGACTTAATTATGTCTCAATCTTTGAAAACAAGATATGTCAAAAAGATTTATGTCAATATCTCCCAGTCCAAATTCGGTCATAATTCAAGCATTTTTTATGAGCTAAAACATACAAATAAAACCTTTTCTATATGCATCTAAAATTGTTCACAAATCAGTCTAAATCTGTGTTATCTTTACAATAAAAGATGTCACAAATATTAACCAATTTAAAAGTGTGCATCTGTCATCAGAGCATGGAATGTTTGTAAGTCGAAACCAGTGATGCACCAATCTGGAATCGAATATCGGTGCCGATACAATAATTTTGCAGTGTCGGGTATCGACCTTATGATAATGGTATAATATTCTGGTTGAGCCTTTAATTGGACCTAATAGAATTTACTGGACGATGCTGACCCAGAACATCTCATAAAGTTTAAAATGTTATTCACATAGAGTTGTTAGGTTGTTATTAGCGCAATAAATAAAACTTACAGTACAGACCAAAAGTTTGGACACACCTTCTCATTCAAAGATTTTTATTTTCATGACTATGGACATTCACACTGAAGGCATCCAAACTATGAATTAACACATGTGGAAGTATAGTACAGAGCCAAAAAGTGTGAAACAACTGAAAATATGTCATATTCTAGGCTCTTGAAAGAAGCCACCTTTTGCTTTGATTACTGCTTTGCACACTCTTGACATTCTCTTGATGAGCTTCAAGAGGTCGTCACCTGAAATGCTCTTCCAACAGTCTTGAAGGAGTTCCCAGAGATGCTTAGCCTTGCTGACCCTTTTGCTTTTACACTGCAGTCCAGCTCACCCAAACCATCTCGATGGTCAGTCTGGTGACTGTGGAGCAACTCATCTGGTGCAGCACCCATCACACTCCTTCCTGGTCATTCATGATTTGTATGCCTTCAGTTTGAATCTACATTGTTCATAGCCATGAAAATAGAGAAGACTCTTTGAATGAGAAAGTGTGTCCAAACTTTTGGTCTCTACTGTACATAGTATATGACAATTTTGACTGAGTTTTGAAAATAAAAGCTATTTCAGTAACTACATTAAATTTGTTGTATTGAAATCGGTACTGGAACTGAAAAAGCTGGATCGATGCATTTCTATCAAAAATAAATACGTTTCAGAGAATTTTTCAGTACATAAATGGATGAAGTGTTACAATTATATTTTGGTTCTGTGCAGCTGCCATGGTAGCTTAAAATGTTCAATAAACATTCTTTTGCTCTATTGCAAAACAAAACGATTGTGCAAGAAAAGTTGAGAAATGCACAAAACATGACAGACAAGGGATTGCTTATCTGGCTACTGTGTGTACACCGACTTTGTGCTGGGAGACTTCAAGCAACACACCTCCGCTTCTGTCATGGAGTGAAAATTGGATGTTGGCTTGTTTAATGAAGTGAGCATCCGCGCTGTACTTTGAAATGCACACAGCAGCACAAAGGGAGGAAAATAAATGGTAATGATGCTATTAATGACAGATCGGCACATAACTCAAGGTGGTGCACGGAGAAGAGGGGGACTTTAATATTGTCTTGGAAAAAAAACATTGAGAGATGTGTGGGAGTTTGGAAAGGGAACCGAAAGTGCTATGATGGCCTACACACACAAATGAAGTTATCGCTGCAAACTTAATGGTTTCAACTTGTGAAAGAACCAAAACGTCACTACAATTCGCTTTTAGTATCAAATGCTACAACTAAAATGTCAGGATTCAGAAACAAACAATATAAAATTGGTGATGCCGTCATGGCCAAGTTAGAGACAACAATTCTACTCACCTTACAAATCTTTTTTCCATGTATTTTGGAAGAATTTAAACTATAATTTTACATGATGGAGGATAGCAGTTACATACATAAAAGAGCACCTCTGCAGCAAATCAAAAGTTATCACTTATTTACTGTTTACAAGCAGTTTTTTTCACAAACTAGCAATGCTAATTCTGAAAAATCTAATTCATCTAAATCAATGAATAGGTCTGATTCCAAGAAGACATGACAGGTTTGTTAAATAGAAGCAGCAAATGGTAGAAGAACCTAAGGAAATGCAATAAAATAATGGAAATACATTATTCATATGTAAGTTTCAGAGCTTAAAAATGTAGCCTCAAATTCTTAAGACATTTTCTATTTCTGTTTTTCTTCTGTATGCAGTAGTTTGTGGAACTGGGGAAGCTAACATTTTTCTGAGCAAGCTGTGACCAAGAGAGAGAGTGAGAGCAAGCAAGAGAAAACGAAAATGTACTTTTTATTATCAGGAAACTATGATCCAAGCTGTTCAAAATGGCTGCCTCTCGACTGGGAACTATTTACTTGGTTTACTGGAAAAGTGGCTATTCATCAACAGAACCAAAATACAAGGAATAACTCAGCCAGTGGGAGACGGGAGCTGGACGTGGACACATTTGCCATATTCTGAAAAAAAAAAAAAAGTCCTAAAACTCTCCGCGGTCTTTTAATGCATGGCAGATGTGGCCTGTCGGGAGTGGCAGGCGAGAGTGATTCCAGCCGCTCGGAGACGAAAGAGAGGAATATACATTGGAGGTGGCTGCAGACAGTCAGTTTAGCTCCCTGTAGATGGAGATGGATTCTTTCTGACAACGCAGCAGCCAGGCAGACAACACCTCTGGCCCATTTACACACACAAAACTCCTACGAGCCATGACAAAGCGAAATGCAAGAGTTGCCAGCCAGTGTGTAAAAGTAAACAGATGGAGTTAAGTAGAACAGGAGTGATAAGAAAGACAGAGAAGAGAGCTATGGATGACAGAATAATGATTCTGTAAAGAGCCTGAAAGCACTGTGGTATACGCGAGAGAGAAAGCTATAAAAAAGATGTGTGCGACCAAGAGCAGAAATAATAAGCGAGAAAAGTATAAAGTCATCTATATAATTGTGCAGTCAAGCTGCCTAATATATAACTGGCCTAGAGTGCCTTAAGAAAAGTTTTGTGAGAAGAATAGCAATAGAACTATGTTAGCTAACGCAAGCTAGTTTTAAGAGGCTCTGTACAAGTTTGGCATTTTATCAAGGGTTGCCGCTAGCATTTCATGTTCTATAGCTCTCAGTTTACTAAAGGAATGGTTCCTAATCATTCTAAACCTAATCTGACTTTGAAATTATAAAATCTCCAATATAAGATGATAAATAGGAAATGAACATTCTATGCTACAAAGCCCTAATCTTAGCAATTCTTAAACATATGCTAATCTAAATCCTCACTAAAACCTTTAACTTGATTAACTTGAACTGAAGTAACAATTGGGCTTGACTGGGTTAATAGAAGTAAAACTAGCCTCAGATCAAAAATCTCACCAAATTTCTGACCCAAACAAAAAATAAAAACCTATAAATGAGATTTTCATGTAAAAAATTCTGACTAAGTTTGCATTGTGATTTCTAACAAAAGAATTTAGCCAACTAAGAGACCAATGAGTATTATTTGACTAAAATGTCTCGTCTAACTTTATTTGAACATTCACAATGTATTTATCTTAATTTGTTATTTTTTTAAAGCCTTTTGTTGCCTTTTTACAACAAACAATATCTCAATATTCCGTTTTTGTATATCTTCAAGACAACAATCACAATCTAAATTTTGATATATTGGACACCTCTAACGCACTACATCAACAACAACACCATCACCATCAGGATTTGAATAAATTCATCTTTTACATGTATAACACAGTTAGCAAGATTTTTTTTTCTATTGATGTATCTTGGGATGCTTCCTCCTCTTCTATTCTCATCTCATCTCCAAACATAGATTATAGTTCTATAGTTCTGATTTATATGTTGAATATGGAAAAAGAAAAAAATTTTGATCGATCCTTTGAAAAGTCAGAACGCAATGCAGAAATAAAGACACATTTACATAGTGGATACATGCAAAGTTTAAGAATTTACATGTCAAATTAAATACTTGCAGTTATGTAATCAAGCTTAAGTTATTTTAAAGTAATAGTAGACCATAAACAGTCCAACCTGTGTAGTTCATATGATGACAGTTGTAAAGTGAAAGGAATACAACACAGAGAAAGGATACAGCGGAAGACGATGTTATGATGCTATATTTTTGCTCCATCTCAATTTGCACAAAACTTTCATTACCGCCAATTTGGGCACAGAGCCGTAGGCCGGACCATTAGGTGAGGCCCAGCATCCATCAGCGTAATCTGCCTCTCAGGCCTCTAAATTACAGCACCCGCTTGCTTATTAAAATTTGTCACCCATCTCCCAACACCCGGCACTGCTGGAGATTGGACGCGGGCCCCCAGACAAATCTGTTCCAGAGGAGAGAGGGAATAAGGAAGGAAGTGCAGGGACAGTAGGAGGGAGGGGGAAATATACTTGGATCATCTGGTTTGATTTATACACTAGTGTAGATCTGCTGTGGGTCTCATACTTACCCATTGCGCCCCTCCTCCTCCTGCTTTTCTATTGCTGTCACAGTTCCAAACACACACTTGTGCCGAGTGCGCCGGGTTTTTGCGTCGCATCCCTCCGCGCACTCAATCAAACCGCCGGCCAGATAAGACGCATGATGAATGGAGTAATTGAAGGCAGCGGCAGGGTAATACCGCGTCGTCTGAGTTTGGGAGGGAAGAAAAGTGGCGAGTGGGTGATTAGCCTGTAGGATTTATTGTTATTGCCGTCTTATTAGAAAATACTAAGACGATCTGTACCACGGAAGACATATATAGCAATAGATGGTGTATATATACGTATGGCGGGCTTGAGTGATGAGCGCACAGTGTGTTAGCACCTATGTTGAAATGGGATTGGGGGAGTGATTCCAAGTCAGGAGTGAGATATGCGCTTGAGTGTGGGCTGGGGAAATTTGGACGCAGGAATGCATGGCAAAAAAACTCATTAATTCACACCCGGGAGATTTCTCCGTCTTGCTGTTTTTACAAAAGCAGCAGCAGTGCCACTTGTCTTCGTTTAGTTTGGGCATCAAAAGCAATTCGAAAGAGAAAAGAGCACCGGGCTCGGGGATAAGCGTTTGCCGGGAGGTCAGTGGGTGAAGCGAAAGAAACGAGGCGAATCCACTTCAGGCTGGCGGCCAGATCAAAGGCTTTCTCACGCGCTTTCACATATCAAAACCAAGAGAAGGCTTTTGACAGGAGCGAGCTGGTGAGTGTACTTAACAGAGGGAGCGCCCCAACAACACTGCCTCTCAAGCACAGGGGCTTTACATGGAGGACACTTATACTTGAAACTACTGAGCCCTAACTTGAGTATATTAGGAGATTATTTCAGTGAGAAAGTGTGAGTTAGCGCTGAGCAATGTCAGAGAGAAAAATTTAACTATCAGTTCAAAATTTGTGACATGTGAAACTGTCATATCGTGGTTTACACTAGTTCTCAAATTATCCTACTGGTCAGCTGGACTTAAATAATCACAGTGAAGAATGAGCATTTACTAAAGAAGAAGAAGACAACCCGTGGAGAATTTGAAATGATTTGAAGTTTTAGTGAGAATCTTTACTCATATTCAAAAAACATAATATTTAGATTTGAGTTGATCTATTGGTATAAACAAAAGCGGGCCGTTACTATGCCAACTCTTAAGATATGTACTGCATAGTGTACAAGACACATGACACGGTTCCTATAGCGGGGAAAACCACTTATTAACACAGTGGGCAAACTGACTGTGGTCTAAAACAAAGCCTACTTACATTGCTTAAAATAGCCAGAAGCATAGCAGGAGCCTTATCTTAAACTTTTAATTAGCATGGCACCTCGAGATTCAAACAAACAGGGGCTTGGAGCTGGCATGAAGACAAACATGCCTCGCTGCTATTTCCGAGCTGTGTTGTTGATGCGGATAGCTTTGTTTGTAGATGAACCTCCTGCAGTGGAGGCTCTGTGTTTGGAATCAGAAGAACTGAGGATGTAGTGCTGTTAATAGAAGAGTATCTACCTCAGTTGGACGCCTCCAGCTTTGCAAAGGTGTTACTGCTCAGACTGATTGAGTGCTGTGTGGTTCGGCCAACTGGGCTCCCGGCTGCAGGACTGCCCACATCGATTCCTCAGACGAGCCCTTGTGCTGCTGAAAAACACAAAGATATAGAGGGTAAGAGTATGGAAAGTGAAGGGAAGAGAGAGAGCAGCATTAGCTTAAATGAAAGTTTATTAGCTGTATCAGTCAGTGTGTGAGTGGGGGTTTTGCCCAGGCCCACCATCCTTCCTCTATCTATCCTCCCCTAGTGTTTATGTGTGTGTATTTGTAAAGGGAGAGGCTGGGTAAGGGGGAGCAAGCATGACGGGAAAACATTAGGTTGTTGGCGAGCCGCCTGTACACCAGCCAGTAATTGGCTTGGGTAATGGTCATGTCCAGACAAATGGTGTAGGCCTTAACCGCGTTACCAACTGCTCCGCCAGTCACAGAGCACAGGGGCCAGCTCCAAAAACAGAGCAGCCGCATGTTTGTTGGTGCACAAAAAGTGATTTACTGAGGCATTTGCGCCACCACAATAGCATATTCTGCATGGTTCGCACATTTGATTCATGACATGCTTGCGGTAAAATAAGGAAAAGATGCCAAAGCTGGCTTGGTCTCATACCCCGGGGGACATCTGCCAGTATCCACCAAACAAGTGACAGATCGGGGATGAGGACAGTAAAAAGAAACAGAGAAAAAACTGTGGAGGCAGAGAAAGAGAGCTGGTAACAGAATAACTTCCATTTTTCATGTGTCCCTCCCTCTTCTCCACATCGCATCGCCTTCTGTCTGATGGCAAGCTGAGCCACTAATGTCCATTGTGTCTAGATGGGCTGCCAATGGGCTTGCAAATTCTGCATTAGGAAAGTCCAATAAAGCTGAATTAAAGCAATACTCTTTTACATTCCTTTATAATAGGAATTCACTGATTCACTTTCCCACTCAGCCAGCCCAGATACCATCAACATAATGCATTCTCTAGTACTCGACCTCTGAGAGAGCTTAAAGTACCAAAAATGGCCTGGGCATACAGTAAACTACAGATTTTTTGGTTGAGATAAGCTAATCTAATAGTACCTAAATGCCAACCATAAAGGCTATATATATATCCCACAACAGAACATGTATTTCTACAAATATTTGGCCTAGCACTTTACTTTTGGATGTGTATGTACCTTTAACATTGTGCATTGTCATTGAATTACACACCAAGTACATTTTCAGATAAAAGGTTTGTCAACTTTTTGCTTCTATGAGGATATTAATATGTTGTTTGACATGTTTTCAAATGATATAACTTTAAATAATGCATCCACCGAAAGCACACAAATAACATTTAATCTATGATGGAATCGCTCAATACAAAAATAATAAACAAACGCTAGCTTGTTCACAACATGTTCACAATCTGATGTCGAAAAGTCTGGCGATAATTTGTGGACTAAAAATAGTGCTCAGGATTTAAAGGAACGCAATCTATTATGTCGCAAAACTAGATATTTGAAATACTAATAATAGTATTGTCTGAGAAGAGAGAGAACCTGCTAAACAAGATTCACCGAGCACGTGTGAATGAATCCAAATCCAGGTATGCTTTTTGATAAGGGACAATGTTATAATAATGTGTCATAAGTCACATGCTAAAACTTTGGTTGAAAATGTTTGCCTGTGTTTGATTTAAAGCAACATAGATCAGATAACTGCTGCGTTCTCTTTGAGTTTGAACTGTAGTTTTGAGCTAAAATCAGGCGACACAAAACATTACAAAAGCAGCTTGTGTGCGTCTGGTGGCCGCCCCAGAGCCATCCAGCTATCATCTCTCGCCAGACAGGCCCCACCAATGCAACCCAGCTGGATAATGAGATCCATTATGATTTACATGCCAGGCAGAACAAAGACTTACACACACAATGTCAGTGAATGTACGCTCACTCTATCCCACTGTTCTCAATATAGGTTAGTGTTTCAAATTTCACTCTGGTGAGTCCTGCAGCTAGGAATCTTTCTTCCTTCCATCCTACGAAAACACAGAGAACAGAATTGACCTCCGATTGATCAGTAAATCCATAACAGCACATGCGGGGATTTGTTCCAGGTTATTTGTCTGTGTGTGCAAGAGCTGTACAGTTGGATTTGTTAGACGAGTACTTGTCAAAATTATTTGAAAACTGGAAAGTATATAGCTTTATTTCATGTTCTAGAAGAAACAGATGGCAAAAAGCAGACAGTATTTCCTATTTATGAATTTATAAGAATGATTGATGTTACTTTTCAGCAATAAATTACATTTTTTCCACTCACGTTATTAAAACAGAACCAAGCCATTGGAGATTATCTTTTGTATTGGGCAAATCAATAAACTAGGATGTACAGCTAAATCCTTCAGATCCACTTCCATGAAAAAACGCCCGCTGATGACGATGGCAGACAACAAAAGAACAATTCTTTACCATGAGGTTGTATTAAATGACACCAGCTCAAATGAAAAAACCCAAATGTCAAGCCCTAAACCAGGATGAGCACAGATAAAGGTCTCATACGAAATGGACAAACATGGAAGGTCAAAACTAAGCCTCGGGTCGAGAAGATTCAACACTACTGCGACTTTGGTATTTTGTATTTGGGATCTCACAATAAAAAAAAATAAAAATGGAGGAAAGAGACAACAAAAAGAAGTTCAAATTCTTCCCAAACTCGGACCGCAGTAACCTCCTTGACCCGCTCGCATGCACACACAATCCTCTGTGGTATGTATTTCCTTCATCAAACGTGATCAGCGCTACTGTCTGCAAGCCAAAATTCACTCAGCCGCGATAACCCCAGGGGAATGAGCGGCCACATACACACACAGCTGTTGTAAGACGCACAGAAGACGTGTGGGGTTAAATGAAAAGGTCAGTAAATTAAATCAACATCAAAGTGAATGAAGGCTTTTGTGATGAATGGCACAATAGCCCGTGGGCAGAAAATGAGCAGAGTCATAATTACGTGTCGTTTATCTTGATAATCAGCGCTTTCTCATGATGACACTGTCTTAATGAGATCTGATAGACAGGTTATAAAATGAGAATTACAGTGGGGCAAAAATAAAAATAAAATTTCGACAACAAGGGGTTTGTCCACTCGTGTAGGTGTTGTAGAAAGTAAGATTAATACAAATATGTTATATACAAAGCTGGGGTCCTTCAGACATTTTTCTCTAATCACAACAAGCATTTTTATCAGATGTGGACCGGTCAAAGAAAGCAAACTATACTCTTTGCTTTTAGAGCTCTTAAAACCACTGAATGAGAAAAATGTGGCCTCACCTTATGTAGCTTATGTAGGCCAAGTCTCTGATGTATGAAAGATGGCTTTTCTAATGATTGTTTTTATTTCATGTCACAGCGACTTGACTGGCAAAGCCTATTGAATTCAAAAAGTCTGTTTGTATTATGGGTGGGCCCACAAGAACAAACTTGGTCATGAGATATCGTAGCTATTCTTTGTGCCTTTGCAGACACATTTTTGCGGTGGTAATAAAATTCTCTTGAGTGCAGAGACAAAGTGTTCATCCTCTCCATTCTGTGAAGTATTAGGACTTCTGAGCAGGCATGTGTTGACTGTGTGGGAGCTCTAACCCCAAAGCCCACTGTTGTGGCATGTTCCACGCTCAGAGCGACGCAGCTATCATCCCCAGCGTCAAAACCCAAAACACATGCTGTAACCAGAAGAATTCCCTATAATTATGCACCAACAGAACAACCCAGAGTCTCAGATCTCGCTTGAACAAAAAGCTAACAACAATATTTCTCCAGCAAACCTAAATTGAGCCAGCCCCTTTTGCTTCTCAATCTTCCTTAACAAAACAGCTCTTTGCTCTCGGTGGTGCCAACCCTAATCATTTCCCTCAGCTCCAGGTGGTTCTCATTGACGGGGCCCAGTCCTGTGCTCGGCAGGATGCTTCGCCAGAGGAAATTGGCTCGTCTACGCGCATTTATTGCTTGCGAGTTCTACGCAACAGCGGCGCGGCCCTCCAACGCCGAATCTGGCTTTTGTTCAGAGCCCGGTTCGTGTTGCGGAAACAGCTGCTGCGTTCACTACACCATCCAAAGACACAATTCCAAACACCCTTTTCTTATTACATCTCACTTCTACTGCTGTTATGTGGAATTAGCAGTGGAGTAGGCTATAAGTGGATTCTAATTCATGGCCTGTTTTCATGCGCTGAGGCTGCAGTGGCTTTCCCTCGCTAATGAAGGGGATGAAAGAGAAGTGTTAATCAAACTGAGCATCTCATCGCTGGTAATCAGTAACAGAGACGAGGCCTTGGAGAGGCTCCCTTGTGATCCTGCTTACATATGTGTGTGTGACTGCTTGTGTATGTGTGAACGGATCATCACAGCTTTTTCTAACCAGTGAATCTGCATGGTGGAAGTGTGAAACATGATGAGCATTTTTCTGTTTCAACAGGTGTTCTACACAGATCAGTATTGAAACAGCCAAAATTGCTTTATTTGAATCGTTTAAATAGTATATATTGTATTTCTACTCTAAATATTAATAAACAGGTGTAAGAAACGGTGTACATTTGGGACTTTTCTATATTTTCAAACGCCTCTTTTGATGAACAAGAAAAAGGGCTATGCAATACTGTATGTTGTGAGATCATTCACTTATTTCATTTCTTCACTCTTTGCCTTTAAGAGATGCTACTGCTCTGCGCTCTCTCTATTCAAACTAGAGATCAACCAGGACGGAGTTTTTTTGGCTCATGTTGTTGTTGTATGTTGGCTCATACTGATAATTCGAAATTTTGTCAGTCGATGCATCTCAATGGCTGATTTTCAAGGTTGATTTTCTTATTTGAGTTTTAAAAGCATAGCTGGGGTGAGATAGTAAAAAAAACTTTCAAACTAAACCATTATTCACAATTGTACAAGTTTGTCTTTTCACACAATGTAATGATGGTCGATCGTATTTTGGCCCAAGAAACAGTTTCATAGCGTCATGAAAGACATTGATCTTATTCATATTGACAAACAAAAAGCACTTAATAAAGCTTGTCCTGCAGCCAAAGTCATAGAACAAGTATAAAACTTATAAAACATGGTAATGATAAAATCAACGCTGCAGATTTAGGAATAGATTTTAGAATAGAGAAAAAAGAAATCTTAATATATCTCTCCAAACCAACTCAGACGCAGCTTTCCCACAAAGGAAAAGCCCAAACTACTGCGTAATCAGATATCGAACAACATGAAGGTCAATAGACAATATAATATATAAAAAAGAATAATAATCTAAATATCGGCTCCAAAATATCAGTTGGCCAATTGAAACGGTCTATCTCTAATGCAAATATTGCTTGAATAATCATGATTCAATCAACTTTTAACTAGTCGAGCAGCCCTACAAGAAAAGCATCTTGGTTAGAGTGACAGATAAAAAATATACATTTTGAAATGTCTTATCACTGAAATAAATCAACATTAAGGGAAAGCCCAAACTTTCCAAAGAGTAATGCAGGCAATAACATGCTGGGGCCATGTATCTAATTGCTTAGAGTCTTTAGGGACAGATGCTCCAGCGCTTCATCCCTCTCTGGCTCCTTTGCTTTGGACCGCAGTGCTAACCAGCAGGCCTTGATTAGATTTAAATGTCAAGAGAGATAGGACAATACAGTTATCTTCCAAATTATGGACCATTAGGAGTCTTAGCAGTGCGCCTCCTTCCTCGACTAACTAATCACCGGCCACATTCTTCATCTCGCAGAGCTGGGCATCATTTGGCGAACTCCTCTCTCCTTTTTAAACAGATCGCACAAAGCTCAGGGGTAATGTAACGTGTGATCAGCTGTCCGAGGAGATGAGGGTACAGTGCCACCCTCCCGCAGCAGAGCACATTTAGACAAGCTGTGTCCCACCTACAGCCAATGAGCAAGACAGAAAGACAGACGGAGACGTGGGGACAAGGCCTCCCATCTGGCTGTAATGCACCCACTGTCCTTGGGGTGTCATAGGAAGCGGCAAGCCAAAATAATGGAGTCTGCATCTTTGGGCCATTTGCATTCGTCCTCTGCCTCTGTGACATATAGACTTTGGGCAGCCTCATCTTTTGATTTTGTCATTCTTTCAGCGTGCATGGAAAATGGTAGAAATATTGTGTAATTGTCTGAAGTTGGTCTTTATTAGGCGGTACAAAACGGAGCTATGTACAGTACTGTTCATCCAAATACAGCTCAATGTTCGTTCCAGTTACAAAAGTCTCATTCGAATGATTTGTTCCCTCAATAACAAACATTTAGGGCCTCATTTATGGCTCTTCTTAACCTGTTTTGCAATGTTTGATAAGCTACCAGGAACAAGACTGCGACTTGGGCTGTCAACCACCACTGCTGCCATTGGACTGGAACAAATTAAGCAAATCCAGTGAAATGTTTGGTGCATTGCTTTTAGATATAAGAAGAAAATATCTAAGGTTACTTCCTCATTAAAACCTGTAGTGACCTTTCTTTCCCTTACTTGTTTTATGTGGACCCGTTTGGATGACTTCATACTTGGACTAAAGGATTTATGCACTTGGACCTGCTGATGAGCATTAGTAAAGCGAGCATTATAGACTGCATTATGAATAGTCGGTGTGAGTTCTGTAAAAGCTTTTCATTACACAGAGACATTACTCAATCAATCAATACCAGCCTCATGCCAAAAGAAGAAGCAAAACAGCCATAGCTAAAACCTATTGTACATATATAAACTGTATTTTTCATTTGAATAATGTTTTTTCAGCGAAGAGACCTCTTAAAATAAATAGTCCACTTAGGATGTAATAATAACAGCAAATTAGGCTGTGGAAATTCTACCGATTAAATGAAAAGATGAGTAGCGAGTGGTTGAGGAAAATGGAAAAATGATGATACTTGACTATTCTCTCCGGGTACAGTGCATCAGTATAAGTGGGCTGTTAGTCCACGCAGAACAAAAAAAAACACTCATAGATAAGAGTCTGCACTAATATGGATGTTGATAAAGGCTGTGGTAAACATGTTTATGTTCTTCTGAGTAGGTTGGATTTGCTAGACCTCATATAATAAAAAAATGAGGTGGATGTACTTCAATTCTTAAAATCTGCATATTTTGTCCTGGTTTATACATCCTGCCTTCATATTTTCTCTGGAAAGTTAAAGGTGCAATTAGTACGAATATAGGTCTAGTGATATTGGATGTTTATTGCTTCAAAATGAGAATTCTACGTAAAAGTGAAACATCATAAGGACATTTTCTGTTTGCCTAAAATGTGGAGCAACTTTAGTTTGTTTTTTTCATGTCTGTAATGCTAGGTAAATTCTTCCCATATGCTCTTAAAATGACTTGTTGTTGTTATCAATCATTCAGGTCAAAGCCCAGTGATCTATAGAGGCAGTTGAGTTTAATCAAAGTGGCCCCTGGTGGTGGAGGTGGTACCAGCTGAACCTCGGTGGGGAGCTTCATAAGGTGCAGCTGCAATAGAGGCACAGCAAAAGAGTGAGAGAGAGAGGGGGGGGGGGGTGAGAGAAAAGAGAGAGAGAGAGAGAGAGAGAGAGAGAGAGAGGAGGAGCCCAGGGTGTCATTCCTCTCGCTGTCAGCCCCCCTCCTCCCCCTTGCGAGATGTGGATGCTTCGCAGGGACAATTACCGACTGACACTTCATCATGGGCCGCTCGACAGGCGCTGACGGCCCTCGTCCAAACAAATGATGCCGGGGTCGAGGTTGCGGGCCTGCCTCCGAGCCGGGCCGCCGCCATGGCCCTGCCTGGGCTGCATTAGCCCCTCAAAAAAAAAAAAAAAAAGCAACATAAAAAGAGAGTCCTTCCGACCAACCACCTCCTACTCTTAAGAAAAACACATTTATCAGCAGCAGTGAGAGAGGGTTGAGGGGCTCATGTAGAAGGATGGGGTTATGGTGATGTGGGGGTGTAAGGCTTTACCGGCACACCCCCATCTGCCCAAGGTAAAACAAAACACAATCATCTCTGTGCTGCCTACAGAGTCATATCTGAACTAATCAGATAATGGAGTTTAAAAAGCTCTTGTGTGCCACTGATAAACACACTTCACCTACAGGAGCGCAATGATCAGTCCTCCTGCTTGATTAACGTTCACAAGGAGGAAACTCTCAGCTGTAAAAGTCAAATATAACAGCCTTATCAATCTGGATTTAACTGCAAAAAGGATGGATTTTCAAAGTTTCTGCTGAAAATTTGTCACTCCACTAACTAGGGCTGTAGTTCTTAATTATTAAGCTGATTAATCGGTTGATGGTGTCTTGGTCGACCAAAAGTATATTAGTCGACTACTTTTTTTATTTAGATTTTAAGGATTTGTACTCAACACCAACAAAATAATTAGTCTGATTTGCCTTTTTTATGTAAACACACCGTTTCCTGTTCATTTTCTGTATAAACTCTAGTTTTTATTGACTCTCGATACCAATTTCGCTACAACAATGAGAATAGAGTGCCCTTTCAAAAATGTCAGCTTTAGGAGATGCAATGGACTTGACATTCTCAACACAAAATGCAAGTAAATGATCAATCATTTTATTTTTAAACCAGTTTTCATGAAGCTCAACATTATTTTCAAACTTTTCAAAAAGTTAAAGAGATAAAATTCCAGAAATTATCAAATTTGGTTCAAATTTTTGTCCCATTTATGTCATCTGTATTTGTTCAAATAAGTATAGTTTCAATACAATTTTTTTTTTTTTTTTGCAATATTTTTGACAACCCGACTTTTTAGTTTCAGAGCCTTTTAGTCGATTAATCAGTTGATGGGACATGTCTTTAGTCGAACAAGAATTTCTTTGGGCAACCTTATCTCTAAAAACATGTCATAACACAGCAGCAATATTTTATTTCTTTAGTCAAACCCGAGACAAATGCAAATATAAAGGTGGACCTGTTGTTAGCTCTCTCTTGTTCTGTGCCCTGAACCTGTAAATTATTAAACGCAGGCTGTGATCATAGCCCAGGTATTCCCACAAAAAACAACCAGAAGACATCAAATTACCGAGGCAGAAACAACATGTGGCAAAAGCTGTGTGCCTTCAAACGCGCAGCACACACCGGCAAGACAGAGAGACAGCGCTAACAATGAAACATTTATCAAAGTGCATCGTACGGGCTGACTGCTAATCCAGCTGGCATTGTTGTTGTGCTAATCCGGGCCACCACTACTGTAAACAACCTGTTAGAACCCGCTGGCACTCCTTTGCTAAATGTTCTTTTCTCATTCTTATGCCATTTTCCTCCACTTTTATTATCACATCCTTTTCATTCTTTCATGTTTTCACTATTGGCAGCTTCCACCCAGTGGTTGATAAATGTGTTTTTGGAGTTTCCACTTGTACAAACGCCTTGCACAAGCCCGCTGTCTAAGATAAATAAAGTGCTGACAATGGGAGGAGGGGGAAAAGGGTTAAAAAAATGGAGGGAGAAGTAAAAAAAAAAAAAAAAGGAGGAAGAGCCATGCGTCATGTTAGAAAGGCCCTGGAGAATGCTTTCAATCTTTCCGTCAATATTGGGTGCCCGAGCCTGTATATAAACCATTAAAAAGAGGACGCTGCCCTGTTTATTCATCATGGCGACATGCTGGTGACAGTTTCCTGTAAACAAGTTATATTGTTTAATGCACAGTCGCTGTTCAGTGTAGCGTTAGCAAAAATGTATATACGGTAGACTTTGTGTTTCTAGTTGTTTTAGTATTACATGGAGCACAAAAACTGGATGCTAAGCCGGACATTTTTAGATCGGAACAATAGCATGCATCTTCATCTGAAGTAAAGATTGGCTAGAAGCTTAGAGCAATGATCAAACTAACATTCAAGATAATTTTGGTTTCCGTCTTCCAAGCATAAAGCTGTTTTTTTTGTTTTTCTCAGAACAGTAGTGTGCATGAATCTGGAGACAATTAAGACTATTCACAGGGAAATACCTCCGTTGTTTGTTTAAGATGTTGCCCCCATGTCAAAAAAATCCCAAATGTGATAATCAATACTAAAAAAAACTAACAAAATGTGATATTCATTTGAACAGGTACTGATACAAAAACACAGTCACCTGTTGCCACCAAGTACTTCCGCTCAATTTCATTTCACTCCATCTACTACAGTAGGTTGGGTATCGCTGAACTGCAGACAGTTCCTGAAAATGAGGAAGTACTTTTGGCCAATCAGCGAACAGAGATGAAGCGGTGGTAGCAGACTGTAATGTTCTCATCCTTTCACTTTCAGTCAAATATCAACTTATATTCGTAAGTCTATCACACATAAATGATCGCTGACACACATTTCAAGCTCGATGTCCTGGACTACACTGATGTCTTCTGATGTCTGAGGTTTTCAGGCGCAGCAATTGATAAAAAAAAAAAAAAAGTACCTGTCTACCAAAGGAAAACTATTAATAGTGCGACGTCATACGGTTGATGCATCAGGCCAACAAAAACAGGTGGCACATTTTTGTTTCAAAATACTCTATGGCACTATACCTATTAAAAGATTAAAGCTGGAGCATATAACATTTGGTAAATTGTTAAACTTTGACAAAAGTGGATTGTAAAGCAGGCCTTTGTGGAAAGAAATCAGACTAATGAAAGCATGTGGATATCAGCCATGTGTCGAAGGATTTGTGAGAGTTAGGAAGTAGCTGGAAAAATTTAAATACCTACGGCGAAAATCAGGTATCTCACCTTTTAAAAAAAATCACATGTAAAACGTAATATTCAAAATGTGTTTTCTTCTTTTAAGATGCGGACACTCCAAAATGACCAAGTAAATCTACAAGTGAAAAGTTTTTTGTCAAGACGCAACATGGCTTAAGCACACTATTGCTCTCCGGCACACTAGTTAAAAAAAAAAAATCTAATATTATTTGTGGTACAGAAATTGCAGTATCACGTCTGTCTTTAGTACAGAAATCTAGTTAGAAATGTTAGTACCACCTCAACAGCAGTCCTTACCACCAAGCTGAGTGATTACTTCTAAATTACACCTGACAGAGGTTTTTAGCAGAGCTTTACAAATGACCAGTCGTGCCCATTATGTCCGTCGTCAGCGCTGATCACTTATTGGAAATGGCAAAGACTCATTTCCTGTTGTTTCATTAATGCGCTGTGAGGATGTCTGTGGCTGCAGGTGAGCTCTGTGTGTTGTGAGTCCAGTCCACTGACCCACAGGGATGACAAATGGCTTTAGCGGGGGGTCGGGCTTGACATTTAGGTTTCACGCAGTAATGGGCATTGACCTGTCGGGTCACTCCGGTCTGGCAGCCAGTCAGCGTGGTCTCATCCCTGTAACCGGAGCCTAGCAAAACAGAGGTGGACACACATAATCAGTCACTCACTCAGAGCTGTGGGAGACACGGGACGACCCACAGGTTGGCTCTTATCAGTAGGTGTCGTTGGGGAGAAGGGACACATGTGTTTGGTATGCGTTTGGGAGGGTCAACATCAGAACAAATGTCAGAACACTACATACTAATCTTCAAAGGGCTTATGTCATTTCAACTTTATTACTTGGCTGGTAGCATGTTTTTATTTTCTAAATCTAATTACTTGAAAATTGATGTTTGCGCCAAAGTAAATTCCTGTATTTGATCACGTCAGATTGCGTTTTATTGCTCTGCTTATCTAATTGCCTATCAGTAGTTTTGGTTAGCTAACTTCAAACACTAGATAATTGTTTTGTTTTTTTGTGCCAGATACAAGACACAAAACAAATAAAAACTCCATTTGAAACATGCCTTAACTGCTCATGCTCAAATCTTTAGAATGTTGTTTGCAAAAAACTCAATATTGAACCTTTAATTGGAAACAAAACAAAACAAAAATGTAATAAGCTCTACAGCACTTTTTATTTGACAAATCTTGATCAAAAATACTTAGAGATGTGTTTATAAATTCCAGCTGAGGAAAAAGTTTTGTGACCGTGAATTGTACTGAGAACAGCACAAGCCCATCAGTGTTCAGGCTTCCTTTACATGCTTAGACAGAAATGCTCAGTGTCCAGACAGTGAAGCAAACAGGAGCCAAAAGTGACAAAAGCAGGGAAAGTAGTACCGGTACCAATGTAAATGAAACTCATTGATAAAAAAGCATGAGAGCAATTGATTACACACACATGGGATGTATGATGAGGGATGATTGTATCAAAGATGCTGGATCATGTTCGATGTGTTAGCACTTTTAGCGGCAATTTATCAAGCAAGCTTTGCATATTGGACACTCATCAGCCCATGCAAAGTTCTGATCATATTTAGAAGAACCTTCAACTTAATTCTTTGGGTAGATGCAACTTCTGGAGAGCCATTTCGTCTGCCAACTTCAGCAGCCTTTCAACTTATCAGTAAGTTGGTGACACACGCTGTTCTCCGCTGGCGCACGGCTGTCACGCCACCTAAGACGTGTTTGTGGTACCGTGAGTTGTAAAAAGTTTATGAACAAAACAACAAATCTTGACATCCCTACTTAACAGTGACATTTATAAAAATTTGCAAAGTTTTTGAATCAAATGTTCTGCTTCCACTGCGGACAGCTTTTTACAGTTCTTCTTTTAGTAACAACAGCACTTTGATATACTTTATGTTCACAGTCAATATTGATGATGCTAATGCGTCTCTCTAGGTCATTTCTGACTGGTTCATTACTCACTCGAAAGGAAAATGAGCTGCAATGATGAAATATATTGCCATGCTACATTGCAATGACAAAGTTTGACTAAAAGCAAATTATAGTAAAGAACTTGATTTCAGCCATCGCTTACATTTTACAGTTGTTTACGGTGTGTTCCTACATCAACTTTCTCAAGCTTCAATATATTAAAATAAGCAAATGTACAAACTACTTGTACTTGAATCAAAGCGGTCTTCATTACAGCACATGCACATGTTATAGTGCTGTAATTCTGCGTTACAAAAGTGAATGTTAACACAGTGGTGGCCAGCGCTCACACTCACTTGGCAACAGGAGGCTACTTTATACTGTTGTGGCAGCTTTGTGGTAATAATAGAGCCAGACCTCTGCTCCAGCAAGTGGCACGCTCAGTCAAGTGAGACTTTGCCTAAGAAAGCGCACGGCCAGCATACTCTCCACACACCAAGCCTGCTTCACAGCTAATGAGACCACAGGGACAAAGAAGAGAGAAAGAATATAAAAGGAAGATTTAAAAGGAAGGAGAGGGACTACAATAAGAACAAGTGGACTACAGAGGACTAAACTTACACTGTTTGGAACCAGGAGCTGATGTGATGATGTGTGCTGATTTAAATCAATGCCAAAGGGAAAGTCTGTGTGCCAAGCAGCCTGCATAACACCTCGATCAAAGACATTGCGTGCATACATTACAAATAACAAAACATGGCATCAAACAATGAGGTGAAATGAGTTAATAAATGAAAAGAACACATTATCCCCAAGGTCAGATTCACACGCAAAATTCAAACACTCAAGACAAGTGAGAATCTATCAATTGTTCTCTGCCTGTGGCGCTGCAGCTTGCTACATTAGGCTCTACTAGTGGCTGAATAACTGAGTAAATCTCTCATAGTCCAAACGCAGGGACAGCTTAAATGTTTGGGCGACGAGGAATAAAGGAAGACAGATGCAACTGAGCCCATGCTTTGTGCTAGAACAGAAAGCAGGACATGAATTATTAACAGACGTGAAGCCAAACTAAGCCAGAGTGAGCCGCTTGGCCCTGTGCTCATCCAACTTGGCTTGTTGTTAGACCGCAATGTTTATCACTCAGTGCGGGTGACAGTGCCAGCCAATAATGTCAAGTCTGTCTGGTTCCCATGCAGACCAGTGTGGCACCGTGGATGTGGATAGTCCAACTCCTACTGGGATAATTACCTAGCAACTCTGTTATTTGTGTGGAAACAGCATTAAGTCAAGCTTTTTATTTCATTTATTTTCAAGGAGTCGATTAGAATTTTGAATATCCATGCTTGCGAAGGAACTGGTTGCTGAGGAAACTATATGTGGTTGTCAAAATGATCAGGTGTTCATGGGCACTGGAATGAGATTATCCAGCATTCCCCTTCAATCCAAATCCAATCGAAACTGCACCAACAAGTCAATGCCCGGACTGACATGCAAGCAATTACATTTGATTGACTTTGGGACAACACTGGACAACATGCCTTCATTTTCGCTCTGACTTTTTTCTTCTACCTGTGACTTCACTTCAGAACCAGGGTTGGTCGCCAAAAGTCCTGGCATGGACGCAATAAATAGATAACTTTAGAACAGAACAGCACAGTTATTCATAATCAATATTGTTTTAAATGGACACAATTAGCAAATCTCAAAAGCTGCAAAAAAAAATTTAATTTTCTGGAATAATATCAATTGTGTATGGTACAAATTCTTGATCGTCTAAAGACATGTTCCATTGACCAATTAATCGACTAAAAATGGCACTGTAAAAGCTTTAGTATCTTTTGATCTTATGTATGTAACCCAAACGGTGCTCAAAGAAAGACTAAAATGCAGAAGAGATCATGCAATAACAACTATTTGTACAAAATATGAAGAAGAAGAACCATATGTATGTCTAAAAAGGTAGATTAGACCAACGATTGACTCCCAAATTTGGTCTGATTCACTCCTTTTAAATTGCGGTTTAAATTTAAATCTTTCTAATTTAAATAAGACAATTAGTCGACATACCAATTCTGCTTTACAAAGACTCCATTGACCAAACGACCAATGGACAACAGCAATAGCTAACATATGATTAGTTTATACATTTATCAGTTTATTGACACATTTATTAGACAAACTGGTCAACGCCTGAACTGGCTAACAATTACATTTGACTGACTTTGGGCCTGTATCAAAGTTTTAAAAATGTGTGTGCATTTGTGTGAATGCTTAAAACTTGGCCTTATGTATTCACTTTTCAAGTAATATGTTTTGTTCTGTTACAACATAAAAAAAACGTTAAAAACAAAACCATTTCTTTATTATTTACCAACAAGTCTAACTTTTCTACACATTTGAAGCACTGACCAAAAAATAATGGTCTCATTCCTTCTACTCAAAACGAGGGACCCATTTTTCCGGCCACCGTAGTTTCTCTGGGAGCAAAACTAAATTGAACACTACTTCCCTCTATATTTTATGACTGTGGATTCCAGCTCAAAAAGGCAGCCCACTTTCTTTTTCGAGGAGGAACACACCCACCTCAGAGAGAAGCAGCCAGCCCATTGTGAACAGTCCCTGGTGCATTTTTCAAATCACCACATCTGTGTCAAACATCCAGGGAATTACCTTATATGACACGCCTCGTACTAAATTGTTTCTTCACTTTTCAGGTTGACTAGAAAAGTGGAAGTGATTTTAAATTTAGACCAGGAAAAAAAAAACACTGACTTTCAGCTAAAGCCAACTCCCCAGTGCAGAACTCCAGTCACTGCTTGGTTGCTGCCTGAGTCTGCCTGCTTTTCCGGCGGTTCACATGCTACAGTTAATCCCTCGTAGACCCGCAAGAAGGCTTCAGAACCGACCCGAGGCGGAGCTGCGAGAAACACAGAGCTACGAGGCACGTCTGACTGCACCAAACCTGCCAGAAAAAGTTTCACGGCGCTCACAAAGTCGACACAAGAGCGAGCTGGAGTTCTGTACAGCTGACGGGCAAGTTGGTTCTCAGGGTAGTGTGTGTGATTTGGGTAACTTTATATAGCTGATTCTTTACATTCCCTGGTGCAAGAAAGTTTGTTTTTCTGATCTGATCCATTGGCAATATAATAAACTACAAAATGTTTTACAGTATGACATTAATCTTAGCCATTTTGCCTTTATTCGGCTTTTTATTCGGCTTTAGTAGTTTGACTGTGAACAAGCACACTTCTCTAGAGAGCAGTGGTCTGTACTGTACATACTGTATGAAAATGCTATTTGCTAGTGAGTTATAAAAAGATTATGTTACATACAAATGAGCAGATTGATCTAATACATTCAAATGAGATGTTCGGACATTTTTAGAAAGAATTCTAAGTAGGCCTAATTTTAAAACTGACCACTCAACTAAATTGATCAATGAAAAAAAAAATCAGAATTTTATTTTTGAAAAATACTCATCATAGTTTATTTTCTTTTTAGACTTGATTATTCATTGTTTTGCCTGTGATGCCAAACAAGCAGCTAATGCTAGCATACAGCTAAATGTTTATTTACCAGGCCCCGGTGATGACAGGTGTTGTGCGTCAATGGCTTTTGCTCAGTGGTGTTCGTTGTCATATGGGCAGTTAGCTTTAGCCTTTTGCTAGGTGCTCGACAGACTGTGGAACATACGCAGTTGTGTTTCCTTCATGATTCTTTGTGCGATGAGTGGGACGAGTTCAAGCTGAGTTTATCCGAATGAAGTCGAAAGCTCACGCCTGACTGTTCTGACCAATCAGTGCGGGAGTTACAGAGCGAGCAGCGGTAGCCGAAGCTAAAACTTAAAAAGTCGTTTTATACAAAACTAAAACCTTTTGAACCAGAAAACAGTTTATTGCCACAAGGTCCAACATAATTTCCACAAGGTCCAACAGTTTTTAAAGCTTGTTTGTGTTTGCATTGCGCTCTAGGGAAAAAATGCTTTCTAGTCTAGTCGGACCAATGGAGTGACCACACGGCTGTTTTCAGTAGCTAGAAGCTAGCAATACCGTATCCAGATAATATAATAGATCTATGTAGAGCTGCAACGATTAGTCGACGTAATCGACTACGTCGATTAAGAAAATAACGTCGACGCACGTGGAGCGCGTCGACTCGTCGCTTTGTGAGCCGTGCCTCTAAATAATGTCTAAGCTTTAATTGATCCACGCGCGCTACGAACATCTGTGATGTATTTCCACACAAAGCGCGTCAGTTCACGGGAGAAACACACTCTATAAACCATCAAGATAAAGTTTTTAGGCCAGGAAAGCGATCCAAAGTGAACCGCAGCTGAATAGAAAGTGAAACTACAACGCGCACATCGTGTTTAAAAGCCGCTGTGACGGCGCGGTCTCGGCGTCAGGCAGCTTTATTTTCTCTACGAAGCAACACCTGCACATTTCGTTTGTGCGCACACACGCTCCTCAACTCGAACCGTCCATGCGTTCGTTGGCACGGATTGTACAGGCACTCGGTGCCACGGTCGGGCTGAAGGTTATACGCGCTCGTCACATCTCCGTGGACGCCCGCGCGCACGATGCAATGGACTGTACACGCACTCCTTAATACACACGGCTTTCCATCAGCTGTTCATCAAACACATGATCAGACAGGAGCTGTATATGTGACGATGGTGCTACTGTATTACAGCCTGTTGCACTGAGCTGTGTTTGTTTTAAACTGTTATAAAACCTAAAACAAAAACCATAATTTAATGCACTTCTTAGTAACATCAATCTTTTAATATTGATTCAAGTTTGCATTTAATACTTTTTGTGTATTATTTTATTCAATATTCAAATATATTTTTGAGCAGTATTATGACATTTATGACTTGAGAACATAATTAGCAATGTTCTTAAGTCAAAATATATTTAGTTTTACACTTAACTAATAAAAATCAACTCAAATTAATTATATTATATCATATTAAGGCGTAAAAAGCCATAAAAAGTAATAATTTTACGAACCGATTAATCGAAAATTGGTCGATAGACTAATCGATTAATCGAAAAAATAATCGATAGATTAATCGATAAGAAAATAATCGTTAGCTGCAGCCCTAGATCTATGTTATTTACAAATGTGTTGTTCATAATTACACCTAAACAGTACACTTAAACAGCTCTTTATTAGCTTTCCTACAGTTATCTTGTTTTCAGTTAAAGACCTATTTTTGTTCATTGCTTTTCCAACTCTCACAAGACATTGTGACATTGACCAACCTACCTACCACCAATGCTCACTACTTTTCCAGATGCATTGTGGGAAATTTTGAATGGCCTAGCTTCTCACCTGCTGAACATTCAGACACCACTACAAAACTGCATGAGTCCTAAATCGTGCACCAAATAGGGAATAGTGTGGACACGCTTGTTTCCATGGGGATAAATATGCTTAACGTGGCCATACTGTGAAAGATTAGAGACATGCAAAGTAATAGTGCACCTTTAAACAAATCAAAGCCTTGCACTACAGTTTATGACAGAGTTCTTAGCCAGGCGAGCAGAGCCTCCATAAAAGCGGCTTGCATTTGCATCGTCAGAACTGATAGCCTGCCTTATAGTCAACAACACACTCTATTCTCCTCACACAGTAAAGCGGGTTAGTGCCATACACTATATAACAACAGCCATAATTACGACTAGCCAATATACCTCGGGGTAATATTTTCTGACAAGACATGTTTACTTTAGGTCGACAGCGCAGCCAATTAGAGCATGTCACCGCCGCATACAAATACAAATATGCATTCAGTGAGAGGGCTGCAGCGCTAAAGTATGACATGCCCTACCATTAGAACTGCACCTGACAATAAAGCAGTGCTGTGGACCCGTACATAATGTGCACCTTTATCAACCAATTGCTCATTTTGTCGTACATATAGTATATTTCATTTGCACTTTAAGCTCCAAGCAGCTGCAGGAGGTGTTGAAATGACACATGGCTACATTCAAATCGGTAAATACACTAACTTTATCTCTACAGGTTGTGTGACAAACAAGCTTTTCTTTTGCTAGCTCTGTAAATATAACTAGTGTTGTTAATTTGTTCCTGTC
Source organism: Mugilogobius chulae (assembly GCA_038363315.1). NCBI lineage: Eukaryota > Metazoa > Chordata > Actinopteri > Gobiiformes > Gobiidae > Mugilogobius > Mugilogobius chulae. Next base: position 35,541,275 of record CM076401.1, on the reverse strand, counting down.
CCTCCGGTTTTGGCTTCCCAGTGGCTGTCCGGAGCACATGTGTTTTACCTTAAAGCCGAATCATATCTTGACTCTGGCAGCGGGGATGGAGGGATGAAGAGAGAGAGAGAGAAAGAGCGGGAGAGAGAGAGGTCTTTGTCTATGGTACCATTAATCAAGTGTCCTTTTAACAAAAACAGAAAACCAGATGAGAGACAAAGGGAAGAAGACGTGGGGGGTGGACCCTCATTTAGGCCCAGAGAGAACGAGAAAAGAGAAAGATAGACAGAAAGAGAGATGGAGAGAAAGAGGAAAAGAGGGAGAGAGAGAAAGGAGGGGGTGCCTGCCTGACCCACATCCAGACCTTCAATAAATCAAGCAGCAACAATAACAAGCAAAGTTTTCATGTGGTCTGACTGATTAATCAAGTTTTTTTCACTTGACATGGGAAGCGAGGGAGTCTTTGCTTCTTCTGTCTTGTATCTTGAGGGAGAATGTTGCAGGAATCTCCTGAGACCATATCGGACTGAGATATTTAAAAGGCACAAAAAGACTAGTTATATCATTAAAGGAGGCATATTACGTTAAATCTGCTTCTGGGAACATTTAGAAACTTATTTAACTTTTTTAAGCAATAAAACAAACAAGACAGCATTCAGTTTGATTTTTCCTAGACAAAAACTTGTAAATTGGCGATCATAAATCATTGCATTCATTTGCCTTATTGTGTTGTTATTCATATTATTAATACAGCCCTTTCCAAATGTCCAAAAAGCAGAGAAGCATAAGTTTAGGGGAAAAAAGGCTATCAAAAATGTCTGTAGAAGAACTTTCAGCATAAAAACTGAAAGTAAATCCCTGCACATCATGTATCTGTGAACATACATTTCAATTAAAGTGATAAAAACAACTTTTTTTTTGGCTGTGCATATGGTGTTAAATTAGCATTGCCTACTGCTCTGATTTTAGTAGAAACTGATCAAATTAGCAAGCTTCAAAATAGACCTAAAATAGCCAAAAACTGACTGAGTCTGCCTTACAAAGGCCCATGTCATTTCTGGACTATGTGACATCACATTGATTTGTCCACTCAAAACTTTGTGTGAATCACAAACACCTGCTATCAAACCAACCACACTGCTGCTCTCCACCTTCAGCCCCTCCTTTCACCTTTTCCTTAATGTTCTTTTTCAGCAAAAAGTGTAGCTTGAATTCATGGGGTTAGCTTCACTTTAAGGTATAAGACATACAGTAACCAACACAAAGCTCTTCATTAGCATAAACTCTACAGTTTGAGCAACAGGGTGAATCTCACTCAAGGTCAGCCTCTATTGGACGCACCCTAACCTAACCCTTCTCACACACACTACTACAAAGACCCTGGGACGCTACGGGACAAAGACGCTCTACTTTACAAATATATGAACAACAGGGACATAACGGAGCTGAAGTCGTGGGACTGAAGTGGCCCTCAGAGAGTCTAAGGGAGGTGCCGATCGATGGGCATTGAGTGTGGACGAGGAGGCTCCGGGATCAATCGGGGGCCATTACAGAGATGTGTCTTCTGGGACCAGGAAAGAGCAGAGGGAGAGGGGGGAGGTGGGGGTGATACATCTGAGGGCCTGTAATAGTGGCTTGCTTACTTTATCTGTGGGTGGTTTTACTCCAGGTGAACACTGGGCACATCCATAAAACAGTGATGTGTCTTGTATTAAAGAATCAGGATAAGGGACTTCCTCTCCATCACTGCCACAATCTTACTGTGAGAAGCATTCAATGGGAAAAGTAAGTAGGATAAAAGAAGAAAAAGTTCATTAATAACACATGTGAGAATGAAAAATAGTAAAAAGTAAAAAACTGTTTGGAATTACACAGCACTTTTTGATTATTTAAAGACATTCAAACTGCTTTCCATCAAAGAACATTCACACATTCACACTGGTGTACGCAGGCGCTGGGATGAGGTGAGGCTTTAACCTGATTCTACCAGATGGATGAGAATCCATCTAGAGTGACCAACGCCATACAGTTAGAGAAGGCCAAAGTTAGCTAGACCAATCACAGTGCATGAGTGAACCAATCACAGTGCAGCACTGCGATGTGATGGAAGCGCACAATCCAGTCAAAACAAACATGGCAGTGCAGACAAATGTATTTCTGCTTATTTTAGAAGAAAAACTTGACTTTTGAAAACCTACAAAGCAGATATGAGCATTTTTAGTCGGGAAAGATGTTTGCGCTTTTCTCTGGACTTAACAAAAACCTGACTTCTCAGCTATTTCCGAGTTCAGATATTTCGACCAATCAGATTCAAATATTGCCATGATGTTCTGTTTTTCCCGATGGCTTTCAGAAATAATCATTCCAGATTGATATTGTGTAGAACTCATTTGAGAGATACACATATCAATGGAGTGTGAACCAGGTTACAGGAACACAACAGCACACTGTTTCACCTGATGAACTAGTGGTCTCCCATCCAAGTACTAGCCAGGCGCTGTCTTGCTTAGCTTCCAAGCTCTGATGAGATATATCTAACTCCTTGAATATTACACTTTCAGATAAGTGTACAGTTGATGATTTATATTGCTGACATTTTTTGAAATATCTTTTTAGTTTTTGGATGCCCTCCAAAGGCACAATATACTATTTGTATTATCCTGTTGCAGTGAGGTGAAACTGTAACATTAAAAAGTTATTAAAAAACCCACAGCTTTGATTGTACAGCATGCAATCACATCAAACCATTTCATCAATAAGGGATGTATACTAAGAGAGAGAGCATGTTGTACTGATCATGTACAGCAGCTAATGGCATCCCACGAGACTCAGCCACTCTGGGAACACAACTGCTCTCTCCTATAGACAATGTTCCCAACAGATTTTCTTCATTAAGTCAGTTTTCACTCTCTCTCTCTGCCTGTACTGTGTCGATTGCAGCTTGGTTGAGTTGGAACTTGGAGATGAGCTGTCACTCTATTCTCTCTCCTTCTCCCTCCACATTACTGATCTGTCTCTCTCACATAAACAAGTACACGCAGTTATTGTTAGTACCGCAAAATGTCTAGACCTCCTTCCACAATCCGAATCCAGTTTTACTTGGACTATTTAGGTTGATTTACAGTCGTAGAAATCCCAAGTTAATGCAGCCGTTTGTAGGTTCCACAATATGAAAAGCTTAAGATTCAGAATGCGAAAAGATTATGACTAGAGCGGTTTACGGCAGTCTTTATTGTTTTCATCAGTAATAAACTAGAATTTCAAAATAACAGAGCGATCGTACAGTATGTGCAGCCACACTCTTTATTAAATTCTTTTGTTGAAAGTGGAGCATTTGGTTGATGTGAAATGGACTATTAAAAGGTCTATGAAATGCCTTTAGCAGTGCTTGCAAAATTGAATCGAGGTGCCATTGCGGCTCGTGCTCCTGCTGTCCAAAAGCCCTTCTGTGGCTGATTAAAAAGAATGTGTGTGCAGCTTTGGGGAGGCCGCTACACTACGGCAAGAGCCCAGCCTGTTAGGAGCAAGAACTCTTCGTTTCAGCAATCTGGGTTCTCTTTAGCGTTGGACAGGGACCAGGGCGAGCTGCACAATACACTTCTGTTTGAGAGAAGGACAAGTGAGCACCGCCTCCATGTGACATCCACTGGACATACAGTGCTGGGCAAATCAGACACTCCAGAAATCAAGTAGTTCATCAATCGTCATGGGTCAGGACGCATTATTTTGAATTTAAAGGAGACAAATGAACCCCAGTATACATTAATAATGAGGAGGACCATTCATGAACGTTATAGAGTTTACTTTGGACGACCGTTTACATGCATTGTGACACGTCATCTGTTGCTATAGTTTTTGCCATCTAAGCACAAGCAGCCACTTTGAGTTTGTTGGCAGCAGTATCCAAACCCCAGGCAGCCTTTGTACTGTAGAGTTTGAGAGCTCAGAGAGGTCAGTGCAGCTGGAGGAGCAGTCATCACTGTCAAACTAAAACAATATAGTGGGAAGAGACTGAATCTCAAACAGAACTGTGACAAGTTAAAGAAAAAGTGTGCAGTGTGAGTCCAGGCCAGCACCTGTCCTTCTAAAGTCTGAACCCATCTCCCACAGGCTCATGGTGTTCATGGTGCTCATGATAAAGGGGGGAGCCGGCCGCCCAGCCTGCCAGCCCACCACAGGGAATTTGTTTATGTTTCCTCACTGCCAAGTTCCTGTCAGGAGGCGCCCAGAAGAGGAACAGCAGGCTGCTCATGTACAGTTAGCTACGCCCACTTCTGTGTGCACAAATGGGCTGGCTTTAGAAGCAACTCCCAGATATGACGAGGGCGCTGTGACTCAGGCTCATACAGACACATCATACTTTATGATTGTTCAATGTTCAGCTAAAAAAACATTACCACTACAAATGGCACAGTAATTTGATCAGTTTATTAGCTTCACTTTGTTATACTAGTGGTGATTGGTGTTGTAAAAACAACCTTAGACCACATGAAGTTGCTATAAAAAGTAGATTTGCAGGCATTAAGTCAAGTATTTGTGTAAAACTCTAAATTACACTCAATGATACTAAGCATAAAATAGTTCTGTAGATTTTCAGCAGTGATTTATGATTAACACATTCATCATTGGCAGACAGGTGGCAAACTCCTGCTCACCATCACAATGTTTTGTATTTCTGAACATGCACCAATGATACTTTGGTCCAGTGAGGTCAACTGGTGCATAAAAGACATTCTACTGTGATTTTTAGGAGGAAGCTAGTCCTACCACCATGCATGTTTGTCCAGTCCATGTACAGAGGAAGATCGGGTCAGACGAGGCCAAGCAGAGGGGCGTGGGACACAGGAGAGAGAGACAAGAGGAAGTGATGGACAAAAAAAGAGGAAAACCAAACGCCTGGATGGAAAAGTGTTAGACCAAGTAGTTTGAGGAAACATAAAAACAGGAAGCAATTTATGTCAGCTTGGATGTGGGGAGAGCACCCACTCCCTGTCACGTGGTGGCACATTTCAGCACAAACTGTGTTTACGCACACATCTCTGATAACAGCGTCAGCTGAGTGGAGGAAGCACAGGGGAGAGCCGCTGGCTGCTTTGCCTCAATGAAATTCATGCAGGCTTGTCAAACATCTCCATTTTTCATGGAGCTGCCTAAAAAACTGTGGGTGGAGTGAGCTCTGACGATTGCAAAATAAAGTTGAGCGAGTAACTGCGACAGTGCACACTCAGACTGCACTGAGGAGGCACACTGCTACAGTCAAATATTCAAATGCCTCACAATGAGATATGCAACAGAAAGCCCAACTTAGCCTCAAGTTGTGCACCCAAGCACAACGCTCTAAACTTCTGACAAATCTGACAAACGGAACTTTAATCCACGCCTTCTGTGGAAAACCATAAATGCCTGAGAGCTATTAAAAATGTCACAGACAAAAAAGTTTACTCCAAAGACAAAAATGTAGATCAAGAATGTAAAGTGACAATACAGAGACAAGGAATAAACAAGTCTCTGTGGAGATCAAAAGTCAACAGTGGACTGAGGAGAGGGAGAGGCACAGCAGCAGAGCGACCTACCGCACACCGAGTGTGAATCATTAAAAGCATGTGTTCCACATCAACTGCTGGGGCCGCGTCCCAACCCACTTATGAACGCTATCTGAATTATGTTGGAGAAGAGGGCTTTAATAACGCTTTATGTGGAGACAAGCCATGAGGTCAGGGATAGAAGTAAAACACCGAGCCCTGCCAACTCACCACATAAAATAAATGAAGCAGCTAATATTTTACAATCATGTGAAACTATGTTCTTCATAAAACATGGACTGAAATTGTGCATTAGGATTTACGCAACTGAGCTGTTTTACTTATTCTTATCCTGCCAGAAATGTACAGTGAACACAGACAAGTCCAATCACAAGACAGGCGTGTTTATAGTGGTAGCTATGGTTCCCGTACTGTTTTTCCCTGATGCTGAGATAAAAGATAAGGAGTAGGCTGTAATCTTTACTGCAGTCTGTGCTTGAACAAAAGCAGATTTATAAAACACAATGAGCAACTGACCAGCTATTTTAGCTCCTCCCTCCTGACAGAAAACCTTCAGAACAGGCACACCATTGCTTACTTTTGTGTTTCTTCTAATCAGACCTACAAAAAAGACAACTACACTTCCAATCAAATTAATCTTTTAGAAGTAGGTTTTTGCACTATTTGATTGCTCAATCTGCCAGTGTTTATTGCCAGACTGTATCTAGGCCAACTCCTAATGATGAATATCAGTTTCTGCTTGGCCTTTGTCGCTTTAACATGACAGAGCAAATCTCCCTGTTTCCACATCCAACTATGATTCAACCGAGTCTAAATGCAGCATGAATGTCTATAAACAAAACAAATGGTCCAAATTAAACTGCTACTCTGCTGAATATGTTGCATTCAAGTGATTTACTATCACTATGCTCATGTTTGTAGTGCAATAAACAACACAAATAACTACACTCTGAAAGAGTGACAGCGAGGAACAGGAGTGACACTGGAAAAACACTGCCAAACGTAATACTTAGACTGAGCATGACCACAAATGTTATGTATACAGAGCAGGATGGTTTTACTACTCACACATTTGAGTGCGAACAAGACCAATTACTAAAACTGAGAGGAGTGACACATTTGGGCTTACCCCAAAAACGTCAATCTCAGCGTCCTTGGGCAGCAAAATCTCGCCCAGGATCGATCGCAGCTCCTAAGCTCTGAGAAGAAACAGAAAGAACGATATTTGAAACCGGGAGCTTTGTGTGGCCCTCATCCACATGTTGCAGACTCAGTGACTCCCCCGGCCCTTACTTGGCAGTGAACCACTTCAACACGCTGAAAACTCTTACGGGCTTTTTCCTTCCTTAACTGGGGCGGCAAATGTCTCCGCCTTATTCCCGACACTCCGCGTATGTGGGCTCGGACGTCATGTGAAAAGTGGAGTGAAACAGTGCTTTTGTGGTGTGAGAATTACCTAGGGCCGCGGCGAGCACAGTAGCGCTTATGGCCACAACTCAATTACTGCAATGTGAATCAGGTGGCAGCCGAGAAATCCCCTCTGCCGGACCAGCGCAGGGGACAGAGAGGCGCCTTTATTGGCCAGAAAAGCTAATGCGGTGTGTCATCTAGTCTCAGCAGAAAAGATATGCCAATAATCAGAGGGGGGAAAGTAAGGAATGTGTCACGCTACAACAGGGAGTAAATACGTGCGTGTTTACGTGATCTACGTGTGTGATCGCAGGTTTAAATTTAAAACGGGCACATGACAGTCAGATGCAAAAATAAATGGTACCTTTGTGTGGCAGAAATTAACGGAAAAGTGGTTCGACCTGCACATGCTAAAAGGGTTAGAAAGACATGACAACAATGGTAGAAAGGTGGTACGAAATGGTACGAAAGTTGCTCTATGCACCAGATTGGATTTTAAATGTATATTAATTTGTAATTGTCAATGATATGCTTGGGAAAAAATGTAATGTACCGATATTTTTTCTTTCAGAAACTCACTGCATATTAAACTAAGTCATAAGTAAATCATTACATATGGTAAATATTAACATAAATGCTTTTTCCTTAGTAATAAAAAAACGTTTCTTGACTTCCTGTAGAAAATAAACACTACCTGTTCCATGTTTTTAAGTAACATAAAAGAGTCTTAATGTGTTGTTCAGAATCAGAGTACAGATCAAGTACAGAATTAGGGATAGGGCAGAGGTGCATGCAGCTCTTGGCCAATCCGAGTGCGGCTCTTTGGCTCATTCAGAAACATTTGCTCCTCCACATGCGCTCTCTTTCTCTCTCCACAAGAGAGAGAAAATCAGACACAGTACGGACACAGTATGACAGTATACCGTAGACTGCCAATGACATCGATTAGCACTAGAGGGCTCATGCTGACTTCAGCTGCAGTCAAAAACATGATGCAGTTTCACAGATTCACCAGCAGAGGGATGTGTAGTTTGAGGAAAGAGACCCAGAGGAAGTCACATGAAGGGGAACTACAAGTGCTCTTTTGTTGACGAGCGCAGATCGGTTGTGTTTACGTGATCAGTTGCATCTAAAGGGTCGGCTTTCTGTTCAAACGGATTACAGGCAAAACATCCTGAACTAGAATGATCTTTAAAATGAAGAAAATCCTGATCCTACTGGACAAAGACTCTGAGGAGAACCACACATGCAGCTAGTCTTGATGGGCAGAAACTAAACTTCCTCTTTGAAGAGCGATCCAAAAGTGGTCAGAGTAAGTCAAACTACTGTATTTCTTCATGTTTGGAAGGTTAAATAATCTATGCCTTATGAAAGAGGCTTAATGTAATGTAATCTGCATTAGAAAGGAGAAAAAGTACTGTGCTGCCTCCTCGTCTGTAAGACGTTTAAAGAATCCTCATTGTTTTAATCATGTACATTTTTATCCTAAAGACATTTTTATTGTGGTACTTCATATTCTTTCAGCAAAAAGTTAAACAGACAAACAATAAAACTGAAGTTTGATTTAGAAAAAGGATGTTATCTCAAAAGTTTATTGTCAAACACTGAAATTTTATGAAAAAAAGTAATTTCAAATGCCTATAAAAAGGGAACAGATTAATGTATTTTCATTTTTTAATTGAAAGTAGACACTTGCAGGTCTCTTTAAAAGCCCCTTAAACCAGCATGACATAACTTCAATGTACCTTCAACATGTAATGCTACAAAAAATTCATTAAAAATCTTGTAGAAATTATTCTGTCATCTTACCTAGCCTTGGAGTCATCAAACTACAGTTTATAATGTTAAAAAAGTTATGTATTTTATTCAAAGTGTATCCTTTGTGTTCCTAAAATTGTGTGGTTTATAAAAATGTAAATAAGTATCATATCACAAGTATCATTTCTCCTCAAGAATCCACTGACAGTCCATTTGGTCTGTGTGCTTTTGTAACTCCAATATGTGCGCTTCTGTTCTGTGCAGAGCATTAAGCGAAAAGCTACGTCGGGACAGATGTTTTGTGACGAGCGTGGTAATGAGTGCGTTTTAATTGGGGCATGATCTGACAGTAGAGCGAAAAGTCCCTCCCTGCAGACCAAAGTGACCTTGATGTCATTTTACAAGCAGAGGAAGAATTTCACACTAATTGGTGAACACAAGCAACTCACGCAGACCTCATAAGTACTGCTTTAACATTATGTGTCTACCTAATGTGCCTTTTGAGCTACAGACGGCGCAATCAAGACTTTTGAAATACAATGGAGCAACGCTTGATACAGTTTTAATAGAAAACAGTTGTCTTATGTTTTTCACTGTAGCTAAATCTAGTCTGCCTGTTAAAAGCCTGTAAAACAATTTAAAAGATCATCACCATCAGCTTCAACAATTTTACGGCTAAGTAGTTATTTTGGGAAATTGCAAGAGTGCCGCAAACATTAGGCAATACGATAACTCGGGCTCATAAAGCTCTACTGGGAGTCTGGGACTAGTTACGGCGTGAACTTCAAAGGCAGTAAGAACAGTAATGCAAAGAATATTGTGTATTTGCTGAATTGTTCGTCCATATAGGCAGCAATTATAGTTCAGATTTTTTTTTTTAATCTGGCAACACTAATCAGCCTTTGACAGTAGGATTAAGTTGTTGACAATGAAAAAGGAACTTCTGAAATAGCAGATAATTGTATTTACCTCAAAGGCAATAAGAAAATAAACCGTGATATAATCGAAATGGTGATCCTCCCACATCACTCAGCGCTCGCACTAGCTGCAAGATTTTTGCCTATAATGCATGTCTTGGTTAAATTTATAGGTAATCCCTTTAGCTTCATTTACGTTTGTCTAAATCTTTGCTGTTATGAATTAGTAAACTTTGCCATTTACATCAAAAGTAAACTGTAAACTCTACACACCAAATCAGAACGCTGTGAACTGTCTGAGTTGAATAAAAACGTTGTAGTTCTCATCTGAGTTTTGGTGGTCCATTATACTGTCTGTATATAAGGTGTTTTGCATGTGAAAATACCAAGACTTAGTCCCAACATTCCTCCAGTCCCCGTTTATTCAGAAGAACCACCCCGTCCCCATGTTTGTGTTCACACAGCGACAATTTCTGAAAGTGGGTCTAAATGGCTTTAGCATGAACATCTGTTTAGTCTGGAACATTTAAATAAGTTTCGACTTTCGACTTCACATATGTACAAAATCTAATAACATCACTGAAATACACAATGAGACACAATTATTCACCGTAATACCTAGTAATAGTTAGGCTCCTATTTACAAATTAAATACATATCTTTTGGGAGTTACTGCTTTTGAAAGTTTTTCTTAAGAATAAGTAAAGTTTATCTAAATGTGAGAACATATAAAACATGTTTCCAAACAATGTTAGTGTTGTAAATGTGCTTCTGTCACCAAAAGGTTCCTGATCAGACTAGAAAATACCTGCCCCAGAGCAGGAGCTAAAAAAGTCCCTAAGGTGTGGCTCCAGTCCATAGTTCCTGCTCTGTGTGAATGCACCTAAAATGGGCACTGAAACTAAAAAAAGTACTAGGAACTGAAAAAAGTTCCTCTAGTGAGAAAAGACCTAAAGAAATAGACTATTAACACTTTGCCAAAACATATGAAAGAACTTTTAAAGATCTGCTTTCAGTCTAATTCTAAGTTAGCACATTGCTGCGGTTCCAGATGGCATTCAGTGAAAACACCAAATTAACCTTTTTATCTCCATAAATTCTATAATAATAAACCTACAAATACTGTAGCTAGACCTTAACAGTATGAGCACATTCCAAAATGCACCACATTATCAATAGTAATTTTCAGTTTAAAAAATGTCAGCTCATGAAAAAGGTACAAAATGACAGCACATCTTACATTAAATGACACTAGAGAGCAATCTTTAGTCTATTTGCAGATGTAAAATATTTCAGCTTAACAAATGTCATAACTTTCTGACATTCTTGTTCATTCAAAACTTTGGTTGACAATGAGCAGAACTCTGTGACAGACGTTTATGCTGCGAGTAGGAAGTGTGTCTGGGTGGGCAGCGGCTGGGAGTCACTACACTGATGAAAGCAGACAAGAGTCGCCAGGGGTAATCATGTCTCCATCCAAACTGATGGGAAGTCAGCACAAACTCACCTGAGGAGCACATGGACACAAATACAGAGGCGAAATGCACAAAATACTGGAGTTCAGCCAGTCCATCTGCTTTTCTAATGGATCTCAATTTACTGCACCTCCAAGACCTCGGTTCAACAAGCAGGGGACAGAGAAGAACAATACAGCACGGAGGTCGACGCACTGACATGGATTCATTTAACACCTGGATGAAGTTCTTAGAGTCTAAGATTTCAGCAGCAATACAGTTCGTTAGAGTGTTATAGGTTAGATGGGGTAAATGTTAATCTAATCTATAATTTGACATGCAGTGACATACACAGAATCAATGCACTGCTTTGTTAATTATATGCATTTGTTTTTTATTAAGGAAATACTACTGGAAACCTCAACATTAGTCTTGCATCAAGTGTCTGTGACTTGGTATGTTGAAAGTAGTGAAAAACACTGATGCAATTTGAGTATGTTTGCCATTGAACCTACTAAGTGACAGCTCTGCAGTTGAAGACACATTTTGCGTGATAAAAAGTGCTTGTTGTAGCTCAGAGCGTAGCATAGTTAGAGGACGAGCTGCCCTGCAGGGAGAGTCATGAGCTCACATTAAAACAGACACAAAGTGTTGTTTTAAGTCGCTTCTCTCCAGCTCCACAGGCAGTGCAGTGTTCTTCTCCTCTTCACTGACTGAGAGCTGGAAAGCCCCTTCAGTCACACATAGATCACATAACCTCCGCTGACACGGGACGACAGCACTCCCCATGGACAGATGCAGATTCACACACTTTGGCCAAGGCCCCGCACAGCCATTGTCCTTCAGAGTCATCCAAACAAAACAATGAGGAGGGTCACGCAAGGCCCCCTGTGGAATGGTAAATAAGCAGCGAGAGTGAGAAGGCCTGGGCCCACTGAGAGAGCACAGACTAATCCACACTGACAGTGTAATGTGGAACACCGGTGAGAAATATGATCATCATAGGGCAGGTGAATTCTGTTAATGTCCAATCTTTCAGGAACAATCTGACAGGGCCTGCAAAGAATAAATGTCAGCTGTGTGATGTACACAACAAAAACACTGATGTAAAGCAGTATGTAAATGAGTCCACTGCTGCCACACAGAGTTTTATTATCGCAGCTGTAACATTCTGCAGCTACAGCTACAAACACAAATACATATCACATACAGTGGGATTCATGAACAGGTGTAAAACAGGTTCAAGGCGGCAGAAATCACCAAGTGCAGGTGAAGCTAATTATTCATTATTGCTGATTGAGTCTTATTATAACATCAGCTTTGTTGTCATTATTCATGTGGTACAAAATTATGTTCATTCAGACTGCTCAGTGATAATAGGCGGTCCACAAAGGGCTTGGAGGGATCGCCCCGCGGCCGCGCCTCTTTCATATGTTAATAGGGAAACTGTTTTGGGTTTACTGGCCTGGTTGGAAATGATTTAGGGTGACACTGTGCTCTGAGCCTTTATGTTTGGGCTGACTGTGGGCTCATATATCACTCTGATCATTAATCAATTAGCGTCTCTGAGCCACCTGTCGGACACATCGGCGCACAAAACATTCCAGCCCTTGGGCAGTTGCTAGACGATGATCATCAGTAGCACTGCTATTACTAGCGTGGCCTGGATGCCCCGCCCTTTCCCTCTATGGTAATACCCTGATGGATTACATAATCACACCCAAACAGTGACTGCACCAACCAGGGTTCCATTCAGAGCGAGCCCATCACACTGGTTATTTTTAATGGAACTCCCCATCCAAATCAACTGGACATTATTTTACCACATGTTTGCCCTCCACTGCCACAAAGTGAAAAGACTAAGGAGAGAGCAATTGAGGGCGACCTTGAAGGACGATCAATAAGCTGATGGCTATTCAAAAGTGCTGAATGCACACCGACTACAGTGTCCCATATTGTTTTAAATGGAACGGCCTCTAGTGGTTATTGATAGTCGCTTTGTATTGATGGTGCGTCACAGCAGCCAAACACACAGAAGATGGAAAGGTGTGAGTTATCAGACAGTAACCAACAACAGAAAGAGCCAAGCAGTACTTTTGTTCACAGCGGAGGGATTTACTGCTGACTTGCAGAAGTCAACTCTCAAGTGCACTTTCAGATGCTTACAGTACACAATGGCACAGTTTCTAGCCTTTTCCTTTTAAATGAATGAATTTTCTAAACTGACGAGAAAGGTTTCATTTCACAGAAAAATAATGTATCCGGCCCAACAACATTTATAGTGAGACCAAGCAGCAGTCTTAATAACAAAGCTCCACAGTGTGTAAAGGCCATTCTGCCAACAGACAATCTCTTTCTCTCAGGCGTGCCTCTCTCTGACAATTCTCAATCCCCCTGCGCCCTCCCGAACTCTGAAAGCCTTCACACTTTTTTGTTACTTGCAGAAAAACTTGTACAAGCAGCTGAAGAGATAAAGTGGAACTAAAATTAAGGCCTAATCCGATGACTCTGAATGTGTGGACATGGAGAAAGTCGATTTGTCAAGCCTTGATTTAGCTGTATTCTTCAATTATGAGAGTAGCACTTTCACGCAGCTTAGCACTCCCGCACGCTCACTCGGTCTTCTAAGGAGTAATTTTAGAGTCATGGGACAAGGACTTGGTGTGAACATGTAATTATTGGCATGACGCTGACTTTGCAATGTGCTGCCATTATAGAGTGTCCTACCTGTGAGTGTTTCTGAAAATGACATTCAGCTTCAACTTCAAAAGACTAGAGAAAAGCTGGTTCACTGGGAGTTGTGCTAAAATCTGGGCCACTGTGTTGCAAAGTGTACTCAACACCAGAAGGCCTTTTTCATCTTTTAAATCCAACTAGTTCAGGCAAGGTGCCAGCTCCCAACATTATCAGGTGGATATTCCAGAGAACAAAAGCTCCTTTGCAAATCTTTGTGGAAAAAGGAGCAGCGGAGATACGTGCTGTGTGTATGCACAGCCGTTTTCTGTGGAATTTCAAACAAATTCATTTCAAAAGATTATTTTTCTGATAATCTCGCACAGTCTTTTATTTACTTATCTGTGCAATATGGTTCAAAAAACTAGCAGAGATATTGGAGGTACTAAGGTCAAACCAAAGCTGGGAACAAAAGCAATAGAACAGTATCAACTCTCTATAATCAAATTCCTTTACACTTTTTCAGATTTTTTTGGGAAAAAGGTAAATGTGTAGCAGTGTAATTGTATCAATAGGACAAGGAAGGAATAAAGGAACGCCACGTAAGCTGCGCAGAGACAGCTGGGAGGAGGGGGTGATGGGCAAAAGGCCAAAGCTCAACCTCTCAGGGTCAAGAGGTGATTAGTAGCATTCATCATACCTACGCTAGCTGCTAAACGAGGAGCCACGCAGCTTCCCTCACAAGCAATTGGACGCTTTCGATGTCAAAACCCAATAGTGGCAACCAGATGCCCCTGCGTTTATGACAAAGACAAATATTGGGATCGCTAAGTGGAAAAACATGGCTGGCACTGAACGACAGCAGCAGTGGATTGTTACATCATATTGACTATTTAATGAGCAAAGTCTGGATTGAATCAAGACTTTCAAAACCTGCCAATGCCAACATGCAAGCTTGTATTTCATGCCCCATGTGAGGGGCTTAAAATTGGGTTTCATTCTAAAGTGAAACAATGGTTGGAAGATGAAGAGGTTGCGACTGTGGTTAGTGGGAAAACAGAGGAGAGTAGTGTTGTAAAGGTCCTGATGAAAGCCACGCAAGGTATTCCAATGCAGACGATCCTCAAAGCCACACTGACATTCAACATGGAGCTAATGACAAAGGAGTAATTGAGCACAGGGACGCAGTTTGGCAGAGTCTTATCAGAGAGCACACGCCCCCGAGGGACCGCCCCACAGGAAAAGGAACAGGCTTTGTGCTGCTGCGGCGGTGGCGGGACAAGTGGACCAAACCGGGCCAGAGTCCAGCGGGGAATCAAACTGTGGGAAGATCATTAGGACTAAAGCATGCAACAGACATCCATCAAAGTCGGCGGCACAACATCTCCCAAAATAGCTCATTTGTTTGCAGTTTTGTAACAGAAGAACACTGGAACACACAAACACAAATTAGGAAAGATGCAAGCCTTGGTAATGAATCTGATGCTTTGTGCTGTCAGTGCTGGTAAATATGAATGTTTGCATTAAGGTTGAGTTATATTGGCAACAGTAAAACCAAAATCTTTCAAACAAGGCTAAGTAAAATATAATATAGCAATGTATAATGGAAAGGAAACAGAAGTGAAGTGAATATGTTTACATGTCAGGGCAGCCTGCCACATATGCTCAGGTGTGACAATAGGCATACCCAAAATGTCTCAATCCCTTCAAAGTTACACAACAAATACACAAAATATGAAAAGAGAAGCTAAGATTTTTTTCAAGAAATCTAGGTAGAATGATTTGTTTTTTTAACATTTTAGTGCAGTGGCAAGTACTGGTGTTGGGAAATAGTGTTCTGTCCACAGTCATTCTTCAGTTTTCTATAAGTGATATGTACTATCTACTTTTTGAGGAGACCTCATCATCTGGTTGCGAAAGCAAAGCTTAACCTCTTTAATAACTGAAGCGAGAAGAATAAATGCAATCATGTGAAAAAACTGGTCAAATCCATTTTAATGTTACTACTTTATGCAAGCACATAACAATGACGTGCAAAGATAACCTTTCTTCCTGTTAAATACAGATGTAATGCAAGTCCAGAGCCAAACACATTTGTTTAGGACATTTTTAGCCTTAGCTGTAGACAAAAAGGCCAAATTGTGTGCTGGCAACATGGCCGGGTAGAGCAGGCAGTGACCAAGAAAACGAGGAGAGTTGATGGGTATAAATGGGAGTTTGAACAGAAATCAGCCTGAACAAGAAGCCAGGCCGCACTCAGAGGAGCCTCTTGGACCTCAGTCAACACATTTCACACACGCTGGGTCTGGAAACAACACGCTGGGGGCTCCCACCTTCATTTAGATGAAAATGGACCTCCTCAAGAGGAAATAAAGCCATTTTTAACCCCCTCCCTCTCGACAAGTCAGCCTCCTGTAATGTGCCCAGTCAATGGACTGTGGGTCTATTCAACTGAAGCAGCCCACAGCACAACCATAAATAATGTAGGGCAGCTCACATGAAACTCTAATCACCATTGTGCTGTCACCCAACAGAGAAGATTGCTTGTTTAATTTACTGCGCTGCATCTGTCTCAGTTCTGGCCAATTTAGTTTCAGTTTCAATGGGCAAGGACTCCAGGTATTTATCAATATGGCTTTGTTCCAATGCTATGAATCAGTGGAGATGTAATGATCATGTATCTCTGAGTGTACAAGTGCATGTGCTCTGCTGTATAATGTGCTGCTCATGAAGCACAAACAAAAACAGACAAAACAATGGCGTCTGAGAAAAAGCCATCAGCACTCAATAAGCGGAGCTCATTACTGCCCATACACAGCCTACTTCATGACATTACTATTCCATTAGCCTGCTAGCATTTGCATATTGCTGTTACTTCTTTATAGGCGCAGTTGATCATAACTGGCAGCCATATGCTGCATGTTGCACCATATTACAGAGTTATTAAAAACACGAAAAATGGTATGTTCACATGAAATGAACTACAAACAAATACAAGCCAAAGTATGACAGTTTGTGTGTGTGTCTCCTGCATCTGCAGAGTTTTTCCCAAACTCAATAAACATGGAAAACATTTCTAATAAGCAAAATAAATAAATAAATACAAAAACAAGTTTCTATAAACTGTGACTAATGATTAATGGAAGCACTTTCAGCCTCCAGACATTAGTATGTATGTGTTTGTTTTTTGGTAAATACTTCTGGGATGATTTTGAGATAGGAGGATGTGTACTGACAGTGATGTGGTGGGATGGCTCTTCAGCTCTCTGGTATTACTGTGGTCAAGACCCATGGAGGCAGAAGCTGCAGCTCACTCGCTGCTCCGTAGAAAGCATGTGATAACAATGCTCTGAGCTGAGCTGGAGCTAGCTGCAGGAGCTACAGTGGCACTGTGGTATCATCTTTGTTCAGGACCATTATCTGGCCCCTGTGCTGTTCACTTCACACTGATAAATGTGGTCCAGCTCCTTCAGCTAATGTGCAGACAGCTGCAGCAGCAGAAGCAGCAGCAGCAGCAGCAGCAGCAGCAGCTGGATAATACACTGTCAACTGCCTCAGACGCCCACACAGGAGGCACAATGGAGAGGATTTGTTCCACTGAAATCTGTGGAAGACACTTTGCTGTGGGCTTTGCTTTGAAACTGGACATGGGGCTGCCCATGAAACTAACACATCAAGACACAATAAGGACTGAAAGAGACTTGTCAGCTCCTGAAGCAAGAAATGTGGTAATTCATTATAATTGAGACAAGTGCTGCTGGACATTTTAGTAAGAAAGTGCAAGCTTGCAAAGTGACAAGTGTTTCCCATGTGGGATTTCATGAGTTATAGAAACAGGGGAAAGTTGTTTTGGTTTTTATAAAGTAAACTAGTAAAGGTGAGCTGTGTACATGCTGACAGACACAGGTGACACTGGAGATGTGGAGAGCTGTCCATCCCTTTCCATGCCAGCTCCTGTAGGCTGAGCTCACAAAAGGACATTAACACATGTCCATCCTGTGCACGGGAAAGGAGCAGAGCAATGGAAAAACATGCCAGCAGAGAAGAGACAAACTGGTGTGTAAATTCAATTTCTAGTGACACTGTCTCAGGATCACTGTTTAGTCAAAAGACATATCATCTGTCAGAAGTAATGACTGTGTCCTGGGGAAAATGAAGAAACTAGAATGGAAAGCATTCATTAGGAGGCTGAGGGAGGTGTGTGTCTGCTCGCTGTCTCCCTGGGACAATAAATACATACACAAACCATTATTTGTGCCTTTACAAGGCTGTGGCCACTCTCCACATAACATGAGCATCGGTGCTTGTCCTATCAGTGGGATGAAGAGGTGGACCGACTGCCCAATTGGACGACTGGCAGACTGGTCTCTCACTCAGAGCTGTGGATGTACTCAGTGGAAGCAATTGATACCATTGTTTTCTGTAGAGGAGGTTGGAGAGGGATTAAGGAGCAACAATGGGGCTCTTTGAGTGAAATGTCAGCCATCACACTGGGGGACTGTCCGACTGGGCGCAGGCCCTTCTTTAAACGCCAAGGTACAAACTGAGAGTGGAAAATAGTATGAAGCTTGTGAAGAGGGCAATGAAACTCTGCAACCAGGGCCACAGTGTTTCCAGGCCAAGTGGTGGGAACAGGGCAGATGAAATCAAACAGGAGCTAACAGGATGGGAGCTTCTGTAATGAACATCATGTGCTTGAGCTTGCACGAGAAACACAAGGCTTGTGATTTATGTTTGGTTGGTCTAATTGGAGTGGTGCAAATTAGTCATAAAACAAGCGCAAAACCTGCACAAATATTTCCCAAATACAGTTTTCAGATCAGTGAGTAGGATAAAAGGTTATAGGTCTTTAGCTCAAACTCATTAAGAGAGAAGCAAACGTGCCCTGATTCTTGAGGCAAATTAACATCAAGAACCTAAAATACCTCAACCAATGATCCATTCTGGGCCGTGTTATTATTACTAGAATAAGAGTCTGTTTTTTCTTTCTTTGTAGGCTTTGATAACCCCCTTGGCATTGAGCCTCTTTCAAAGTCTCACTTTGAAGGCTGGAGGTGCATACAAATAGTGAGTGCCCTGCCGCTTTAAGGCCGTGGATGAAACCGAGTTATTCTGCCGCTCTGACCTAATTGTTCTCTCTCTGCGCCGACAGGAACACTGGGAGCTGTGCACTCTGACACGTAAAGATTATTTAATACCATCAAAGCCATAAAAGGAGAAATAAAAGGAGCAAATTAACCCCCTCCGCGCCTGACAAGAGAGTGTAGAAGAAGTGTGAGGGGTAATCAGTATGCACGAGTGAATCTGGCCGACTGCTGCCGATGGAGGAGACATCACAACATCACAGCACTCTTCTTTCCCAAAAAATCTGCTTTCTCTCTCTCTCTCCTGGTACCAGCCCCCATCCTGCTGCTCGGCTGGTTTTTCCCACACTCGCCCAGCTCCCTGAGGCAATGTCGACGTCAGTGGGCACTAAAGCCAAACCACTGTAATATCCCAAATTTATTTTTGACTGTTTCATTAACAAAAAAATGCAACAGAGCACAAGCGTTTTCTTTTATGCACTGTTTTCAAGGACCAACAGGGGTCAAATAAGTACTCAGCATGTCGTAAAAGAACTTTTTTGAAATTTGAGTGTTTCAGAATTAACTTTAAGCTCCACTAACTAAAAAGACACATACGATGCAAGAGTGGCATTCTTGAGCTGTTAGAAATTGCTCTTTCATGATGAATCCAGTTTAAAAGTTCTTTTCTCAACGAGTGTCAGAATCTGAAAATGTTTAATATAAACTTAGTGGTCAGGGATACTTGGTAGGTGAAAAGAAGGATTTTCTGAGCACTGGAGCATCAGCTGCAGGACAATACAAGAGTATTCAAACATACGTAAATCATACCAAATACAAATTTGAGTCAACTGATGATAAGAGATAATATCAATTCAAAATAAAAAAAAATAAAAAAAATAGGTCCCCCTTATCAACCAGAAACATAACCAATGCTTTAGAATATATTTTTTAACTAAGATAGAGAAATAACAGCAGTACTTTTCATATATTTTTAACTAAGATAGAGAAAAAACAGCAGTACTTTTCATAATACATACAATTTCTTTTTCCGCAAACTGCTTCTATTACATACTATATAGGATGTTGCCAGATTGGGCAGCTTCCCACCCAGTTAACTGCTTCCAAAGCAAAAAAAAAAAAGCATTGGGTGGGTGCATATATTTTGGGCTAGTTTTAAATTTCTCATACGGGACTTTTAAAATAAAAATACATTGTATTATTCATAAATATCTGTGTATTTCCCTTGATTGTTGAGTAAAATGCATGTATTGAATACTGTACAAATGGTTTTAGCTTATAACAGTGACACTTACTGTGATAGTTGTCAGTCAAAAGTTTAACTGACCTCTGGACAAAAATAATAAAACACAGACACCTCCACGCTGTGTCTTACTGAAAATGTCATTTCAGTATTTTTCTGCTGCTATAGAGTTATGGGCCTGTATACAGTATTGTGTATGTGTTAATCTGTGGTGTGTGCAGTCTCTTTGTTTCTGCTTTTGTCAATGCAACAATGGACGTGATATTAAATAGCACTAGAGAGTTTTTCATTTGGGCTGTTTTTACAAATTTATGAAGACTTTGGGCTTGAAAATGTCACTACAATCTGGCAACACTGCTCTTAAAGAGACAAAAATACTGTACGTCATTCCACAAATACTGTATATTTTAGTCAACATTGCTAACTGTCCAAAAACTAACATCGAAGTAATTACGAAAACGAACTTCAAAGGCTCTTTACTTACACTTAAATCAACATAGTGTGAGAGTGGTGGTTTGAGAGGGAAATGTACACTGAGATATGATTGCAGTCAAAACACTGACGTGAGTGGGTGAAACGGGGCCGATGTGTTTACCATTAGGCGAGTGCTGGATGACACCTCCCTGCTGTCCTGTCACCCAAAGGCCACAGCACTCCACTCTACACCTTGTACACGCCGCATAAAGCTCGCAGTACAGTTGAAAGTGATAAGTGGAAGTAAGACAAACTTAGCGTGTGAGCAGCGACGTCCCCGGGCCAAGGGAAAATTGAGAGGCGCGCTGAATCAAAGCCACATGAATCTTTGTGAGGGTTAGTTTGGGCTTTTATCCCACTGCCGACCGCACCAAATCTATTTAAGCCAAGGCAAACTAGAACACTCGAAAACAACCAGTGTCCACACAGGGGATGTATTCTACCAACATGCAGAAAATTCTACTAAAACATGCTGCAACTATGAATGTTTCTTTGAGGCATTTAAGTAATATTCATAAACAAACAGACGGATACAGGAGAATCAAACTCAAAATAAATCTTCTTCTCTTCTCTAAGAAAATAATCCACGTTGTACTTTGCTCTGACAAAAGATAAACTGAGTAAAGCCGTAAATAAAAGCTTAAGCGACGATTGGGTATGAATGAAAAATGCAATATGAGCAGCAACACCAGAGAAACTAAGTGTCTTTCCAAAAACTGTATCGTTTGAATGTGTTTAATTGTATTATAGGGAGTATGAACAGACAAATGCAAGTGTGTGAACAGAGCTGTGTTTGTTCTTACTCCAGGTCTAGTTAGTCTTGGTGCTGTAGTCCTATTTTAGATCTGCTTTAGCCCTAGTAAAACTGCTCTAGCCCTAAAGCTGCTATGGTCAGCTATAGTTCCAAGTCTGCTTTCTGGGTTGACACTGGCCTATTGCTTTACAGCTCAAATCACACCCTTTCATTTCTCAAGTAAATGTGGATTTTGTTCCATTGCTGTAGTAATTATTGTGACAGGTTATTTATATCTAAGATGATTAAGAAAAAGGCCCATTCATGATTGATTCAATCCGATTGTTTAAATGATTAGACAGTGTTTGTTGATATGATTACATTTCACAAACAAAGTGTGACAGAAAATACTCCACACTAACTATTTATGACTTTTATGTACTAGATATGAACAGAATAGATTGAAGGTCATATAGACACATTTTCTAACTATATTACAACATAGTTGCATCACCAACAATACACCTGAAGTTGTGTTTTATTTTTCTACTTTATTTGCTTAGAGAGACTGCAGAGTGTAAGTTCCCTTTGAATGTAGAGAGTGAAAAGATAAAATGAAATATGTGACAGGTCTCACAGGAATAAACAGCTGTAAATGTATTCGACAAATGTAAACAAACACCCTACAGTATATATTTCCAAATCAAGGAAATAAATGAGCACAAGGAACAGTCTTCCAAGGTACAATCAATAATCACAATTACTTGATTACACATTTTTGTAGACAATTACATTTCCATTAATTGCACAGCCCTGTCACAAGATGAAATTGGATGTTTTTAGTTCAAAAAGATAACTCAACATAAAATTTGGTTGTTAAAAAAAAAGTATAAATAAAACAAAACACAACTCCAGGCAAGTTTCTGATGAGGAAACCACATTATAACATAGATACAAATAGGCATAAAATTGACCATTTGCGCTAAAAGATCTTCTTGTCACTTTATGACTGGCTTTTATTTAGAAAGGACAAAAAAAAAACAGAAACTACTGTATGTGCCACTGCTTCCGTTTTGTGTTACAGCGGGAAACGTGACAAATAAAGTCCTCAAAAACAGCCACGACTGACTCACAACCACATGGTTTAAAAAGACGGACCAGGGGAAAAAAATAGTTCTTTTGATTGTCATTCACACTTGACTTTACAATGTGCAGAGGAAAAAAAGGCCGTGGTATGGGGGCCTGTGTGTGTGTGTGTGTACCACAGCGTCCGCTACCATGACATATTTAGTAGCATGTGAAACCAAAGCGTGCAAGGCCTTTGACTGGCACTGTTCACATGTGGAGGCAAACAACTTCCTCTTGATGCTTGTAACAGAGAGTTTGACATAAGACTGCATGTGCTACATTACAAACTAATACAGCGGTGGAAAAATGTGCACTGTGGTGAAAGACAAATAGGCTTTTTGATAAATGCAACAAGAACGTCTGCATTAATATGAAAAAAGCATAATGTCAGTCTTGAAGATAATGGAACATCTTCGTCATGTAATCTGTATTCTGCCCCATTTGAACAACCACAAAGTTGGCATCTCGTAATAAATGTGCTTTTTCAATTTGCGGTGAGTTTAAGAAAAAACACAAGCTACATTTGACTCAGTCTCGTCACTCCTCCTGAAAACCAAAATAGCACACTAAGCACAAAACGAAACATGACAGGGTGAGAAAATCCTCCACCACACCAAATTTCTCACTCAGCTGAATGCCCTCAAATGCATCGTGCTCTGAATGTCGCAGGTTGTCACAGAAAAGGGCATCTACTTTTCCCTCCGTGGCCCACATTAAAGAGAAAATGTGCCCACACAGCCATCTCAGCGGAGGGGCGTCTTTAAACTATCATCAAGTATCATTGAGCAAATTACACACCCTCAAACGCACAATGCAGCTCTGTTTTTAAAAGTGGATGGCTCAAATTAGAAGTAAACATCTCTAAAGTACTTGTCACCGCTTTAAATGGAAGGATAATAAGCAGTGCAATCTGTGGTTTTACTAGACAGCCTTAAAGTTTTACAAGGTAACACTGCTGTTCTGATGCTGCAGGGGATGTAATTCTAAAATTATAACACAAAGTTGGCATTTTATTTGCACTGATGCAGACACCTCAAATTGTTGACAAGGCTTCATTAACAGTGGTAGCAAATTAGGGGGCAAAGCTGTCACCTACTAAGGCTGCTTCTTTGGCTCTAAAACGCTCTGGTCCCTGTGTAGTGTCATCAGGTTTCAGCTCAACACTGGAGCTTATGTGAAGAATGCAGGCTGTGGCAGCCTCTGTGTGAGCTGCCTGAACACACGCACAGCTGAACAGAGGAAGTAGAGCCTGATAATCACTACCAGCAACACTACATCCAAATGAACTAAGTTTACTTTACAGTGCCAGCAAGAAACGCTCAATTGAAACAAGTAGACATAGCTATGCGAGCTTTGTGCAAGGTCTACACGTTTCCCTGTTTAGACTATGAACGAAAGAGTGCGTCTCTAGAGATAACCGGCTATTAAGTCTATTTATCGGCACTTTTCAGCGGTTCAAAGGTGGCTGGATAGCAGACTGTTTGTATAATTGACATAAAGAAACACTCGTCGCTGATAACGTGTCTCTGTGATAGGGTTTTGTACAAGCTGCCCCAACAGGCACCACGGGACACGATGTCACTATAATGAGCCCATTCTGGTGTTTAAGACTGAGAAAACCACACAAACACAGGTCTAACTACGTTACTACTAGTAAAATACAATAAATGTATCGCATGAACCCAATTCTAGTGCGTCATTTGACATCCTCAGGCGAATAGGTTAGGCGTCTTTGACACGATATTCCGATCGGTCTTGTTAAAGCCAATTAGTGTGCACATGCTGTCAAATGTTGACAGGCTGTCATGACAAGTGCAAAGGAATACCTGGACCTGTTGACTCCTCCTCCGGGAGCTCTCTCGGGCTTTTGCTGCTGAAGTTCAGCGGGCGCAGCTGGAACACTCCGTTGCGCGACTCTTTCAAAAGTTTCCAGTTGTCCCTCAAATGTCCGGACAGTGACACCCTCCGCTGTGTGGTGAAGAATTATGTTCCTGGAAAAGCACAGGTAAAACGACGACGATCCGCTGTCACACAAAAAGACAAGTTTGGCACTGCTTTCGCGCAGGCAACCATTGCAGTCACGTTCTCTGGCTGTGAAATCCCAACCACCAGCTCTGGCCACGCCCCTTTCCTTTTATGGGGAGCAGCCCTCAAAAGTGGGACGTTCCCGCTCTCTCCTCCAGATGTGCCTCAAATCAGTCCAAATCAAAGAAAGCAAGCAAAAGCTCCCTGTACTTTATTATTTTCCCCCCAACTATGTTTCAGTTATTGTATCCAGCTGAATGACTTGATAAAAGCTGCATTGTAAAATAAAACATATAGGCTACAAGAGATTAACAACAAATGGGCTTGCATGAACACTTTGCAAATGAACTCATTTGTTGTAACTCACAGTCATACAAATAGTACTGTACATTAATAAGGGTACAAGAACAACATTATGCAGAGTGGCTTATGCAGGTGTACCAGAGATTTTAGAGGTTTAAACATCAATGCTATGTCTATAACAACACTATGCCATAACAAAGCATCCATTTTATGAGAGGCTTATGGTTTAATTAATTATGTCTTTTTGCTTTAAAATTTAAAGCAGGCAGCAGCCTCTGCACACCTCAGTGCGTGACTCCACTCACTCAGTGTTGAGAAAACAGTTAGACTGTTTCAATATTCTCTTTGCTATATAGCTGGGCGGATTTGCGTGCCATGACTTTCATAAACACTTGATCAGACTTGATATCTGACTGAAAAAAATATATCTGTATATTTGTGCCTTAATAAATATTGAATCTGTAAGATTGCACTGGACAATTATATCAGTTTGTGAATTTAGCATTGGAAATGTGAAACATTAGCAACAAAATTAAAGTCAAAACAAAAACACAAGTATTTGAAATTCAAAATATAGATTAGTTGTAGTCTAATGGGGAATTCCAGTGTTGCAACCAGTTCAAAAACAGAGGGAAAATAGAAACTAAGACTATAAGCTGAGCACAGTGCAATATTAGACAGAATTAAGTGACATCAACATACTATAGTATTATGTATAGACTATGATTATCAGCAACTGCAACATAAGGACAGGAGAAATAGCCAGTGAATAAATATAAAATAACGTGTTTATCGTAGATATGACTATGTTTATGTTCAGAGCAGCACGTGATAAGAACAAAGAGCAGTGGATAAATAATATCAGGTAGTAATGTAATGCTAAGACATGAGTAAACAAACAAAAAAAAGTCTACTTGCATCTGTGCCTTTGATGCATTTGAAAGGCATATACGTATTATAATATTGCTCTGCTGAGTTTAAGAAGAATCAGGTCCACTGCTACCTCTCACACGCTGCTCCACTGGATAGCTTTCCGCCCCAGAAAGCAAACCTTAGTGACAGGTGGTACATTTGAAACCACTTGTCCCATATGATTGGACAAAAGGGCCACGAGACAGTTGGTGACAGACTCCTGCCTCCATCTTTCCCCTCAGAGCACTGTCACGGCTACAGAGAAAGTGTGAGCGACAATATCTCTCCCCTGCCTGCCTCCCCCGCTGGCTTCAGAGCTTTCTCAACCCAAAGCCGTGAGTGGCACTAAGCTATGTCAGTTGTCACACATCAGCACACTGGTGAGGAATGCTGCGCTGGGGCGGATGGTTTGGTTGTGACATGGGACGCACAGGCATGCAAGTTACCGTGGGTCGTGTGACTCGTCCAAACGCTAAAAGTATGTACAGCTAGAGTGGCCAGCGTCAGAGGAGAATGGCTGGAGATGGAGCTGTCTAATTTCAGCGGAGGGTGACAGGTGGAAGTGGGGCCCTGCGTCATGTAAATAGCCTTTGCTGGACTGCAGTGTTGGGATTCAAGTTGTATGTATTTGTCATAGCTCCGTGTTGTCTTTAAGGCCACAGGGGTCTCCTTATCTCAGCTGCATCCTTTACTTGTAGCTACACTAAGCTATAGAGCCGTTGAATCTTAATGGGTTCTGAGAAGAGCTTCCCTCTAGTTGAATATAAAGTGCATGTATACAGTAGCTATAGGGCATATTGAGCTTAGACAACCGAACCATGTGATGCCTGTTCTGCTCAATACTTTACAGAGCTTTGAAATGTATGCAGAAGCTGGATTTGTAAAACTAAACTACACAGAGTCTAGCCGCCGCTGAGAAATGGAAAATGTGAATTTGGTCATGCCTTGGTGATCCATGGTTCTTAATGTTCCCATTCTAGTCCTGAGCAGCATCATGGCGTGACTAAGACTGAAAGAGGAGCCAGTCGTTGACATGACAGACTATGTGCAGAACGCATACACAGACGTTTCTCTTGTACAAAATAGACTAGATAAATGCATGAGATGACAGTCAGGGTTAGCATGGCAGACTTGTCTTTAATTACTGTGTTGTAGTCAGGCATACCACATTTATGCTGTCATTTAATCAAAACTAATAATTGTAAACTGTACAAGAATGTGTTATGTGTTTATAATTATGGAACTCAACAGTGACCGCCCACTTTCTGGTTCCAAAAGTACAGATTCAAATTATAAATCTTTATAGGGATTCAAAAAGAGAAATGTAAGAGTTTGAAACATTGTCAGGAAGTTATTACACGTTTTGCAAATTTAAAATTGTGTTTGAACTGAAAACAACCACAATATATATTTATTTATTTATTTGTTTGTTTGTTTGTTTGTTTGTTTGTTTGTTTGTTTGGTAGGTACTGTAAGGTCAAAGAGTATACATCTTGTAATAGTAAACAAATTGTTTTTGTGATATTGAATGTGCTATTGATTAAAAAAAGAAATCTTTAAAAATACAAACTGATCACACTTGCTGCATGTTCAGTTTATCTTGGACTTGACATGTACATGTTTTTGGAGAGTACATGGTATGCAAATGCACATAATTATATATTGAATGTGGTTTCTGTGATAAATGCTGTGGGCTGGTATTTGCGTGTGGTATTGTTACAGGACTAGTGCAGTGTCTCTCACATTTCACTTTACAAGGCACCCCCTGAACTCTTAGCAGGTGCTGTGTTTCCTGCCTCAGTGGTTAACATTAGCCACCATGATCAATACTTTTATCCCCTGGGTGAGACCCTATTCCTGCTGGCAGAACTGGCCACATGCAAAGCCAAAAATAAATAGATAAATAAATGGTTTCACATGGAGATGCTTTTTACTGTCCTGCTTGTCACCCGCTGCCAGGAGAGACGTCTCCGGTGCCCTAAATGTCAGAAGACAATTACAGCCAGGCCAGCTAATACAGCGGGGCAACATGAGAGCCGGTGGGCCTGACGTCAGCATGGCCAGTGGTCTGCAAGTCCTTTATTGGGTATAGATTTGAAAGGGATCTTCAGAGTGAGCAGACTGGAGCTCGAGCATAGCAAAAGTGCCAAGGCTTAGTGGTCAATCACAATCCTATACAGTCTCCTGGCTTTTAATTCCTCCAGCCTGCCTTGGCCTGCCTTAGACCACATATTTATTTGAATATACCAGCAGCCAACCATTCATCACTACATAAGTCCCCTTTATTAGCTTGTCATCTGTAGTCAGTTTTAATGGAGAGTCAGACGGCTTCTATAGCAAAGCATTTCAGGTCAAAATAGTCCTTTGAAGTACGTTTTTTGTGGTCAAAGACTGTATTAAAAGGCCACAACTGTAACATTGTGAAGAATAAAGAGGAAAATGAGTTAAAAGGGAAGAAAAAAAACTGATGAGATGTTATCGGTTGCATGGAAACGGTTAACCAAACCCCCAAAAACTCCTTTGAACAGCAAATGGCTGTTAAAAAAAACGACTTTCTCTGCACCATCGCAAAGTCGCAAAGTAACTTCTGTAACACGTGCAAAACGCTACAGTTATAGGTCCACTCTGCACTCCTTAATCTCACCTGCATGAGAGAAAACCCATTATACACTTTAATTTTCTCCTTCTCATTTTTTCCCCTCCTGGCTCAAAAAAAAAAAAAAAAAAAAGAGATGATTTTTCAAACCTCTGACAGCCGAGCCTTTCGCAGGATTTAGTCCATCTGAAAACATGTGGTAAGCCTTGTGGAATGTTTCAAATGACTCCCAGATGTGGGCTGTAGACAGGTTTAACCCATTCTCATCCATGGTCCTGAACCGGAGGTATGAAGCGAACCCACTACAGTAGACTTTTGAGTGTTATCGCACAAAACACTTTATGCCTCTCCGTCGAGTTCTGTTACTTTCAAAGCATTAGGGCGCACTGAACTGTGACTTAATGTAATTTGCACTAAAGCTAAAAATGGAGGTTCTCTTATGCTGCATTAGCCAAGAATAAAGAATGCACGAAAGCTGCTTTTTTCCAGATGACTCAGCAATCGCATGGAGACCTGACACAGTTAATAAATTCACCTTTAGAGACTACTCATATTTTGGGCATGGTCTTTTCCCCCCTTGCGCAGGAAAGTCGATAGCCACAATGAATCATCTGTGTTTACATGTGATGAGTTATGAAGCATGTTGTCGTAGTAACACTCCCAAAAATGGCGGTTGTGATGGTTTTTGCGGAGCAGCTAGTCGACTAAACGGGGTGGAGAGAGCGCGCCTCTTGATATCCTATGAGCAACAAACTCAAGTGACCCCTTCTGTATTTGTCCCTCCTTCTCTTTCTCTCTCCTCTGTACTCGCTTCTCCCCTCCCTCGCTCTTTCTCTCACCAGCTTAGCCAACTGTGAAGCGCTTGTCCAACACACCCGTCAGTCTGCCAGCCAGCGTGTTGGCCTTCCTCCCATTATACGCAATCACAACAGACAGAGAGGGAACATGCAGGCAGCAGATAGAATTGCAGCAGTACTAAGGGGCAGGGAGCTCTGGCAAAATATGTATGTGCAACGAAACAAAATGAAGAGAGAGGGAAGCCGCTGGGGAAGAAGAGATAGTTTTATACTCAGGGCTCTTAGCTGAATACCAAAGCTCGCAGGCAGGGAAGGATGCACATGTGGAAGCACCGCAACCACCCCTTCCCCTTTACTCCCCCCATCCTTCCCCACAAGCCTACCCATAGGAAAGACCATCGTTTTTAAAAGAAGCACAAACAACTGCCAAGTTTAAACTGAAGGGCAATGGGCTGTTTTGTAAGTAAAGCTTAATGTTAATCCCAGTCCCTTGTAGACCATTATGGAAGAAAACTTGTGGTTTTTGATCTCAAGAGAGATATTTTTGTTAACGTTCTTGTCATGAAATACTTCCAGTTTTATTGCAATCTCGTGTGCAAAAGATACTATGTGATCATTTTGTTCTCGAACATCAGAGTTCTCACGGGAGCAGCGTTTTATGTTTTGTCCATCTTTTGAGTCTTGCGTGACTTCTATATATGTCCAGTTTGACTTCTTGAAGTTGGTCAGTGTTTACAAAGCTCTCCAAACAAATTCTTAGTCAATGTATTTTTAGATATTATCAGATGTTGGGGTAATTGAAGCATACTCAAAGTTTAGTTTGTTTTTTCCTAAATCAGACAGAAATTTCATCAAATTGGGCATGTTTAGTTCCAAATTATTATGCAAAAAGATAAAATTACTTGCAATGTGAAGGAAAAAAAAGATCCGAGATGTACTGTGTTCCTGTTATTATATTCGGATATATTATAATCAGATATATTATATCCGGATTTGCATATTTACAAACCTGAACAGGGAAACACAGCAGTTGAACATATTACACGTGTCTTGTCTTTTTAAACGAATGGTGTGCATGCACAAAAACAAATTTCACAATTTAGTCCAAGTTACTGCATCTGCAAGAGCATTGTCCAAGTTTTTCTTTTAAAAGGCAAGCCATGTTGTTTACTTATCTTATTTTACATCAGACCAATAAATATGAAAAACTGTGAGATGTCAATGCACCCATTTGTCCATATGGCATCAGTAATCAACTAAGTGAACATGCTTTTCCACTCCATGTAAAATGCTTTGAACAGTTTACCTCCTCGTGTTGAGTCATGTGACGCTCCACAACTCCTGCCGTTCCCTCCATTTTGGATCACCAGGGTGCCCATCTCGAACATGTTCTCCTCCCAGCATCTCATCAGAGGATACCCAGAGAGTATGGCCGTTTAATTAGACCGCCTGTGAAAATAATGGTGCATTAATGACATTTCTATGGAGGCCAATGAGCTGGAACAACAGGAGGAAAGACCAAATCACAAATCAATTCCAACAAATGTAATTAAGACTTAATTAGCCTCTGGGGTGTCACTGGGACACCATGGAGGGGATGATACGACGGAAGAGCAGAAGTAAAATTCAGTGAAAGTGACTGGGATCGTCATGGGTCATGAAAATGGTGTCCTCTTCTCACATAATGAGCACTTCTGGAGCCTGCTGCATGTAAAACAGTCGCCCGAGCCATGCTACATTTATTAGCTGTCGCACTTTCACATCACTTGATTTATCAGATGAAAGCATTGATTAAAAGCCATAAGAAATCATTGCTTCTGTATGCTAACACTGTGGTGGCGCGTGCCTGGCTTGATTTAAGGGCAATACTTCCAGCGTGGAGCCACACAGACAGAGCCGGCTAGAGAAGTGCTAATTCTCTATAAAAACAGCAGTGTGTACGGTTAAGCCCAGCAACATTTTGGTGTTAAAAAGAAAAGAGGGGGGTGCGAAAACAACATGGAGAGAAGAGAGAGAAAAAAGAAAATGCAAAACCGCAGGGAGGCTTGGAGAGTGCTGGCCTGCCTCACTGGCTGCCAGATCACACAAACACAGACTTCTGCGCCAATAAATGAGCTTCATAAACTGCAATTAAAACCCTGGGCACTAATTTAGTGGAAATGGCAGCCTGTAAAAAGCAACGAGTGTTAGAGAAAGAAGAGAGAGAAAACAGAAAAAAGGCTTTGCACTTTGGGGTAGAAGTGATTTTTGTCTTAATGCAAAACACACTTTTTCAAGTTTGCGCCGCACACATGCAAAAACCCTGGCAGGGGGAGTTACATGTTGTTATGCAAGGGAGTTCTCTGAGCACTTTTAAGAAATAATATCTTTAATAAACAGTTTTGAGTGTCGCAGAAGTAGACGGAAAATACGGTCTTTTTCCAGCCATTTCAAACACACCTAGCCACACACGGCGGCAGGTCTGTCATTTGAAACTCAATGGATAAAGGTGATGGGAGACTTATGTCCTGCTGTTGATGGTCTGGGTCAAAAAGACTTTAGAATGAGGTGTGATTGTATTGATAAATCGGCCCACACACGATTCGACGTATAGTGGGAAGCTGAACGTAAACATCTCATGCCCCTTGGAGGACAACGTGATCTATAAGGTTAAATAGAAATGAGTGGACTTGTCACGCAATGCTGGATCACTTTTGAATAAAGCTGTAAAGAGTGACTAGAACTGGAAAATGCATCCGTGTGAATCCCCAGCACAGGATGGGTGGGTTCGGCACCTTTTCCTGGTTAAGATTACTGCCTGGGATTATCTGACCTTGAGACAGCTCGAGGGCTTGAAATCAGAAGTAATAGTTTTGGTAATTCAAGTAAAATTGAAAAAAAAAAGTGTTATTTACATTGCATTGATTTGAATGCAATTATTATTGTTGACAGCTTTAATGAATGGCAAAATACTGAAATATTATAATGCTGAAGTATGTTCTCAAAGTGTAATTTTAAAGTGAATATGCCAAACTTACTTTTATGAGCAACTAAGGATTTTGATGTCAGATTTCATAAACATGAATTATATGTTTCCAAAGATACAAGGTCAACAAGTCCAAATATGCTATTATTTTGACTGAAAGTCACTGTAATTCTGAGTTATTCTTAATTAAAAAAGCAATGGACATGATGTCCCTTTGTTGATGTTTACATTTATTATCCAATCAGAAAGCACAATGAGGCTCACATGACACTCTCGTTTGGGTTGCCAGTTTTGGTTTCTTAGAACCTGAAGTTAATTTTGAACCATGAGTCAGTAACATTTTTGAGTTTGAACTGATGTTGCACCAGGACACAGACACAACTGTCTGTGATAGGCTCATGCACTTGTTTCCACACAGTTCTCATTAGGCTCCTCCCACATTGTGTTAAAAAGCAATATTTGGGAACAAACCATGACAAAGAGTCAGGTGTCTGGGAAAGTGACTTTCTGGTTATTACCCATGATTCATAGCCAATCTTGTTCCTGATTGGTCAACAGCTTCTCCAATGTATGGGCCATTTCACAATCTGGCAACCCAAGTTCATTTGTTATTGTAATACATTTTTAAAACCATTAGTTGTGCATCTTACATACGGTTCCTTTAAGTATTGCTGCAATAGAGTTTTCTTAGTATCAAGCTGTATTTGGATCGATCCGTGCATCGTCTTGCGACTAAGACTCAAGTTCTCAGAGAAGTCCTGTTTTTGTCTTCCCTGTATCTCCACCCACATCCCTGTAATTAGATAAACAATTTAAAGAAATTAAAGGACAAATATGAAGCATTTTTGCATTGCTTCTGGCCTTCAAACATGCTCCAGAGCACCCCCATTTTGTCCACGTTTTCCACAACAGGAATTGAGTTAGCGCTACAGCTACTAGCTGCAAAGGAAATGACTCAGGGGAAACAATCAGACCAATCTTGCTTGATTTGCTAATGCTGAAGAAATGTTTCAAACGAATCTGGGTGATTTAAAGACCTAAACAATGCAGAAGCCACTTGGGACATTCAGAACAGTCATCTCACAGTCAAAACTTAATTTGACTGTGAGATGCTAAAAGCAAACCCTAATTTATTATACATTGAAGCTCAATAACTACCTACTGTATGTCTCCTTTAATTTCACACAAGTTAATTAATGCAATAGCAGCCAGTAAAGTCAAGAAAAAAAAATCTAACTTATCATTTATTTCTGTTTTTTCTTACAGTTTCCACATGTTTTCCTCATACTGCACACGCCTACAGAGCCAGCAGCAGTAAAGGTAAATAAAAAGACAGACTGTCCTCAAATAAAGAGATGTCCCATGTCAAATATTTACTTGGAAACAACTGGCCCCTGAGTCTTTTGATTAGAATTTATTTAGTTAACCCTCCGCAACATGTATTGACATATATGCCAGATTCCAAACTGTACAGCCTGAAGACATCTGCATGCACATCCTGTTCATTGGGTGTGACACATAAAGGAACAGCGAAGTGACGCCCTGTCCGCCATGTTGCCTTTTTTAATTGCTTATTGATTAGCGTGGCGCGGTGTGACAAAAACCAGGAGGAACAACCTGAAAGTGATGAGAGTGGAGAGGTGAGACGCATGACTGGAGCGGACTGATGTGATCGAGGAGAAACTCAGCTGGAGAGTAAGTAACATTTTAAAAGGAAAGTCCGCGGCCATTCACAGAGGGGGTCCCACTAAGTGACTTGGAGTTTACAAGATTTTTAACTTGCCAAGTCTCTAATCTCTAGAGTTTATTTGTTTTGTTCAATATCTGATAAAAACAATTATTAGATTGCAAGCCACTAAAACAAATTTAAAGTTAAACTAGCTTCAGTTTTTGAAGAGAAATCAAAACCCCAAATATGTCAAATCTGTTATCGTTCAGGCCTCAGTTGTAAACATCACCTATACTGCTCCTGATGTTTACCAGAAAAGTAAATGATTGCTTTTCTTTTGTGCAAAACATGTTCACACTTTTGATAAGAGCCTGCTAGTCTAAAACTACAGCATTCCAGTTTCACAAAGAGTAATTTGTTTTTGCTCCAAAGAGTTCTGAAACAGTTTCGGTTTGAATTTTAGTCAGGTGTTTAAGGGAAAATAGGCTGTAATGATACGGGGTTTGGAGAGATTGTAGATTCTGTTGCCATACCTGTTATTGTATGAGAAGAAACAGGAGGCACAGCACAATTGTAATTTAAAATAATGTAAAAACAAAGCCAACACAACATGGCTGCTGAACTGGATGTTAATTGCAATATACATCAACAGGTACAGTACTAGTCTTACTTATACCTTGACCCAGTGATGTCTGTTTTGGGATGGGCAACAGAATATTACAACAGTTTTAATTACACTAACTGTATTTAATTGTGGGCAATAGCAAAAAACAACTTTAGTAACGGATGTTTGAGGTTTTGTCACCATGTTGTCAGATCGCTATGATCTGCTCAGGGTTTCCTGTGTAGGTTACTGAGAGTGCCCTTAACCTGACTTTTGCAGTCAAAAGTTAACTCTCCAAGGCAACCTTCTTTTCGTGTTGTAACTATGAGATCTAAAGATTTTCATTCCTGCACTATTTTAATAAGATTTTTCATATCAGATGTCGTTTTGTTAAGTCAAGAGCCTTGAAGGACACTTGAATGAAAAAATGCAACTTTGCTAATGAATTCAGTTTTTTTCATAGGCCAATATTTTCACTTTACGGTAAAGCAAGAAAGTTCTCATTTTGTGGCATACAAAAAGGAAGCAATGCCACAACTGAATACTTTTTCTCAGGGACACAAACTGAAAGTTAAGTGAGACAGAGACAGGGTAGACCACAATTCTCCAACGTCTCAGAGAGAGGTCTGTGATGAAGGGAACCAAATGAGACTCAAAGAAAGACTGGTTTCCACTGATCTCTCTCAGACATGATTAGAGAGGTGCGGCTGGATGATGTTAATGGAGCATGGCTGGAGCTTAGGGTTTGTTCAGGCATTCAGAACGACCAGATCTGTTAAAGGAGTAGAGGGAGCAAGTTTAATACTGTATGTGTTAATAAAATAAAAACAAGAACAACCCTCGACAAACTCTGATTCTGATTTATTTGACCCCATCTCTTTTTGAGTGTGACACCCTGCTCTTGGACTTGAGATTTAAACATCATAAAAGACAACACTGAAATATCTGTATTTGTTTGAATTCTGAAATTTCAGCTCTATTTGGAATATCTTCTTGTTATTGGTTTGTCATCTACTTAAACAACATTTAACAAAAGCTAATTGATATATTTTGGACAATCAATTCACAGAAAGGGTTAGGATTCTCAGAAAACGAAAGGAAAAAAAAGTTATTAACAAGCTTCAAAGCTCTACAGTACATTTTGATCAATTTGTCGCTTTTGAAAACCTTTTCCTTCATAATCATTTAAAAACACACTAATGCAACACATTTTCTTAAAGCTCATTGTTCTAAGTCTGGTGTTTATGTGAGAATCACCAGTTGAAGAGAAACATCTGGAAATTAGGAAGCGCTTATTATCCGACGCACAATAACTGATGGAGCGCCACTGAGGACTGCATCAGCTCTAATTATCTGCAAAGTGAAAAGTAGCACACACTGTACTTGAACATGCCATACACATCCAGGCAGCTGCTCCGTCGCTGCAAACATGTCTGCAAGCTTATCACTACTGTACTGTATATATGAGCTCATACACACTCGACTAAATAGTGTACAGTGTTAGGGAAAAACTGAAATCCACCTAAACAACTCCAACCAGTCGCAGTGATAGACAGCAGTGCAAAATATAGGCTATGCATACATATAAACTTGTTCTGGTGTTGAAAAAAAGGATTATATTTTGTTTACAGTGCATACAGCTGGTTAGACTAAGTTTTTCTTAAATTGTAGAGAAAATCATTATATTCTACATTTCATTAAACATTTTTGTTTTACCCAGTTTGGTGATATTTATAATTGTACTTCCAGGTTGAACATGGTAAACTTGATGTGAAAAAATGAGACAACTGTGTACTGTCTGAACTGAATAATAAAGACTTTTAGTTCTAACCAGGAGCAGAATTCTGTCCTCTGATTGGTTGCTTGTATGGTCCTCTCCAGTTTCACTTTGTTGTTTGTAAAAAAGACTTTTATTGGTCATAATTGCAACCAAAATGAATACATGTGGACATGCTTGAAGGATTTATGAGCGAAAAGTGTCAGATTTGAACCAAAGACGTGCCTGCATTGTGAAAATCAGCTACTTCACATTTAATATAAACTGACTAAACCGATAGCTAACCACAGCTAAACAGGAAGTGCACTGCCAAGAAAAGTAGGCGGGGCAAAATAAGGTACATATAGATTACACAACCACTATGATTTGACTAAATAATAAAAATAAAAATATTCAGTATACTACCAGTGAGTAAATTGTCTCTTCATTGTTGATTTCAGTTAAGAATTCTAATTCAACCAAGGTCTACTTCCTGTAGGTAAATATTTACGTTTATGTCATTATTTTGTTCACAAACTGCAAAATGATGTTAATGTGGTGATAAATATTAATCACAGATGTGTTTACTAAAAACATTCACAATTATATATTGTATTTAAAAAACAATGCATGTTTGTTTTAAACTAAAACATGGTGAAATTGCTTCAACAGCCCTCTCGCTAAGATGTATTAAGGTAATTTATATAGGGTAGGATGCCACAAGTCATTTTTGAACAGGTACGAACTTCAAACATCCAACACAGGGGCTAATTATAAAGTGCAATGTAATGAGAAAATGATAGGTCCCTTAAAGCAACGTGAGGAATGTGTAAGTCTAAGGTGGTATGAGGGCGAGTATGTGAAAAGAGTCAGCCTAATGTGGTTTGAGTACGAGAAAACAGGATTAGACTGTACACTACAGGTGGCAACAGGCAACTGAGTCCTTATTCTTCCACTGTGTCCGGACAGAAAGGGCCAGATGTGTTCAGAGGAGCTCAGTGACAGGCGCTCAGATTAAGGTCGCTCTGTCCTGCTTGGATTAGCGCCAGAAGCTACATGATGCTAATGGGTTGGCAGTGCCAGGCTGAGGTAGGTAAGGGCTGGCAGATGTCCTTTCTACTTTGGCTGCAGCGTTCTTCCCATCCCGTCCCGAAATCAGATTTTACTCACAAATACACAGGGGATGATCTCGGAGCTTTGGCGGCAGCAGCTGGTGTTATGAAATAGGAAACACCACCAAGGGTTCCAACCTTTTGATCTAAATGCAGATACAGAGTTGGCCTTCTTATCTGATATTTGACTCATTTTCTCTCTCACTCGTACAGGGCAGCTGTCACAAAACCGAAAATGAATCTTTTATTCGCTACAAGGAAAATGACTTTAGCTGAGAGATGTCCCTACCACTCGGTGTAACGAACACTTCTCCAAACTACTTTTGTAGAAAGTAGCACTATTTCAGAAAGCAGATCTTATTTGGATCATGGAACCTGGTAAAGACTAAAAGTAAAACTTATTAATCCATTCATTTTCATTACTTTATTAGATACTTTAATGTAGGGTTGCAACAAGTTAATCCATTCTAAAACTACACCTCTAGAACTTTCTGTAAGGATGTTCTCTCAGCACAAATTTTGTTGAAAATATTCTATTCAACTGACTTTATTGATGAACCAGTAAATCCATGCAGGATATGGAGCACACATACACATTTCATACACAATTCGGACCAGGTTGCAACATGTCTGTGCGCAGAGGAACAATGCAAAATTTATGATCACTTTGGTCGGTAATGAACTAAAGCTGTGTTCGACCCACAAATGAATCATTAAAATGTCAATGTCGGAAAGTACAGAATGGTTATATGGAAAGCATGATGGCTCACTTAATTCTACGTGTAGTGCAGAATAGATATTTGAATATGTCGTGAGAAAGATTTTGCAGAGCTTAGGCTGCTATAGAGTGGACAGTAAAATGGGCAGGAGGGCACCCAGACGGCACTGCTCTG
Organism: Mugilogobius chulae; assembly: GCA_038363315.1. Classification (NCBI taxonomy): domain Eukaryota; kingdom Metazoa; phylum Chordata; class Actinopteri; order Gobiiformes; family Gobiidae; genus Mugilogobius; species Mugilogobius chulae. Next base: position 35,503,247 of record CM076401.1, on the reverse strand, counting down.
GGGAACGCTTGGGAAAAAAAAAAATGGGAACATGAGTCCTCGACAGTGACTGGCCTAGTTTTGCGAACACAATCCATCCTCTCTTTCTCTCTGCTCACTACAGTGGGGCGGCCAAACAAATCATGCAAAGTTAACATCAAACTTTGATCCGAAAGGTCAGCGGATCTCCCATGGAACGGCTGACCTCTGCGCCAATGGGAGGAGCACGCAGCAGATGAAGGCAGGATGTCAATGCTTTTTTCTGCTATATTCTATCCTGCGTGCTGCCCTGGACATCATTATTTTTTCATAATCCCCTCCCTTCGTTCCCATCCTTCGCTTCCTCGCTGCTCCCTGTTCTGAGGACACGAGCTTGTCAGAGTGGAAAGTCTGGCCTGTCGCTTGATATTATGGCAAACACTGAAGCGGGCGAGTGACGCAAGGTGCTTGAAACTAGACCACATTACCTACTGTTAAAACTGAGGAGCGGGAACAAGTGGCACTGAAGAGAGAGTTGGAGAAATGAGGTGTTTATGGAGTGAGAAGAGTAATAGAGAAAGGTAATCAATCATAGCTAACTGGTTATTCCAGTAATCTACAAATAATTTAGTAGTTGACTAATTGTTTGTGAAAAAGTGAGACTACTGAGTACTGTCTGAATTGAATAATAAAGAATTTTAGTTCTCATCAGCAGCCGAATGCTGCACTCTGATTGGCTGGGCCTGGGTGGTTCTCTCCAGTTTACCTTTCCTGTTTGTAAGAAGTGTTTTTTAAGCTGTAATTGCAGCCAAAATCTAATACAAGTTGTAATTATCCATGTGTTAAAAGAATTAGGAGAGGAATTTAAAACGTAAACCGTGTTTGCGGTGTAAAAATCAGCCACCCCATCTTTCGATCGATTACCAAAATATTCGTTAGTTGCTGCGCTACCTATTTTACTTATTTTCATCGAGCAACTTTTTTGTTGATGTGATGTATTTTATTGTGCTTACTGTGAATAAAAAGAAGCTATATGCAATCTCTAACTATTGTTTCACAAATTACAGGAGCCTGAGCGAGTTTGAATAGAAAAATTAGTAGAAAACTACCGATGCTAAAAACAACAACAAGCATCCATGGTTTCAGAAAAGATAATGCTTTAGGAGTATATAGGAACTTGGAAACAATTTTACCACATAGATAATTTTAGTTTATTACATTTCAAAGCAGGTACTTTAAAGGTGACATATTCTGCAAAATGATGTTGATATAAAAGTGATTCCTCGCTAATCTCACTCAAAGTTGTTTTAAAGTTTTAAATAATTCTGCATAGTCATGCACATGAGCACAGAAAATGTGTGTTTTCACCTACCCACATCTCTGTACTTACTGTGAATAATCTGAGTGACACTTGTAGGGTTCTAAAATGTCATGGAGGTACTTTGACTGAAAATGAAGTGAAATGTCACAATCAAGAGGCTTGTCAGTGTTGCAGTGAAAGTTAGACATATGTGTGTTTCGTATGAACAGACCTCTGGTCTGATCAGACCTTGACACTTTGGGTTGCACACTGTAGCCTTCTTCAGAAGTGTCACTTGATGTATGATCAGCTGATATACAGCCCCCAACACTTGTAAGTTCAAATGAAACTTACACATACGTTTATCATAAAACCCAATGAATCAAAAGTTTACACAATTCAGTGGAAATAGAAAGCTAAAAGTATACTTTGGGATATTCTGAATGGGAATAAAATAGACTAAAAGAAAAACTTTATCATGAAAACATACAAGAGGAGACCCTCCTGTAGTCTACTGTATGTAACAGTTCATTTAGTGGCCATGTAAAATATACTCTTTACTTTACTCAAAGCAAACAGCAGATTTTTATTATTTATGTTGTGCAACAAAGAAATCTAAATAACAAATACATTCTATTATTCAAGTTGTTTTTGGTTAAAAAGTGACACAGTACACCTATGAAGAAATTACGTTTTCCCAGTAAGATTAATTCATTCATTTATATTTTTTCCTTTGATAAAATAACTTTACATCAGTATCACCCCAGCACAGATATACTGTACTGACATATCTACTTAGTGTAAGTATTTATTAAGGTTTGAATGGCATTGTTCACTTTTCTTTTCTAGAAAGTTACACTGTGTCACTTTTAGATAGAGAACGTCACTTAAATATGATTGTCAGAAAGCCAAGATTCCTGTCTATTTACCACATTTTGTTTTGAGTTACTGTCCCATAAAAAGACAAAATGAGTTAGTATGCCTATTTAGAATGCTCGTCCTTTCGTCCATACCTCTAATCAAGTGTCCTGACCTACGGCATACAGCTCCATTGAACCACAGTCTACTGAGAATAACAGCCTAAAGGTTGTGTGAGGATGCAGATATTTAGAGCATGTCCACTTTAAACGATGGGGACAGCCGGAGCTTGAGATTGAGTGGACAACGGTCATGGTCATTTGCAAACCTCTCTCACACTATCCCGATCTGCTCATCCAAATCTTTTCCTCTAGTCAAAAAAAGCCACTACTGCCCCCTTCCTCCTCCCAACACACTGCAAAAAGATTTCCTGGGAGTAGCTCAGATGCACCACTTCTTCCCTCTTTCTTTGTGTCAGTCATTCGCTCTCTCTTTCTTTCCTCTGCCATGCTATCACTCGTTCCTCATTGCCGCTGGTGTGTGAAGAGCACCGGGGGAGAAAACTTCCACCGTGGGGCCTCTTAAGTATTCAAGGTCACTGCTCGACAATGTGCATGTGCGGCGGCGCGTGGGCTATTTCACAAGCCATGTGATGTTTTGTAATATTGGACACGCACCCCTGATAATCTGATAGTGGCATACTGCGGGGAGATTGTGAAACGGGATGACCTCTGAGCCGGGCGTGTCCAAAAACAAAAAGAGTGTTTACATTCTTTTTACTTTGCTGCTTCAACTACATCTGTCTTTTTAACTCTGCGATGATGTGGGTGATGCAGTGTCTTACAGTGGTATGCTATCACACGACACTGATGACTGAGGCAAACTTGTATCTTTAAAATCTACACAGGAAGTATGTTAGAGGGGTGTTTTTGGTTAGACTACTGCAAAAAAAAAAACTAAAAACTTTCTTTTATACATACTCAGTTACAGGCTTCCAATAACTGTCACTATTCATTACTTTTAAAATGTTGGTAATCTTCTCATTAAAACAGGTAAAATAAACTGAATGGGCTAAGGGTTTCACTCAAATCTAATACAACAGTAGTTACAACATGCACAATTGGAGGTTATGCATATCTGCTTTGTGTAATAGAGCTTACAATATGAGTTAGTATGCCGATCAAAAATAACATCCGCAATTTAGCACCTGGCTTGATAAATGAGACCTTATGTTGCTTTACTTTAGAATAGGATTCAAATTTAGAATCCATGTGGTAATCCTTAACCTAACCCTTAAGGAGTTCACAGTAGAACTGCCATGTGACTCAGTGGGTTTAGCTGAAGTAAGTGAAACAGAAAGTGTCTTACCACTCTGTCCTCCATACTGTATGTGCACCATCCTGGGCAACATTAGTTTGAAAAAGCAAAAGCAATCAAAAAGATGAAGAAGTTACCATACTGGGGATAAGGTTGATGAATGTTTCCGTACAGTAACACCCTGTAACCTGTTTAAGACTACATTTCTGTCCTTCACCAAGCGTCGCCGGAAGGCCAAGCTAATGTGCTGCACTGAAAACACCCCCTATCCATCAAATATGATAGAAGAGATAGAGGACTCACTCATACTTATTTCGACACACATTGTGAATGACAGTGATGTACGATTTGCAGCTATCAGCCGGCCTAACATTGATCAGCTCAGGCTGCCAACCGACCGCCAAATCAATCATGTCTATTGATCCAGCACATAGGAAGAATGTGCGTGTTTATCAGAGGGTTGTTGTTGTGGGCTATAAAGAATATGATATTACTGAAAGGTTCAAATTAGTTGAAAATCAATGCTGATTTACAAGGTTATGGAAAAAAACACAAGATGGTTCTCTGCTTACTCAATAAAACAGCGGGAGCAGTGAAGGCCTTCAGAGAAAAAAAAAATGCCGGTTAACACAGAGCAAGGCTATCGCAAGGCCAGCAAAGACTCAGCATTCAGATCACCTACACAATATAAAGCCCTGGGTACTCAAAGAAAAGAAGCCATTTCCGGCATATGACTGGTATCTTGCAGTTATATTTGTAAGTATGATTACAAAAGGTTAAGGGAAAAAATACATTACTTAAAACGCAGGCTTGTAGAGATGGCCTTGCCTTAGATAACCTGGAAAATCCAGGCGATATATAAAAATATATTGTCTGGCCATCGTGTCTCTCTTTCGAATTTCAGTGGGCCTGATTGACACAATAATTAGCCAATCAGAAACACACATCGCCTCCTGTATGAAAACCAACATGGTTACTTATGGAAAAAAAATACTTAAAAAAATAAGGGAAAAATATCACATTGTACTGAAATACATTGCTGATTTCTACTGAATCAATAAGCAAAGCAAAAAAAAAGATTTTAATGTGAGGTAAGTGAAGTTAGATTTTGGTCTAAATGAAAGATGACTGGTACATTGTGGAGTTGATCTGAAACGCAGGCAGGAGGAGAGGTGGTCTGGATCCCAGGCAACAAATCCCTAGCCCTATGGTAGCAACAAATACAGTATAATAATTCATTGGACAAGTTACATCAAGTTACATCTTGGTGATTAAAGTTGGATTTTAACTCTACTATATCTACTATGTCTTGTGACTTATTTCAAACAACACTACAAGCATCTAAAGCATCCATACATTATAAGTACAGTAAGCTCTGGCTGAGCAGCAGAATGTAAGTATATACAAATGATGGCATGCCAGTGGAATGAAGCACTCTCCTGTTCCTCTTATCTGTCTGTGGGAGGAGAAGAAAGCAGAGCCATGAGTGTCACACTGGGACCAAAACATAAAAATCAGATGTAGGAAAAAGAAGACGGGAAAACTAATGCCAGACCTGGAAGAAAAGAGCACACTTGGAACACGACTAGCCTGGCTTTTACGGTTTAAGAACAATGTCCTGCATTCTTCCTTTCAACCACAAAACGAGCAGTCGCTTTAGACCATGTGCACGCTCCAGACCAAGCACTGTGGCAGTGTACACGCACAGGCAGACGTTTTCTTTATGGGGGAAAAGACGCACATTACACATGAAAGGATGTGGGGTGCAGGCTGTGGGAGGGGGCAGTGCGTGTCTTTTTATCAGGTGAAGGAGAAGCGGGAGGAGGTTTTTGGAGGGGGCAGTGGGTGTAAGATTTATCTGCTGCCGTCGGAAAACTTTGACCCCAGAGTTGTAAATCTGTCAAAGGAGTCTAGCCAGCTCAACAGGAAACACGAAGAGGAAAGGAGGGGGGCATAGGCATAGGGCATAGGGGGGCGCGCCCATTTTGCCTGGACCATTTCAAAAGAGGCACTTCTACCTCATATGTGTCTATGTGTGTGTGTATTTGTGCGTGAGGTTGGTTGGTGGGGGTCCCCTCCATGTTTACAATCCTGTAACTGATCTCTCACAGCCGGCGAATCCCCTCCAGCCTCACCAGCGCCACTCCTCCACAGCAGCCCCCGAAAGAGAAAAAGACATGCACACACACAAAGTATGCAGGAAATTGCTGTTCTGATATATGAATGTTTCAAATGTCTGTATTTGTAGCGTGTGTCATCAGAGTAGGAAATGCTAGAATTGTTTCAATAAGCTTGAGAAGACAACGGGAGGGGGGTGATTTACATGCAAAATAAAAACGGCTTATTTTGTGAAACTTTTGTTTTTATGGGCCTAATTATCTTTAAAAGGATATGTATGGTTTTAATTTTGTGTCCCCAAAGAAGATATAATAAGTTTTGTATTATTTTTCTTGGCTTTTACTGTGTTTAATTTATTTATTAATATATTGCAAAAACATAGTTCATGTTAAAAGATTTTGTAGATTTTTTTTATTTTATGAAATCTAGTTTGCTTATTCTCTAAAAAGACTAACATAACAAATTGGACCTCACGTCTCTCATTTGTGTTGCCAGTTTCAATGTAGAAATGGATTAGTTAAAATCTAAAAGCTATATATTCTTCCTTTAAGTTTAACATGAGTGAAGACATTAAAAAAAAAAGAATCAAAACACTTATTGTTGCATCCAGCTGTACTTAAATGCCAAACACTGATATACAAAAATGCACAACATACAAAAGATACGTTTGACTTAAAAAGCTGATTAACATCCGCAAAGAATGTAGAAAGCATTAGTTGATGCCAGAGATGCACAAATAAGAATAATAAAGACAATTAGCAAATTGCAAAGATTTTTGAAAGTCTTGTTTTTATTCTAAAATAATCTTATGATTAAAACATCCTATTCTGGAATACCTATACTCTATTTTTATTATTGTTTATCAGACACTGCTGATAAACAGGATAAATATGAATGATGCATTGGACTTCTATAGCACTTTTCATTCAACTCAAAAACTCTTCACATTTTGTTATATTTCACTCAGCACTATAACAGATACAGCTGCCTCAGGGCAGACTATCAGAAGCGAGGTAGCTATTTTAGACATCAGCCTCTCTGAACACCACCAATCCACACCATCCATTCTAGGCAATGAAGAAGTGTCTTGCCAAGGACACAATGACAGTTTCTGATCTAGTCATCCAACTGTGGCACCTGCAGTTCTTTCTGTCTCCCATCAAAATCCTGCCCAGGCCCAGCCTGCTTAGCTTCTGAGATCTGACAGGATCAAGCACAGACAAGCTGGTGCCACCATAATTATAAGTGTAATAAACAAAGCAGACAAAGAAATTGTGTTCGGCTTAGAATAAAGTTACTTCAAAATAAGGGTTAGGGTTACTCTAGTAAAACTAGACATATTTTATTATTTTTGTTATTCTCTTGAACATACTTGAAATATGAGCATAATCTATTTTTTATCATAAAAAATTGAATAATTAAATCGCAATCACCATGCATGTCTAAAAAAAAATAACTGTGCAGCCCTAGTATCCCCTTATCAAACATCACTTAAAAAGAGTGAGTGAGTGTGCATTGAGGGTAATGAGAATGCTCCTTAAAATTGAGACAAATTATTATGTAAGGCTTAGTTTGCACTGTCATTGAATTTGCTAAAATATCCCTTGTGTGAGCTATTGTACAAACAAATGACCACCTAACTTGATTTTCTACTTGAAAAATAGTGCCTAATTTGTCAGGGATGTCCTATCATGTGCCCAATTAATACCAGAGAGACAGGGCAATTTGATACACGTTTTGGGGACTCAATAACCATCCTTTACCGCTCTCTGGGAAAGCCCACACCTTGGCACGGGACGGCACGCTGTCACACACTGCCCTGGGAACAGCTCAATTAACCACCTGGACCATCAGAGAAGCAAACCCATTCAGCCCACTGGCAGAGACGCAATACATCAAGATGACAGGACGGTTTGGCAGCGCACTTTACACACAACGGCTTGAGGCAACATCTTCTTTTGCATTTATTTATTTTTTTCCAAATCACCCTTTTCAGGCTGGTAGAGAATGAGATCATCCCATTGTTCACCACCCAACATCTCTTTAACCTAAATCCCACGAGCAGACAAAGACCAGCTATTGTGTCATCAAGTTCATTCACAAATTACCGAGGTGAGTGGTTTTGCTGTACCAATGCGTAGGAGTGTATAAGAGCTTTGTGTAAAAAGAGGTGTCTATATGCTAACAAAGTTGGAACAGGCATGCGAGAGGACACTTCTATTTTGGTGCATGCATATATAGAACGTGTGTAAATGCCAAAGCGAGAGGCCAAACCAGGGCAGAGTGCGTCTGAAAACCACACAGACACTTAACACCCCGTGCACACTGTAGCGAGGAACACACAACTCTCACATTACTGTGGGTGATGGGCCTTTTTTTGCAAGCTTTCGTTGAGTGAAGAGAGAACGAGAGGTGTGAAGCCCCAGTCACGCAATGCTACTCTTTTTGGGTTGTGTGTTTTTGAGGCCATGACAAAAAGACAAGGGAGTGTGGCTTTGCATACTAAAGGTTACTATGAAGCATGTGGCAGGAAGTGACAGTTCATGGCACAGTCTCTGATGCAATCTGATGAGAAATCTCAAAAATCATAGCTTGCCAAAATGCGCAATCTTAAATGAAAGGTTTAAACTGAAGCTAAACTGATAGCTCAAAGAATAGATTACGATATTGCCGTTATGCATGTGATATACTATAAGCACAAGGGGCATCACAGGCAACGTTTAGGGAACTTGTTGTGGTAACAGATACATGTGTGGTTTCATAGAATGGGAAGTGAAAGCTGTGGGCTGCAGCTGTTCATGTCTAGAAGGCCTCATCTACGCCAACACAGAGAGAAAGGAAGTCAACACTGCACATTTCCCATGTGCCACACAGATATCAAAGTGTCACAATCTACAGTCTGTCTGAAAAAGTGCAATTGAGGTTAGAATTTCTTGGGTAATCATAAAACGCAGACAGTTGTTACCTTAGTAGGGTCCTTGAAGCTAAGTAATGAAACCTCTTGAATGGAAAGAATCCTTTTCAATCTAAAGAGGACAAAACAGTAAGATGTTTCATACTGATCTTTTCACATTTGTTAAAAAGATTAACAAATACTGAAATAAAGGTTACATTTTAGATGATGTGTCTAATTGTGACTGGCATGCAAAAGTAACTGTGATTATTTTGTGAACAGAGCCCCATCATCTCAAACCAAAAGGAAGACCTCAGATTGAAAGACAAATAAAGCTAGTTTCCTGTTGCAGCCCAGACTTTAGCAGATGCTGTGTGCTGGTGTTGGACAGAGTCACTAACATAAACGGGCCTGTTCAAATAAACCCAGAGTTATAGCACATGTCCACACAGTGTAAACCGTAGTCCTGCTGCTCACAACAATAAAATATCACAATGACACAGCAACAAGACACACTGGACCCAGTTTCACTTTGTATCTTTTCAATTTTCAGTTGTTTTTCTTTTTAATGCTTTCACATTTTCTTATGTCTTTATTGACAGAACAGCTCAAGTGTGAAATGGAGAGAGAGAGGTAAAGACATTCAGCAAACTCTCAAAGGGAGCAAAACTACGTACAATGTCATCATGGTAAGAATCACATACTGTATGTGCAATGCTTTGACCAGTACATTAGTGGTGCCCAACGTGAGGGACAAGTCAGAGATCACAAGGGACCCAGAGCTTTGTATCAGCTGAAGGTCAAATTATAAAAGTAGGTATTAATACAATATTATTAGCAAAATGCCCTAATATATGTTAGATATAGTATGGCGTAGAAAATGGATATAGGAACAAAAGCATCACATATTTGTGGGAGCTGTTGTTTTATTTTCAATGTCCCAAGTAAGCAGGGCTGTCTTCGAGCAAAAACAACAGCTGCTCCAGCTGTTGGTTTAGAGCATATACTGCAAGTCTTTAGGTGGGCTTATGGAGGACTGTGGTTGTTCTGTGGTCTCTCTGAGGTGTGTAGGACATGAAAAAGTCTACAGGCGCACTCATATTTTTCTGATCACTGCAGAGCAGTTGAGAAAAGTGGAGGTGAAAGTTGCTTTTGGCACAGTTCCAAAACCCCCACAATACACCTCCCTAGCGTTCCTCTCCCCTTCTTCCAGACTCCAGCTCTAAGCTCTGAGCTCCAGTATGAAATCAACATTGGGCCTGCAGGAAATGAGAGATCTCCACAGGAGATAGAGGAAGGCGGGAGAAGGAGGAGACTGAAGAATAACAGCAGAAAAGTATAGCATAGATTTGACTTTTGGCATCCAATTGTCCACTCAGCTTGTCAAGATCACCTTCCTTTACGTTATCTTCTCGTCGGTTTGTCTTCCAGACTTTGCCCCACTACAAACATCGGCAGACTCTGTGTTCACTGTTTGCAGCTGTAGCCTGTTCTGCAGAGTGAGCTTGAAGCAATCGCTTATGAAAGGCTGCAGGCTTGTTGTTCTTTCCTGGCGCAGTAATACGCTGCCTAAGCCAAGAAAGTGGACAAGCAGGGAGCTATTTCAGCAAGGCCTTGTTTTTGTTGTTCCACGCTCAAAGACAACATGACCTCATATGACCCGCCTAAACTCCTCACGACCAACAAGGCCTGCATCAAACATGAGCTGCACTCAGATCTGAATTGGAGGAGTCAGTGAATTCTATCACTAACCTGTAGAATTTATACAGTGCCCATTCTATATTTGCATTAAAACACCTTTGAATAGACCTTTAATGAACCCAAATATACATAAAGTTACTGCAATAGCCCTGCCCTACTAAGATAACATTTCCAGTCTGCTCTTGCTACATGCTGCGTGTCATCTAATTTTTCTCACTTGTTTTTGAAACATCTCTTACATGGATCGAGATAATGTTATGTTATGAATTTCAACATGTACCACAGGCACACCTATAGAAGTTTGTGGGCAGAAGGAGATAAGCCGGACAGACACTCAAACACACACCGGGGTGGGGTAGCAATGAGGGGCGCAGTTAATGGCTTTTAAATTTCCACTGAGTGAGTGACTTACAACTGTGGAGGAGCACAGCTGTTCCTGATTTGGGGAACAAAGAGGGGGGAACGGCAGCGATCTGAGAGACTGGACTGGGCTGCTCTAATTTAATAGGCCAAAATCTCCCAGGAATGACACACTTAAATGTATCAGGTTGTGTGCGTTTTCAGTGCTGTCCGAGCATGTATGCATCCACAGGCATCTTTCACTTATGATTTTTGCGTGTGTGCACAAAAGCAAATGTGCGTAGGAGACTGGGATACAGCAACAGGATATGTCTGCAGCACAAGCCATAGATTATGGCCGCAGAGCAAGCGAGAGCAGACTTACAACTCTAAAGAGCAGGGAGATGGTGAAGGTCAAGTCTTTGGGGAATAAACCACAGAGATGGAGAGAAGAAGGGAGTCTCAGATGCCAGAGATTTAAAGCAGAGAGAGGGAAAAGTAGATTAAGGCCACAGCCCGAAGCATGTCAGTAGGGTTGAGAAATCTCACATCAGGCCAGGTGGAAAAAAATCCAACTTTGCTTTGATCACAGACTTTTCCATTGCAGGCGGACAACAACGAGACCTGCTTGAGAACTTTTATTGTAGTACATCCCTTGAAATATTGCTTCCTGCCCCCCTTCACTCACACACTACAAACCTCTGCTGCTTGTGTTGCCTTAGTTTCCTGCCATTGGTGAGCGTTGGCCTTTTTTCCGCAGAGGCCCTAGTCTGCTGGCTGCAGTCTTGTAAAACATGGCAAGTCGGCGTCACAGATTCAGGTCTAGGACATCATGGGCTGTGACATTGTACCACCCAAAGCAGGTTTGGGTCTCAGCTAAGAACTGGTGGGGCAATGTGGGGAGGTGCTGTAGGCAAAAAATAAGTGTATGAATGATTGAAAACACAGACAATAAAAACAAAGAAAAGGTCGTAATAAACACAACAAGTTTAAAAGAAACCATACAAATTGTACTGTATTTCTTTATAAGTTTGTATCATCTGTAAAGTAGTGTAAAGCAGTGGGCAAGCCTAGAGACCCTCCCTTCCACATGTTCTTCTTCTCCCTCTTGAGTGATCAAGGCTGACATACATATGGAACACTGATCTTGGTAGCACTCAAAAGGCACTGGGGGAGGGGAAAACAAGCTAAAACACACACACAACTATCAATCTCCATTTCTGAACCTACTAGTTATACACATTACATATGCACAGCCAGTGGCACAGATTAAAGCGTGCTGTGTATTGCAGTGATGCTGCTTACCCTATGTTTCTCTATTTCACTGCATACAGCACAGCACGTCTCCTGTACATTTTGTCCTCACTGCAGTTTTGCTCTGAGCTTTTCAAGTGTCTCCCTGGAGGAGCATGTCCCCGGAGGTCTCTCTCAGGGACTCAGAGGTCTGTCACACTAATAGATTTTACCTTTCCTCATTTTCTCCCCCTGTCAACCTATTTCTCTTCTTCCACACAAAATGATATTTTTACACCCATGAGTGTCTGCGCACCAGTTACAGGATTATAGATAACACTCAAAAAAATTCACAGTCCTTAAAATATAATCGTTTTAAACTTACTTCTGCACAGGACAAAGAGTCAGGGTCAAAGCGGCAGCTGCAAGCCGAAGCCAACAACAACGATTAACCTACAACACGTTACTAAGGTAAGTAAACAGAAAATAATTCACATAAATAATATTTTAAAAGAGATGCGACTGAAAAATAATGCTGGATCGTTCTATGACATTAGTTAAGCTACACGATTTTGTTTGCAGCTAGCTCACTTACCTAGCGTAGCCGGCTAAATGGTTGACTGTAACTCGCGCCCATGCTTGTGCTCAAGTTCCACATGCGGCTCTTTAAACCAGGGGTTCTCAACTTTTTCAGTCCAGGGTCCCCTTATCGGCTCAAAAATTTTTCAAGAACCCCCTATCACTTTTCGCTCTGGTATCAGATTAAATTCAGAAATTAAGTTATATCAAATGTGAATAAATTGTTAATTTCCTATGGTCATTTATACTGGTTTATTTCTATTCAAAGATATCTTTTCTATCCAAATTCTATGTTTAGGATGGTAAATCACAAGAAATTGTTTTATTGAAAAAATGACCAATTAAAAAAAATAAATAAAAAAAATAGAAAATTGCGAGACCCCCATGGATTTACTGGGGACCCCTACACGTGGGTCCAGGTCCAGGTCTGGTCCTGGGGTCCCTGGACCAGAACCACTGCTCTAAAGACTCCAGAGCGGCTCTTTGGAGTCTGATTCAGAATGAGGAATTACACTACAAAAAGTTCAGAGAAAAAATAATGTGAATGTAAAGAATGTGTGTAAATGTGATCATTAAAAACAGGTTGAGTGAAGAGAAACGCAGGGCTTGGGGCCCTAACAACAATGTGCAATGTAATAAAAAGAAAAAGTTAATTATTCCACTCTTGGCCAGTTATTATCAATATTGCAATTAAAATGCACAAGCAACAAAAGGTGGCAAATAGGAATGATTTTTTTATAGTTGCAGCTCTTTCTGACTAAGTTATTTTTTGTTTTTGTTTTTTCGAATTGTGGCATTGCGGCTCTTTTGCTGTTAAAGGTTGCAGACCTCTTGTGTAGTAGGACCATGTATCATAAACTGTACAAAAGATTATATTTATTTTTAACAAAACATAATACTTAAATATGATCATTCTAAGCTAAATTAATATACTAATAAGTTGCATAGGTATTATTTTAGCAAGACCATGATCTTTCTATTGGTTAACAAAACTTGCATTTTGTGGAGACAGTTTCAACTTGAGGTAGCTTCACCTCATTTGGTCATTACAAGGTTAATATTAGGGTGGGAGGAAATGAATGCAACATCAAAGCATTTCAGTTGGAAATGGGGAATAGGGAATGCTTTACTTCTTTAAAACATGCCCTTGTTCCTTTTTGTATGCACGTTGTACCACAACAACTGAACAGATTTCAACTAGAGGATACATTATACATTCAATATCTAAGCTTGCCAAAAGTCCCAAAGCCAGAGTTTTACAGGTTGACTTTGTGCATGCTGCAGACTGTTGAAATGTCCTCTGAATTTACCTAACCTCACCTCTCTCTCTTCTCTCTCTCCTCTCTCTTTCTCTCTCTCTTCCTCCCCTTTCCCCTGCCTTGTCTTGCTCATCCCACATGTCACATCACATTTCCCAGGCAGCCTCAGGAAAAGGGCAGAGGCCTCGTGAATTGATGTGGGTCACTTACAGGAGCGCGGCCGGGACAAGGACAGGCTCTCACAAGTCCGTGCACACTCACACAAAGGTGAAATAGAAAGGTGAGGTGACACAGTGAACGTGAAATGTCCTTCAACTGTCACCTGCTGTCATCTGGAATAAGCATCTGTGTAAGCTCCACATGCTCTCCTAATATGTTTCTGTGGAGGTGCACACACAAGATCTCAATTGTACGACAGTTTTACATTGACACTACTTTGATAACAATTTAGAATTATGTTTTAAATGAGCTTTTTCAACATATCAACTGCTGTGCCACGCCACGCCGGCAATTCCCCACCTATTGGCAGCCACGAGCAAAGACTGCTGTGTGTGCAGAGAATAAGATGCAGGCTCGAGAATATATGAGATAAATAACCAGTGATATTGAGCACATTCATCATCCACTGACAGTAAATTCACACAAGAAAATTGACACTAGCTCATAAACATCTATCACCCGAGTGTGTATTTGGAATGTGAGGCAGATGCAATGGAGCAGAAGGGAGCTACATTATGGTACTTTTATGTTTTATCGCAGTGGTGTTCTTTTTCTCTCTGTCATGAGTGCCTTCCTTTAACTTCCTGCTTCACTTCTACTGTTGCCTTTTAGAATTGTGCAGTTGAACAATTTTCTCTCTTCTCTAATTGGTTAATAGGGGCATGGAGGTGTAAAAAGGGGAATCCCAGGAGCTACTGAGGCCTGCTTCATGCCCACTGGACTGGAAGGAAGCCAAAAATTCAGTCGCTCACACCCCCACACATTAACCACAAGACTGGGGAAGATCCAAGATGGATGCCTTCAGGGCTCAACAGCTGTGTAACTTATACTATTGTAAATCTGGAGCAGAGGAGGTTTGCATCACTGCTGAAAGGCTCAGCTTTCTCCCTACAGATAATAAAGTAAAGGTAATGTTCAGTTTGCACCCAACATTATCATTAAGACACGTAAACACTGCTCTGACCTATTCTTAGTTTAGAAAATGATAGTTGGTATTATATAACTTTCTACGTTTTACTCAACAACTATCAAAAACACAGCTTCGTTGACTGTTCAAGCACTGCATTCCACTTGGCTTCATACTGTAGCATCTCCAAGGATATACACAAAATTAAAGTACACATAATATGCAAAAATAAAGATTGCATACTCATCCGAAACACAGCTTAGGTTCTGTCTGTAACACCATTCTTTCCCTTCTAAACCTGAAAAAAAAAAACACTTGCCAATTTCCAAGATCTGTGAGGTCATTGATACCGTAGAGATATAGTGCACGGTTTTTAGATTCTTGAAAAATTGCTTATTTTTCCCCGCCAATTTTTTTTTTTCAGCCAGAAGAGGGAGCTTTAACTAAAATCCTTATGTGGGAAACAAATGAGTGTTGTTTATGCTTTATACTGTACATTCTTTTTGTAGTTCTATCAGAAGTGACAAAGTTAAAGTTTTCAAGGGATTGTTTAAAAGTCAAGAACAATTCACACAGTATTTGTTCTTTAAGTATGCACTGTGTACCTTTTGACCAAATCTAAACTTGAATAAAATGTTTTTGTAATTTAGATTTCTTAGTTGCACTACACAAACAATAAAATTACATTTTGTTACTTTGAGTGGACTTACTGAATAGAATAGACTTGGCCTAGAAGAGTCTGTTATTTTCAATGGAAAAATTATTCCTTTAACGTATTTATCCTCATTTAGAATGTCTCAAAGTATGGTTTTAACTTTCTATTTCAGTTTTATTATGTAGTTTCACTATTCACTTCCAGAAAGTTACACAGTGCACAGTGAAGTTTTCCTGATAACGGTATGCAATAATTGTGAAGTTAGTTAAAATATTTAATGATTTATTATGACATTAATAATTACAGTTTAAAAAAAAAGACAGAAATATGTATGAACACTGTAATAATAATGATTTTGCCTTGTTAATCTGCCTCTCTCACCCAATGTCACACTGTAGAGGTTAGAGTTCAAACTGTCAAAGCAGCAAATGTCAAATGCCTTTGCACCTACTGCGACTGTCACCTTGCCTCGTCTTTGGGGAAGTCAATCATTGGTAGTATATAATCCCGGAAGTACAAGCGTTTAAGTCCTCAAAAATACTCTGTTGCATAACATTTGGACATTACGTAATTCATTTGATAGTACGTCACTCACCCATGCATGTTTGAACCATGGGTGAGAGATTTTAAGTTGAGCTGGGATGCAACATGGAAGTGTAGAAGAGCTTATGGTCCTGTCTCCGAGCAGAAGACCGAGAATGACTGAGGGAGGCAGCCAATGGGTGGAGGGGAGGCAGTAGCTGGTGATGCTGGTGTGGTGTGTATGCGAGGCGATGGTGGGTGGGCGAAAGCGTGGTCCATGCTGGTATTTCTGGGCTGTCACATTGTGTTAGTGTGCAGCCAAGCTCGACTGCTGAGCACACCACTCTGGACAGGCTTGCTACACACCCAGGCTATGCGCTCCCACACACATTTGAATTCACAAGGACGCACAGGGCCTACACTTGAGTGGCCACATATACGCCTTAATGTCCCATGAGGCCTGCAAGGACATCCAAAAACAAGTGAGCACCGAAGGAGCTCTGACAGAAACCAGGGGTGAGACCTCAACCCCTCGACTTGACTCTCCCCAACCAAGCAGACACCCCTCTAGCCCTGTTCATAACTCCACACCTGGCATCACTAAAAATGTACTTTTATTCATATGGCCAGTCGTTTTTGCCCACAGAGAGCATGTTCTGAGTTTTGTTTGCTTTCCAGTCTCTTTTCCATTTACAAATTGATGCAGTCAGGTCAAATAAAAGCGCTTTAGTGTACTTGTTCGCCGAAACAGATGGCGGAAATAGTGGACTGCCAGTGCCATGTCATGCATATTAACTGTAATAAAAATCTAAAGACAAGCAAGACAGGAGATTATATGAGCAAATTACCTAAATATAAAATGCATCCTAGGGCCAATTTTCCATTCAGTCATAAAAATAAAAATAAAATAAAATAAAAAATTACTTCAAGATTAAATAGTGCATGACCTTGAAGTTTGTGTTCTTATCTTATAGGCCCGAGGGCAATAATCTTTCCAGATGTGAAGAGCACACAGAGCAAAAAAAATGAACCATCACACAACAGACTGCAGCTGTTACTAACATAACACACATTACGTTCACGTTATTAGACTGAGGAAAGGAGAGCAGCCAAAAACAAAATAAAACAACTTAAATGAGAGCATAGCATCCAAAATGTGCCCTCTGTTGTCAGACAAAATTTATAGAGGGACGTTGCACTGTTCTGTTGTGTGTGCACCATGTAAGGTGATGGATGGATACAGTTTGACATGGACAAAAACAAGACCTCTGTTTCGAAGGGCAAAGGTTAGCCACTGGGCACAAATTTACACTAGTGTGCATTAAAGGTCAGAGAGGTTACTGCTGTTGAACCAATCCAGTTATTATATTTTTATCAGTCTATGGACTAAGACTAAAACTGTAAATCAATTCAGTTGTATTTAATAGCACCTTTCATGCACTCATACAACACAAAGTGCTTGCAATATATATAATTTACAAAGAAAAAAAAACATAATTTACAAAAATAAATAAATGAATTAATTAAGATAATAATTATTGCCTACTAGCGGTTTGAGCTTCCTAATAATAAACTACATCTGATGACCATCCAAAAAATGTTTCTTCTTGCTATGGCAGCAATGAGTGCTTCATCGCTTTGAAATCCACAAAAAGTGATAATACGTCTGTAAAAGTGTTGTTTCAGAAGAACAAGCCTTTACATTGGGCATCAAATCAATGCAATACAACATATTGATTCATCATCAGTACAAACTTATAGTAAATTTAGAAACAAAAAAGCTGTTTGGAGATATTTATATCTGTTGGATGGGCTGAAAGACCTCCTCTCAAACTGTTTTTTTACTGGCTGCATCAACTTGTTAATGCCTGATCTCTAGGTCTCGGAAGCTAAGCAAGCCTTGGTCTGCTTAGTAATTGGATGGAAAACACATCTATGAATCCAGCCGTACTGGAGTAGCAGTGGCTCTAGAGTGAACTTAGGCAAGAAAGTTCCGTCAGTCTACCGTAGAATCAATAACTCACTGTAAAACGTTTCTGGGTGTCCAAAAATGCTATGTAAATGACATTTTTTATAACTTAAACTTGGATAAACCTTGCAGAAACTCAGTCACTAAGAATTGTCTTTGGGCTGCTCAGAAAGCCGTTTGAGTGACTGCTCTAGTTGTGTCATACACCATCTGAATTTAGAGCATTTATTTTACACATTTAATTTGGAATAACAGTGTTGACCTTATGTTGTGCTATATTTAAACTTTATTACAAGAATGGTTCAAACATTGACAATAGGTGCTTGTCTAATTCATAATGACTTTTTATTACCTATCTGAAATAATAATAATTCTGAAATCAGCTATGTGCTCAATGTCTCTAATAATAAAAGTGATTCTAGCTGCCATTCTCAAGGTGTATCCACTCCTTTACTGCATCAAAGTTAGCTGTGCAACCAGTGTTCTAGAAATAACCCCAATCTTGATAAACTGAGAGTGTGGTGTGGGATGTGGGAATGACTTTGCATTGACTGAGTGCGCTCCTGTGAGTGCGACAGGGAACACAGGTACAGCGCTGGGACCCCCTGAAGTGTCTCATCCAAACTCAAGATGCTGAGAAAGATGTTAGCGCTTCCATCTCCTCCTGCAAAAACAAATCATGACCTACATTTCACTACATCTTGAGTCGTCATGCCCGCCTTCCCACATACAAAAAGAACTTCTATACATTGAGTTTCACATACAAAGGCAGAAGAGACAAAAAAAGACACTACATCCTTTGACGTTAATCTTCATTGACTTCCTTGTTCCATTGAGGAGCTCAGCCGTTACACAAAACACATCTAAAATTCTACTGCGTGCACTTCAAAGGTTCTACATACAGCTCCATCTGCATATGGGACGTGTCCAGGGAGCAGCGGGAGGCCCATGCTGTTCGAAAATAGACCTCCTTAGAGATGCAGCTTGAATTGTAAAGACAGGAGTTATCTTGGTTTGTCAGTAATTTTTTACAGCCACATTGTAGAGCAGAAACTCTCTTACCAATGTCATTATTGTACTGTAAAACTGGACAAGAGTGCAAATATTGTTCATAAAAACCTTGTCATGTGTTGTTGAGCAAGACACTTTCCCCAGCTTGGCTCTAGTTTGAATACCCTAGTGTATAAATGGTGGTTCTGAGGTAGTTTTTCCTGGTTCAATGTCTCCCTCTGCTGATAGTTTAAAATATTGTCACCTTTTTAGGATAAAACAGAAACTTCACAGTTTAACTTATATTATTAATTTATTAAAACACAAAGACCTGCATTCTTAAAAAAAAATGCAACAAAAAGTACAATAATCTCATGAAAAAATAATATACAAGAAATAATATTTTTGTTATTACATTATTAAGAACACCTTAATTTTCCTTAGTAAACATGAATAAAGCATTAATAAATGCATAATTATTCGTGAACAAAGTGAATTAATAAATGAAAACGTTTATTGATGTTTAATAACAACTTATTTAAGGAACTAAGGTAAGGATTTAGGTTTGAGGGAAGAGTTCTGAGTTATTAGCATTAATAAATGTTTTCATCTATTAATTAATCATTTGTTCATGATGAATTAAGTCTTTATTAAGGTGCTGTTGAGGATTTCTTAAGCCTAACTAATGTGTAGTATTCAAAGGTGTTACTCATTATTACAGAGTTAAATTCAGCACTCTGGAGTTATACATAACAATAGACCAGTTAATAGATAAATATAACATTAGAGATGGACTTTCACTCACAATCTAATCTCAGTCTCATCAATATTTAAATCCAGATCAGAGCCAAGTCATCATTACTCATGCATGCTGTTATTAATAGCATTAATCAGATACTTCCAGTGGACTTCTCTTGATCTTGAAACAAAGGCTGGTCTGAAAACAATTTTGACTCAAATTAAGGAGTTTTTTCCTCCTTGATTGTTTCAGTGACGTAATAACTCATCTGAACAAACAATGTCTTGCGTGCCCCTTCATCAAAGCTTTTCTGTGCAACTTCCTGTTCTAAAATTAATGGAAGAAAGTCAACCTATTCCGAGAAGCAACTAGTAAAATTTACTCTATTATATACTGTTGAATAATGTGCTTTCCAGAAGGTTGCATAATATAATGATCATACAGAGCAGAAGAATATTAGTAGGCTATGCACATTTTATCAAAGAAAGTACAAATAAATACCAAATCTGTAAAATAAGTTACACAGTGAGCATTTTAGTGCTTACAAACCGACCAGTCCTTTGCTTTTGTGTTGAATTTGAGATTTTTCTAGGTATGTTACTCCTCAAAGCTGCCTCCTTCGTCTTAATACTGTTTTGGACAATCACTTGAAGCTTTTCCCCTTCTTCCTCCTGCTTGAAATTGTGCAGATTCTGACAGTCACAGGCTTGCTCTTGCTCCTGCCTGGTACAAAACCACTTTGCTGAGCTGGAGAAGAGCTCAGCACAGCTGGAAACCGCCGCCACAAGCCCCACAATGAAGTAGAAACACAAGAAGACTGTCTTTTCAGCGGGGCGTGATGTGAAGCAGTCTACAGTGTAAGGGCACGGGAAGCGACTGCAAGGAAACTGGGCTTCTACTTTGAATCCATACAGTAACCATTGTCCAACTAAAAAGCCAACTTCAGCAACAAGTCGGAAAGCTACATTTACCAAGTAGAGCCTTCTTATCCTGATCTCCTCCCTGTAATCAATGCAACTGCTTTGACTGCTTTTAGATTTACCAGTCTTCTTGTTGTGATGGTGCATAGCATACATAAGAAACAGCAAGGACGGTGTGGCAATGAGGACAATGTGGAAAACCCAAAATCTGTATTGGGAAATAGGAAAAGCCATGTCATAACACACTTGCTTGCATCCAGGTTGAAGCGTGTTGCAGGCAAATTCTTCTTGTTCATCCTCAAATAGGTCACTAGCCACAGTTCCAAGAATCAAAATGCGAAAAACCAGCATGAGTAAAAGCCAAAAACGTCCCAGCATAGGAGAGTGGGCTTGGAGGCTGTCAAATAGCCCCCCTAGGAAGCCCCATTCACCCATAATGGTTTTGTTAAAACTCCTTGACAGTCAAAAAAGCATTAACTTGAGAAATTGTGGGAGCATTAACCAGGCAGAGTGGGTTCTTCATATAGTCAGGAGTCACAAAAGCATCATCTGGAATTGATAATGATGTAAGTCTTCACAACAGACAGAAATTAAAAGCAATCTGTATAATCTTACCTTAAAAAAATCTCTCCAAGTTGAGTCTATAACAGCCTGCTTCTATGCTACAAGTGCATGTACAACTCCTTACAACAGCTTTAAAATTACTCAAAATGACAAGTACAGACAAACCTTGCTGGAGTTTTACCTTGCAAAAACAAATCAACTTGTAATTCCTTTGCTTTTGTAAGCTTGATGATTTCACTTGCAGGGTCAGTTTGCTCCTAATAAGCATGCGTCTTAGTTTTTTTTCCCCTTACTTTAATTGAGTGGGCGGTAACACTAGGAAATTCCTGCAGCTTTCTAATCTGGATCCATCAAGAAGCCCAGACACAGCTCATGTTTACTCAAGAATGGCAAAGTCTTGATGAGCATTTCAAAGAGTTTCCGAAACAGCAGGAAGGGTCTGAGACTAGAGACTACCATGAGCATGTCTGTCATTCAATGTTTTTTTTTTTTTTTTGTATATCTGAGCAAAAACAAGTGTCACTAATAAATCTTTTGGGAGTAAATAGACAATGCAATGTTTTGAACCTAATCTTTTACATTTTTGATAAACATAAAATAACCTTTCTGAAAAATTCCACAGTATGGAACCAAAATTAGCTAGTGTAGTGTTAGTACTCATCAACAGAGCATCAATAGAAAAAAAAGCTAATTTGTGATAAACAGTTAGCTTTATTAACTAAAACAGCCATAAAAATATTTACAAGACAAACAGGTTAAGCAAAAGATAAAAAACAACCACTTAGCAACTTCATAGAAACCTATTCATATTTTGAATTCAGTTTTTATAGAATATTCAAGTACAGTAAAACATATTTTAAAGACAGAAAAACTATATATAAGAAACAGTCTTCATTCACATGGGAGACAATAAGATTATTCATCATCTGAATCTGAATCCAGGATATAATTTGTTGCCTTTTTAGCACGAGAGGATTTGACTCGCGCTAGTGGTTCCTCAACTGACACGTTAAAACTGTCATCTTCCTCCCACTTCTTTGTTTTCTATAAAGAGAGATAAGCATATACATTCAAATATTAAACTGAAAAATGTATTATGAGTGTGTACATTTTAGGATCGCTCACCTTGGTCCAACCTTAGTCTTAGCTTTGAGCCGCGACATGAGATTGTCTGATCCGCTGTCTGAATCGTCACTCATGGCCTGCTTGCGTTTCACAGCAGGGGCTTTCACTTCGGCCTCAGAGTCGCTGGAGTCAATGAAGGTACTTTCTTGTCAGCAGTTGTGGTTGTAGTTTTGGCTTTTGAAAGGGCGTCCAAGATAGAGGGCTGCTTTGCGTCTATAGAAAACACAAATTACACAATTGTCACTGAGACTACCTAGGCTATTGTAAGAATGCACAGACACAGTTTAGTACTTTGCTTACGAGATCACAAATTTACATGAATTCAAGGTCATTGACACCTTTTTTTTGTTACATTACCTCCGAGTGTCTTTTCTTCTTAGGTGCAGCAGCTTTCTTGGTTCCAGCAGCAGGTTTCTTGGCGGGAGCTGCCTTGGTTGTTTTAGGCTTAGCTGCTGGTTTTGAGGGAGCCTCTTGATTGTCAGAACCTAAGAAGCAAAAAAAAAAAAAGAAAAAAGAGTTGATACAATATATTGCATATATGATTAGTTAGTGTAATAAACGCCCAAACATATGCTAGATTTCCTGTGACATTTTATATTACCCCCAAAATATATATAGTTAGCTAGCTCGCCTGAAACCTTAAAATATTTATTACAGGTTAAAATATTTTTTAGCAAAACATAATGAACATGATTATAGCTAAGATTTTACTAAATATTTTAGATTGTTTTTATCTCAGTCTGATTCACAGAATTTAAACTCAAATTATTTCAACTCTTATATGTTCAATCCTTCTTAAAGTGCAAATTTCCTGCAGTAATCTTAGCATTTACCACTAATATAATTTGACTAAAATAAGAAATAATTAGAAAAATGTAATAATTTGTCCTATGGGCTTGAAGCAAGTATTGGTCAAGCAATTATTCTTAAAGGTTACTTGCAATGAGTTACATAAGAACTAAAGCTTGTTACCATGGAAATCACTTTGATTACTTACTTGATGCTCATGTTCTACTAAGCTGACATAAAACCTTTTTTTTTGTGAAGTTAACACAATAATGATCAAATTTTTGTGTTATTATGTTCAAAGGGGAAAAAACCCAGACACAGACAGGTGAACTAGTCTCTGTTAAATGTAAGAATTTCAAAACCAGAACACAGATTCTTACATTTTTTATCAATTAGAATTTTGCTGCTCTAGAAGGCCACCTCAAACTTCACCAGCAACAGAATGTGCTTTCTTGATAAAGCTACTTCTATATAACAAAATAAATACATACTGCTTGTTTTTTCTTCTGTTGCCTTAGTTGTCTTGGCCTTTGGAGGTTTCTTGCTGCAAATCAGACAAAAGTTTTGTAAGTAATTTGTAATTCAAGCTTTAGTTTGTGAATGTGTGTTGTACTCACGTAGGTTTGCATACAGGAGAGTCAAAATCACTTATGTTTAAACTTGGGTCTGGAGCAAAACTGTCATCATCGTCACTAATTACAGTCTTTTTTGTTGTTTTGCTTTTCTTTCCCCAGTCGTCAAACTCGTCCTCACTGTCTTCCCCACTGGACAGGCTGTACTTAACTGTAGCTTTATGAAGGAAAATAAAAGTATGCATTAGTCTTGTTTTTTTTTTTTTTTACACTACATGTTAAAGGAAATTGTGAGTCATTGTTTTTCTAAATATTTGTAGTCTGATAGCATCTCAAGGAAGCGGACAAAATCCCAGAACACCAAAACAGGCTAAATTAGTTACCTTTAGTTTTGCGTTCAACCCTTTCTCTTGGGGCAGCTGGTTCTTCAGTTTGCAGTATCTCGTCATTAGAATCGCCCTCGTCATCTGACCATTTGTTCTTTTGTTTCTTTTCTGCTGGTTTGAACGAGAGGGTGGTTTGTTTGCCAGTTTTTGATGCTGAAAAGAAAAGTAACAAGTCAGTCTTCTTTGCATCCAAATAACACATATTCAGAATCGGTTATCAGCTACCTTTCTCTTTCTTCTCTTTAGTTGTAGTTTTCTTGGCTAGTCGTGCTGCTAGTCCCATCTCCTCAGAGACCTCCACAGGCTCACTCTCCACTTTTGTCTTTTTTGGGGCTCTTGCTTTTTTAGTGGGGGGTGCAGCAAGGGCACTCTCAACAGGTACTTCCATGGGCTCCCCGTCATCACCAAATTCCATTTTCATCACTACATCCTCACTCTACAATCACAAAAATACTGTCAAGCAAATATACTTGTTTGTTGGGCTAAAGGTCCGCTTATAGCTCAGACCTTGATTCTCTTGCTTCCGGTTTTCTTTTTGTGGGCGTCGGCCTTCATGGTGCTGGTGACCCGGGGAACTACACGTCGACCTTGTGGAGTAGGAAGAGTCTCCTTTTTGACTTTCAGCAGTTTGCCTTTTGCTCCCTTTGCAGGTGCAGCAGCTTCCTCTTTCTCTTTGGCTTCAATTCGCTAAGATATTAGCATTACATGTTAATACTTTAGTCACAGAAGTAAAAACGAAAATTTTACACAGTTTCTGCCAAAGAAGTTGAAAAGTTACTTCTAGTTCCTCAGTGAAAGCAGCAAGGTCCTCCCTCCACAAATCAGCTGGAGACTTGCTCTTTAGGATGTTCAGTTCTGTGAGCTAAATAACAAATATCCAAAGGTTAAAGTTAGTCAAATTAAATATTACAGTTTTTAAAATAACTTAATATTTATTTTAAGTACAAATATATTATAAATACAACTACAGGGTTCCCACTCAAATCTCAAAAATATTTTCAAATTATGATATTTCCAGCATTCTCATGAATTTTGGAAGTCTGACTAAGTGAACATAAGGGTACAATAAACAATCATATTTTTGTTAAGGTAGTATTACATTAGTTCTATGTTCCAGTGAAGAAAGTTATATAGATTTTAAATAAAATGTAGGACTTTTTCATATTCAAGATCACAAAGTCAAACTCTGCATTTTAGATTTGCTATTAAATGTAAAGGTACACTGTGTAAGGTAGTATTGTTTGTTTAAAAATCTATACTTTAGGGTGGGTTAGGGTTAGGGTTAGTATTTAAGTATTATAAGCCTCATACCTTGGCATCCCTTTGCTTGCACAGCTCATCTTTCTTCTCTTTGGTCAAATACCACATAGGCATGGACAGAAGATAGTTGTAATCTGGCCCGGTTGTGAGTTCTTTTTCTTCCTCTTCTTCACCTTCCTCAATCTCTTCATTCTGAGCAAAAATAACAAAACAATTACTTGACTGATCAAGGTCGCTTTTTGAATGTGACGGCAAAAATTTACCTTTTCTTGTGCTTCTTTCCAGGCTTTAACAGGATCAGAATCATAGCCCATTTCCTGTAGCATACGAATCAACTCCTTCTTTGGCTTGTTTTCTAAATTCAAAACACAAAATTGTAAACTTGGTGTTGATCACTTAGCGCAGAATACAAGACTCTGCTGTGTACTAACCAATCACCAAAGTCCCCTGAATCTTCTCCAGAATGAAGCGGGCCTGATTGCTAAGCTTTGCGTTCTCGGCTCCCAGCATGCCAGTTAGCCAGTCTTTCCTCAACAGATAATACTTTAGTCTCAACTCAAAGAAGTCCTTCATTATTTCCTGGACCGTTTCATATTTTTTCAGACTGCCCACATGGTCAAACAGCACCTAAAACCAAGTGTTTTTGTGTTACATACGCACAACACCTTATACGTAGACCTACAAAATAGATCTTCAAAAAAGAAAAAATACTGTGTATATGTATATATAAAATGGTGATTACCATTGAGTTGCAGGTGAGGTTGTTTTGTAGCTTGAAAAACTTTATGAAGCCCTGCAGCTTCAGCCTCCTCATTTTCTCTGGAGTCATCTTCACCACAAAGCGCACTGTGGTGTCTGTGTGGTAGTCCTTGTAGTCTGTGATCAGAGGGGGGACCTTTTCTGTGCCATTTAACATAGGCTCCAGTACATTCTCCTTGTAGCCCTGAGACAGAGAGCAAGCAGAAAATTGATGAAATACATTTTCCTGTGTGGATTTAAAAATGTCAACAAATTTCAACAAACCTGTGTCCATGTTTTGACTGGCAATTCAGAGATTTCAATAGTTTCTGAGTCAATGATGGAAATTTCACCGCTGGTTCAAGAAAGTATTGTCCATGACTTGATCTATGGTGCCTCTGAAGCCCTTGTAGCTTGGAAGCTGTCAAGCAAAAAATATTTACTTGGTCTTATTAAAATAAGGTAAAAAATTCAATCGTCAATAGAGTGTGCACCATGGGTTGAGGCTCCTCTCCGTCAATCATACGATAGATGTTGCTGACGATCTCTCGGATGTCATAGTTGGGAATTCTGCTGGCCCAGCCTGTGCCAATGCCATCTGACCCATTCACCAGCACTGTGGGGATGATGGGAATGTACCACTCAGGCTCTACACGCTGGTTATCATCATAGTTGTACTTCAACAAGTTGTCATCCATTTGAGGGAAAACAAGACGAGCCAGAGGACTTTAGCAGAAAAAAATATATATTACTACATACTGTACATACAAAAGAAGTCATATGTTTACGATAGATTTCTCACCTGAGCATTGTGAAAATATATCGAGGGCTGGCAGAGTCCTTGCCACCATGCAGCCGAGTGCCAAACTGACCAAGAGGCTGCAAGAGGTTCAAGTTATTGCTCCCCACAAAATTTTGAGCCAATCCGATAATAGTCATCATCAGGGAAATCTAAAAACAATAATTAAAACATCATCACTGATTGTTGAAAGGTGTAATAGTGCAAATGTTTGACAGGAAAAAAAAAAACCTCTCCGTGATGGTAGGCCGACATCTCAGCTACAGAACCAGCCAACTGTGCCACCTTGACCTCACGCTTGTCATTCCTCTTGAAGCAGCAGTACATCACCTTTCTCTGTCCAGGTTTAAGGCCTGATATACAAAAATCTTAGTTTCTCCAAACTGTTGTTACTGATAATTGTTTTGCGACAGTACCATTGTACTCACCATCCACAAGGCACGGGATAGATCTTTCATTGTCAGAGTTTGAGAAAAGGACAAGTTCCTTGTTGACAAAGTCATTGTAGGAGAGAGATTTGGTGGCCTGGCCATACAGGTACTCCTTTAGAAAGTATGAAATGTTAATATTGACTGGCAGTGGCACCAATAAACAACATTTTTAAAAAAGATTTTAAAATACCTCTGGCAAGCCATGCTCTCGGCGCTGCCGCCTGTCAATCATGAACTTTGTAAGCCATTCTTTACGCTCATCACATTTTTTCTTGCTAAAGGCCTGGCAAAACAAAATATCCATCAAGCCTCAAATAATCATGCTCTAGTTTTGTAGAATTGTTAAAACATACGAGTGTAATAGCTTCGTCATCCTCAGGTCCTGAGTATTTAAATGGGAATACGATGTCTCTGCATATCAGAGAAGTATTCTTTGGCCTCCTGTGACGTGCTAGTCCCAAACCTAAATGATTAAATCAAATAAAATATCAAAACTCAAAAGGCAAATGCATGGGTGACCATGTCATTAATGGTCAAAAGATTTGCTTACTGTATGGAATACTACCACACAGGGGTTTATAACAAACCTTTGTAGTATTTGATTTTCCAGGATTTGATGTTCGTTTGACTTTCTTTCCATTCGTTGAATTCTGGAATACTGTAAAAGGATAGCTGCGTTTTCTTACAAGAGACCTAAAAAATAAATATTTTAGTAAATTTGTTTCAGGAATTTTGAAGCACAGATTTTGTGTCCACCAGATGGCAGACTTTACAAATAAAAATCTTGGATTCGCAACTCTAGACAATTGCAACTTACTTTGATAATGGGAGTTATTAAACTCTTTCTAGGAAGTTGTGACGGAGAAGGGAAGGCCAGTTGTGGTGAATGAAGTTGATGAGTAAGCCTTTAATGTGGGAGCCGTCTTGATCCTGAAAACATGTAATGAGTTAGTTTACATCAATATTGACTTTATTACTTCAGAGGCAAAAAATATACCTGATCTGTCATGATCATGAGCTTGCCATAACGCAAGGTTCTTAGTGATTCTGGGTCACTGTAGTTTTTCTTGTATTGGAGTCCAAGAATTTTAATGACATTGTTGATCTCAGCATTCTCCCATGATCTACAATGCAGAATTACAGTTAAACATATACAACATTGCACAATTTAAGCACACTTTGAAAGGTAATCATGATAAATACATTATATAAATAAATTAAAACACAATATAGTATATCTGTGATTCAATATTGCAATTAGTGTAGCTTATTAAAAGAGGCCAACCTGTTTATGAGTGGCTTCTCGAACATTGAGCATTTTTCCTCGTAGGGGAAAGACACCATAGCGATCCCCTGCCAATTACACCTAGACCGGACACAGCCAGCGTTTTGGCTGAGTCTCCCTCGGTGAGGATAAGAGTACAGGCAATTGAGTTTTTTCCTCCTGCAAAAAAAGGTTATATGAGACAAAAAAAAAAAAAAAACCTCAGCTGATAATTTTCTTTAATAAAGTATCCAAAGTACCTGCATCGTTAGCATCATCCAGTTTCGGTACTCCTTTGATTTTTGTGTGTTTTACAGCAGAGCATTTCTTGTTGAGCTGTGTCTGAGCCTTAAATTTCACCCAGTTCATCACACTTTCCACAATGCCGCAAGTGTTAGCCTAAGGAATTGCAATCAGTAAGCTTAGCTTAGTGAAATGTAAAAGGTATAATTTGACAATCAAAATGATCTTTAAATAATACCTGTTTAATAAACTTCTCAGTGAGGTTGCAGGTGGAGCCAAAGTTTTTCTGCTGCAAAGTCATGTTTTCTTTAGTTTGAGAGTCGAAGGTTGGATTCTCAATCAGACAGTTCACAAAACCCACATGTGGTTCTTCACCTAAAAAACAAAAATATGAAATGGGAGGGCACATGTAGAAATTTTATTTGTAAATTTATGTCATAACTAAGACCAATAGAATCAAACATAAAACATGATCAAACTAACAAATGAAAACGGTTTTAGTTATAACACAAAAAACAAATTACCTCATCTTTATTTTTTATACCTAGTATATTTTCAACTGCATGTGACCATTTGCCTATAACACACTAATGGAAAGGTACCTGAAAAGGCTTGACGGTAACCCCAGCTTTGTTTTTCCTCTTTACTACATCTATGAGTTTTGAACAGATCTGTTCAGCAACATAGTCAATGTGCCTTCCACCCTGGAAAAAACAGAACAAGTCTTCATTATGACAGAAGTCAAATATACTGTATACTTAGTGCTGAAGGAGGCAAAGAGCAATTCATTATATCAACTTGATGCATATTTAAAACAAGACTTTTTATGAAATACTTGACTTGCACACTTAGGAGGCAGGAGAATTTTATATTGTAAAATATTGCACTTGTTATTTTGTTAGTTTTGGATATAAACTTATATCGGGAAAAATAAGCGTTAAAAATGTTATGCCATTTACAGGGACATGTACATCATTCCCAATATCTTCGGAATATCTTCATTGATCATGCATTCTTTAATGACTTGGCCAGCCCTGTTTAAGAGCAATAATGGATGTACTACTAATAACTAAATTACCTTCGTTGTCGCTATGCTGTTGACAAAGCTGACTTGCTGGAAGCCCTTTTCACTCATGGTGAGGCAGACCTCCCAACGACCATTGACAATTTCATGGACTACTTTAAGTGGCTGTCCCCAGTTCATCCACTTTGTCTTTCAAATACATGTCCACATAACTGCGGAAATCCTCGAGCTACAGGGAGAAAGTAGTGATCTTAAGTGTGAAACAATTATTCAAAAGTTATGTCTCATGTTGCAGTTTGTTAAACGTTAGTGTCGTAACCAAAACATAATGACTTACTGGCAGCCGATTTCCATTAAGGAAAACACGGACCCCTTTAGTAGAGCCAGCAATATCATAAGCCCTGCGACTCATCAGAGCAACAGTGTCCTTATCCAGAATGGTCATCTTAAACTTGGGGAGATCTGGTTTGAAGGTGATACAAGTGTAATCTTCTCCTTTAAAGGGTTTGAGGTTTACGTCGCCAGCCCTACCCATGTTGTCATACCAGGTCTAAAAAAAATGTAGAAATAAATAAATAAATGTAAGCTCTATTAGCCTCAATAAGCTAATGGTGAAATATGTTCTTACCTGTTTAAAAACCTTTCCCGATTCCTTACAGGCAGTCTCCACAGTGAACTTGGTGCTAAAGATATTGCACAGCTTAGCACCATATCCGTTACGTCCACCTAAATTACAGTGTATGCATTAAAGTCACTGTAAATGTGTGTGAAAACTGAAAAATAACTGTCCTGACCTGTGACCTTCTTTTGGTCATCATCATAATTGCTGGAGGTAAGAAGCTGTCCAAAAATGAGGGCAGGCACATACACTTTTTCAACTTTATGTTCCACAACAGGTATCCCTTTACCGTTGTTCCATACACTGATGGTGTTGTTTTCACTGCAAAAGGAGGAAAAAAAAACTGAATTTATTCTAATAAGTGAGTCAAAATGAAAAGTACATATGCAGATATTTACACATCAATGTTGACTTTGATACAAGACATGCTTGAATCCCTCTGCTTGTTGTCAGCAGCATTTACTGTAACACAAACAGACTGTTTTCAGAGTGTTGGCTTTATTATTAAGATGGTATTAACAAAAAGGCATTCTCACCAAGAATTTCATCAAAAATTTTGTATAGACCAGGGACAAATGTTATGTCACGACAGTTCATTCCAACATGCTCATCATACACCCACATTTGCTGAAATAACACAAACGCATATGTAAGAAAAATTACTAAAGTTCTGGCAACAAATTCAATCATAAACTAGACATTTATAAGAACTATGTCTTACTTGGGTGACAGGCTCTACAGAACCAATGTAGGAGTCTGGTCTGAGCAAAATGTGCTCCAGCTGAGTTTTTTTCTGATAGATCCTCTCCACAGACAAGCGTTTGGGGTCCTTCTTTGTTTTTTCAACTGGCTTGTTTTCAAACAATTGCTGCATGAAACACATCAT
The DNA here is from genome assembly GCA_038363315.1 of Mugilogobius chulae. NCBI lineage: Eukaryota > Metazoa > Chordata > Actinopteri > Gobiiformes > Gobiidae > Mugilogobius > Mugilogobius chulae. The sequence continues at coordinate 35,472,071 of CM076401.1, read as the reverse complement.
TTGATTAGCGCAACAGTGTACATTAAACTAGTTTTCTACGATGGATGAGATTATACAGATTTGTTCACAACGCTAAGCTACCATTTTGATTTTTCTGTGCGACATAGTTTTGCTACATTGCAACTGTGATAACACGACGCTGTACTTTAACGAAAATACTAACATTAATACAAACAATGTCAACTTGCTACTGTAAAACTAATCTGTTGAATGCACAAGTCGCTGTGATCGGTTGAGGATTTACAGTTACCTAGCTAACTACTTTGTCTTTGATCACGGTAAGCAACGTTAGCTTAATAAAGTTCCTAAATAAAAATGAAAAATACAAATACCTTAAACGGATCTGCCATGTTTTTTGTGTTCCGAGATCCCTGCTTAGCAAAACTCAAATAATAATATAGCTTTGTTAACGTAATATTTATGAGGTTTCCAGATTCTTAACTGAGACGAGCTGAGCAGGAGGATATCCGAAACTCAGGCCAGTGTTTTAAAAATTCGAAACGTTCACGACATTGCTCGCGCCAAGCCTGTGGACCAATCAGATGAAACTGCGCTCTGCAAATTCAACCAATAAAAGCGCTGCTTTTGCTACTATCGAAGTAAACGCGAATCAGTGGAGGCAGCACAGACTAAAGCCCGCCTCAACAAAGCCCGGGGGCCAATCAGCAATGAAGACTCAATATTTTGCTTCCTGTATGATTCCATTGATCTATTTTTGTTCTTCCATCTCATGGATATAGTATGCTTCCATCATCACATAGAACAACGTGGGAAGAAGGAGATCTTTTTAGTTTATAATTTTAACGGAAATAGTGATAAGGATAGTTTTATATTTTGAAACTTTTCCAAACTCCCAAAAGCATACAAATTAGAGAGTGGTAGAAAGAGTAGAAACAAATTTGTATGCTGCTCAAGTGAAAGTACAGTTGCATGACATCTAATTAAATTAATAACACTTGCATGATTACATTTTACAAATCAAAATGTGTAAACTGAATGAAGTTGTTGCTTACCAACCTGCTTGGTCCCATGATTTGCATTAGCATTATTGTATCATAGCTTACTTAATAAACAGGCTAAATAAAAAATAATAATAATACTGCTCAATAACAGTTGGTTATTTTATTGTTAAGCCCTTTGCTCACATTGAAACTCCTGGACACTGTAAAGATAACTCTGAGTAGACAGCCACCTGTTCTCTGCTCATTTATTAATGACCCACGATGCTGTGTCCTGTGGGCTATAGGCTGCAGGCTTTGCTAGGCAAAGAAAAGAATGGACAGCTGATGTTGATGCAGCTCGACACTGTTCAGTTCACCTAGGCCTAGATGTGTGTCAAACAAGGACGTTTTTAAAAAAGGTAGAAAACTGGCACAATCAAGTTATGAAATGGAAGATGTTTAGCTTTAGGATTTCAAATTGTCCTTGAACCTTTCCACTTTTCCATTCTGCAGTTAAAGAATATATTTAGATGTTTGTAAATGAATTACAGAAGAGACAATATTTGTGGGAGATTTGTGTTTTCATGCCAGTCTATGCATGCATTCATTTTCCTGAATCATGTTTTGATGGTCAGCTCTCCTGCTGTGTCCACATGACCTTTAAGGCTAGCTCTCCTCCCTGCTGACATTGTGAATATGTCGGAAAGACTCTGTAAAGGACAAAGAATTATTAATTACTTGGAAAGGGCAGTAGAACCATTTTCATCTGTCCTGTTGCTAAAGGAACATAACATTTAACCTGCTCAATGAGGTTGCCCAAAATCCAGCTTGCATAATGTGTTATTCTGTAAGTCCCAAGGATTCAAGTGAAACACTTGAGTAAAAGAAAAAACGAAAACAAACATAAATAAAGAGAATTATCTTTCTTGTCATAGATTGTAATGTTAAAACAGCTGATGTACAGCCCGGGGGCCAAATGTGGCCCTAGGACGAGTTGTTTTTGGTCCTCAGTCCTTCTGCTTGATTGACCCAAATTACAAAAAGTGTAGTTTTTAAAGTCAAATTTGAGCAATTATTCTATCATAGTTGAAATAACAAACATTTTGATGTTACATAAGCATAACATTCATGTTTAATGCCATATTAAAATAGTTATGGTTCATTAAAATTAGGTCAAATGCTACATTTTTTAATGATTCACTTAACATCAGTGTTATGGCCCTCTGCGCATGTACATTTCAAAAAGTGAAAAAAGTTTGGACACTCCTGCTATAGACAAAGTAGGTCTATGACAAATGTCAACTGCTGACTAGTTAATTTAGTTTGTTAAATTTGAAGAATAATGTAGAATTATGGGCATATCTCTATGTTGAGGTGAAAAAGATCAACGACAATCCTTTCTACACATCCCACATTCATGTTTTTTTGTATTTAAAATGTTGAACAGCAAGGATATACTGACTGTAAGTAAATAGTCAAGACTGCGACTATGAGCTCTCAAAGATGATGCTGATCTTAGAGCTCCATTGTCATCTTTAGATTGTTATATATTTTCATGCACATATGTTCTGCATTTTTACATAGAAGACTATGAAAGTGACAGATCATTTTGCAAATGGAAATTGGACCTAAGGAAACTTAACTTAAAAACTATACAACGTTGCTTTAAGAGACAAAGGAAGCACTCAAGTCTTGGCTATATCTGCTTGTCTGTGATAATACTTTTTGCGCATCGAAATGTGCCAACCACAGTACAGCTTTTGAAGTAATCAGATAACGCTGCATAGTGCCGGAGCATTCTCCTCCATCGATGAAAAGTGTAATCCTGTTTTCCGCTCTTTCCTGTCATACGCTTTTCCACATATCTGATCATATGGTAATTGCTGCATTATGGGTTCTATGAAGGCTTAAGATGTGAACTAATACTATGCATTGAGCATTATAGGATGAATATGCTGTGATCTTACACAAATAAAATGTATTCATATGATTATGTCATCTCAAATTAGACCATGCAGGTTCAAATCTCAAAAAGATTAGGAAAATTACCTCTTGATGCTTTAGGGCACATTTTAGTTCACTTAGTGCCATTTGAAGGTGCACTAGCTTTTCTGGTTGAGGGATACACCACCTGCTTGTCTATAGTGATGTTTTAGCTTTGAAATGTTCCACAAGCAGGTGCTGGAACAGCATAAAAAGTATTTAGCAAAGAAACTGAAATTGTGATCAGTTTATACTGTAATCAGGAAAATTAAGCTTTATTGCTGTTGGTAAGTAAAAATCAGACAAAGCAGAAGAGCTATATAAAAATTCTAAAATAATGTCATTCACTATAGATAGAGAGTAACACTAGCTATAGATTTGAATTCCTGGATGCTTGGCAGGAGTGGGCTACTCCTCTACACCCAGGGCAGAAGGCGTGCACTGTTTTCATGTTGGATTAGAGTGGCTGTTCTTATCAGCTGGCAGCAGGCAGGAAAAGGGCCTGGAGACGGGCAGAGGTCCTGAAGCAGACACTAGAGTGGAAACAACAAGCCACTGATCAAACACGATAACGTAAAGCTCTAGAGTGCACTGCAGGCTCAGCTCTGACACTAAAAGCATGCAGTCGGTTAGGTAATTAGCTGCAACAGGTCATCTGGATGGGGCAGTTCAGATTTAGTTTGTTGAAAAGCAGAGAAGTACAGTATAGAGAGTCGTGTAGTGGACTGGTACAGAATTGTACCATTTTCAGTGTGGGGAGCCCGTATGAAGAATTCTTGCTTTTGGCCCCCAAATGTCTGTTGATGGGCCTGTAGAATTAAGGCTAAATAAATAATACAGTATCAAAGCTAAACGTATTAAACAACACCAAGTAAAAAATATTGCTATATTTCTAAAGATGCATAGTATATAATAGCAGAGCGCCATAGTAATCTGATTGCTTTACCTGATGGTCCACAATATGATGTTTAACTTTTTATCTCTTGCATTATCAGGTCAAGTTACAAGTCAGATCTCTGGAGAGGCAACCCAGCTAACAGTAAGAGTATACGTTTTTTTTTTTTTTTCTTAAAGCATAATTGGAAGAAAACTGATTTACCAGTTTACAGTGGCAGTTTTCTTGATTTCTGTTATTGTCTTATATGCTATGATAAGAACATTTACAGAATGAAATGATGTTAACAGAAAGAAAAACATAAATAAATACAATTAATTAAAATAGCCTAAATGACGTGAAGAGAAGAGAAAAAGGTCAGACAGAGGACAAAGGGGTTCTGGTTATTTGAGTGGCACCAAAACGCACGCACTGATGCCCTTTCATTCTGTGCGTAAAGTCTATGGCGCGCCACGGTCCTGCGGTGCCATTTTCAACTTTGCTTACATTATAAATGTTTGATGCTCGCGGCGCGGCTTGGGGACATACCATAGTCAGTCATTGACAACGTAACACTCGCGCTGCATCGCTCCTCGTCAGATGGCAAAGGTTTTTTCTCTGTGGTTGCGTTGGAAACTAAAAAAGCTGTGCGCACTGATGAAGGACTTGTAGTCGAGGCATTGACAGAGCAGTGGCACGTAACGACTCTCTTCAAGCGTCTCGGACTATAGTCTCGGAGAAGTTTGATGGGTTGCACTATGGAGGTAAAGCAGATGTTTTTACCGAAGACAAGCATTAAGTTGGCGGAGTAACTGGTTTTGTTCGCACTGCTCTCACCATGGAAAGTCGAAGAGACGCACCAAACACGTGAGTGCACCAAACCCATAGTGTATGTTTTATAAAGCGATTGTGGTTGAAAATAATGTGCCTTAGCCTATTTTAATTTTCAAGACTTTAACTTAAGAGTATCAATTCCAAAGAGGCATCATCTTCATCTCTTCTCCTCTCAGTGTATTTTTCCACCAGGTAACATCTCTACTTCGTCTTTCATGAATGTTTAAAATGTGACTCAGGAAGTGCTCTCCAAGTTAGTGGTGCTACAAAACTAAAGTAGTTGTGGATATTTGGATATGGCCTGAATAATTTTGAAATCCAGCTTAAACTTTATGAAAGAAGCTTTATAAAAACTGAGGACTACGTTATCTATTGACAACAAAAATTGCTTGTTACAGTTCAAGAAAATATGATCAGTGAGGACTGACTGAAGTGATGTGGACACACTAAGAACAGGGGTGAGAACACACATGATCACAGCTGCAATAAAATTAACATTTTATCTTGAATATTTTTTAGTAACCAATTTTAATGAGCTACCAAATGTAATGAGTTGTTAATTTATTGTTTTATTATTCTGGTGGCCACTATTTGTTTGATAGAAAGTCAAAATTTGACAATGTTAAAACATTCGGGCTAAAATCGAATGAGAAATGATTTCCTATCAATGAGAGATCACTGTATTTTTTACACTGGTAAAACAGACTGTTTAGCAGGCTTGTCACACATTTTATGTGAGACCTCAAACGATTCCTTTAATCACGTCAAATTGTCAGAGAGCTACTTTTACAAAGTAAAAAACTGCATCGAGCCACTACTTTTTCCTCCCATAAAATTGGCGTATAGGCCTACATCATGAGCATCTGTCATCATGCTGGTACACAATTATGGGTCTATAACTTTAAACAGTTTGTGCACAAAGTTGAGTATTTACACGTACATTTGCAATGGTATTTGACATGCTATTAATACAGTGACTAACATGTATAATATTCATCCTTCCACATCCTTGGGGGAGCTACATGTCATTCATAAGATGAAGGTTGGAAACTCCAGATTTATAGTGATATATGTCATTTGAACAATTTTGGCTAAAATTACTACTTTTATGAATGGGTACATGGCTTCATTGAACATTTGAACCTACATAGCCATTGTGCTTGTCAAGGTCTGTACTTTCCAAATTTGAATACACTTGTCCCTTGATACTTCTGTTGAACCCAGTAACATAGTGTTGGTTGAGCTGTCAATTTCACTCCAATCTGTCCAACATCTTTCCTTGCTGTCTTCTCAGTGTTACACAATGTTCTGTGAGTTGTTAATGTAATCCAACTCCTCTCTGATTAAAAGTCCATCACTTTCTTCTGTCTTTCACTAACATTGTTCATACTATTCTCCTGATTCCACCTGTCAAACTATCAGTATTATTGATTGGTTTTACTTGTATGCCCCCATTGACTCTGAAATGAAACTAGCTGGAAGCCTATGCCTTGGCCTTTGATCCATGGAAGCACGTTGCGCTTCAATGGGAGGTGGAGGTTTATAATGACAGACTTAATGTTAGCTTCCCTTTGTCGAATAGCTCTCCATCGGACCAAGCAGCTCATTATTGGGGTTGTCTGGCAGCCGTGTCCCTAGCTGTAACACAACAAGCATTATTAGTCATGTCCTGTTTGACAAATCATTAGCCCCCTTTCTTTAACATGCATTGCCATTACACTCCGGCCTCTACCCCCCAACGTCATGTGATACTGGCACTTACTTAGAGATCGGTTTCATTTTTTAATCTTGGTAAGTGGATCTTGCTCAGCCTAGGGTCATTTTGGAGGGAATTAAGGAGTCGTGTTAACATGTGTGGCTCCTTTTCTTGTTCAAACATTACAGTGACAGAAAATAATGCTGGTTTTGCTTAAATGTTGTTTTTTTATTTATTTAACTGTTGTGCTTTGTTGCTGTCACATCACTATGTTAATGCCATTCGTGTGCATTGAAATAGCGCTGCACTGCAGGGATGTCAATTATAAAGAAGAACAGTGACACCAAAAGATCTCCTAGCTTGTTTTGTTGTACTGCTGCAGAGGAGCTGTTTGATCCTGCGACTTATCCACAAACACAGAACTACTGTGGTTTCTCCCTACTAACATGATGAAACGAGCATCAAAGGATTCAGAACATGCTGCTGATACTGTGCCCCTGTGTTATGTAATACTGTTGTTTCTATGGAGCACTGTATGTGCTGAATGAATTTAGGCTATACATACTTTGAGCTTTGCTTCGGTTCAACTGACTATTTCTGTGTTTCAGAGAGAAAAGCTACTGGGGAGGCTGATGTGAGCTGCACACAGGGGTCCTAGTTGGAGCATGTCCGTGGTGCGTCATCATGGCCTTGTTGGCGGACTGGCTCCTGCGCCATTCAGTGGTCATGTGTTTACTGCTGCACAGCCTGGTGCTAATGACCTTCTGCTTTCATCATGCTGCCACCAGTTGCTCCAAGAACTGCTACTGCACTGAGAGCGACAACAACGGCATAACTGTGCGCTGTAGCAAACTACAGCTAACTGAAATCCCTCAAGACCTCCCCAATGACACCAGACACATTTTTCTGGACTATAATTCAATAAAGAAAATACCGGTGAATGCTTTTGCAGCTCTGCCACATTTAGTTGAACTGGATCTATCACACAACGACTTAACACAACTTGAACCAGGGGCTTTTCTGGACTGGGATCATTGCAATTTCTGGATCTTTCATCCAACAAGTTAATGAACTTTAGGGCTGAGCCCTTTGAGGGCTTGAGGGCTCGTGCCAACCTCACCAACAATCCATGGCATTGTGACTGTAACTTGCAGATGGCCCTGCTCGTGTTGACCTGGAGCCTGCTTCTCTCACAGGCATTGTGTGCCACACTGCTGAGCCAGAGGAGATAGGAGTCCAAGGACTCTCCTTCCTCCTGGCACCAGACATAGACCTCTGTGTTTATATGAGGAGAACTACAGATGTGGCCATGTTGGTGGTCATGTTTGGCTGGTTCACTATGGTCATCTCCTATCTGGTTTATTATGTACGAGCTAATCAAGAGGATGCTCGCAGACACTTGGAATATCTAAAGTCTTTGCCCAGCAGACAGGGCAAGTCTGAAGAGTCTTCCACCATTAGTACTGTGGTATAGCACAGAATCATTTTGTGTGTAGAGACTCAAATACAAGGTGGGAGAGTAACTTTCTCAGCTGGGATGGAAAACAAGGGAGTTGGAACCCAGAGCAAATTAATGATTCATGCCAGAGACCCATTTAGTCTAGTGTGGCCTCAGCTGATGGCCTTGAGTCTACGTCAAAGAAGTAAAAGTAGCAGGACGTCTTGGTGTAGTCCAAATCTGGAGACATAAAAGAGGATATACCCAGTGATGCTGATGCTTGCTTATGGAAACAGCTGTGTGAAACAGCAGTCACAAACCAGTTCTGTATTATCAGAAAGTGGGAAGCACGCTCAGCTAACATGCCGTATTTAATCATCTACAATTTGTAATCAGAAATTGTTCACCATGACAAATGTGTGGGTTTCCTCTTCTTGGTGCCATGTCAATACATTGAAAGATGTTTTATTTGATCACTTATTCTGAGCGCAGTGGCTATGATTGTCATGTAGACATATATTCACAGTATCACAGAATCAAAACTCATGACAATCAAACAATAAAGTGAATTTCAAAATAAAGAAGTTCTTTAAGATAAAAAAAAAATGATTCTGAATAGACAATGTAAGTTGTGCCAATGAAAGCTTTGTTCTCAATAAACTATATGATTTTATTCTCCCTTGGAATTGAAGCCTTTATATAGTCGTGGAAAAGTTGTGTGTGTGCAGTCTGAGTCAGAAGAGATGCAAGAAACCTCTTTGATAGTTTCACTTCTGTATAGAATGTACAGTTTCACTTTGTTTGGGTATAGAACCCTGAGTCAAATATCACAAACAAAACCTTATTTTTTTTGGCCACAGTTTGACTGCAAACTGTCCATAGCAATGCATTAGCCTAAACGATGTCAAAATGTAAAAAAAAGAAAAGGTAGTGTCTATGTTTGATCAAAGTAGGATAGTTTGTACAGTTTGTAATTTAACACCTGGATTGAGAATTAGGCAATAAATGTTTTGGTTAAATTAGAGGTTTTGTTCTGAACTGAACCATCGAAATGAGCACATTGCCAGTGAAATGCAATACTCTTCTGATTTGTTGGTGAAAGCTCTTTCTGACTGTCTGATTCCCTTTTTCTGCAAAGGAAGGTGCATTTGCAACTAACATGGTTGGAAGCACAAAATGTGTTTCATGTACAGACAATTGAATCAGGTTGAGACAGGATTTTGTCTTTTCCTGTAGGTGAGGTAAGAATAAGTCTGCTCCCTGCTGAATAATGAAATCTGATGTTTGGAGATGTGGAAAAAGGATTGTCAACAAGGGTATCCCTGTCTCAGACACAAATGTCTCATGAGCAAGGCCAGGCTGCTCAATAATGCATGACAACACTTGAGAGAAAAGTCTGGGAACGCACCTGTCATGTTTGTTTGACCCACTTCTTATTGGGAAAGGATGCCACAATCACACCATCCCTGTTGGGTGCCCTGTTTGGGAAGATAAACAACTTTGTAAATATCCTATGAAGTAGAGCTGTGCAATACAAGAATTTTCTATTTCAGTCATGATTATTGCTCTATAGTCAATTACAAAAATTGCGTCATTGAGAAATAGTGATTTTCAACATTAACACTATTTGTTTGCAAAGACATGTCTTGAATGGAAAAGTTTCTCAGAGGTAGTGTTTCTACAGTCTTACTTTTACAACATACAGTAATTTCTTTGACATTTGTCAACATTTACTTCAACTGTTTATTCTAAGACTCTAAGGGATGCTTATTAACCTGGCTCAGATGGAAATGTGTTGCACTCCAAGTTCTTCAGTTTATGAAGTTACAAATATTGCAAGAATTCATCTGGCTGGCCAGGTTAGGTGCTAATGCTCTGACCATTCTCTAAGATGATGATAATTACTATTGAAATAATTGTATTTTTGTGTGTGTTCTAGCTTATTTTCCTTAAAACACCGACTTAAACTGTCTTCGGTTGTCTTCACACTAGAAAACAAACAATATTGAAGGTTTGGCCTCTGTCAGATTGCTTTAATTATAAGTGAGATGTCAGGATTTCATTTGAGCCTGAATTTGGATAAATGAACAGTGAGGCTGCGTTCAACTGGATCCAGACGAAATCTGGCAGAGTTTTAAAGGTGAGTTACCTGATTTTATTTATTTTGTCTTAAATGTGTAAACCTTAATAATTGTATAATAGTCAAAATTACTACAAAAAATACCAAATTTGTACTATAGTATGTAGTATTTTTCCTCACCAGTACTTTACTTGTTCGAGGCCCCAAATGTGGCCCCAGTCGCCTGCTCTCCCCAGGCTTCCGCTCCGTCTCGAACACAGCAAATCAGCTTCACTCTCACGCTGGATTCTGGAAGAGAAATGCAAAAGTCTACATTTTTTGTCAGAACAAAAAACCCTCGTGTTTTATGAGACTTCTACCACCACGGTTAGCATGAATAAATCTGCTCATCGGCTTTTTGTGGTCATAACTCATGAATATGTGTCCTATTGAGACGACACAAAAACTGGCTAATAGCTTATGAGTGGTACAACCTAATTTTAGACCTGCAATTTGGCGCCCCCACCACCAGATGGCGCCCCAGACGACCACCTAGTTTGCCTATGCCCAGGCTGGCCTGTATGGACATATAAAGTAATATTTCAATGCAGTCAAAAATGAATGCATGTGGATATAAACAATGTGCACGTGTAAATAGGCCTAGCTACTTCCTGTTTGCAGTGTGAAATGATAGCCAGAGGGTAACTATCTTTTAGATAGAACACTAGAGTTATGCTTGAAGTGGCTTCTTTCCCAATGAGCACTTTGAAAAAGCTTGGTCACTTGTGCGTGGAATCAATTCACTTTTGCAGCGTTAACCATTTCGTCCAATCAGAATTCACGTTTTTCTAGCTGAGTTGGTTTGAGAATAAAATGGGACTCATTGTGGACTGAGCACGTTGCAGTAAGCTTTTCGTCCTTTCTTTGACTTTTTAAAGTTAATCCCGTAAAACGCGTCATAAACAAACAACTCCAACGCAGCTCTTTCAGCTCGTGTGCGCTTCTTTTGTCCATCTGGATGTACGACAGGTGTGTGCATGGCCAAAGCGAGGGTATTCTGGTAACCCAACACTCTGGTTCCCAAGCGCGCACAAATGTCGCTGAGGTTAATTTACATTTCTGAGCAGCTCGGTTTGCCCTGCCCGCTGCCTTGGACACGTTACACTGGTGTGAGCATTACAAGTGCGGGGTAATGGGACACAAAGTGGAGGATAAGGTGACGCATCCAATCCCACAGAGCGCGGCCTCACACGGGCTTAGGTTGCAGGTAAAACTGTTTCCTGGCTTCTCGACGCAAATAAACTATCTGCACTAAGACCAAAAGAGCAAAGCATTGTTTCAAAGTACATCGTAGAAGAAAAACAATGTCGTCTGAATCATATTTCGTTTTATCATGGGTTTGGGCTTCACCAAAGTCTGGCCTTAGATCGCCTGCAGCGCCCTCAGCTGGTAAAGAGCCTACAAAAGCGGTTAAAAGAGGTTAAATTTTGTACTCAAGTCATGCAAAGTTACTACAAATAATATTATCAAGTGAAAAAAACTATAGGTATAAAAATTAATCTAGTTGCTTAAGTGTTAAACAGTATTTTAGGAAGATAGTCAACTATTCAGTTTGAGTAACTTTATGGATAAAACTTTAATATACCAAATCTTGTATTAAAATGTCATAATAAAAATTAAAAAAACATATATTATTTTACGTAGAGTAGAAGCATAGTTTTATAAAAATTCATACATGTAAATATAACTGAAATCTATCCACCTGTGATAGCCAAACAAGTTTTTGGTGAATTTTTGTTTGATGCTAATATGTTTATTAATAATTTTTTTCTTAAAGAATGTGCAATGAATCCACACTACAACAACACAAACATCTATATTATTTCAAAATTACAGTACAGATCAGTTCTGGAACTCAAATTTTTGGGTACCAAATAAAACAATTGACTTTACATTAAATTACATGCAGACTGTAGAACATTTTACTAATTCATTTTCATTATTAGATTTATTTTCCACAGTGGCACAAGCACACTAGGCAACAAAGGAAAACAAGTCAAAGGTCAAGTGATTTGTTCCACTAAAAAGAACATTTCGTTTGGGTCTTGTTCATCTTTGTCTGACAGATTTGGAGCAGAAGATTGTTTGGAGAAGGAACGACTGATTCAAGCTGGTGACCTGCTCTGTCCGAGGAGCCGAAGTAGCCCTAAAGAGGTATTGAAACTTTTCATTATTGCAGTATAATGTTCAAATAAAGACTGGAAGAGAGCAAACACAAATAAAATGAGTAGGTTGTTTACTATTTTCTGTCATGTTGGATCTTTTCAAAAATATTTCAACCTGGACAGACTCAGAGACACAATGTGATTAATGAAGACATAATAAAGACATTGGTGATGGTGTAGCAGGACAAGGTTAAAGTTGAGGTTGAGATGAAGTGGAGGAGAGTTGTGACGCAGCGAAACTATGCTAGCAAGGGCTGAAGCAAAGAGCAGAGATTGAGCTGCTCTTTTGAATCTGGCCCTGGCTTCCTGATAGGCTGAGAGGGAGAAGGCGGAGATGAGAGGGGTTGAGGCACGGAACAAGACGTGATTGGTTCTGAGATGATGGGTGGGTGAGATGATTACTGAAGCAATTGCAGGTATAGTCTGCCAGGTTGAACATTCACTCTTATCTTCATATAAAATAATGACATAAATAATGACCAATTTTGATCTGATTCGATCTCCAGCCCAATTTCCAAATACAATATTGCAAATGCACATTTTTTTCTTGTTTGCAGACCTGATTTGGTTCCATTTTTAGGTCTGTTGTACTTCTGTATTAGAACTGACCTGGCATCAGCTTAATTAGGATCAATCTTGATTCAGACTTGGCAAGTACTTTGTTAATTCTCTTTCAGTGCTGGTTTGGAAAAGCTTGTAGAGCAAAACAAATCTAACAGAGACAATAGTTTCTAACATGAGTGAAAATGATTTCGTACAGTGGATATTTTGTACAATCCCAAAAGGATAGCCCATTTCAACTTGGCCCGTATGTTACTCCTGGCTTCAACAGCTCAAAACTGTGAGCAGCCTGCAGCCCTTCTTTCAGATAATAGCACATTATTTTTATTAGATTTGTTTTTAACAATAATAAATCCCATATTTGTTGCTGGGTAAAGTGCTAATCACAGCAGAAACTTCAGCTTATTCAACTTTCATCACTTTTTTTTACAATCACACTCAAATGATTCAACAAGTGATTCATTCCCTAAAACCTTTTAAACCTCAGCAAAGGGGAAGTAAAACATTTCTTGAATAGCATAATGATCAAGTTGGGATTACATGAGTTGACATGCCTTCACAGACCTTGTCTTCATGCCCAGGCTTGTCCTTGTCCAAGCTTCCCTGTTTCTTCTGTTAAAAGATGTTGATCATATTTAGCTATAGTGAGTGTTTTCTTTGATTGAAAGCAACACATTGAATTCAACCAAAGACCACCCTCTATAGTATTTGATTGGAGTAAGACTAATCCTAGAAATGGGCTTAATTACTACTCATTCATCAGTTGGAATTGTAACATATGAATCCACAAGATGGTGCTGTTGACTGCTGTATTGAAGTTCAGTTCAAATAGTTTTTAGATATGTAATGGAGTATTTTTATAATATGGTCTTAATCTTTTTTCTTATCTTTGCTTTTGTTTATTTTTACACAACATTTAAAAACACAGATGCTTTCATGCCACTTCAAATGGTTCAAATGTAATAAAACGATTCAAATGGTTGTTTGTTTTCATATTTTTTCTCACCTTTTTATACAAGTTTTCAATTAAAAAATAGCCGAATCATTGTGACATCACAAATGAGTAAAAACCAGGGGCTTCCTCACAGCAACAATACATTGATAGTACCAGTATGTAGACACTTTCAATTTCCACAAATTGTCACAGGAAAAGCCTGTTTCCTTTCGCCTCAGACGTAGTAGAGCTTTGAGCAATAAACTAGAAAAGTAACAAATATAACTTCCCCAAAAACTCATTATTACACAATTTTTATAAAGTGTTACATATATGTAAAAACAAAACAAAAAAAAGTATGTTGGGCTGTTTCTTTCTTAAATCAGATACGTAACCTGTGCAATTTTCACAGAAAGCATTTTGTGGTTAGATGAGTCTTTTCTCGGGGAAACCCAAGTCTGCACAAACCTAGAGCTATATATATCCTGACAGGATAGTGACAAGTGCCACTATAAATGGTGAAAAGCGTTCCCTCAGATCAATAGTTAAAGACATTCCCCTGACAGAGGTCATGAACATCCTCACTGGTGAGTACTGCTCCTCTTTTTATCACTCTCCTGTTCTGGGATAGAGGACATGTGACACTTGGGTTACCCCCTGGACAACTCTGAGATCTCTTTTTATAAAACCATATATTTAGTCACGGTGTTCTGCATTTGGACAGTTTTAGTAGAGTAGAGTTTCACTTTACAAGCAATATTCTCATCTCCACTACTCCAGCTATTTTGGCCCGGGGGAGGCATGCCCAGTACTGCAGCTCTCTCACTCTCTCTCTCTCTCTCTCACTCTCTCTCTCTCACACACTGAGGGGAGAGAGAGGCTGGCTTTGTTCTGCCTCTCCCACATGACCACTGCAGCTGCCCGTCTATCAGGCTGCTCTGTTTGGATGCGCCTTTGTTGATTTGCTTCTTGTTGTTTTGATTGCAGTGTGCGTGAGCTTCTTCTCCTTCATGGCCACTATGACGCATGGTGCACCGCTCTATGGAGTTACTGCACTTGTTGACCAGGAGCAGTTTCAGGATTTAGTACAAAGGAGCCACAGTTTGATAGACAAGATCTTGCTCTCCATTCCAGATGTGCACACTTCTTCTATTCACCTTAAGGTAAGCATTTGAGTGCATGTATATTAGGCCCTGCTGCACGATATCAGAAGACTGTGACCCTATGAAAGGGCACAAAGTCATGCATGTTTTTATTGTGCAAAAAACAAACAAAAAACAATTATATGAATATCTTGCTGTCTTTATAACAATGTCAATAAAACATGAGTAACTTGTTTTGTCTTGTCATAGATGTGGCAGCTTAAATCTTCAGAGAACACAAATATGATGATAATGGCCTCCACCCTTGGCATCCCACAAGCCCCTGTTCTCAGAGTGGTGTCAGAAAACTGCACTCTGGTAAGCATCTGCATACTCGACACTTAAAAATCCTGTACATCCAGGTTTGGTTGATGAACACAACCCCACTGTTGCATTAACCCCCCAACCCCCCTTCCCCACAAAGCTAAAGCAAAGGTTTTAAAAGACCATTGCTTACATATTAATAAATGGCATGGTATTTCAAGTAAAAGGCAAAACAGTAAAAAAGCATTAATATTATGACTAATCTCCAAACATGAATATGTAATTAAAATGGACTAAATATATCAAAGCTACTTGCCATCATGATTATGTCACCATGTCCTCTGAATGTCCTGTGTGATTTGCTTGGACAGGAAACCAGTCTGAGTCAGATGTCTGAGGGCCTCCAGTTGTATCAGGAGCTGCTCAACGCTGTTCTGCCAAATCTCAACAACAATGAGAAAATGACTGAACTGTCTATTGACATCAGAGATCTGGGAATGCATGTTAACATGGTACAAAACACACGTGAATAAAAAAGAAAAAGAGGTTTGTAATTCTATTTTGACCAGGACAATGTTTGTGTTTCAGATGCTAAAATTAATCCAGAATGGAACCCTGCCCACACCCGTGCATAAGCCTGTGGCGCTGCGTCTCTCCACAGACTATGACATTCAGGTGGCTGCTCATTTAATTCTGGATCAACTGGAAGCGTTTGGTCAAGATGTAAAGCGATGCCTACGGAGTATGGAGTCCAGCGATGAAGAGGAGCTGAACAGCTGACAAACTAGCTTATTTATGTAATGTAATAGTATTGCCATATTTATTTTAAAGATATTTATTTTCTTATATTAAAAGGTATGTGTATTTATTTATTTATGCAATATTTATTTAGCATTTATATTATTCAAACTTGGCTGATTGTTTTTTGTATTTATATTTGCCTAACCATGTACAGTATATATAGACAATTTAAGCTTCAGCGCCGACAGTTTGCAGATTGTCCCTTTTCACTAACCCATTTCATGTACAACCTGTTAAATACTGTTGTGCTCAAAAACATATTACATATTTCTAAAATTCTGTGATGATAATGACAACTTTAATTTTTTATTGAACACTATTTTTATATGAAATATTAAGAGCTCTAAGTAATAAAACACTGTTAACTAGTCATTTCTTGTGCAGTAAATTCTTCAAAGAATTTAACATGGTCTGGAAGTTTTTTAAGAAATAAGGCAGAAGTGCAACAGTTGTGGCTCACATGAAAGATGTGGAAGTGGTGCGCCACACTTGTGACCTGTAGTTTGTCAATTAGAGGAGAGCACCAGGTTTGCTTTGTCATACGCTTCAGTAACATGTGATCAGTCATCTGACTATGACATTACCTTACTGTTAACTAGTTAAAACAAAACTTTGGAAACAATTACGTCATCTAACTTCCTTCTAAACTGAAAATAAAACACATGAATGGAAATACACTGGAAATTTTATTTAAAAATGTTTACAGTTTCAAGTGGAAAAACAAACAACGCAATGTTAATACATGTAAATATTCACTTGTAACCATGTCTTTCTTTTAGGACAAAGATAGCACTCATCTTTTTTTTTGTCTCACAAGGCAGAAATGGCTTTTGCTGCTACTCTCCTCCCAAGGGGCAAAGACAGATCTGTGATGGCCAAGACAACTTTAGGCTTGGCAAGGGCAGGCAACTTCACCAGCTCTGACACCTGGACACAGAAACACCCAGATTACTTTAGGCAAAACTATGTGAATTCAGTCCACTCCATACTGAAAATACAATCAGTAAAAGCTTATACTTTATCTACCAACTAGGAGTACAGTAAATACATCTGCACTTCCAGGAATGCATAGAGCAGCTCCCACTAACTTCAGCCTGGGAAGTAATGACAAGCCTTCCTTATCACTTCTCCTGTAATATATTAGGTTTTTATCTAAACAAAACTCCCCTAGCTTATGCCTATGCTCTCTACTCACCATAGTAAAGGGCATAAACTGCAAAATGTTCCCACGACTTCCCTGTTCCAGGCATTCAACGCACTCCTCAATAAAACTCTGCACAAACTGGGTGTGAGGCCCTGCCATCTTTGAGCCAAGGATGGAAGAAATCAGGAGAAAAAGATTGGCTGAGGAGAAAGAAGTTTAGTGTAAAAAAGTATTTCACTACATCCAATGATATTAGACAAAATGGGCAATAATTTAATAACCCAGCACAGTGAAATGATGTGCTACATTATGACACTATTTTTAAACAATTTACTATAGAAAAAATATGCAGGGGCACTGAAGACACTGTGATATCTTTACTGGACTAGTTTTGGTCAAAATTTTATTAACTCCAGCAACTACTCACCCAGAACTCGGTTGAGGGGGTCTCTCATGTTGACAGTGTGGAGCTGTGAGGCAGAAAGTGAGGTGCTCATGGACCGATCTCCTACATATAACACACACAAACAAGTGTAAAAGGTTTTAGAAGATGCACTGCTCAAAACTAGTTTAAAACACACAACCCACTACAAGCATAATGGCCTTCAGATTCATTACTGCTTTATCAAAACCAAAAGATTTATTAGTAATTTAAAAAAAGTGAATTATAAAATATAAATAAGTTTGATTGTAACTCATTTCCTCAGTAAAAAGCAGTTTTACTCTTGGTATTTGCATAATCCAAGACAGACAGATCACTAAAGGTGCAAGGTTCAAAAATGTGAAAATTCCAAAATATGTTTGACAGACCTGGACTAGAAAGGGCTACAGGCTCGTCTTCATTGGAGCTGAGCAAACGCATGAGTTTAGATGGCTGTGTGTCATCCAAAGGAAAGAGACTGTTGTAATCCTAAAGTAAAAGCATAATTTTAAACATTTTTAAACATTTAAAAAAAATGGGGAAAAATCACATGAATCGTAACAAGATAATCATGCTTGAACATGTGTCCCACAGCAGATAACATCTCATGAGTAGTAGCTTTTGGCAAAATGCATTTCACCTCAATATCCTCCTGCTGCCTCTTCCGTTGGCGAGCTGATAATGGGCCCTTGTGGTGAGAAGAGTACGAGCTGAGTGCACACCACACTGCCAACCTAAAGTGAGATAATGCTTCACTTTAAAATAAATTGGAAAAAACACAATTAGGCATTACAATAACTTCATACTTTGCCAGAGCCTTTCCGGGTGGATCAGCCAGGCTGTGCCAGTGGGCTGAGTCTGTGAGCAGGTTGGGAAGAATTGTACCAAGCAAGGTCAGTGTTATCTGCTGAGTGTCCAGGCAGAAGATGCTGTAGAGGAGCTCCACCACTCGATTGGCCCACTCCTGACGAGTTTCCTTTAGTAGTTCCTAAACCACAAAAGCTTTAAGATATGATAAAGAACCAAGAAAGAAGTTAAGACATATATAACTTTAGTCCTTTTTTTTTGCTAAATATCATTTTTGCCAAATGTCCTCCTAGCTTCCCGTTTCAAACTACTACTACTATCCTGACTAATTAAAGATTTCTAAAACACAAGTAAATGCCTTTCCGCACAAAGATGCAGTAATTTGCTTCACCAAAATGTGTAAAGTGGTGCATTGAAAGTACTTGAAAGAGGTTACTTTTATGTAAATTAATAATAAATATGATTTTTTTTGTTATGAATTTATATAGACATTAGATACAGAAATGGCAAATATGTCATTGATATTATTTCTAGATCACTGATCCCAAAGTGGGGTCCGGGGCCCCCTGGGGGATCTCTGCAGAGGGACCTCCAAAGGTTGTCCATCCAAAAAGCATGACAGAAAACTGGGTTTGAAACTAACTGTAATATTTTTAATTTGATGTTTACTCTTTTAAATCTACGCTAAGTTCATAGGCATTATTATTTTCCTGTTTGGCATCTTAATATGAGAGTATATATATGATACTTAATTTTGAATGAAGTGTGAAATATTATTGAGGGGCCTCGGGCTATCTACGGGTCAATAGGGGGGCCACGGCACAGAAAAGTTTGGAAACAGCTGTTCTAGATAAACTGCATAAACTGTATGGTGATAAACTACCACTGTAGCTACAGTCAGGGTCTTACTGTTGGAGCTAAAGCAGCCTTTAGTTCCAACAGTAAGCTCTAATCGGCATCAAAAGCCTCTCAAACTTCCATAAATCTCTTACACACCACCTTCAGGCTTACACAAGGTTTTGGAATGTGTCTTGCTCAAGGATACAACAAAAATCACTAGTCTGAAATGTAATCAAAACAGCAGTCTTACGGTATTAACGATCCATCATATGCTAAATAAACAAACCTTAACCAAATTATTAGTGAACCAGAAGACCCCTCCCATGTTCAGCAGACTCTCAAAGAGATGCAGGGCTCGACTGTCGACCCATCCTTTCCTCAGAACTGTTTGAAACTGCTGACTCAGAGCAGCGTGAATGGGTTCCTTGGTTGGGAGGAGGTTGCGGTAGGGGATGGGTTCATGACCTTCCACTGGGGGGCGCATTGTTGCTCCAGTCTGCTGAAATATGTCCGCACACATATGCTCCATGATGGAACTCATGATTATGACACTGGTGTGGAGAAAAAAAGAAATAATATGTAATAAGAAGTGAATTTGTGGGTGGTGGTGAATGGTTATGATTGTGACATACCGTTCATTGTAAAATTGCAGTGTATTTTCTCCATACAAGGGTGTCACAAGATGTCGAATCATAGTTTGTGGCTTCTCCCGCTCATCCCGTCCCAGCACCCGGACATGAGCCACCAGCCATGCAACAGCACAAATGGCCATACTGCATACTTTTCCTTTGATGTTATCAGTGATCTTCTACAATTGAGATATGAGAAATAAAGAAAGAAAAAAGAGAAAGGATGTGATATGTCAAGTACAGTAAGTTTCTTACTAAAAAACAACAAACTTCTGCATTGTGCCATATGTAGCAATGCCTGATAGGGAGAAAGTGGAAATAATGACTATGCATCCTTCTGCATTTTTTCAGACGTCATGGATTTCGCAAGTCATGAACATTTTGACCAGTCATTTTCCTTGTGAGTGGTACATCATGTTGTATGGGAAGTTTGAGGGATGTTTATTCCTGTGCAAAATAGTCAGTTTCCAGTAGTTAT
Source organism: Mugilogobius chulae (assembly GCA_038363315.1). NCBI lineage: Eukaryota > Metazoa > Chordata > Actinopteri > Gobiiformes > Gobiidae > Mugilogobius > Mugilogobius chulae. Next base: position 35,452,000 of record CM076401.1, on the reverse strand, counting down.
GTAAATATAAAGAAGAGTTACCTGCACTGCCTCCACAGAGAGCACACCATTCTCCCAGGCATTTAGTACTTCCAAGATTACTGCCGGAATGTTCAGACATATTTCATGCCACTTTACCTGACTAAAAGCAACACATGATTCTTATATTTAAAGTGATTTAATGTAATTAAAGAAACAAAAATAAGAAACTAAGAGAGTTTAACCCACACTAGCTTCATTTCTGAGGAGTTGTTGAGAAGAGTCACCAGGCTTTCCACTTTACCAGGCTCGGGTCTGAAGCAAGGGTGATCTGGGTTTAGGATCTTGCCTTCTTCAGGCATACATGTCTGCAACCATGTTTCAAAAAAGGGTGTCTCTCCAGAAGGACTGGGTTCTGATAATATCACCTGATGTGAAGACAAAAAACATTCTAAAAGAGCAAGTCTAAGACGTAGTACAGTAAATATGATATACAGATTTCATTTCAGAGTTGAAAGGGAAATGCAACATAGACTAACCTCTGACCCATATGTCTGCACCACATGACACAGCATGAGGAAAGAGATGTCAAAGAGGAGCGCTCGCACAGATGCTGACTTGGCTGAGGAAAAAAGAGGGACATTATGCAAGTCTTAAAAAAAACAACAAAAAAAGATTACTTGGAAGGTGTCACTCACATCCTTCACCAGCGATGTGTTTCGGAAACTCGTTCAGTCTAAAAATACCAACACATGCATTAAGACATGCCTTTAATAATGCAATCATTCACAAAAATAGTTAATTTACTTAATAAACTTCCGAGCAAAAGATTTGAGCTTCCCAGTAGCTGCAGCTGCAGCAAGAAGCAAGTCCAGACTCTTGCCAGACAACATATGACCAAGGACTCCAAGAAGCCCATCAGGAGACTTTGAGTGATCAGCATCAACAGTCTAAAATTTAAAAAAGCATACTTGTTGTATATAATTATAGTTTTACATGAATCAAAAACAAGTTTATGAAGATAGGTTTGAGAAAACAACAAGACGTGTAACACAGATCTAAACTGATGACATCACACTAGGGAGACAAGAATATTTTCAATTTCTCACAAGAAACATTGTTATGGCCATGTAAGCCTAACAATAGTGTATTAGTCTCAAGTAAAAGCCTGTTACATTATGACCCAATTTTTACACAATTGCTAGGCAACTACCTAGTTTGATGTCATCATTTAAAAAACAGGATGTACATTTTTAATCCTAAAAATGGCTGAACTACGATGAAAGAGCAAATGTTAAAATTTAAGATTTCACACAAGGCATAGAATAGGGGGTATGTGCCATCATGACTATGTTAGCAATAAAAAAAAATAAAAAACACCATTACAACATACTTAATCTAACTAGATATTACATAATATTATCTTATTCAGTCTAAGCTTCAATTTATCAATGACGAATATATGATGTTGCACCTTGAGGATATTAGTGACAGTGGGCTCAGCTCTCAGGATAAGACCTGGGTTGGGTTGGATGTTTGCATTTTCTGCAGTTTTCAGCTTTGGGGCGTATTCCTGTCCTCTGTCCTAAATCATGTATGTAAAGCAAAAAAAAAAAACAGGTATTACACTGAAAGCACAAGGTGAAAAAATGTAATAAAAAGAAACCACATACGTTACAATATTTTTGTACCTTTTGGCTGTTAAATTGGCTGTATTTGTTTCTGATAATAGTACCAACTTTTGACATTCTTGTAGCAGCATTCCAAGGCAATCACAACTAAAAAAACAACAACAGATTTAGACATAGGATAATAGATTTATCTGATAAACCTTGTTGAAAGATTCTGGTGAACTTTCACAATTCTGTTTTTTTTTTTTTTTTTTTTTTCGTTTTGTTTTGTTTTCCTCAAAAAAGCAGTTACATCATAGAACTTCACAGAAAACAGAACAGTGAAACTCTCATTCATTAATTAAAGACAAAAATAATGGCCTACAAAACTCACTTACTTGCATCTTTGATCAGCTTTGTCCAGCAGTGGTGTTAGTTTCAGTAAATACTCAAATGCAATGTTAACGTCATCCATAAAATCCTGCAAACGATAAATACTATATAGTTACATTTTACTTGCAAATAGCATAAAATTTAAGATAGGACCGTTCACCTGTCCCCTCTCTCCCATCGGATACTTTTTAAGTCTTAATAAAACTTGTGGGACCTAGAAAAATATTATAGTACATTAGGATGAGGACATTTAAATAATTTGGACAATAAAAAATAAAATACTTTGAGGAATGTGAAAGCGGTCCATTTGAGCTCTTCTGTGCCCTCTGGTGACTCTATGAGGCCAGTAAAGCAAGCTTTCCAAATTTCCAATACGAATAGTGGTGTTGGTATTTGCTGTAAACAACAAATACAAAATGCTAAGATGTCAAAGTGTGCATTTAAAGTAAAAAAATTGTAATAATCTCATTCACCTGCATTCGCTTGATCATCATGAGCTGCTCCACCAAAGGCTGTAGTTCTCCGGTCAGGTTCATGGTTCCTTCTAGCATAATAAAGGCATGGACTGAGGGGAAGGACACGTTTACTGGAGGGTCTGGCTGTACTGACACATCTGTGGGACACTAGAAAAATAGAATGCAGAAAAGTTGTATTTTAATTGTGATTGCAATTACTGTGCCAAACGATTCTGTTGTAACTTGGCATTCATATTGACAAAAAATGTATGTAGGAGGAGCTGCTAAGGTCTTCATGTTTGTCTTGTTATTCAAGTTTGCCTTTGAAAGTGATATTTTTTTCATTGCCACATTTTGAACATTACATGGTTGCGGTTTTAATTTCAATCAAATTTGGCGGCCCTCAGAATATGGGTAAAACATTTGGAAGCAAAATGTTCTCTAATAAATAATGGCTTTAAACATGAGTGGAAAACACTGCTAAAAATGTAGCATTGTTTAAACAAAATACTGAAGTCTCACCTTTTCACAAGGGAAAGACTTTCTTCAATCCTAGTCTTTAATGCCTGGTTAGAGACACTGCTTAGGCCTTCACTCACTTTAAGCATACCCTGCTCCACATTGCTCCAAAAACCTGCAAACATTTTCACTTTGGCTTAGAACACTGACTGTAAACATATATATGCAAAGGTATTGATTTGAATACTAGCAACAAATGCAAGAACTATAAAGGCTTACTTTGTTCTTCAAGACGGCCGATGTGTACAAGGGCCCTGTTCTTGGTGCTATTGAGAAGGTTGTGTAATCTTTCCTGACAAGCTTTAAGACTGGCTTCTGTACTCGCTAATGGTCCAAGCTCTCGAAGTTTGTCACAGTAAAAAGCACAGCCTTGCAACAACCAAACAGTGATTCCAGGAGGGCTCGACACAGGCCAATGCACTCCTCTGCTTTCCCATGGCAGCTTTGAGAGTAAAGGTATTATTTAAACAACAAAAAGCAATACTGACGTGAAAAACACTTGGCACTGTTTTTTTTACTTACCTGAGACGATGGCAGAACATGTCCATTATTTCCAACAAAGATTTCACACAAAGTTCTCGTGAAAAATCATCAAACTAAAAGTAAAACAAAATAATAATTAAAATTTCACTTAGCATAGATTATATCAAACAAACAACAACAATATCAACAAAACTATAAACTCTTCAGTATCATAATCTAGTTTGAAAATATAGCATTATTATAAAGGCGTTACCTTGCTAATAGCAGCAAGTACACTGGAATAAGACACCATCTGCAGCAAATAAAAACAAAGATATAATCTATACAAATATGAATGTTACTATGATTGACATTTCATGGCTGTGTAAATATACCTGTGAGCTTATGGCATATTTAAGGTAAGAGAGAATGAGAGGATTAGGAGAAGGGCCAATCATCGCCTGCTCCATCAGAGCCTCTGGAAAAAAAAAAAAACATAATCAAGTTGCTTTGTGCCATTAATTGTATACAACCAAAACAAGGTTTGATGTTAGCTCTGTATGTCACTTCAGGTATGCTCTAACCTGCTAAGTTTAGGTAGTCCCATGTTGCTCCTTTGGGGAAGTTTCTCTTTATGTTGATTGCCCATTGGTAGTCACTCCAGCGCTCCTTCCAAGCCTGCAGAATGGCTTGCTTCAGATTCACCACCTTCATCTTGGGATCTATAAAAAATGAGTATAAGATCAATTCATTCATTGTTAGCCATGAACACTTTACAGTCATATTTTTTCTATTTTAGAATCAATATAACAACACTAAAGCAATAAAAAACACACTACACTGACTCAGTAAAAAACGTGACACTTACCAGGTTAATTATTTTGTTGAAATATGTTTTTTGTTCAGGCAGATCGCTTCACAACATACCGCAGACGCCATCTTTCCTCTGAAAATCTAGAGCGCTGATTGGCTGCTTGACCGGTTTAGGTTTGTGTATCGCGGCGCCTGATTTGTTCAAAGGGTGGAAGAGAAAGAACCCTGTGCCATGACCTATTTTAACCACGAGGTGTCACACTTGATTTATTTATTAGACCCACGTACTAAATAGTCAATGGGACTCAAGTTTGCGCTTCATCCATCGTCTTCCTAAGGTCGTGCTTTTAAGTATTGACTTCATCTTAGCTAATTCTTACAATGTATAATGTTATGCACAGACATTTTTAAATTTGAAAATGCTCATTGTTACTCAGTGGCAACATTTTGAGAAGCACATCTTTATTGTGTTTCTTTTCTTTTCTTTTTTTTTTTTTTTTTTATCAATGGAGCATTTTTTTGTGACAGAATGTAACCTCTTGCGGTTTTTTCCACGTTTCTACTGTGCAGAGCTTAGCTAACTAGCTTGCATGCTAAAGGCAGTTGGAGGTTTAACGTTAGGACATTTCGTTTGTCGCTCACAACTTTCTTATCAAACGGACCCAAAACATCTTATCTAAAGAAGCGGTAAAGAGTTCAACAGTGTCAATGAGAAAGGTCAAAGAATCCTAGTAACAAGTTATCTGTTTTTAGTTGCTTTTCTGCCACTGCTTACTTATCAGATAGGCAACTCAGTTTACTTGTATGCTAACTTAGTTGATTAAATTTATGACCATGCTTTTTCCCTTTGTGCTTTGAAATGACTGGGCTGGGAAATATAATGATATAGAATTTCTAGTCATGATATAAATTTGGCCATATTTTCAAATATTGAGAATTTTTAATCCCAATTGTTTTATAATAGAGCTGATAAAACTGATGAAATCACCAGTTGGTCATAGTTAAAAAGAATGACAAGAGAGAGTGAAAATGAATTCAATCTGTAATGCTAAAATTACTGAACTGTACAGAAAAGATAAACTTGTGGTATGCATAGAATTGATGATTTGATGTATATCAGTTTTAGTCTGCATAAGCCATTCCCTTTTTTCACTTCTTCTCTGTATATTTGTATTTGTAATCAGCAGACTGTAGGCTTACAAAAATAGATTTAACTTCTAAGATGTAATTTCAAAGATATCGAGACATATATAGAAATATACAAGAAATAAAAAACAACGTATTATACATTTTTGTCCATATCACCCAGCCCTACTGCAAAATCATCTACATGAATTATAATTTCCTTGTTGAAAAAAACATCGGTTTGTCAATTTACCTAAGTATGAGACAAATCTGTGGTATTTGAAATTTTTGTTCCCTACTGTCACTTGTAAACTGCGCTGCCTTTTATTCTGTCCAATATTAATAACAACTAAATATGCTAAAATTTAAAACATTTATATAACATAATAATCAGGCAGACATTTATAGATGGGATCAGTCTGAAAGCGTATCTCAGTTTAAGCCTGTCTCTTTTCTGTTTATTCAGGTCTTTGTCATATTAGAAGGCAGAATGCGGCCCCATCTCAATGAAGGTCCACCTCTGAAAGTCAACATTGTGTATTCCATCTTCACATACAAAGACCCTCATTCTGTCTGTGGACACTGGAGACAGGCTTGAGGTTGTGAGAGGTCTCTGTTTTGAAACAGAGATGCCAGCAGGCCAAAGATGACCCATGCAAGCTGGCAAAGGTGAAGGTAGGATTGAGGGTGTGGTATGCTTGTGTGCGTATGAAAGGATATTTGGGGAGAACTATCTATCCCCCTCTGTCTAAAGATGCATTAGCGTAGGGCGCTGACAGATATGAGTGTACCCCTAGGGAGTCCAAAGAGACTAGCTGTTCTAAATGTTCTCATGACTTCACTGATGGACTGACAAGGATTTGCTGACTCTTATTACCTTTGTAAGATTATTTTTTCATAACCGTGACTGTTTGTTTAGGTCAACAGGATTATGTAACAGTACATATTTCCATAAAGCTGGGTTTGAAGGGCACAAACAAAAAGTTGGCAGCAGTGACACTCAAATTATATAACTTGAGATGTGCTACACGTTAATAATATTCTAAGCTAAATCTCTTACTATTTGTTGTAATTTGAAAAAGCCCACATGACCTGCCACCAGCTTTACTTTCTTCCTGCAAGTGTGCAGGTCTTTATGCTCCAAAAATGAATTACATTTGGTTTAGAGCCAGGATTTGAGTGTGTTTCCTTTCCTTTGAGTTGTCCATCCACGAATGAGGACATCTCGCTTGAGGACAATCTAGAATTAAGTAGACAACTGATCAAATGTCAGTTAGTTTGTGTGTCACATGTTCAGCACCAGCTCTTCTCTTACCTGATTGTGAGTCAGCCAGGCGACCTCAATGCACTCAATGCTGACAGAAATTAGACTAGTGGGCTCATGACTGGTTTGTGGTAATTCTCTAGACCACAAGTGTAAGTAGGAGTACAGTAGGAGTACAGTGAATGTGTTCATTTGGACTTTTATTAAAGCTAGCTCAAATTGTTTTCTAGCACTCATTTTAAATAGAACAGACAATAGGTATGCCTGAAAACAGTACATTAATGTTTTTTGCACTTTTATAATATATTTGTATACTTAATAAATAAACTCTATTTTGGAATTCCCATAGACGAATGTACTGTATAAATAATGCAATGTTTATTAACTTCATCAATCCACTTCCAATGAACTGCTGAATTCGGACCACCAACATGACAGGACTTCACAGTGGTGGATATTTTGGGTCATTGAACTTCAGACTACCTGACGCTAAAGAGCTTAATATAGACCATTCGCCACAATTTCCCCTCATTTTACTGTCATGAAGAGCCCAGGTTACAGAGAGTTAGGCACGGCATTAAATATAGGCCTCATGCCCTGGACTGAACAGTAGCAGCCAGACATTCTTGATTAAATATTGAAATACACTGTTAGTTTAATTTGTACTTTTGTACTTTTTCACCAGAAAATTGTGAGCCACTGCAGAAACAATTTATATTTGTGCTACAATAAATTATGTATTGATAAAGAGACATATGTTCAGTATTGAATTCATCGATGGCAATAGAGGATTGTCTGACAAATGCGTTCTAAAGAATTACCAGTATGCGTTTTTTTTTTCTGTCTTTGAAGCAGTGGTAAACTCTTGGTGGTGTGTAATACTATCTGCAACATTGCTGTCCATGTCTTCTTATGGTCCACATCTCTAAAAGGTCGCATTCTGGGGAAGTCATTAGACCAGAGCTTTTAGGTGAGTGTGCTGCCGATTGTTTTTATGTTATGTGAATAAATGTTTTGTGAGCGACAACCTCATCTGGCTTAATGAGCGATCCTGTGGTACAAAGCAGAAGTGACTGTCCCTTGGGATTCTGGGTGTTAATTTAGTTGCATAATTTATATATAATTTTGTTGCACCATCCCAAAGAAGCTGTCTGTTGTTCTATCTGTCTGCATTTTCTCTGCTATCATAGCTGTACACCATGTGCTCAGCCACTGGGTTACATGGCAACCATCTAGAGCAACCACAGAGGTTATGCATAGACATTTTTGAAAAATGGTCCTCAACATTTACAATGAGTGGCAACATTATGGGCAACACAGTAGAGAAAATGTACTTCTTTGCAGTTTATGGTTAAATTTTTATCGTTGTAGTTTTTATTTTACACAAATTAACTTTATGTGACAACTCGGAAACTGACAATAGTTTTGCTGTTGTCGTAGCAACAGTGCAAAGTTTCACAAGCTTATTTGTCACAGACTTAGGACATTTTAGCTTAACACATCTATTTTTAAGAAGAAAAAGATAATAAGTTCAACTGTGTGCAATCTCATTGTCTGTGATAAATCTGAGAGAAGCTAAAGTCTTGTTGTTTTTCTGCATTTCTACCACTATTTACCTAATTTTTTTCCTTTTTGCATGTCAGTTACAAACCCAGTACCCAGCAGGGTTGTTGTGGGTTAAACTTGTTCTTAGCTGTATTTTGAGCTCTTACAGGAAAAAAGTCCTTTCTATCCACTGACTCATTTGTTGTTACCACTCAGTCACAACTTTTATTATTCTGTGATGTCATCTGCATAACCTCTATAGAGTTTAGCGGACATCAGTGTAACATGCTAAAATTTTGTTAATATTGAAATAATTACAGACAATTTAATGTCAGCTTTGCACAACAATAAAAACATGGATTGGCCATTTTAGTCATATCAATCCAGTTAATTCGGATATACCCACTGTGCACTATTTTAGCTATGTTTTCTGTAGAATTACAAGGTTGTCATGTGTTATAGCTCAGAATCCTGCCTTTGCAGCTCACTGCAACTCACCAAGTCAAATCTTTAAAGTGAGTACTGTGTCTCAGCTATCCTGCCCATATAGAGCTACATCACTTAATTTAATTATACAGCTCTGGTCTGGGCTAGGGTCATCTCTCTTAGATAGAAACAGGAACACTGAAGTAATGGTTCCCTCATTGATCTGATGAAGGACCCTAGCCTCACAGTGGCTAGAGTTTTGCAGTGATTAATTGATGAGGCTTCTTGAATAATTGGCTCTGGACGGGAGTCTCCTGGAGGAGGTGACATGAGTGTTGTTCTTGTTGTGACCCAAGACTTATGATGATGCATGACCACAGCTCTTGCTTTGATCACATGATTAGATGGTCCTAAGGCGACAAAGGCTGTAATGATTTCACATTCACCTTGCACCAGTGAACAACTATGTTTTGTTATAAATGACAAACACTAGAAGATTATGTTTGAATAGCTTTTTAATGAAGTCATTTAAATGAGAAAAAGAAGCCCAGCATTGTTCTGGATATAGGAAGACTTCTACAGAGGTCAAAAGTTACTCCAAACATCCCTTTAAGAGAAATACATGTTTGTTTTAAAATCTCTGTGCTAAATACACTTCTGCTTCTTAATACATTTTCTTCATATGTCGTTAAAGATCAGCATTCATTCTCAAATCTTTCATATATCAAAATCTTCTGTATAAAAATATTTTATACCTTGCTGCATCATCAGTTATTTATATTCTTTGCTCACTATAAACATTTCATAGGATAATAAGTTTTCATTCCGAAGGCTCATGTGGGCAACACTCTCACGAGCATAGTTCTGCATCTCAAAACAAATACATCAGTTTGTTCCCACCAAAAGTGAATGAATGACACACCAGTGTGTACAACCTTCCCAGAAGGTAATTAGCATAATAAACGTTTTGTGTCGGTCAGAGTAATCTGGCTAAAAAACTATTGTACTACGTACTAGAAAGAGTTAAACTTAATTAAAGGAATACACAACTTCGCATGGGTGAAGTCTATTAAGAAATTATCAGTCATTGTGACCAACATTACAACCATTTTATGGTTCTTATTACCCACTCCATCTTTCACAACATCAGATTATCACGTTTAGGTTGGTCATTTATTTTGGTGAAAATAGATGACAGTTAAGCTAAATGTATCCATTAAAGAGAGCACTAAAGAGATAAAAGAGAAATGAACTACGAAAGCGAGAGCCAAAAAAAGAAAACTGTTCTTCTGTATATTCATACCTTTGGTATCAAATCTTGAGGAGTATTGTAAAGGCTGTAGTTACAGTGTAAGCCATACTTTACTGGCTTGTCATAATTGTGTTCTAAAATACACTGGATTAACTTGTATTAATCCATAAAATATGTTAAAGAGACATTTCTTACACAATTCTGTCCTGAAGGAGACATATGATTTGTTGTTGAGTTTATTGCTTATTGTGAAACATTGATGGTGTCTCATCTCTGTGTTGTCTATTGCTAATGCATGAGGCTGTTTTTGTAGATCATTACAGTATATTGTATTCAAGTTAAAATGTTGTCATATTCACTGGAATGAAACACATCTTTTCCTTAAAAAGCATTATTCATACAGAAGGATGTCACAAGTGTGTCAGATCAGTGGCTGAGATTTCCACTTTAATTTGTGTAAAATATGCATAGCGTAAATTTAAAAAAAAAACAAAAAATGGTATTGCCTTAAAGTGGTTCCTTTGTGCTATTTTTAGACTTAACTCAGCAGTCTGCAGAATAGCTAGATATCCCTGGCATCTTAGTTTACTTTTACCTTTTCACGTTAACTTTGGAATTGAACTTGTTTTGTACTGGATTCCTACAGTTCCACTGTTCATTGTATCCAAATGCACTGCTTTGTTTTTAATTTTTTTTTTTTTACTATTATTTAACAGCAATACAAGCAGAACATACTGTATGCAAGTTTTGTTCTTTTTCAGAAAAGGTCAAATATATTCACTACATGGTAAAAAAAAATTTGGAAACTGATACCGCACACAAAACCACTTATCTAAGCCATTTATTTACACCTACAATTTATTTATAATTTATTTATAAATGTTATATATTTCTCCCTAACCAAAACAATAACATTTTCAAAAAGATTCAAGTTTCTATAAAGGAAGGTCTGTATTCCACCCATTCCTTAACTGGAGACATTCCTCTTATCTGTGCACTGCTTCCAGCAGTTCTTTACAAGTAGTTTCATTTAACTTAATACCCTTTTCACAGTACTACTCACTCTTTCATATGGCACCTTGCATTGTTCTGCATCTTAGCCTCAGAAGTCAAGCCTGGGTCATATCTCTGACTCTCTGCGATATGACCTCTGGTCCAGTGGCCTGGTGGCTTGTAATCGTTCTAATTCATGTCGGCTGTTTCGGTCTGGACTGAGGTTTGCCAGTGGCCTGTTTCCTCCTCCCACCTCCTCTTCTTCCTCCTCTTCACGGTTGAGGAAGGCCAGTTCATTTTCATAGCAGAAAGAGTTTGAGTTAGGAACCAGATATTTGTTTTCTACCATATCCTTGGCACTGCAGCGAGGAGTGGACGGCACCTCATAGGTTTTATGAAAGTGGGAGTAATCCACCTTATACACATTTTTCTCCTCAAACAGAACAGGCTCAAACCTGTGACCCCACAGGACCTCAGAGGCCAAATATGAGCTGCGTGCCTGAGTGGTCATGGCGGTGGCCTCCACCATACCCTCCAAGATAACTACAATCTCAAAATCTGCTGATTCCAGGTCCTGTTGGCTGATTCCAAACAGTGGGCTTTCTTCATCGATCTCATGGAGTATAGTTATGGGAGAAACCAAAAAGATCCTGTCGAGACCTTTGTCAAATCCTACATTAATGTCTATTTGGTCCAGAGGGATGTACTCCCCTTCCTCTGTGACTCGAGCTTGATCAGCTGTGCTCGTACATGTGCCTCCACAATGTGGCTTTTACGAAGATTTCCTACCCTCCACATGAGGCACAGTTTTCCATCCCGCATGGCAATGACTGCATTGTGGCTAAATAAAAGAGTCTCTGCACGTTTTTTAGGTCTTGCCATCTTGGCCATGATGGCACCAATCATGAAACAGTCAATGATGCAGCCAACTATAGACTGAAAGACCACCATAAAGACAGCCACTGGCATTCCTCTGTCACACAGCGGTAGCCATAGCCAATTGTAGATTGTGTTTCAATTGAAAATAAAAATGCTGCTACAAATCCATTGACCTGTAGCACACATGGAGTGAAGTTGTCATCTCCTGCAGGGTTATCCAAATCTCCATGTAATAAAGCAATAACCCAGAATGCTACGCCAAAGGCCAACCATGACACCACAAACACCAGAGTAAATATTACCAGCATCCAACGCCAGCGTATGTCCACACATGTTGTAAAGATGTCTGCCATGTAACGTTGGGATTTGTCGTCCATGTTGGAGAATTGCACATTGCACTGGCCATTTTTCTTGACAAAGCGATTACGGCACTTTCGGCGTGTGTGGATCTTGCCATTTCCAAAGCCATTCATACCATGCATGGTACTCAGGCGCAGGCCCTCTTCCTCTGACGACACTATGCTGTAGCGGTTGATGCGGCCCACACTCATACTCCTGATGTGTGACCAAAGCCCCTCGCAGCAGGATCACAGTCTAAGCTGCATTTCCTCACACACAGACCACTTTAATCCAGGGCCTGTGGAAAGTCAGGAAAGGACAAATATGAGTTGCAGCTTATTTATTAATCATGCAGTGACATATTCCTGTTACATGTTTAATCCTTACTTTCTTTTTCAAAGGTTATTGAAACTTGTTTGTTTATCCCCTTTCCTATTTCCTTGGCTGTATTTAAACAACTAAGACTGAGACACTTTTACTCCTCATGACGACACTTGTCTCTTCTGATGTTTGCTGCATAAGTGATGTACTGGCTTATCTGAAACCTCTTCAGCTGTTACTGTTTCTCTCCTCTTTCAAATGATTAAGTGGTCAGAAAAAAACAACTAGTTGCTTGATACATTTATTGTGCTAAAGATAGCAGCTTGTGATTTTTGTTTAACTATAGTTGTCTAAATTAGAATACTGCCATCTTAACTTACCAAGTACTTTACACATTTTAACAGAATAATACCACAGAATAGTCAGTCATTTTCTGTGGTTAGTAAATTGGCTTTATCCTTGGTCTATTGGTTCATTGGTTCATAGAGTGAGTAAAGTCTGTAGTGTATCCCTTTGTCACGTCTGATGGCTCGTCGGTTCCGTGTTTAGGCTTGTGTGCGCGCTCAGCTGCCACTCTGTGTGCCAGACATTCTCCTTCTGTGTCTCAGGTGAAAGTTTACTACAGTTGTCCGCCTTATTACTTCACGATGGCTACACGTGTCCCACTGGGATCTTACTCACAACTGCTCTGGGAAAACATACTGTAGCTCGAATCCTATTTTTAGATTTTTGTACTTTTTCAACTTCCCAAAGGTGTGCAGCTGTTATTCCTGAATTAGAAAGCTTGACACTCTGATAGCAACTGTACACACGTGTAACTACACAAGTGCTTTTACCATTGTTAGTGTCCAATCTTAGTTAGTTGGATATGCAAAACTTATTGTGGAGTTATAGTAAAAAATACACAAAAAGTTGATTAAAGGTTAATAAACTGTTACAGTTAATGTTGCACACTTTCCAAAAGGTAAAAAGTGATATTTCTGTGCCTTTTTAATAAATTTTATAGAAACCATTAAAATAATTTTTAAAATTATTATTATCATTTGAATATTATTATTTGAATTAGCCAAAAGTTAGTTACATGGAGTTATATATAGAGATCACCCACTTCCTGGTTCAACAAGCACGGGCTCCCATGTTACATCTCTATAGGAGTTTGTGAAAAAAATATATATATTAAAACTTTGAAAACATCTTCGGGCTAATCAGCTATGTGGTGAATCATCAGCATAAGACCTACATTTTTGTCAAAAATCTATTTCTGCATCTTTGTAAACTACAAAGTTATTAAGAAATTTTAATTTAAGTTATAGATGTGCTTTTTAGACTGAAAACAACCGCGCTGTGGATCTGAGTTAGCAGATTGCTGGCTGTCTGCTATATGTTTTTAATATTTGAGTTTTTTGAAACCCCTATGGCACTTTACAATGCTGCATTTTACTTCTGTAACCAGGGCGATCTTCCACTGTTGAGCTCCATTGGCATGTTGTCACAGCTCATACATGTTGTGCATAATATTAATTTGCTAAATATCTATTTTTGGGAGTGCTTTTCTTACTGTGACACCACCACAGACTTTAGTTTATCTTAGTTGCTTTGAACAGCTTCTGTTGTCCTATTGTTTGTCAGACAGTTCAATCACTGAGTTAAGAAGAGGCTAGATGAAAAGCTAGAGCTGATTAGAACAAACAGAGTCATTAATTGAATGTGCAAAATCATTGAAGAAAAGGACAAAAACAACAAGCTTAAGAGGAGAGAGAGACGCTCATCTAAAGACAAACAGGGAAACTGAGCTGTACCACTGTGGTCCCTGCCCACCTCCCAGGGCCATTGTGAGGAGGAACACAGGCTCGAATGTCATTGTATTTTCCTATAGTTCACCACACGCAATCCGTCTGCTCTCAAGTAACCTACAGGTATTTTCCTATAGAAAGGCACACCACTTAGTCATGCACACAGGCATTTTGATTTGCCATGTCAGTTTATCATAAACATTGCACTTGTTAGTATAGATATGCCACGATCTGTGCAGTAATGTAGTCCCAGGTGAGGAGATGAAGAGAGGTTCCTGGAGGTCTGAGTCAGCCTCTTACACTGTCATTACAGCTGTATATTCGGCACAGTCTGCACCTGTAGCCGTTCCACTCTTCACACACCTGTTTCTCATTGATTGATCGCACATGCAAGCGCTTCACTGGGCTTTTTCATCTTTTTTTGCGCAATTGTTCTGAATTGCTTCTATTGATTTCTTAAGATGTAATCACACATATCGCTTACTGCATTTCGACATAGCTGTGTATCTTTGTTAAATATGTTTTTTGGGGGAGTTTTCTGCACACATGTATTTGCGAACAGACTGAATGAAAGTGAACTAAGCCCAGATGAAAAGCAGGTTGGGGTCATTGAATTAGCAGACAATGCTGTATAATCTGTGTCCTCTTCATCTTTTACATCAAGGATTCTTTTAGTGCGCTGATGGACAGAGCAGTGCTGAGACATTCATTCTTTCATACCTGTCCTCATTGTGTTTTTCAGTAAAATTTTTTTATACAATACTGAATGACACTAGTTTCTCTGCCTCAGTGAACAAGCAGTTCATTTGCACAGAATAGAGTTTCAGTGCCACTTTGTCACATTTAATTCTTTATTAAGTTGTCACCTGATTTGTTAAATACATTTGATAGGTGTCCATATCAACCTAAATCTATTTTGGGTAAGGAAAGCTACAATGTGTTTGTTCAGTTTCACTTTCAAGCTACTTTTCAGGATACATTTGAAATTTAGTTGAGTTTGCCTTACCTTTGATATGAGTTGTTCCTCTTCAAAAAACCCAACTAAACAATAGTTTCTTCGCTCTGTCGGCGTTAACCCAAACTGACCAAACTGATGCATTCTTTGGATCGGCCGCCACCGCTGCTCCGTGTTCACATGTTACATCAAAACTGGGTAAAACCGCTCCATTGCCTTAACCCCGAGACACACTGCCTTGCTTACTTTTCTTCATTGTTACTGTTTTGTTGAAAGCGCCAGAAAAATAAGCAGAAAAATAACTGCTCCCAGTAAAAATGCAAGTAGTTATGTCTCCATCTTCGTCTTCAGATGCTGACTTTTCTAGAAGTGGAAGTCATTTTCATTAAACTGTTGAATACTTCCCTAGTACTTTTCAGTGCAGCTTTCTATACCAGTCTTTTGCAATTTGATCTAGTTGGAGAATAGTGCTCTCTCTCTTTCTCTCTCTCACTTGCTCGCTCGCTCACACCGACGAGTTTTTCCTCTCTCTTCCCTCCCTCTCCCATAGTGTCAGAGAGGCTGTCATTTGCAGCCTTCTCTCTCTTCATCTCTCGCATCATTGTATTACCTGTTTGCTTCAAGTTTACTGTAACTGTATTTCTCACATTTAGGAATATATATGTTTGCTAAAGTCAGTGAAAGTATTGGTTTTACACAGCAGAAGTTTCACAAATGTTTTTATTACTAGTAATATACCAGCAAATGAAAAAGTATCACAATAGCAAATTGCAAAAATCATGAATGCTCATTTTTAATTATACAAGTTGTGATGCCTAAGTAATTCATTTCACATAAACATAATAATAATCATAATACCACTCTTTTAGGGTTTGCTTTCTTGATAACAAATTGAAGATTCATCTTACTGCAAAATCTTCATAGCTGCTAATCGTCATTATCCTTTTTCCTTAATTAAGACTTGCAGAGTGTGTCTATTATCCAATGAAGTGTCACACTGACTATGATGACCACAGGACTGGGTCAGCCCCTTAAGGCTCTGATTGACCTCTGACGCAGGTAATGGAGCTCTGTGTTTCGGATGGTCCATGCTGCTGCCAGCTGCTGCATCTCTGCCCAGACTCCAGCCTTTCACACTTGTCACCAATAACTAATCAACAGTATTTAACCTGAGGACATGAGCCTGTGAATATGACAGTCTGGTGTCAGTAAGAAAATACTAAGGCTTTGTCTGCTCTTCATAAGATATGAGTATAAAATCATATGCAGATGTTTGTTAATGCTTGACAACAGCTGTTTGTCTCTCTGACGCTGCAGCGGTTACATTAGCGGTCCTCCTGCTTTTAAGTGTGACATCCTCAGAGATCATTCTCATGACCTTACTGTGAGAGCAATCATCTGTCAAATGCTAAAAGAGACGACAATTAGTACGGGAATGGGCTGAAGGAGTGAGAAATTTCTAAATACAGCAGAACTGGCTCGACACCAGCTTTATCACTAATGATTCATCAGCACAGGAACCCTCTCTTTTGCTTCTCTCTCTCTCTCTCTGCTATTTTTCTTACTGGCTCTCTGATTTTCAGGCTTGTGAGGGTGATTTTGCAGTAGCCTGTGTGCGATCATTACTAAGCCATTGTGTTTGGCCCTGAACGTCAACTAATGGAGCCCGAAATGTCCTTTTAAAGTGCATTTGAATCTGTGGTAGCAACAGGTAGCGTAGCGACTCCTGCATAATGTAAAGGCTTCCACACCGCCAGGTCTGAAGAACAGTAGATCACAAGGTTCACACATCCACCCTGTCAAGCTTGTTATGTAAGACTGCCATAATCACAGGTGACAGCTCACATATCCTCTGCATGTCTGTGTCTAAATAAGTGGGTATTGCCTCCCAGGGAGAATGCTTAGTGGGATTCAATGCTGCTAAAACACATTTTTAAAAGTTTCAGACAAAAAGCAAAAACACTGTTGTGACGACACTTTAATAACTGTTCCTTCAAACAATTTTACTCATTTAATGCTCCTTGTTTAGGCCACTGGTTTTCAACAAGTGTCCCTGGGAATACTGTATGTGCTTTGAGCTATTGCCAGGGGAAAAAAAGGAAAATTTTGATTTAAAGGGACCTATTGTGTATTGTGTTTTTAACTTATAAGTGCCTTCTCTCATCATTGTTTATCAGTGTTTTATTGTGAATGATTATGCATTTAAGTAATCCTGTATTGTTCTGCAGCTGATGATTGAGCGCTCAAAAAAGCTCTGTCCTCACCTACACCTATCCCCACCCACTTCATTGTATTTATGATTATTCGAAAAATTCAGATTCTTAGTAAAGCATGTATGGTTCCAAATGGCCACACAGCTTATTAAAATCTTTCAATAAAGAGAAGGGGCTTCTCAGTTCAGCAGTTTAGGAAGTAAATGACCTCTGTCTATCAGCTTACATCAGCTTTGTGTTTACAAAAACAAAATGTAACTGATCTACATATATACAGTATATTATAGTTTTTTCCTAAATACAGAGAAAAAACACAATAGCCCCCCCCCTGTTATAGGTCCAATGATTCAAAATTAACTTTTTTGAGATTTTAGTCAAATTATAATTCTGTTTCTTTGTCAAAAAACATTCCCATAGTTGTGTTTTGTTTCATCACAAATCATTGATTAATCCTGCTTTTTAAGCTGTCAAAATCTCCGAAACTAAATGCTCTGTTCCATCGTATGATGTGATTCAGTGATAATTTTACAGTTAACAGGAAATTAGTTTCACTGTAACTGATTTATGCCTTACTAAAACAACTTTATGTTCCCTGATATTTTCAGAATTTTTAGTTTAAGGTCAAAATTCATTTGAACTTATCACAGAAAATATTTTCAGATGCATCAGAAGTGAAGCAGTTTAAATCAGGCTAATAGTTTTAGGTTGAATATAAAGTGGTATTCTTGAAGTTATGTGTAGTTTAAAAAAACAGTGAACTGGGTTTTCTGGGCGCAGTGGATAGCGCTCTGGCCTCATAGCAAGAAGGTCCTGGGTTCGTCTCCCGAGCTGCCCGGGGCCTTTCTATGTGGAGTTTGCATGCTCTCCCCGTGTCTGTGTAGGTTTCCACCGGGAACTCGGTTTCCTCCTACAACTAAAAACATGTCCAATGTGCCTCCCTTCTCCCCTCCCCAGGACTACAGATGGAAATTAGCTGTAAACTAAATCTGGTACAAGCATCTCTGCCATTGTGCTTAATGTAATTGTACATTGCCCTTAATAAACATTACCTTACCTGACATAACAAGGTGGAGCAGAGTTTTTAGTTCAACAACAAAACATAGCCCTAAAATGTATCATTTTTGAGCTAGATAAGTGAATGAAAAAAAAACCACAACAAATACTTAGAGGGAGATACACCATTATAACAGGGATTAACAAATGTGTAAGATTAGCAAAAAAAAAAAAAAAAAAAATCCTATTAAACAAATAATTTACTGTATTGAAGTGTCCTGAACACGGCTTTATCAAACAAAACAATCACCATAGCCAAACAGTTTTTTTTTTTTTTTTTAACTAAAACATCTCTACCAAAAAAGTGAAGTATGAAAAATCATGTGTTTTAATTAAATAAAAATCAAATGAAGAAGTGACATTGATTAAAATGAGAATTTTTTTTTTTAAGTCAAGTGTCTTGCCCAAGGACACAGAGAATAGTATTCGCTGGTCACAGTTGGAATAAGGAGGACAACCTTCTGGTTATATGAGGACGACTTTTCTCTCACAGTAAAAACAACTAGTAAAAAACACATTCATAGGAAAAGGAGACGAATCAAAGTGAGATGTCAAGTAAGTTTGCAGGGAGGTGTAATTTGCATGTATCACAGCAGCTTCTAAGAATAAACCTCTCACACTTTTGTGGCGATAGTGATTGTGGCATTTCATCTTTTTACAATGGGTCTCACCAGGCCTGACGCTGCAGTCGAGTTATGCCCATTTATTGCTTTTGACAGCCCCATCTCTCTCCGTCATAATGTCTGTCAGAATAATTCAATAGGAACTCACTACTTAATCATGAACAGCTCTTTGCAACTGGTATCTTAATTTTACAGTAATTTAGACTCTTACTTATATATTGGGTATTTTCTGACTTCGTTAATTAATATTTTTCTTGTTTTCCTTCTGTCTCGCCATCTTTCTTACAGAGCTATCTCAGTCGGATTCATCTTCGCGTCTCCCGTGCGATGCGGCTATTTCGAGCTTTGGATCAATTCCTGTTCATTTAATTTTTGCAACTTCATCTGGTGTCAGTGGGGATTAGGAATGTGATTTTGCTGTATTCACACTAGCTCCAGCCAGTAGTTGTGAAAAGCGCCTCTTGTTCTTGGGCCAAGCTGGGTCATTGCACTGAAGAGGATTGGTCGGTTGTTTGACAGCAATAAAGGAGCCTCTTACATATTCGCACACGGATAAGCATGTCTTGTAAGTTGGATCACCTCTGGGTTCATTGAGGCTGATGTTTGGCACTGAATTGTAAACCTCATACTTTTTGTAGTTGGTCACTTTCTACGTTGAACCACCTGAAGATTATCAAAGGTAGCAGTGTGCCTGTATCATGGGCATTTCTAAAATTTAAAGACAAAATCTATTTCTAAATACCCTGTACGTTCAGATTCAACCCGGCTGGCTAATTAATAAATAAAAGTTACTTACTTCACGTTTGATACTATCGTGATGTTAGTATAAATTGCATTACCTTTATGCAATTTACACGGGTAAATAATGTGATTGATTATTTGTACAGCCCTATTGGGAGGCAACTTACTAACTATTTGGCAATTAACTCATTTCAGTTGTTTTTATCAATTAACTATTAGTTGTTTAAATCGCAAAACACTTTTACAAGCAAAAGAGATGTTGCTTGAAACATCTATTGAAATTTTTGTGCCATTTTGTACTATTTGTTGCTTTGTTTGAGCCATAAAACGCGAAAGAGACTGCATAGGAGTTTGTGTAAAGTCTAGTAAGCAGTTTTTCGATTACCATATTAGCTACAATCAATTATTCCAATAATGTATAATGTTACTTGCTAGAGTCGATGAACTTAAATCTCACATGCATCCATTTACATACATTTCTTTTGGCTGGAGCCTACAGTGTGCCTCTTCATTACCTAATGAGCTATGCGCGGCTATGCTGGGGGTGTCCATGGTTCACCATATCGTCACCTGACAGCCTGGCGTGAAAAGCTTCTGTCTACCTCTCCACTGATACTCTGTGGGTGAGGGAATTAATCGGCTCAGGATCTAGTGTCCTGGCTCCCACTTGCTCACGCCGCTGACCCTGACCCCTGCCCGTTCACCAGCATGTGCAAACCCACATGAGAAAAATTCAAGATTAAAAATACATCTTGTGTATTATTTAGTGTTATCATTACATCTATTAATGTCTAGAACATATGCTTTTTTGACTAGTATGTTTTAGAGAATTGCAAGTTTAAAGGTAGTACTTGGCTTTTTTAGTTGTAAATGAATAAACGTTGTCATTTCTCCCACATACTATATTGCATAAGCAGCAAATTGTGACAAAATTGAACACTGTGTACTGTCTAAACCAAAATAAAAGGCATTATATTTATTTTTAAGAGACAAATGCAGTGTTTGGATTGGCATTGCTGAAGTTGTCACCTCTAGTCTCATTTTACCATCTGTAAAATATGTTTTAAGGTTTAATTGCAGGAAAAAAATGTATGTGAATATTTTCTTCTGCTGGAGGATTTATGAGAGTTAGGAACTAGTTGGAGCTTACTTCAGCTTTTGTGGGATGAAAATCAGCCCCATCTTTAACTGCAGACACTGTCTAAAAGGTATGTTTTATGGCAATGTTACTATGTGCATCGTTTTATTCTTCTTTCCACAATGTGAACAATCCAAAGTTGCTTAAAAAGTTCAGCTAAAATGCATTAGGGGTGTTGTCTAGAATACCTGAATGCGTGTGCTTGTTTTCATGGTTGGTGTGTGGGAGTTCCTACATCTGTGTTCAAACTTTGCTTAGCTTTCTTCATGTTAGCATGCCTGTGTAGCGCTCATAGAGTGTGTGTGTGCACACAGGGCTATTTGTAGCAGGTCTGACTCCCTGGGAACTCATCTTCCATCTGTCGATTCTGTGCAGCCGAGCTCAGCGAAGCCCTAATTTTACCCTAAATATACCAGTAACTGACCGTTTCTCTCAAAGGCATCATAAACTACATTATTTTGGTGCATTGCCCCTTCGTGCTTTCCCTCTCATTCTTTCTCAATGTTAAGTTTTTTTAGTCATTGTCCTCTGTGTTCCTGTTTCTGATTATAAATGCTGGTTTATGTTTAGAAGTCTAGTTCTGCTTCTTTGATTCATTCTCTACTTACGTACTCTTCCCAATGGAAGCAAAAAAGTAATTGAAAAACAATTACTGTACAGTATATATTTTTTCCTACTGTGGAAGTTAGGACAAAGGTTCAAAACATGCTGGCTTTGGGCCAAGGTAAAAAATAGGCCTCTGGTATTGGAAAAATGAATTAACCAACAGGGCATATGGTGGCTTTGTGCAGGCATATGCTTTTGCTTAGGGGCTTTTCAAGATGCTTGCAAAAGGCCATTCATAAGATGTTTCAATGTGATGTGGAATAAGCGAACATGTTGTCATGATAGGCTGTACAATAGTCCACTATTTTGGTCATTTTTCTTAAAGCCCATTACAGACAGATTATCACATTTTTCCAATGTTGACTTAGTTTGGTGATAGTCCTTGTGGTAGCCCAAATATGTATCATCATTTGACAGGAGTTAAGTTGCAAATTATAAAGTAATTTGAGTTCTAATATGGAATCCCTTCATCAAAAAGCCAAAATGACAGGACAATTGATAACAACTGACACAGCATTTCATTATGTACACCTGTAACTACAGTGGCCTTTCAGTGCGTTGATTTCTTTTGTTCCTAACGAGGGATTTTTTTCAGATTGGGTTTTCGTTGTGTAGCAGAAGCTCAGAGTGCTGCCATAGCCGTGCGGTTGTGTCAGCTTTATTTTCTACCGAGGCTTTACACTAATTCACTGCATCCGATCCAGCGGCAAGATTGCTCAATGGCCCCGCTCACCGGCTGCAGAGGCCTGACATTTCTGCCATTGTTCCCCCCAGAGAGGCCGGATTTAAAGGGACGCCCGGGTAATGGGAGGACATTCAGCATTTTTGGTCCCTGTTACGGTGGTAGCATGTTTGAAGTTCATGATTGTTCATCCCGAGTACCTAGAAGTTGGTGTGACTGACCTAAGATCTGCTTAAGTTGTGTCTGGCTTTGAGCTTTTTGAGTCGCCGTCCCACAACAGCTTTCACTGTGGGCGTGTGGACAAGAAGTGAGAAATAGACTAGAGGCTGTGTGAGATTTATTAAAAGTCACCCTTTATTGGAGTGCTACAGTGCTGAATGAGGAGACATAAATACACAAAAAGTAAATATAAAAATGCAAATGACATTTTTAATTAAAGTGGGTATAATGAGATTAATACGTGGCTTTACTGACTTCTTCTTTGGATAATTAGCTCTTTCAAATTTGCATCTTTATATAACCACAAGGATAAGACGCAAGGACACAAACAAAAAGTGGCTAACCTTGCTCGGTTGAAGCCCAAAGCCGCACACTCATAATATTATTCCACCGGGGATATAGTTGTTACAGCAGTGAGTGAGACTGCATGTCATCCGATGGGGTCAGCGCGACGGCGGCGTGAAAGAAGAGGTGCCAAGTGACATTGAGCGGCCGGCTCCGTTTCACTGTGATGGAGGGAAGCGCTTATTTAGACGACAATACCTGCGTCAGCCCTGCCAGAAATCTACTGCACCCGCTGAGGTTTTGTCTCACCTGTAACTCCATCTCAGCACTCCCAATATACTGTGTTTTTTTAATATACATATAGGATTTTAACTCATTATTACCTCCACAAAAGATCTGTTGGTTTCTGCCTGCTTTATACTGTAACCTATGACATTTGTAGATCATTATGTTATATTTTGGACATTTTAGTTTGCAACGAGGAGCTGAAATGGCTTACCTCAGTCTTTGTGGATGAACAATCTTTGTCTTTTGGTTTTATAGTGCATCTTAAACCTGAAACCATGTCCATTTTTCCTGCAGACATGGTGCCTAAATAAACGTTTACATTTTTAGTTCATACTCAGACATGTTGCAAAAGGAGTGAATAAACTATATTGTCCCACTCTTTTCCCACAATGTAAAAATACTATTTTTAACACATTTCGATTCCTTATAATTTGCTCAATTTATACATTTTTTAACCCTGTGTCTTCATAATTATTTAAATAATTGTTACATTGTTTTGAATTTAGTATTTACATGACGATAGATGTATCAACAGCGAATCAAAGACAATAGCAGTGGAAGAAAAGCGGGGTCATGCTCCAAATTTGGAGAACTGGACTATTTTTGGCCCGAGCTGGCACATACAAAAGCTCTAGTGGCTTTGTTTATAGAAATGTGCTTCAACCTCTGTGTCCCAGCGTGAATTGTCCCAAACTGTGACTTTAGTGACTTTAGTTAAGCAAAAAGCTCATTCCAATTAAACTTCTCGTGTCTTTGCCCCAGTAGTCTGTATCTATTATTAAACATGTATTACTTTCTAAGCACTTTCCATGTTGTCTATGTCTAGCAAAAACAGCCCAGGCCATGAGGAAATTGAGCGTCTAATCTTTCATTGAGTGGAAACAATAGTCTAATTCCTGTAATTGCCGGGTGAGGCCGTGGTTGTGGTGGCATGGCAGAGTGTTGTTGGCACCCTGAACATTGTCCTCTGTCCTCTCTCCACGTCAGCACTTCTGAATTCTCTGGGATAAATTGAACCATTTTTGACACTCATTTTAGCTCTCACTCCTCAAAAATAACTGTAATTTTAAGTCATTAAATATAGAGTTGGGGTATGGAGACTCCTTGGGATATGTGGGCACTTGTGATAGTTTCAGATATTTAAAACAAAGATGGAAATGAAAGTATATGAATGCATTATGTTCTTTGTAGCATATTTTAGATATTTACTTATGTTTTTATAGACACATTTTCGACAACTATCAAAACAAGAAAAAATAATGGTTATAAATTACATTTCAAGATCATGCTAAAGGGGTAATCAGGACAAAAGGTTAGGAACTACTAAACTGAGGTACTTTGGTGAAAAGCGGTGTATGCTCTGGCCTCACAAGAGCAAGGAAGGACCTGGATTCCAATATCAATAATAAATCAATGCCATAATACATCCACTAAAACAAAAACTGGCTTTGCTCTAGCTTTGTTCAAAAGGGAAAAGCAGAGGTGTTTTTTTCTTCTTTGTTTCGCACACTGCTGGAATCACTCATCAGAAACATTAGCTTTGGTTTGAATTGGAGTTTTGGTCAGGCATTTTTGGGAAAATAGGCCAGATCTAAAAGAAGATCAAATCTACTCTTGTCAAGATTTGCCCATTGCTACATTTGTCTTTTGCCTTGAGTCTTTTTTAATTTAAGAAGTATATTTCACGTTTGTCACCAGAAGTTTACTCATTGTGTAAAGCTGGTGAACTGGAGGGAAAAGAGACTTGGAGCAAGCTTTGTCTGTTGATACAAGATGGGGAGATGCTGCCATTTACAGTCTCTGCTGGTCACACATGTCATGGTCTCTGGAGTCCTCCGTCTGAAAGTTGTTTGTTATTCTTAACCACTCTGTCAAACTAGCAGGCTTGTTAGTAGTGGTATAATAGCAAAACTACTTGTAATTTATGAAACATTCTTAAATGTGCACTGTTTAGCTTTTTAGACAAAAGTAGACTTGAATAAAAGCATCTTTTTGTCATTTAGATTTCTTTGCTGCACTAAATTAATAATAATAAAAATGTAAGTCTTTACTTAGACCGGGCTGGCCACAAAATGGACTATTATTTGGGCTGGAGGAAGGCCTTCTTGTTTGTTTCCTTGGAAAAGCTGTTCCTTTAGCTGTAATTTTTCACATTATGACTTAAAATGTATTTATCCTTTTTCAGAATGTCCCAACATACAACTGAATTGCGTAATTGGATTTTTTTTTACCTCCAGAAAGTAACACAGTGCACTTTTAACTTAGAAAAAAAATCATTACAAGCTAAAAAAAATAGGCCTATTAGAATAATACTAACAACGGGAAAAAATAAGAAAAAAATGTTTTATTAGCTTATAGCAGTAGATTAGTACATCTAACATTTCTCTCAATTATTTAAATACTAAGTCAATATTTGCATTTATAATATATACAAACTATTTATTCCTTTCCATCTTATTTACAGCACATTTAATAAACAAAGCTGTTTCCAAAGTACAAAACCTACACAAAACTTATTGATCCATAAGAGAAACGTAGTAATTGATAGAATTAATAGTCTGTGCAGTTGTATTAGTTTGAGTTTTATTTGTTTGAGTCAGGCTCCCTTTCCCTTTCTCTTGCAGTGTGCCCATAATCTCATGTATTCCCCACTGCCTCTTCTATGAGAACAAGTCATCAGCTCTTGTGTAATTTGAAGAATGTTATGATCTGAGGAATGACCCGCTCTGACATATGCACACAGAACACACTGAACAGGACTGAAATATTACTTCACATTGGTCCCTTTTGGTCACTTTAGAGAATCAGTCTTGAGAGAGGCACTCTGTAATGATGCTGTAGACTGGACCTTTTTACTTCAATTATAATGAAGTAAACAGTCTTCTTCAGTCCTGTTGTGCAATTTTTGGATTGATAACCAATGTAAACCTTACTAATTGCTACTAGGCTGTGTTTGTAAATTGAATAAAAAAATAAAATATGTAATAGTTTTACAGCAATATAGTCCCAGCTAACAATAGTATTACAATTGACTAGATTCTAAATCTAAAACAAATACTGGTAACTTGTTGAATGGCTCAGGTGAACTGTCCTTGTTCTTTCCTTAGTGCGTGATTGCATATTGCCCACATTTGCCATCTGCTTCCTTGACGCCTCTTGTCTTTTTATGGATGCTAGTTACCTCAGCCAACAGCTAAATGCTGTTTCAGGCCCACATCTTATCAAAAAGCATTACAGGAATACATCGAGTGACTGTCAGTTTCTATATGCCAGTTAAAAGCATCACTTCTATTTCCAATCTGGAATAAGGTGTCAGGTGTCATTTACATGTTACATTCTCATATTTAACTAAAATATGTTCATGCTTAAATAAATGTTTGAAAGTAACCCTAAGATACATAAGATAATTAGGTAACCAGATTAAATCTGCAGTGCCCATCGATTTCTCCCTGATTAAGCTAACTAATGACATTACAACTAATTAACTGTGTTTGCTACTATTTTTAGTCTGTGGGCAGGCTGGTGTTTTATCAACCTGTCCTTTTTTGTCAGTCAGTCTTACATCAAAGAGTGCAGGCTCTGAAAGAGAAAACATGCACATACTACCAAACAGAACAACACTTTTATAACAAACCTGCCATATAACTGCCACTACACTTCTGTATTATTCACTGTTTATTCTGATCTGTACCTACAATACTGTACTGCTTGTGCTGAAATGTCGGTCCTGTTCAAAGTACTTTTATGTCTACGCTCCCTTGATGCAGTGCTGTGTAATCTCAGAATGAATCATCAGCTATGTGCCTTGTTACAAACCTAGTTACCTGACGCACTGACGGTGACCCCAATTTAATCCAAACACTGATCATTTCAAATGGATTTTTTCATGGGAACAGCTTTAGATTTTTTGTTAAAATTGGAAATGCAGCAAAAACCTGTATTCATTTGTTAAAAAAAAATCAGGTAGCAAAAGAGTTACTATGAGTTTGTTTTTTGTTAGAAGGATGACTAATACACTACATCCACCTATTTGTTAAAATTAAGATGATTCTGTATCTGCGTATTGTTTTCTATTGTGAGAAAAAAATGTTAATAAGACAGGTGATGTGCTGGTTGCTTTTTAAATCTTTTCTAATAATAGCTTTGCACTTTGCTTCTCCTCGTAACAAGGCATATGTAAAGGATGTGGCGAGGATCACACTTTCAGACCTGTGATTATTAATTTTCACTTTTCACTAAGCTCCCTAACACCTCAGCGGAGGAAGCATGTCTGAAACCACATCGCTGACACCTTGCATTAACTACTGGTGTTAATTTAAATCTGTGTCTATGTATTCATTTGTGATAAATAACTTGATAGGATAGCCAACTCTATCTTCTCTACAGATCTGGTTGCACAGCTGACCAGGCAGCACTTGTCTCTTGAAACTCAACACGCAAAGTGAGCTACTACTGGTTCGCTTCGGTTGTCACTTTCACTACACAGCCTCGACGTTGAACATAAGTGATGCAGTGGCTTGATTACATATAGAAAATTCCCCAATTATTACAATGGCAAGTTTGGTGAGAAATGAATTCTTGCATCCGGCTCACTAAACTGTTTGTTCCATTTTTGCCCAATGAGTCACTTTCACTGTGTTGCCACCTGGATGTCCTCTTCTTATCCAAACTGCCCTACCTGCCACCACAGGCCACCTCAACCCCCCAAGACATTCAGTAAAGATGTAATCCAAGCATGTCTAACACCAACAAGCTCTCCTCTATTATTCATCTGCTCCTTTAATGAGTTTTCCATCTACCTGCATACAGCCAACACAATCAAGTCAATGATACATTGTTAACATTGATTGAATTTATCTCAGACGGGTAACTTGTTCTGTTGTGCTTATTGAGAGTTGTAAGATGAATAATAATGAACAATAACAAGGATGTTTTTTGTTTGCGACCCTTATATATAATGTAGCGTAAACATATAGATGTAGTATAAAACACAAGTTGCCACAAGGCATGGCAATGATTTTTTTTTACAGCTTATTTGGTGTGTATGTTTAACATTTTTATCATTTCAGAGTGGATATTTTGTTTTAAAAAATGTTTTTCCTAAACACAATACTTTCCCCACTGCTTGCATTTACATTTTGTTCTCATACACTGGTGCATGACGCCGACAAACCAACTGGAAACCTATTATAATGCTCTTTTTTTCTGACTGTCACAGTCACTTTTACATTTCAGAGAATCTAGGCTTTCACTTGCGTGCCAGGCCAAAAGATCCTGTGTCACTAGCATAGAATATGTTTGTTTACATGCCATGATCATGAAAAGGAGGCCGGATAAATATTTAATGACTTCTTCAAGTTACCTTCACCTTGTGACCTAACACTTGAGTTGGATCTCACCCATTCAGTCAACGTTAAGCACATCTACTCTGCTTATTGTTCCTAATCACATAGCATTTAACTTATTATTGAAGTAATCTGCACTGCCCCTGACCACACCTTGAGGCAGGCCTTAGCTCAGTGGACATGTCATAGTTTTATATATTTAATTACATATTTGGAGACGCTACTCAACCCACATGCAACCCAGTCCACCTCCTGTTGTAATTGTCAATAAAAACAGATTTTGCACATTACCTAGGCTATTAGATTAATAAAATGTGTATATTTATAAATATGTTTATTTATTTATTTTGATGATTGATATTTTTATACAGCCAATATGGCAATTAAACAAATTTATTGACTAGCAATAAAGTGCAGCTTTTGTAGCATTTTTTTTTCTTCTTGATTTTCTGTATTTTGACCACACAGTGAAGTGGAAACAAGCTTGATATTTATTTAATGATGGTTCAAGTGGGACAACCGAAAATGTGACCTGCATTGTGGCAGTAAGTTGACCAGGTAAGATGATCACATAGAAGTCCCTATTTACAATCAGCTCATTACCTTACTGAGGCATTTTAAACACATCATCAAATGTCCATTTCTTTTCAGTTTTGGCTTCTTTCCCGTGTTCTGTTTCTTGCACCATATTTCCCGCAGGGTCTCTCTGAAGCCCCTAAATAATGCACGCCGAGTGAAGGGCTTATAGGGCCTGTATGATGGATCACTGTGCTCTTTTTGGCGCTGTGTATTCTTCGTGCTCTTGAAGATTATTTATCATGTTCATAATGACACTGCTCTCAGGTGAACCTCCAAATGTCTATATTTGTATCAGATGGAACCATTTCTCCCCCATTCCCAGTCCTTAAGTACTTGACGTCACTGCTCAAGTAGGTCACATGTCTTTATACAGTATTTATTGGTGAAACGTCAAATTGTAATCATTTTGGTTCCTATATCCACAGACAAAATTTCACAGCTGTCAGTTGAGTATCACATTCTTAATTAGCTTTATGTCTGTTGTATTTTCTGACCATATTGCTAGTAACTAACAATAAAACATTCACATATGATGCAATGTCTTAAATAATTGTTCTTCATGATGAAACACGTATTTGGCGATATAATTAATATTTGTTCTTGAAAAGTCTTAAAAATAGAGACTCTTTTTCACTCAAATGTCTTAAGCAACATGGTGGCGCTGCGGTTAGCGCTCTGGCCTCATAGCAAGAAGGTCCTGGGTTTGACTACCGGGCTGCACGGGGCCTTTCTAGTTTGCATGTTCTCTCCGTGTCTGCGTAGGTTTCCTCCGGGTACTCCGGGTACTCCGGTTTCCTCTTGCAACTAAAAACATGTCCAATCTCCAATGCGCCTCCCCTCTCCCCTCCGCAGGACTACAGATGTAAATTAGCTGTAAGCTAGAATCTGGTACAAGCATCTCTGCCATTGTGCTCAATGTAATTGTACATTGTCCTTAATAAACATTACCTTACCTTACCTTACCTTAAAGGTTGTATGGAGGATTTTTCAAATCCAACAGCTGTTTGCTGTTTTTCAAATGATGCACATGTGTTTACCCTCCCAGGGCCACGCCCTTCACTGTAACTGGGCCAATGAGTTACTTAGGAACACTGAGAGTTTGCTTGACAGGTTCACAGGCCAATAGATAATGAGGTACCTCTTTATCTATTGGTCAACGTTTTACTGGCCTCATCATGTCCACAGTTTATATATTTTTACAATTCTTTTTTTGCTTAGCATAAGTACAAGGCTGCTTCAAATATATACAACTAATTTTCACCAAGACTGACAACAAACATTTTTTGAAAATCCTCCATACAACCTTTAAGGTTTGTGGTAGTTGGCCATTTTGTTATTGACCATATCACTGGTCAAAGTACCGTAATTTCCGCCCTATTGAGTGCGCCTGAATATAAGCCTCATCAACTAGATTTAAATAAGAAACATGATAAAGTACATATATAAGCTGCACTTGTTAATAGTAAGTCTATGAGAATCTATAATTTTGCTGCATTGTTGTTTAGGCCGCAGGGTTCAAAGCTTGTAAAAAAATATTTTTGGAAAAAAAATAAAAAAATAGATGTATAAAACTGTATACATCTGGTTTTCAGTAAAGTTTGTTGTGTACACTATTCTTCAGAAACAGAATTAAGTTATCTGTTAAAGTGAAGCTAACCCCCTAAACTCCACTAACCAAATTTTCAACCAAAAAAGCATTAGATGAGGATGAAAGGAGAGCAGCAGCGTGACTGGTTTGGTAGCAGGTGTTTGTGATCAGCACACAGCTTTGAATGGACAAATCATTGCAGTGTAACACTGGTGATTTGGGACTATTTTGACCAGAAACTTTATCAGTTTGCACTAAAATTGCTGAAACAAAAGTAGGCAATGCTATTTAAATACCCTATACATACGTAGCTTAACAGCCAGGAAACGTTTTTCTGTTTAGCTTCACTTTAAGAGTTAAAGTGCATATGACAGGTCTGACTACACTTTTCAGTAAACATAGTGGCCTTGGTGGTTTTATATAATATTTCACTAAATATTTTGTTGTTTTCACCCAATTTGGCAAGTTTGATGTTTGTGTGCAAGTAAGCTGTTTATTATCAAATTGCATTTTAGCATCAACAGACAAAAAGACTTTGCCAGAGAAAACCAATCTGGTCACTGCCTGATCTTATAATATTTAGACTGAGGTAGTAAAAATCCCATAGCAATGAACTGAACAATGACAAATAAAAACACTTGCAACATAATTTTGTTTAATGATTGAGGAATTCAGTTGCAGAACTCAAATTAGTTGTAACTACCTGTAATTTTCAACTTTTATTTCTCAATTTCTTCATAATTTGCGACTTTACTGCTGTAAACCTGTGATAAATATTTACCACAAAGACTATTACATTGAAATAAAAAAGCAACGTGATAATCTGTTATGAACTTTAAAGCTTGTGTTAGTATTTTAATATTATTGACAAATTATGACTGCTATTGACATATGAATAGAGACCTATTACAATTACCGATGGATATGATCTTGTGTCACCTCTGGTAGGCCTATGACAAATATAAGCGGGTTTATTTAAAGGACATGAGACAAAAAGAGGAGTTTAGTCAGGGTGAATCTATTAATAGTGGAAAGTAGAGCTTATAGTGGGAACATTAGTTATGCAGGATAGAACTAAATGGGGTTATAAAGTCATGTCTCCTACATGTCTGAGATAAACACCCAGAGGCTAGAAGCTTTATTTATATTTTGCATAAAATAATCACGCATGCTATATAATTTAAGTAGTGTTGTTAAACTGACAGCTAACTCATCTTATCTGTCCTTACATGCGTGAAGTTTCTCTGAGGATCAAACAGACCACTGGCGCCATCTGGAGGGCATTATTTTGAGTAAATTATTAATTTAGTAGTTTATTACTAAAGTTCTACTTTAGATTCGTCTTTAAATTATATTTTGCAAATTAATTGGATGATTTTAAATTTGTTTAAACAAACTCCTAAGTTTCTGTTGCTGCACAAATTAGACATATGTACCTTTAAAAAATATCAAATTAATGTCCAAATGAAAAAATTAAATATTAATAATAAATAAATGCATTAAGGCATTCTATGTGCAATGAATTTATGAACTAAAATAACACAACCAAACATGTAGGGTTTGTTCATTAGTTTTATCTCCACATTACATTACAGAAAAAGACACAAACATTCCAGATACTACATAAATGATTCAGTTAGGTATGATTTTATTGACAAATATCTATTTCATGCACATGTTAAATAATAAACCCAAGTGTGGCAGGTTGGCATAATGCTCCAGTGTCTTGTGTTTAGTAACCCAAACTGTTGGCACACAATCTTGGGCATCAGGTCTCTTCATGTGACTGTAGGTAAACTGGCTTGGCCTGCTTCCGTAAGCGCTGTTGAGCTCGTAACATTCGGCCCTTTTGGGTTGCCAATCCTAATGGAGGCAGATATGTCTGGGCAAAAAAAGAGACTATGTAAATGCACAAATAAATTAATATATGTGTGTGCTGTAATTTAAAGGTACGTACAGCCCTTGGATAAGGATTTCTATAATGAAGACCTGTGGAAAGTTTAACCCACGGTTAATTTGTCTATGAAAAAAGGAACAAATATACATCAATCTTACCTATTTCTATTCGAGCTTCACATTCTTCTATACACCTTTTTATCAATTTGGGGTCAGACAGCTAAAGATAAAATATGATTACTATATGAGCAAAACTATACAGTTGTTGTGTTGTTTTTTTAATGCACACCTGCTGATTTTGTCTAAACAACATGCGAGCTTCTTGGAGAATATACTTTTTCTCTGTGTCTGTGTCACTTGCAATACCACTTTGTGCCTGCCAAGATCTAGCAATATTAAATATGCGCTTATAGAGAGACAATACAGACTTTCGAGTGGAGGACGTCATGAGATCTGAGAAAAACAAAACACATTTTACCACTACAAATTAATTAAAAGGGATACAAATACATGGCTCACCAATCATTTGTTACATGTACATCATCAAATTTTAGTATAAAGTAGTACATTTTGTGGTGCTTGTAACACCCTCTGTGTCAGGATTTCTGGCTGGAGACTGAAAAAAATCTCAACACATTCAGACCTGCACTGCCAGACTCTTGGCAACGTATAAATATGATCTTAAAACTCAACTCCTGTTCTTGGGTTCCTTCTAATGCAGGGGTTCTCAAACTTTTTAAAGTCAGGGACCCCTATCAATTCAAATATTTTCCCTTATCATTTTTTACATTGGCATCACAGGATAGTTCTGAAAATCAAGCCAAGTTTATATCAAACTTTCAATAAAATGTTAGTTTCTTATCGTTATTTTTTTCTGGTGTAGTCCTTTCTATCCAAAACATCACATATTTAGAGTTATAAATCATAAGAAATTGTAATGTTGAAGAAACTACCAGTGTTTTAAAAAGATTTGGAGGACACCGACCCCGGACCCTACTTTGAGAACCACTGCTCTAATAAATCTAGCTTAAAGTATATCCTTCAATGCCTCAGCTCAACCTCATCTAGTTGTCTCCACAATTAAGCCAGAAACTCTTTTTTTTTTTTTTTTGGTACTCTTTCTCTCTTCTCTAAATATTCAGTGGTGGTAATAACATTACAATGGCAAAAGGACCAGAAGGAGTTTCAGTCTAACTAGAGACAAATGTTAATAAATGTCAAACATTTTTTCTTTTATCTTGCTAAAATGATAAATATTGATTTACTTACTGCTTTGAGCCTTGAGCTTGCATATGTTTACCCTCCTGTTCTGTTTTTATGGAGCTAACTTATGTCGCATGCTTATGACGTATCTCTGAGGTCGCTAAACCGAACCCAAACAATGCACGCACACACGCAAAACCCAAATAAAATACATATTTAACGGTGCGGTTACACTTTTAAAAATGTATAGAACATTTTTAAAAGTGTACTATTTTTCTTTTCATTTAATTTCATTCATCGCATAATTAGTTCCAGTCATCACTACTTGCGAATCGCCTTAAATACGTTCTTAAGTTGTTTAAAATGTAATTTATATCTTGTAATTAACTTGAAATAACTGTAAAATAAAGAATAAAGTTTACATGACCAAGAACATCGCGATGAAGATCAGCTGTTGACTTGTAAGAGGAGGGAGGAAGTGATGCAGGAAAATGCCCAAAATGTAGCTTCACTCAATGACTAAAAGGGGAAGCACAAAGAAATTGGCTGGTTTTATCCCAAGTGGTTGTCTTATTCACACCGACGCGAGAACAGAAATAAACTCAGAGTGTCTAGCACACGGTGGTTGTATGGGTTTTAGAAGATTTTTCTCCATAACGCTGAGTATCTTTTAGAATTAGTGAAGTTTCCGGCTCGCTATGGTGGCTAACAATCCGAGTTAAACCAACGTCGAGTTTCTCAGTTTCTTTTTGCCTTTTTTGAACAACTGATTAATTTGATCTGGTGGTTCTCTGGGAGTGATGTGCATCACACCTGACAAAGCGGGATTCTCCGTAATCGGTAGGTTTGATGCCTTTGCTGTATTATTGACGTGTTTGTTTATACGAAAGACCTAGCTTAGCTTTTGGCTAACTTTTGGTAAGCTTAGCTTAGCTAGTGTTAGCCATGGCGACACCGTCAGGGCCAGGCATTTTTTGTTTTAATACTTAAATCTTGCCCCCCCCCCCCCCCAAGTCTTTTTAGCAACCATGCCAAAAAATACAAATTGTATGTAAGTTACATAAGTCCTGTTCATTAACCAAAAGTCAACCAGATGTCAATACCTAGAATCCAATTTTTGAACTTACCAAATAGTTAGATTCTCTTTCAACTGCTAAGTCTGAATAAAAGTGAAAGTTATATTTAACAGTGATCGTTTTACTGATGTGACATACCGTCACTACCTTTAATTGGTAACAGATGAACAATTGCTTGAATACATTTGCACCAAAGTCTATATCGATATGTCATATAGAAGAAATCGATTTCAGTTAAACACTTGTAAAGCCTTAATACTGAGCATCACGCTGAGCATTATCTTGACAAAAAATGTCCCAGAAGTCAAGAATATTGTGGTCCAATTGTGAAATGTGAAAACGGCTGCCAAAAATAAGCGTGTATGTCTCGAAATGATATCATTTTATGCTTATGATGACAAGATCATGTGTCTTTTCAGCAGAACAGATGTCAAGGTCACAGTGATGAAGAGGAGTAGGAAGACACTTTGGTCTGTGGCCCACGCCATCTGAGGGGCTCTCTGTAAGTAATTAGTATTAAGATAATAGTCCACAGCCATAGATTGTATATTCAAACTAAAAAAGTGCTGCTCCCTGTGAAAATACTAATTCAGGTGTTATATTTGTGTGCTTTAGGATTCTAATTTGCATAGTGTGTTTGATTCTAATATCGATGTCTCTGTTCTTTTCTTCAGGACAGAGGGCATGTTGAGACATCTCGCCAGGCCAGAGCTGAGGCGTCTAGGTGGCTTAGGTGGGGACTGAAGGTGAGGAGGAATTACAACAGAGGGACCAGGCAGAAAGACATGGGCCAGTGTGTCACCAAGTGTAAGAATCCAACATCTTCACTGGGCAGCAAGAGTGGAGACAAGGAAGGTGGTTCCAAGTCCCACAAGAAAAGTGGCTGTGCCATAGGTTTTGGTGGCCACAAAGAAGAATCCATAGCTCCATGTAGCAAAGGCAACAATGAGTTATCAAATGGAACCAAGGCTTTGGAGGTGACTGTGGAGACACCGGTCATCCCGGCAGTAATGGGAGAACCATGCAAAGAGGAGTGCCTAGAAGATGGGCTTTCGATGAGGCGTATAGACAAGCTTTTCTCCTGCTACAAGGATGAACAGGAAGATGCTATTCTGGAAGAGGGCATGGAGAGATTCTGCAATGACCTGTGTGTGGACCCTGCAGAATTTCGAGTACTTGTTCTTGCATGGAAGTTTCAAGCAGCCACAATGTGCAAGTTTACACGGTAAGACCAATTTTTATTTACATAGCAGGTGTTTGTGTACATTGCGGCTGCACAGTTGAATTTTTGATGGGATTTCTTTTTTACAATGCATCCAATTTATCTGGAGGGTAATTGCTCTTAATTTTGGATTTTTATAGAGAAATAGAGTGCATAAATGGCTAGTGTATGAAAGGCTTTGTGGCATTTTTTGTTGCCAAAAGAAATTGATGCCCAGTTACTAATAAATCCTAAAACTAGTATCAAAACTACAGTCATTTTGAAACCACAACAGCAACAAAAATACACCAACCAAAGCAGCAATAAAAAGCAAATAAAAGCTCAGAGACATAACCTGCTAAGACATAATGGTAAATGCATTTCTCACTCAGAATATTTTTTAATGGCTCTTAAAATCTGCATTGATTTGGAGGCTAACTTAAATGATTTTGTTTTTTTCTCCCAGTCTGTTGTACAAATGTATATATTTTGTAATGTTGTTTTCTTTTTAATTCAGGAAGGAGTTTGTGGAAGGTTGCAAGGCCATTCAAGCTGACAGTCTGGAAGGTATCTGCTCACGTTTTCCCTTTATGCTGCTAGAGGCCCAGGGAGAGGAGAACTTCAAGGACCTGTATCGCTTCACCTTTCAGTTTGGGTTGGATGCTGAGGAGGGGCAGCGGTCATTGCAGCGCGATATTGCTATTGCTTTATGGCGTTTGGTTTTACACAAGACACACCTGCAATTCTGGAGCGTTGGTTGGACTTCCTGGCTGAAAATCCATCAGGCATCCGTGGCATCTCTAGGGACACATGGAACATGTTCCTTAACTTTACACAAGCAATTGGGCCAGATCTGAGCAACTACAGTGAAGATGAGGCATGGCCCAGTCTGTTTGACACATTTGTAGAATGGGAACTGGAACACAGAAAAAAGTGGAGGAACAGGCTTTGACGGCAAAGGAGACAGAGGGGAGATCCACTGAGACAGAATGCTCTCCCACAACAGATAGGCTCGAAACTGAGGGAAGCCGTGGCTCACAGACGTGGGGGGGGCACTGATTGTAAGCATATGACCCATAAATGAACTGTGTATCTGTGAATCATTGGGTGCATTTTAGTATTATCATCTCAACTGTCCTCTTTCTCATTTCTGTTGGTCTGGGATTCTTGCTTTGCAACAATGTATTTAGTTTTTTTTTTTTGTTGAAAGGGCTCTTAAAACTGTTGTGTTTTAAGCACTTCTATTTATTGTTTTAATTTTCTTGTGTCTTATAGCAATGGACACAATAGTCAAATTTTAACATGCATCTACCTTCCATATGCCAGCAGTTTAAATGTTTGGTATTAAAAGGCAACAGCAAGCCATAACATCTTTTACTATTCAGTCAGTTCATTTGCATATTTTTTTTGTAGAACGACTAGCTTTGAATAAAGAAGGGAAATTGGATCATGTGTACAAAAAATATTTTAATGCCTTTTGTCTGGCATTTGGACAACTTTAGCTTGACCTTTATTGGCTTTGCCGTGCTGTGAGAATGATCTGGCTATACTGTCTGTGCTTGTGTTGCCTTCACAATTGTTGCCCCTATAAATTGCATACAACAATGTATTCAATTTCAAGTGTATGTTTCCCCCACAGATGTTAATAAAATAATGTATCAACAAAAAAGATTAAAAGAATCTTGAAACACTGAGAAATACCAGTGTACTTATGTTGAACACACCACTTAAGTTGTGTCTTGAATTCTTCAGATACATTGAGCAATTTGGCTTGTTTAATCAACCAACCAAGCTATGATATAGATTTCCACTGAATATTTGGAGTGGTTAACTGTAAATTCAAATATTCCAGATGTACCCCATTTTGTATAGAATACGCTATCAAAAATATTGATGTGCACCTCACAAAGTACTGATGGCTGCTGCTGGTATTAGATTGCACAGAAACCTAATGGCATGCTAAGTCGCTATACTTGCTGAGAGATTGTTATCAACTCCATTTTTCCCATTTCAAAACTTTCCGAATGGTAGGTTGATTTTAAGTATAGCTTAACATTTTGGGATGAATGAGTGGATGATTGTTACTTTGACTTAAACACTTGTCCTAGGTCCATCTTTCTTGTGGGAGATGGGTGGACATAACTGTTTGGTTTACACCTACCTACAATGTTTTTTCTGACCCCTTGTCTTTTTATATAAAATGTATTGATTTATAATAAATAAAAACAGTGTTCAACTTTTGTCTATAAGACTATCTGCTTTTTTATTACCAGTGTAACAGTCTGTACTCAGTTAGTAATTCCCTGGAATTATTATTTGTTGCAGACTGCCTCTTGTAGATTGTATTATTGAAGAGATTGAGATTATTTCTTTATGGGATTTCCAGATATGGCTAACGAAGTAGTGATAAATGTAAGAATGACCAGTGATGGCAATACCAGAATCGGCGGGGTAGTTACCCAGAAACTTTGGGAGATCTGTCTGTGTAAACATGCCATATAAATAAATCATTTATTAATTCATTCAAACTGGAAAAACTCTGGGGGGAATTCACGTCCAGACAAATACAGTGAACCGTACTGCGCAGACAGCGGTAGAGACGAGGTCGAAAGTATTTATAAAAATGTTATATACATTTACTAACTATAGCATTGGATAAAGGCCTACGTATATGTAATATATAGTTTTAACAATTTGAGAAAGGTTCTAATTCTCAAACTCCAACAAAATATCTTCCCACAACCAATGTTGGGTTCGGACCACTTTCGGACAACCTTTGCGGGGCGTGGCTTCTCACGGTGCTGCTTTCTCATTGGTCGGCGGCCATCCTGGTTACCAACCAACACAACACATGAGAAACGAGGAGAAATGGCCTGTCGCTCAAAAAGAAGAAAGGTAGCATCTAGCCCAACGAGTAAGCATTTAAGCATTACGGAGTAAGCTACGTCTAACTTATTCACAGTTTTGCTTTGATGTCGAGTAGCTAATGTTAGAGGCTAACAGTTAGGTTAACTCTTTTAGCTTTCGAGATCTATTCTTATGGTTATAGCGCCTCAGTTTGTTATTACCGCATATGCTAGCAATCAGAAATAGGTGTCTAATTTTATGTCCAAGCCTAGCTATGCCTAAAAGGTTGAAACGCTTTTTCCTGTTAATAGTGTCACGTAACCATCGTAAACAAATGTCCTCGCACTTCTTCATTTGGGTTGCAATGCTTGTTTAATGACTTTTTTTTTTTTCTTTAATCAAATTTTCTATAAATACAGCAATTTTTTTATTTATTGTAACGTTAGCTTTGAAAAGCTGTCAGAGCCTTAGTCTTATTAGGCTGGCTATTGGGTGGAGCTGTCTGACGTGACTATTGTTTTACGGATTCCTTATTATAGTGTTCATATGTGTTGATTTACTGCAGGCTTACAGTGATAATTTACTGAAAACAATGAAGCCGTCACCCTTGTGATGGGAATAGAACCTCTATTCCTCTGTATAAACCTCACAATGGACAAGAAGGTAAGAACAACATCTGCTTAACTAATGTCACACCTAACCTTGCTTCTTTAACATTGAGTTTCCACCGTTTTGTAGCTCTTAACACTCTGACAGGCAACTCAGATGCTGTAAAATAATTGACTGGTCTCAAAACTAAAGACCAAGTAAGGGCTGAGGTCCTGTTTTGTTTTTTATATGTATTTGCTTCTGTTCCAGCCTTGCATGACCATATTATGGTATGGCCCAGTCATGTTTTGGTTTTGTGTAATAAACAGTACAATTTTCTCCATGTATTTATTTGCTTTTTGAAATGTATGGTTTGCTAAAAACTGCAATTGTGACCAATCTCTATCTCTGACATAAAAGTATTGTTTGTATTCATAAACTGAACTTAATGGTTGATCAACAGATTGATGATATATATATATACACACACACACACACACACACACACACTAAATATATAGTATATAAATCAATGCATCTGAGAAAATTTTTGCTGCACAAAAATTTGAGGCATGTTTGGTTAACACATATCAGTGCCGTGAATGTTGTGTGAAGGATGAAAACCGTACCTGCATGCTATGTACGTTCGCTTATGTACTGGATGTTTGTATTTTGTGTACAGTAGTCTTATGTCTGCTTTTTGTCCAAATAACCATTTTCACCTTTGACCAACAAGACACAGGAAATAATATTAACATAATTTTAATCTGGTGTGTTTCTGTCGTTCATGAAGGAGAGTAAGCTGTGCCAAGGAGGGAGGTTAGCCTCTGTTGCAGATGACACTCTGGATGAATATTTAATTGCCCTTCAGCACAAAAACAGGTGAGGTGTGAGCACAAGCTGTATACAGACGGTTCAATTACATTGATGGTTTTTGACACATACTGTATATATATATATGTGTGTGTGTGTGTGTAAGACACCATATCATACCAGATTTCCAGGGTAGATGTCATGTGTTTTCATTTTACAGAATCCTAAAACGCCTTAAAGTGAAAAGTCCAAAGGAAATTGAATTGGAGCGACTTGAGCAAGGTTTTTCTATTTATCTTAACGGAGCCAACGCTGAAGCCAACCGGAAAGAGGCACCAAAAAACTTCCTCTACAAGACTGCCTCTTCTCCGCCTTCCTGGAGATCTGTACAGACAGCAGGTACGCTAAAAACAAGACTCTCTTTAAGCTAAAATACCTTATGTAACCCATCTTTATTTTTTAAACATGTAACTATGTTATGCAAGAGCCATTTGTATAAAGTATTCATCTTTTGTTGCCCTTTTTACATGCAAGTGAATAGAATGCGAGCTACACTTCAGGCTGTAGTTTACTAGGCATGCTTCAATGACCATCTTGAGTAAATAAATGATAGTGACAGTTATAGCTGGCAGCCAGTGTTTTGGTCTTCCTCTATGAGCTACAAACCATCTGTGAATGTGACTGCATCGTTAGTTGTCCTTTGGGCAATACTATTTTGCGTCGCTCATGTTCCTTTTTGTGTTCTGACTCATCGGCAGATGTCTGTAGAAGCGCCCACCAGTTAACTGATGATAGCCATAATCTGGAATTTACTCAGAAGCAGAGGAGTCACACAGCACCAGGCAAAGTTCAACGGAAGCAATGGATGCAGGTCCAGTAATCTCATGTTTACTTTGCTTTATGAAATGTGCTGTAAATGTTCTTAAATTAATAAAAAAAAAAGTGTGTATATGTTTATGTATATGTGCATTACTTTTCAGGATTCAGTCAGGATTCGCTCAGAGACTGGGCCAAATTTACATATAACTCCAGAAAATCGCTATTCTGACAATTTTGAGCCATATGAAAGCATGGACATGGAGGTAAATACTATCTATCCCTTGGTGTTTTTAAGGGGAGGGGCTGTGTGCCGATGCAGCTGTGTGCACAATTTTCTATCAACATTAAATCATTATGTGTCTTTCAGAACCCCAGTCCTCACTCACCTCGCAGCCCACGTTCTCCCAGAAGTACCTCCAAACTTTCATGTTCCGGATCAGGGAGCCAAGGTAGTCACAGTGACGAACAGAGTGAAAAAGTACTTCTCAACCTTGAGGAAGTTAAGGTAAAGTACCTCGAATAAAAATGTTCTTTCAAAGATTTCAGAGGCCTAGAAAATTAGATATGTGCTGTGTTCAAATAGCCCCATGCTGCATGTTTACACTCACCCTTTGTAATACAGGTTTTGCGTCGCAGCCTTGAGGTTAGCATGCGGCGTAGCAACCGTGGCTCGGCTGGTGAGGAGTCTGAGGAGGAGTGGGTGGATGAACACATAGAAAGAGATGAAAGTACGGAAAGTCTGGATGAATTGGGGCTACCTCTGACTTCATCCAAATCTTCATCACACTCTCAAGCAAGCAAATCTCATAGCCATTTTGACCCAGCCAACCTCGTAGTTCTAGACTTTGGACCCTCTCGTAAAGGTAAGTATAATTTCAAATAAGTATTGTTTTATTAGTTGGGCATCATGTGGCATCAAGTGTGTATAATGTACAAAAATAGTTATTCTCAAACAAATCTAGATGTGTTATATTTCAAATTTTACTATTGATGATGTTACCTTGCTTTTTCAGGTCGTAAGATTGAGCGTTCTCTATCAGCAAAAAGGAAAGACAATGCAGACAGTTTTATACCAACCAAACCAATGTTGGTGAAAAGCAAAACACTAGACAGACCTCCATCAAAAGACTGGGATAGTCAGAGTAAGATGCCTATTTGAATATTATGTAAATAACATTTTATTTGTTTGTATAAAAAAATCAGTGTTAATTAACATTTTTGGAAATTTACCAGATTAGCCACATAGCTAACCTATCCATCGTACCAGGACAGTTGTTACATTGTCAGCCCAAAACTATTTTAGCAAAACTTTGTTGTATACACTGTATGCAAAATTATTTACAACAATTTTCATTCACAGCCATTTACTCATACTATATGCACATTCTACCAGACAGCTGTAGCAAGACAAACATGTAAATATTCAGAACTTAGTAAAAGGCAGCCAGGAACAGAACACAAGACAACCCAAACACAGATAAATAGTGTCAACAGAGTTGGTTCTGAATTAGAGACTTTTTGCTTTTCTTCATGTATACATTACATGATCTGGTATGAAAAGTTTTGTACTCACTGTGATAATCTTTCAGGAACAAGAAGTCGCGTGGAGAGACCCCTGTCCGTAGTGCGAAAAGCTTCCCTGGAAGAGCGTGACCCAGATGACATGGCACACATTGTGCGCCAAGCCATCCAGAGAGAAAACAGCCCTGTGCGGAATTCTGACTACTTCAATCACAGCATGGTCAGTACCATTTGTACAGTCTAATGTATTTATTTATTTATTCATTTATTTTTTTTCCATCACCTAATTCGATTAATGGTTTAATGCAGAATACCAGTCATGATAAACATGACAACAGTGTCACTATGGCTATGCAACGAATAACACTTATGGGGCCAAGGTAGGAAAAAAAGCCAGTCCATATTCCTACTACAAAACAAACGTAACTTCAGATAACAGAAGATTTTTTGGGGGTCTCTTTTTGCAGACAACAACAGAAACTTCTAAAAGCTTTGGAACAACTAGAAACTAGCCCTACCTATAACTATTCTCATTGTGCCAAACCAGAACATGTCTCACAGTTGGTAAGTCAAAACTTGCACTTCTGCTGTTCAGTGTGCGCTAATATTGATTTTATTAGAAAAAAAAATTGTCATTGTAGAGAAGACAGTCTTCCACAGAGGTGATTCCAGCTCTGTATGTTACCATGGAGATTCTGTCCAACTGGGGGAACGCTCTGCAGGTTGGCCTGACTGAGCTACAGTTTTTCTGCCTTAAGAACAAGAAGTTGTATGTGTCGCCTCATGACTTAGATATCAGAAACACAGACTTCCCTGGCAATC
Source organism: Mugilogobius chulae (assembly GCA_038363315.1). Lineage (NCBI taxonomy): Eukaryota > Metazoa > Chordata > Actinopteri > Gobiiformes > Gobiidae > Mugilogobius > Mugilogobius chulae. The sequence continues at coordinate 35,408,752 of CM076401.1, read as the reverse complement.
TGGGAGCACTTGTAAATGGTAAAATGAAGGTAAAATATTTAACTTTAATTCATATAAATAAAAAAACACACATACACAAGTATTTTCAAATCTAACGTACATTTATGTTTCCACAGACAACCAAAGATCGTCACATGTGGACATGTCCTTTTCATCCTCCTATCCAGCTCTACTTCATCATCAGAAACACTGAGCGCATACTGGACTTTGGAGTATCTCGCATCAAAATCTGGAACTACAATCGAAGCCTCAACGTTAGTTCTTCAGTTTTGGCTCTTTACAAGCAGTCTGATGGTACCCTTAGCATTATATGCAGTACGTGTGTTGACAACAATAATATATCCTGATAGTTGCACATCGTCACTACAGAGGCTTGTGGTAGTGTGTCTCTTTAAGTGGTGGGTCTCGGAACTGCCAGTCCCTCATCCAAATGTGGAACAGTAGGAGATTAGCTAGAGGATTAGTGTTAGGCCAATGTGGCTGCTTCCCAACCTCACTACTGTTTATGAACCGGTCTATCTATCGAAGCATTTTCTAATTAAACTAGAATTTATAAACTAAGGCTGAAAGGTAAGAATCCACTTTTTATTTAAATGGGATTGCTACAAATTGGATTAGCCTGATTTGTACAGTGTCCAGAGCATTTGTTATGCATGTGTGTCTTAAAGTTAGCATTGTCCTAATTACTGGCATATGTTATAAAATGTGGCAAAAAAACCTGTTAAAGATTTAATTAAAAAAATTATACATTTACTCTTTTTCAGGATCTCGATATTGGTGCAAGGCGCATAAAGCTGTACCTCAACAGCACTTTGGTGTTTGAAGGAGAACTGGACAAAGGCTGTGGTAACCAGGTCTTTGACTATAGTACTACTATTGACCTGCAGAATTTCCACGTTTCCGACCTCATCTCCAGCCCTGTGTCCTCTGGACACAGTCTTCGAGGTGTTAGCCCTCAGTACAATGATGAACGAAGAGCCAGTAATGACAGCATTATTCAGCGACATCAAAGCTATAATTCAGGATCAGAGATTGTGGGACAGGCAATGATTGACATGCAGGAGTCACATACACCACTCCCACCCATCTCTTCATTTGGGCCTCTTCATCTTCTACACAGTGTTCGTCTCAAATAAACTCTTTTGCCCTTTCTGCCACTGAGCAGCAGACTGCAGTGCTGGAGCAAACAGTTACTACACAACCTGCCTCTACCAGAGTGGCCCCACAGTGGCTGCAGCCCTTAAACCGGGGATCTCCTGAAGGCTCTGATACCAACCGGGAGAGACCTCGATGGTTAGTCCCACAGCTGTCTGCAGAGCTCAAAGATACCCCAGTCTCATCAAGCTCCATGCTTCCAGAGCTACCATGTAACCCTGGCAGGGTCTGCCGAGGAGAGAGAATAGCCAATGGTAGTCAGCGGCGAGCAGAGTCTTTGGACTGTGATCTGCTAGAGGAGTTTGGAGATGCAAAACCGGACAGAGCCATCAGTGGACGTAGGAGTTCATTCCGAAGTACTGCAAGAAAAACAGAGGAACTACCCTTCAGATCTTCTACATTATCCAACACAGGCAAGTCTCATTTTAGTTGTGACAAAACAGTTATATTATATGTTGTTTTTGTTTGTTTGTTTTCAAAGTTTTTTGTTTATAGGCCTTTTTATTTATTTTTTTTAGAAGTCAGCACAAGTAGGAAGCAAAACTCCCCTCATGGTCACTTGCACAGCCAGCAGGACAACACACTCATGGAGTCTTGGGACTCCCTCATAAAGTTCAATCAACACCAGCGGGGACGCATTTCAAACATGGGGTTTGAAGGGGATATCTTTGATGAATTTCTTCAGTGCCACAGTCGTGGCACATGCACAGTTCAAGCTAATCCTTCCCTTGCTCCCAGAACTCCCTTGACTACTTCCTTTGCTCTCCCCGATGATGACCCTTCTATGGAGCGGGAGGAGGAGTTTGAGATTCCTGTGCTTCCTAAGGGCCAGAGGCTGGTCATCAACATCTTGTCCACCTGGGGTGATCGCCACTATGTGGGTCTCAATGGACTAGAAGTGTTTAGCTCTAGTGGAGAGCCTCTTAGACCGGCACACATTATCGCTGACCCACCAGATATTAATATTCTGCCTGCTTATGGCAAGGACCCACGTGTGGTCACTAATCTACTCGATGGAGTAAATCGCACACAGGATGACATGCACCTTTGGCTTGCACCCTTCACTCCTGGACGAAATCACACAATTTTTCTTGAGTTTGGTGCTCCTTTTCATGTGGCAATGATCCGTGTTTGGAACTACAACAAGTCACGTATTCACTCTTTCCGTGGGGTCAAGGAGATAGAGATGCTGCTGGATGGCATTTGTATATTTAGAGGAGAGATTGCCAAAGCCTCAGGGACCCTCTCTGGTGGTAGGTACTCCTGTCATAACATGTTGGTCTGTCATTAAATATAGTGAAATTATAAATGTGCTATTGTACGAATCTGTACTGCAGGGCTAGACCAATTTGGTGACACTATTCTGTTCACCACTGATGATGACATTTTGGAGGCTATGTCTCGATACGATGAAACATTTCTCACTGACGCTGAGTGTCCAGATAATCTGGTGTATGAGGAGGAGCTCCAAAGGCCATGCACTGCAGATGGAGAGGGAGAGGAAAGACCATTTACCCAGGCCGGCTTTAGAGAAGAAGACCTTATTGTATGTACCAGCAATATAAATCTTTATACTTTAAGAGCATGTGCAGTATGTGTGTGAGCTGTTTTGCTTACTACTTGATATATATAATCTTAGCTGAAACTCCAGCTGGATAGCTCTATTAGTCAGTCAGGAGACTGTGTGGAGCATGCCCCTGGCTTGTACACAGGAACGTGTAAGTATCTAGGCACATGGGCAGTCTTCCGTGTTTTAGGTGTCACTGAGCTGAAGTTGCATTTCTTTCAGGCCTTAGAATAGATATGGTGCTCACCTGGGGAGACTCTCACTACATGGGCCTGACAGGGCTGGAGGTTGTGGGCAAGGAAGGCGAGAGTTTACCTTTAGATATCAGCATTATGGCTGCCTCACCCAGAGACGTCAATGACCTCCCTGAGTATGGACATGATCTAAGAACCTTAGATAAGTATGTCACAGAGGCATCTTACATCATCCAAATACCAAAACACTGACTAAACTCTCTTTCTTTGACAGACTAATAGATGGCCATAATATAACAACTGACGACCAGCACATGTGGCTGATTCCTTTCTCCTATGGAGAACCTCACACCTTAAACATACATTTTAACAAGGTCCAAACAATTGCTGGACTTCGTATCTGGAACTATAACAAGTCACCTGAGGATTCCTACAGAGGGGTAAATCACATGTTTCAATGTATGTGTGTGTTTGGGTGTGTGTGTGTGTATGCGCGTTTGCGTGTATATATATATATATGTGTATAATGTGTATATATGTGTATGTATGTATATATATATATATATATATATATATATATATATATATATATATATATATATATATATATATATATATATATATATATATATATATATATATTATATATATATATATATACATATATACATATATACATACATACACACACACATATACAATCTATCACTTTGTTTTTTTGTCAGGTGAAATTGATCCATGTGTTCATGGATGATGTTGCCATCTCTCCATCAGAGGGTTTACTCATAAGAAAAGGACCTGGTAACTGCCATTTTGACTTTGCACAGGAGATTCTCTTTATTGATTTTCTTCAGACATCAACTGGCCCAAAGTGTGCAGAGCTCTTCCCTTACAAGTATTGTGTTTGATATTGTTGCATGCATCTTCTTTATTTGAACACAATTTTGTATTTTTAACACACAAATGTCTTATTTTTTTTTTTTAGAGGAAATGTCACTAAACAAGAAGAAGCTAGTATGGATTATGAGGCTCTTATTATGCCATCTGGATGTATCCTTTTGAGTTTTGTGGCTTTGTGTCGTTTTTTTCCCGTTTTAAATGCAGTTGTTGTATACAATGTTGAATGTTGCTTCATTGTCTATATAATCCTTGACTTTTTATCAGTCATTTTTCAGCTGCAGCTTTTGACAACATGGGGCGACCCCTATTACATTGGTCTAAATGGCGTGGAGTTTTATAACCAGAATCATGAAAAGATCACACTGAGTGATAATAGTATCCTTTAGTAGGTTTTAGATGTTTTTATCACCTATATCAGGTTTATTTTATTGTAACTTGCAACTTTCCTGAGCCTTAAAACTTTCTAGACATTGCTGCATTTCCTGACAGTGTGAATGTACTGGACAATGTCACAGGGGATGTGCGGACCCCAGATAAATTAATAGATGGCATTAACAACACCCATGATGGAAGGCACATGTGGTTGGCTCCAGTTCTTCCAGGCCTGGTGAGAACATACATCTAGTCTTACAGTCACCTTTTTTCATTTGATTTATAGCACAAGAACTTTTTTTTTTTACAGGTAAATCGTGTGTATGTGATATTTGATCAGCCAGTTACAGTATCTATGATAAAGTTATGGAACTACTCTAAAACTCCACAACGAGGAGTTAGGGAGTTTGGGGTAGGTTGTTTTGTTATGCAAACCAGGCTTTGTCTTTTCTTTATCTATATCTTGCCTTTTTTGTTTACAGCTGCTGGTTGACGACCTCTTGGTGTATAATGGGATATTGGATTGTGTAAATAATGTGTCAAGGGGCATTTTGCCAAATTGTGAGCCGTTTGTTCCTTACCACACAATCCTTTTCACTGATGATGCCTATATTGCACACAGGGAAAGAAACACTGTCATCAGGTATTGAAATTATTAAGATCCACCTCACATTTACGGTTTTATTATGTTCATTATATTTAAGTCCTTTTTGTGAATGTTCTTAAAATTAAAAAAAAAAAAAAAAAAAGCACAAACTGAACTCTTCCTCACTTTAGCCCTCGTGGCAGCAGATACCGCAAACAGTAAGTTGTCTTGACAACTCAGTGTTAGCACCCCCCTGTGGTCAATCCCTGCAGCTACAATTCTTAAAATAATCCCACAGTCGTCTCCACTTCTCCCAGTTTGTTATGTCCTCTTTTTTTTTTTTTTTTTTTTTTTACTCACTTACCCTCCATGACCTGTTTTATATCATCCCTGAGTCTCAGGTTTGGACCAGCTGAACTCAGCTTCTGTTTCCCTTTTGAACCTTTTTTGTTCTATTTTCTAGCCATAGCCAACTGACTCATGACATTTGGTTGTATGTGCTTTTGTGTTACAGCAACTATGTGGAGGATCAAGATGTCAAATTGACCAATGAGAATCAGATTGTGCATTACAACAAAAAGAAACAGACTGCAGATCCAGGTAAGGTACAAAATGTCCAAAATAGAGCCCATGGAATCAAAATATAGTTTAGAACCCTTGCAGATAAAATTTGCTTAAAGTGTCCATGACAGGTTGAACCACTCATTTCACAAAGACGTAGTAAAGATCAAAATATTTGAGGTTTTACCAAACATTTTTCAAATTTCATTCTAGTCTGGCCATTTTTAGCATTAAAATGTACTTCCTGTTCATCAATGATGACATCACACTAGGTAGTTGCCTAGCAACCATTTGATAAATTAGCCCCAAACTTTTCAAACGTAACTTTTGTCTTTTAAACTCAAGCCATAAAAATACACTAGAACTCACTTTTTTGTTAAATGTGTGTTTACAGAGCCATAAAAATTATTTTTTTGTGAGAAAATGGAAAATGTCTTTGTCTCCCTAATGTGATGTCATCCGTTTAGAACTCTGCTCTACTTCCTGGTATTTTCAACATGTTTTCACATTTTTCTCCACAAACTTGTTATTGATTAACTTAAAATTGCCATTTATAATTACAACAGGTGTTAATCTACCAAAAATAAATACAAATTTGAAAAACGTTAAAACCTGTCACACGCACTATTCATAACATGTCTTAAACATAATAGCAAAACGGAAAATACTGTTTGTGCTCTTGCTTATGCATAATTGTTCATTACAGCTCTTAGGCCTAAGACCTGTATGACCGATGGCGGAAAACATGGGAAGAGGAGGTACTGACTACACATAATTGACGCCATCTTATTTAGTTTCGGTGAATTTAGTTGATCAGCAGAGTCATTGTTGGCTCCTGTAGTTCTCACTGAAGACTGGAATGACCATAGATTTCTATTCTACACAGTGTGGTCCACTTTATAACTGGGTAGTTCCCTTTGGCGGATGAGCTCACATAGGCCTCACAGATGCTGTACTGTTGCCCTTGGTGAAACTCCTTCACTATGCCAGGTTAAACCAGTCAGGCTGCGTTCATCAGCCATGTTACTGTGCCTATTACCCTACACTATATTTGTGGCTGCTATTTGTAACCTGTGCTGCACATTATAATGCTGCTTTGTGACGTGTAACTACCCAAACAATGCTTAAAACGCTCTCACTTCACTCATCGCTACTGATGAGTGTGAGTTAGGAGCCCTTGGCTGTTTTACACTTTACACTTCAGATTATTGCAATGCTATGCAGAAATTCATTTTATATACAGTATATTTAAGCCTATATGTATTTGTTTATCACCTACCATCTTATAGCCTACATGTTAAAATGTGTTTTTTATGGAAGTGCTTAAGCATTATACTGACTATTAAGTTGGACATCAGGCATCTCTGGCTTTACAAAGTAGTTGAAGAGATGCTTTTCTGAAATACCGAATTCTCTTCTTTGCATCAGATAGAGAATCTTGTTTGAAATTCAAGTGACCTTTTAGAATATTCCTGACATATTGAGCCTGTAAAGCAACTTTGATAAGACTATTTCAAATGGTAAGGCCTATATTTACTAGTTTAGATTTTGAGATCACGGTTAACCTGTTATGCAAATACCTAAATCTTACCTCAAAGATAAAATGTTATTCTTCATTCAGCATAATCAGTAGCTGTTATAGGAATTCAGTGTTAGGGTTAGGGTTTTTACACAGTACTTGCATGAGTTTTCTCAGCACTTGCCATTGTTATGTTGTAAATCTTCAATATGCCTTTTCGCCTTTTTTTTTTTTACTCCTTATGGAGCTGATATATGTAAATAATGTATGAAATGCAGTTTTATGTATTTTATTTAGACAGCTGCAACAATACAAATTACTGTTTCACAGACCTTTTCTGTTGAGCAGCTAACATTGTTGTACAAGTGACATTTATTTTTCTAATTTTTGTTTCATGTGAATAGTTGATGTTGGATTAATTTAAATTAATAAATTTGATTAATGTATGGATGTAAAAGCAAATGTCTTACAAGGCTGTATTTTAACCAACAAACTAGTCTCTAAACTTTCTCCCTCAGAGAGCTACCTTTACAATACAAAAATGTCAGCAAGCTTTTTCTATTAGCAGTTTCAAAAAGATTTGCGTTTATATGGGGTACTTTTATGGGCTATTCCAAAATCCTCTGAGGAACTGCTTGGAAGGTGGTGGAGAGGTACAGGTAGCTCTCGGGCTAAAGGTTGGAGACCCTTGCAACTATCAAAACAAAAAACCCCAAACAGTTTCATAAATATTTTTTAGATTTATTGTATTTATTGCTGTACATTTCAGAGCAATTGGGGGGAATGAGCACTTGTATGAACAGTATTATACTTAGCAGAAGACACAGAATAATCTAGGAGAATTTTAGATCTTTCCTGGAAACGTCCCGTCAACCTTCTGTTCTTCCCATTTCTCGATCTGTTGTATCACAAAATGTTTATGGTTATTTACCTTTGAAACATATCCTATATAAACATATAAACAAACAAAAAAAAGCGTGAAATGTATTGTGCTCTCTGTCCTTGTAAGACAATAAGTGAGTAAACAGTCCATTCAGATGAAATGTAAAAAATGTTTACCCAAGAGTTTGGGCAGAGTGAGGTGTAGACCTTTTTGTACCAGTCACATGGGGCTGTGTCCACCCCTTTTGCTTCTAGGGCTTTCTCACATCTGTGAAAGTCTGTAGATGACAAAAATAAAGTTCAAAAGTTGTAACAATAAATCAAGCTTCTTGCCACAACACTTTTGATTGCAGGTCATAAACAGTCATGCTGTCTTTTGAACTCTATTACAGATCTATTTATCTCAGGTTGGCCTTCTAGAGTATAATTTGTATTTTAGAATATTAATTTGACAATCAAGGAATCATGATGTTGAGCGTGTCAATATGAAGATAATTGTACAAGTACTTATGACCTTGTCGTGTCATCTTACCTAAATAGTTGGACCAGCAGTTCCTGGTTTGGTTCTGGTTTGGGAACCTGGCGTCAAAAGGCGCCGTACGATAGTTCTCAATTTTGGATTGTATTTCTTCAGCCATTTGAGCTTCTACCTAACAGAAATAGATATTTCAACATATAAACAGCGGGTATAAGCGTTATGTTTTGGAAATCATGAATAGTAACAGCAATCCTATTAAAATCTAACCACACCAGGCCTCTGTTCGATCCAATATTCTTCGTTTCTGTTTCTCTAACTGTATCTGTACCACTTATGTTAGAATTATCGTCAACCAACCGGGACAATTGTACAGCATTCTCAAGTAAAGACGAGTAAATTTGTCTGATGGTGGAGGAGCCATTTCGACCGGATCCCGGAGAAGTAGAGTATTTATCTATTGCTCCATACACTAAATTTGAGCCAAAGCACGAACATAAATAAAACCCAAGCACAGCGTACCTTGCAGACAAGCGATGTATCCTAAGAAAGTCTTTTCAGTGGAAGGGTGCGGGAATGTCCTGAGTCTGGCTCTGGTGCACTGTGCGATGTGCGCTCTTTCCACGCGTGACACGCGCTACTTTCTGGAGACTGAGCCGTGCGCTGCTATCACAACGGTATGGCGGACTCAGGTCACATTGAACTCACGGCCACACAGCAGCACAGACTTTAGAGGGGTCAAGTTCAGGTGATGGGCTGCTGCGGGAGTCAGGACCAGTGCCAAAGACACACGGGCTCTTTAGAGACCCTGGTTTTCATTATAAAATATGCTATTCTTATGACATAAAGTTGAGTGTAAATGCGGAAGCACTCATTGACTCTGTGGAAATGATTAGCTCCAACTTGTTCCGGCATTGCATTGAATAAAACAATAGCTCTTTAAGTACCTGCTCATCTTTGCTTAATTAGTATTGCACAAATGGGACATGTTGTAGGCTATAGTTGTTGTCGATAGACCACTGACGAAATCTTCAATCTTTGTAAACATTTGTCTACTCGCAACGAGACCACTTATTCATTCTACACTAGACCATAGATGTTCTGAAGTGCACTGAAATGTTTATTTAAATTAAGGTTGTTTGATTTAGCCGCAGTGTTTATTCCCGATGCCTTAATGCTCTACCACTCATTCTTTAGGCTAAAGAACGTGCGAGCCTGGTAGCAGATAGATTCATAATTATTCCGGGTATAAACTTCAGGACCAGCCCTGTAGTACGTGCCACTCTGACGTACATTCATGGACTGATTTGAACCAAACCGGCAATAGCTTCTCAATGCGCATGTCAGATGTTTTATCACTAGGGACGGCAGGGCGGTAGGTACGTGTCCACACACGCATGCAGTCTTTTATTAAACACAAGGTGGAGACAATGTTTTTACTTGGGACAAACTGAAGGGCAAAATAAGTAATACCTCATACAAAAAAAAAAAAACAACAACAACAAACAAGGATATTTCAAAACTCTTTTTAATGTTTGTTAAATATAAAACTAAATCATGTCTGTCCAACATGTTAAAATAAAACCACCACAGCAATAAAAACTTTGGTCTGACCTGTCCACATTCATCTGTTACAGCATTCTGGATTAAGTAAAATGTTTTTTATTGCCATTATCACTGCACATTTGGCTTCTCAGTCGCCCACCACAGCAGTATTAGAGTTCAAGTAAAGTTTGTAGTTCCCACTCAACTTAATGCCACAGTACACTAGTCTTTATTTCAGCAAAAAACCCTTTAGATACCCTGACATTTGTAACAAAAAGCTTTAAATATACTTACTCCATACAACTGAGCTCAATGCAAGTACATAAACTATAAATGTTTTGTGTGAAGTGTGACTGTCAAAAATGTTGTGATTTTGACAAAAGGCACCAAATAATGAAAATACCCATTTGCAGCGAGGTGAAATAAAGAAAAACATTATAGTTTTCGTTCACATCTATAGGCCTTTGTTATTTCAATCAGGTGGAGGGCCACTGATATGTTGCTTGTTTAAATCCAGTTTGTTGTTGTAATACAAAAGGCTAATGGTCACCCATACTCACTTGCAAACAATCTCCAGATTTTACATTTTTGAATTATTTTTCATGGCAAAGTACAAAGTTATAAATAGGAAATCTGCCTCATGCCCGATGGCATCAGTGAATTCATTGACTCATTGATTGCATCATTAATCAATCAATTCTAGAACATGAACAGAACCCATTATCTCTCAAAAGTCTCTTTGGTTGTCAGCAGTTTTAAAGTTTGGATTCACTATGTAGTGACCACTCATACACGGCTTTATCTACAAATCACTGAAGCGCAGTCTGTTGAAGGCTTCTTTGACTTCTTTGACATCCTCATTGGTTTCGGTGTCTTCTCCAGTACCGATCCAAATGACTCTGCTTTCAGGAATATCCTGCTTCAGTTTTCTCTTGCTGAGGATCACAGTCCCTTCATCCCCCTCTGACCCAGGACCAGTGAGCGTGAAGTAGGCAGCATGACGACCATGTTCCAATAATGTGGCTGCAGTTCAATACAATTTTTATTTAGCAGACATAGACACCTTATACTCTTATACACGATATCCTTCTATACCCTTTATCTTCTTTACAAAATGCTGAAGCAAGACATTTTTTTGATTTTTTAAGTGCACTTTTAGGGTCTCAATTATCAAGCATGTGCTAGTGTGAAAAATAGGTTAGGAGGAGCAAAAATTAGACACAGCTGAAATTTGTATCTTACATAGACACTAAAAATGGAAAATTAGCACCTTGGGTTGACCCCTAGTTCTTAAAGCTTGATCCTTAGTTCTCAATTCTTCGCTAAAAGCAAAAACTTATTTTGGAAAATTAAAAATTTTAAATTGCAGTAGTAAACACTTTATAAACTTGCCCGTTTTCCAGCACATGTATAAAGTAATGTGAAGTCTGTTTTGGTTACCTTAAAACCAATGCAAAAAAATTTAAATGAATGTACCTTTGAAGGTAATGATATGGTCCACGACATTGGCCGACTCAAGAAGCACTTTGGTGTAACGGGGATGAAGCATATAGGCATGATGGTTGCTTGATACTTGTGCCTAAAAAAAGGCCAAACTCTCATTAATATATTTGTTATGGCAAAATTAGAAGGATTTTAAATACAGAAATGTGCATATTTACAGATGAACTTGTTTCTCTCGGCACAAATCCCCAGAACATAAAAACTGAAAAGGAATTGGAAGTGTAGATGGAGGCAGGTTGTGGTGAATTTGGACTGGCCTGAAGCGCGACTTCCCAAATTACAACTCCAGACATCCCATCCAAAATGATCACCTAAGCTCAACACACTACATGTTAAATGAAAATATTCCAATGTTAACATCACACCAAACATGCATTTGTCTTGCCTTCTTTGTGTTATTGCCGACATCTTTCTCAATGACGACGTCTAGAATGCCATCATTGTTGAAGTGGCCAAAAGAAGGTGTCCTGAAATCAAACACATTTATCTAGTGTACCCATTTAAAACACACATAAGTGTTTTAAATAGGTGTGTGTTTTACCCTAATACCGAGGAGGTATTATACATCCATAAGATCTCCAAGTCTCCATTAACTTGTACCACCTGTGCACTGGTCACAAGAAGCAGGTTTGAATGATCCTTTTCAGTTGTTTTTAATGCTTGTCTTACTTGGGCAGAACTATGGGGAAAAAATACATAAATCATAACAAGCTCATGTTGAGCACCTAGATACCAACAATAATACAAAATTCTTTCTTACATGAAAATGGGCACAAGCCCTGTTGTAGTGTTGACTTTATCTTCCCAGTGTTGGTTTTTGGTAAGATCTACCTTAATTCCTGCTTTAGCTGCAACTCTCCACAGTGCAACTCCAAACAGTCCTGTGTCTGAGTAGCATCGGAAAATACAAACACACATATATTGGTTTCAATAAGACGAGACACTAGGTTTAAATTTTTCCATTTTCTCTCACTATATTGCCTTTGATGTGAAAACAACAAAATTGCCAACTTGCTCCTAAAGACATTTCATTATTAAATAAAAATCTCCTTCATTCATAGAGGAACATTTTAACTTCAACAGCAGTTTTCTCAAAATTATTTTCCTTCATGGTGTTGTCACTCTCTAAAGCAGCTCCTACACAGTGATGTACTGTACACTTTAATAAACAACCAATAACATGCATGTTAGGGTAATATCCTCCAGCTACGGTAGTCCTGACCAAGCCTAGTAAGAACATCTGGAGATGGGTCCCCGAGCGCTGCACTGCAGCGATCACTGCTCCTGAGGAGATGCCCCAGAGGCATTGAAGGATGGGTCAAATGCAGAGGACAAATTTCCCTATGGGGACAATAAAGTGTACCTTACCTTACCTTACCTTACCTTACATTTACCGTAATTTCTGGCCTATAAGCTACTTTTTTCATGAGCTTTGACTATGCGGTTATACGCAATGCAGCAAATTATTGATTCTCATAACTTATATTAACAGTGCGGCCTATATATGTACTTTATCATTTTCTTACTTAATCTAGTGATGGCTTATTTCAGTGCGCTCTATAGCCAGAATTAAGTACATTGTTTGACTGAACAGAAATTTGAAGGTTTTTCCAGAAGGATATGTTACTTTAAAATAAAGTAAACATATTGTTTTGTTGCAGGTCAGTGGCCGCATAGGGCTTATGTAGCTGAGCTCTGTTACAAACCTTTCTCTAGAAGTATATAGTCGGAACCATCTATGGTGCGATAGAAAAGATGATGGTCTATTTTTGCTGCATCAAGACCAACTGTTGAACCAATTTGCGAACCAGTTTTCCCTGAGAGGAAAACTACCTCGGTCTATAAAAAATGACATATACATTTGATACCAAGTATACTTTGGTACATTTATTTAGATTACAATATAAAGTTGTAACTTACTTTTTCAGAGTCATGGGCCAACAGAGCCACATCGCCAACCTCGTCTCCATCCAGATCAGGAAGACTCAGAACAGGAGGTGTGCTGGGCTGTCTACCTGGTTGAGGCTGTTGCCACTGAATTATTCCTAAAAAAGTTATGTAACAATTTACTTAAAGAGGAGCAATAACAAAATATAGAATATAGTGCTGTCTTGATTTCACACCGTTTTTGTGAATAGCTGTAAGTTTATCAGAGTGCGACACCAGACAGATTTTGTCAAGACCACACTGGGCCCAATGTAACTCTGGCTCAAGTGGTTGCTCCCACAAAGTCTCTCCATCTGTCCCATCAACAGTGACAACAAAGATGCATGGAGATGGCAGACCTATAAAATGGAGCACATCGTTGGAAGAGAATTTTACAAAAATCTATCCTTCTCTTGCATTTCTCAGTTTAACAATGGCTCACAGGAACTACATTTATTACAGTAAGTATTTTTTCCCTTGGCATACCAAAAAATCTAAATTCTTGCATAATGCTGTTTAACTGGAGACTTAATAACTCCATAGTCTCTAGTGAGACACTTCAATTGCTGCACGATACAGACAGTATATTGATATGGAATCGATATTGCAATATTAACAACTGCGATTAGCTACTTGCTATCATAACTCACTGTTCCCACTTCTCATATTGATCATAAATAAACGTAGTGTTTACACCACTCTGCATGTTTAGCTCTCTTACCTATTCTGTTTCATTCTGTGTCTACTAGTTATTCATTACAATGCGTTTTAAATAGCCTTACCCAACTTTTAGATGAGTTGTGTCATGTCAGTATGTTTATGGCAGTTAAAAAAATGCAACACAAACAATCTATCAAGACATAGACTGGACACTGTTAAGTATTTTTTGCTGAACACATTCTTTTAAAATACAGTGCTCATGGAAGAACATAAAAAAAAAAAAAGAAATCCGCATAGTGCAGACAGTGGTCTCCAATCTTTTACCTCCATTTGGGTTTGGAAAATCTGGACTCTTTTACATGATTATTTCAGTATAATAAGATGCCAATGAGGTAGATTTTATACCTTCCCCAGCACAAGTCTTGTTTGGACCTTCTCCGCTCTTGATGACAAACACCACATCCTTCACCTTGTCATTGTTTGCATCTTCAACTGCCAGAAAGTCATATGTGACTGTAACAAAAAACAAACAAAAAACAACAGAATTTATTTAGTATTTGCATTAGTAATACCTAGTATTATTAGTATCAGTTATAGGCCTACCTGTTTCATTGAATGTCCTGTTCCATGATGTAAGATACTGTGGCCTGACGGGACATGGTATGATGAAGGAGAAGGCAAACACTACAGTGAGGCAAAGGAACAAAGAGAAGAAAAACACTGCTGTACGCCAGTGTGTGAGCTTAGCAAAGCCCAAATCTTTACACCCTTTCTTTAATTCCGTAGAAGCAGGTGCGCCTGTCTCAGTCCCATCTTCTCTTTTCAACGGGTCTCCCTCAGCAGAGTGGTCTGAATTTTCCATCTTTGTAGTGCATTACCAAACAATAATCTGTTAAAGGGTGGACACAGAAATCAACATAGCAGATAGTTAGATAACAAACAAAAGAGCATTTTTTTTCTCTTGTTTGTGCAGTTTTTGTTACAACATAGTCCGACTTTTTCTGTCCTGGTGGCGCTTTTTATATTACCCTTTGAAAGCAATTGTTCCAGAAACCTCCTTGCACAAAAAACAACAGGCTACAATTGTGTGAAGGGTCACTAATGCTACCAGCTACAAAGCAAACATGACGTGCAACTTATTAATTAGGCTTTCTGTCAATGCAAAAATATTAAATCAGTGTAGTGCTAGCACGACGAATCGTATTGGCAATAGTTAGAAAAAGATCAACGAAACATTACAGGATACCTTAACTTGTAACAGACTAGAATAATCCAGAGAGAAAGCTGTTGTTAAACAGCAGGACAACTTTTCTCTTCCTGTTTTCAGATGACAGACCGTGACAGACCTTGGGCTGCTTGACGTGTGTCACATGTCAGGTGTAGACCAATCAGAGAGATTCAATCTAGTGTATTTTTGTCAACTCTGCAATGTAGCCTACACTGGCGCGAATGAAACAGATACTTAAGGCTGAAAACTGACCTGTATATGGGTAACGTTGCAGCCTTGAAGTGCCTAGAGCAAAGACGCACCCATACACAAGAGTCGTCGTGGAATCGCGTTATTTTTGGATACAGTTTCCTTTAATACAACTGCCACTTCTCCCTCAACTACACCCTAGCCTCTAGCCTGCGTTGTAGCGGAGCGGAAGCTTCGTCATTATAACCGGAAACACACGGCAAAACGCTAACTTGAAGAAGAGGTGATGCTCGTAAGAAGCAACAATCGTGTTCCATAATCGCTTATCGAGAGACAACTTATCGTTATACTGGTTTTACAAACAACCGACGACGGATCTGCAACAATGTCTGCTCAAGCTCAAATGCGAGCTTTGCTGGACCAGCTGATGGGAACAGCCAGGGATGGTGAGTTGCCGTAGCCTGTTAGCTTAGCTGTGCTAGCCAATATGGAGTCACTGCTAACACTTGCTAGTGGTGGCTGTAATCTTTGAGGGCTGCATGAGTGTGAAGTACTTGGGGCTTCATTGGTTACATTATTAGTAGTATATAGGGATTACTGTAGATTTAATGTTTGTATCAATTTAGCGTTGGTTACTCGTTAAACTGTGTACTTTCGTTTTACGTCCCGCTTTCATCGCTGTTGTTATGTGCCGTTTGCTACACAGGCCAAAATTGCAATGGCAAGATTTCTTCTGTCTGGGGAGGGTGATGATGCACAAGTGTTCTGGGTAAAAGGGATTTTTTTCATTTGTAGTTAACTAAATTACTACTGAGACATTTGCTAGGTATGAATTTGTGGTATGTGTTGCTGTTGAACCATAGAGCTAAATGGTTACAAACATTAAATGTTATAACAAACCTTTAGGTAAGCTTGAGACAGGCATCTTGAATAGCTTCATTTTATTTTACTTTTTTTTAATAGAAGATTTGTGTTGTAACATTGTCGTTGTATGTGTGATGAAGTTATTAAAATTCTTCCCATGCATATGTTGCATACAAACTGAACAATTGTGGCCCCTTTATTTTATTCATTAAGGTTCAGTGTATCTTTGCCAGCCCACACCAATCTGCAAAGGAGTTGCAGAAAAGCCTCATGTTCATCGAGCCGTGAGTCATACAATTTTTAAAGCTGTTATAAATCATATCCAAACAATTTGTTTGCCTTCCGGAAGTTATTGTAGTTTTATTTTATTGAAAACCTTGCGTAAAGCTTCAGTGGAACAATACTAAACCATTGGAGTAGCAAACAGTTTCAGCTAAGACATCTGACCTCAAGTGTAAACAGGAATCTTTCCCTAAGGTAATTTCAGCAGTCCAAAGAAAGCCTTTTCACAACTTATTTACAATCTGACTTGTGTATGACAACTTCTTACTACAGGTATGGGCAAGAACACTGTTCCAATTAAAACTTTTCTACAGCGGGTTTAAATTCTGCAGCTGAGGTCTTGAAGATGCAGAAGGGTACAGTATGTGGTGCAGATCGCAGTGTGTATACAACACTTTCTTTCTTCGCTTGTTTTCTGCATTTTTTGACTGCTCTCATTGACAGCTGTTATGGACATTGCTTTGACTAAAGGAAGAGATTACTGCTGCAGAGAGCAAACATTTTTATATTTTGTTCAGATTTAGCAAGATTAATGCAATTGGCGTAGAACAGTTTTTGTTGATCTAATTGAAAACTCAAAGCCTGCTGTGAACATAAGTGCAAGTTTTATTTAAATTACCAAATCAACAGCGTGCACAGGCTAAAAGCAGGCCTCTTAAAACAACAAAAGGATGCAAAAAGGCATTACATGCTTTCATGAATGCTAATCATGCTCACAAATGTTTCATGTATTAAATATTGGATTCACAAGCCAAAGTAAGTTAGTGTGTTTGGAGTTCTTGCTCAGTTTGTCCTTCACACTGTTTCAGGGGATGAGACGCGACAGAGGGTGAAGTTTACTGATGACCGAGTCTGTAAAAGCCATCTTCTTAACTGCTGTCCACATGACATTCTTTCTGGGACAGTAAGTAGATTTTTATAGTAGCCTAAAGTCTACATAATTGCTTTGTTAATTATTGTTGTTGTGTTTTATTTATTTATTGTTTGTTTGTTTTGTTTTTTTGTCTTTTACAGCGCATGGACTTAGGAGAGTGTGCAAAGATTCATGACCTGGCCCTTCGAGCTGATTATGAAATTGCTTCCAAAGAACGAGATCTGTTTTTTGAGTTGGATGTAAGTACTGTAAAAACATACCAATGCTGTGTGTGGTCAACAAGATATACCCCTGAGCTCATCTATTACCCATGTTCTTCTTAGGCTGTGGAACACCTGGAGTCTTTCATTGCCGACTGTGATGGAAGAACGGAATTGGCCAAAAAGCGTTTGACTGAAACTCAAGAAGAGATCAGCGCTGAAGTTGCAGCAAAAGTAAGTGCTGCTGTTTACTATCGAGTATATTGTGTTATTATAAATGTTTACATTCCCATTCTGCTTTGTTGTTGTAGGCAGAGAAAGTCCATGAACTAAATGAGGAAATTGGAAAACTTTTGGCGAAGGCTGAGCAATTGGGTGCTGAGGGCAATGTAGATGAAGCACAGAAGGTCCTTCAGGAAGTAGAAAAGGTTCGCACTAAGAAGAAGGATGCAGAGGTATGAAGAATGTGTCTGAGTTTTGGTATTGGTTTTAAATCTAAAAATCAATTTTCTCTTAACTTTTACCCTTACCCTGCTATTAGGAAGAGTACAGAAACTCAATGCCAGCTTCCAGCTATCAGCAACAGAAGCTGCGTGTGTGTGAGGTTTGCTCTGCCTATCTCGGTTTGCATGACAACGATCGACGCCTGGCAGACCACTTTGGAGGGAAACTCCACTTGGGTTTCATTCAGATTAGGGAGAAACTGGACCAACTGAAGGTATGGAGGAAAACATACAATCCTTCAAGTATGATAATGATGCATTTGTTCTAATAATTCTATTAAACCATTTAAAAGTTTTAAATAATTTAAAATAGTGTTTGTTGTTTTTAGAAAACTGTTGGCGATAAGCAGGAGAAACGGAATCAGGAGCGTTTAAAGCGACGAGAAGAGAGAGAGAAAGAGGAGAAGATGAAAAGAAAGACCAGGTCACGCAGCAGAGAGCGAGATCGGGAGCATAAGCGGTAAGTACTAGTCAAAACCATCTGTGTAGACACAGTTTACTCTAGACTCTAGACAAAGTAGTGTCAGCTATAAATGTTTTGAACGTATTAGGTCCCGCTCCCGAGATCGCAGAAGGAGGCGCTCAAGGTCTTCCTCTCGGGAGAGGCGCCGCTCTCGCTCACGCTCCAGGGATCGGAGAAGGAGGCACCGCAGTCGCTCTCGTAGCCGCGGCCATCGCCACAGCCGTGAGCGCAGCTCCAGGCATAAGTAAGTTATGACAACTATTATTAATTTTTTGTGTTTTAAATACATCTTTGATGCTCATGTGTATCCTTTTGAAAACCAGGTCATCCAGGGATCGAGAGCGTTCTTCCAGAGACAGAGAGCGCTCGTCAAGGGACCGGTCTCGTGAACGAGAGCGGGACAGGAGAGATGGTGTGAACGGCAAGTCAGACTCCAAACGAGCAGAGGACAAGGATACAGGAGATCTTTGAAGACAAATGTCCACATTACCAGCTCCTTCTGTGTCCATCTTCTCCCATTTTCTTTTTTTTTCCCAGACTACCCAATGTCACATTCAGCCTTCATTTTGACCATAGTGTTTTCTGCTTAAATAATTTCTTTGATTTTAATGGACAGTTATCTTATTTCTGATTTCTATCTGTTTTAAGGAATCTAAATTCACTGAATAAATTTAAATAATAAGTTTGTTATTGGTCAATGGTTTGCTGTTATAGCCAGGTGTACAGCTAAAAGGCTTTGAGCCCACTGATAAAAGAAACCGAGACAGTTTTTTTATGTAAACCCAAACAGAAATTTGACTGTAATGCTTTTAAGTGGCCAGTAAAAACAAGTCAACATGTTTTAAAAATATTTTTAGTGTCACCAATGATTTAGTGAGTACCGGTGGCATGTTTGTTTTATTTTTTACTTTCTTATTGTGTGTGTATATAAATAGTTTATCTTTGGGCTCTACATCAAACAAAAAAAAGCTGTTGAAATGGATGCATTGCAATACCTTATGTGTGCTGTCATTGTATTGTTTTTGCATTGCAAAGTCTTTTTTTTGTGTTAATAAAAACTGCAACATTTTGTTCTTTTTTGCATTATTCCTTTACTCAGGAAATAAACACAGATAAATACAATTTGTACTAAATTGTTTAATTTAGTACTGTGCATACATTTGCATGTTACCTGTCGTTTTCGGCAATACATTTAGGATGGAAGCTAATGCCATATAAAAGATTGTTGGTATGGTCATGCCAAAAAGCTGGGTGATTTAAAATGTGACTTTTTTTTTTGTTTGCTTTGTTTACAATGTGCCGCTCTCTAAATTGTAATCAACTTTCATTTTCTGCTTTTCCATGACTGCTTCCAGTTCTGTGGCTCTTCTTGCATCCTGTAAATGAGCAAAACAAATTATATACATTTATCAGAAGAAATTTGATATCTAAGAGATAGTCTGTCAGTTTTTACTTCGAGCAGGGCTTTCTGAACAGTCAACTGGCTGTACACTCTGGCACCCTCTTTTGGAATCACAGCGCGTAGCTCCTCTTTATTTAGGGAAAAGAGTTGTGCACCAGTCAACACACCCAAACAGTCAACGGTTCTGAAAAAGAACAAAAACTTTTTATAAGACATACACTTGACCAACATGCACATGTTTCTTACGCATCAGTGAAGCCCTTTCCTCGGAGCCACTCTGCCACCTCTTCTGGAGGAGAGTGGTAGTCCAGTGGCACACTGGTCTCTGTGGAGCGCGGAATGACCAGGGGCTTATTCAGATGTGCCTTTCCATTGGTTAGCCTATGAAGTAGCTCCTCATTCACCTCATTCATAACTTCTAAAAACATCAAAACAAACAAGACACACATAAAGTCTTCATAGTTTACTTTTTTTTTTTTTAATACCCCAACCCTATTTACATATTATTTTTACATATTTATTAGTTTCATCATCTTGTTTTTTCTTATAATGTCCTTAAAGTTGTCATTTTCAGCCACATATTTAGTCTCGGAAATGATACAGTATGTTTCCTATAATGGAGAGCTGAAAACCCTAAGGAGCCGATGTCAGGATCAAACCCAGCTCTGGATTTACAAGTTTGTAATGTTTTTACACATCATTTCTCCTGACTCAAGCACTGTGGTACCTTTCTCTGTGTCGTCTGTGGCAGGTGCCTGTGGGAAGTATGGTGGCATGCTGACAGGCCTTTTGGGAGAGGGAGAAGGTGCTAGGGGAGGGGCAGGAGGACTGGGCGGGATCAGCGACTGTCTGTTATCAAACTTGGGAGCAGGGGGCGGGGCTGGTGCCTTAGAGAAACAATACAGAACAATCAGGTATGCGGAGATAGGAATAGTATACAAAATGTTAAGTTGTAAGGCTTACATTTGGGGCATTGGCAATAGGGCTCTCCACATGGGCCATAGGTTCAAGCATGTTGTTAGGAACAAAACCTATTTGGTTAAACCGATTGCGACATTTCCACCAGCGTTTAGATGATTCAAGCACCTGCAATGAAAGATGGCTTGCTCTGAGAACATTTGGCAACAGTTTACAATAATAAAACTGTGTGTAATTGTATTCTTACCTCAAGTACTTCTCCCTTTTGAATTGAAAGTTCACTGTTGTTTCTTGCTATGAAGTCATAACTACAGCAGTAGAGTCTGTCGGGTTGTGGGGGTTGTCCAAAGCCATCTCTGAGAAAAAACAAGGGGGAAAAAAATCACACTTATAACAGTGACAATGGAAGGGATTGGAGGAAATGTTTTAGGGTCAACTTACACTTCATCGTTAACTGGTGGTTTGGTCGGCTGGGATATCCGCTCCTGCTGTGAGTAGAAAATGAGAACATAAACTGTATGAAGGAATTTTATTAAACAATTACAATTATGGTTGGAACAGAACTTACTTACAACTGCAGGTGTCACTAATAAAATATTCTATTAGTGGTTAATTTTAAAGTGTTAATAATTAATGAAAGACGTAGAACGTAATGTGTGGTTAGTCACAACAAAAAAGAATGAAGAGGTGGAGAAATTTACTTGAAATGCATTTTCTAAAGATAAATCAACAAATGCTTGCCTACTTTCATATAAACTTATGACCTCATAACTTCTGTATCCTACTATGTTGTATTGAAGGTTAAATTGCTTTAATTGTGTATTATGCCTTGTAGCACTGACTCTTTCCTTCTCATGTACTCTGGTATTCAGTACCTCTTGTTTTTCTCGGAGAGCTTCATGTTTGTGCGCTGACTCGACTGGATCCTCCCAAACCTGCCCGTCTGGCCTTGAGGCTTCCGGCTTCCAACCATCCAGGAACACAGGGGTGTAAGGTGCAATTGGTTCTCTGAACTGAGAGCTGCGAGACACCCAATAACAACGTCAATTACGACAACCAATGACCATATGCTTTGAGCAGAGCATAGAGCATATCATGCAATACACTGAATACATGTTGGCTTATGCCACTCAACTTAGTTCAAATATTTGTTCAAGGTAGCACCAGCACTATGACTTTGAATCGAGTTCTAGGTGTGGAAAAATGAGTCAATGTCTCCTGTATTTTAATTCGTTGATCAAGATGACCTCTTACGTTTCTCCTACTACAATCTGCTGTTCTGCCCTCTACATCATGTTGATCTTAGCTCGTTTTGTATCTCATTAAGACATTCATGGCATAAACTGTGCAGTCATCTATGTTCAGTCACACAGTTCAGGCACACTGTTTTTTTATAGAACATATAGAAGAGGCGTACTGACCGTGCCTGTGTCCAGTTGGACCCCAGAGATGTCCAAAGCTGCCTCTCCTCCTCGTTGAGAGTGTCCTGTAGCAGGGTCACGGCAGAGGTGGTCAAGGCGGGACTGGTCACTGAAGCCCCCATAGTTGGCCCACCTGTAGTTTTCACCATCTGTAAAATAAGAGATTACCTTGTGATTTGTGTATCATTCAGGTGTGGCACTAAAAATACATGCCTTATCAAATATTAGCTTGTTTAACAAAAGATTGTTTGAAATTCCATTGAGCACCTCACCTTAAATCTTATTCTCAATCAGGTTTCTTTTTCTATATTGTTTTAGTAAAATGTTGGTTAAAAAAAGAACAAGTTAGCTCATCAATGCCTGAAATTTAGATTCCAGAGAAATTGGTCTGGCATACTTGAAAACAGAAGTGGGACAGGAAAAAACAATGGTGTACATAAAGAATGTTAGTTTTTTTGAAAATACAACAATTAGGTCCTCACTCAAAAAATATAGAGCCTTAAGGTTCTGTAGTGCAAAAACACTAACATCAGACACACCCCAGATGATAAATGTCCACCAATAATATGTTCATACACTAACAGTCCCCGATGCACATAGATCTTTAGACCAGAACTAACTCACAACATAACACATGTGACACGACACAATATTATGACCTGACACATGCTTACAGTTACTTTCCACTTGGTGTCCAATTACAACCAGTGCTTTATCCTATTATCTTCAGCTTCATAAATGACACTTTTATCACCATGACAATCACTAAATATTATATAGACCTGTATGAGGTTCTCTCATACAGTCATACAGAGCTACTTAGTAACACCACAGATTGTTTAGAATCATGTACCATCTGGATTTTAAACCAAATCCATTTACCTTTACAGTAATAGCAGGGGAGATTCTGATAGAAATGGCCTGACTTACCATGTCCAGAGGTTTAAATACGTGATGCACAAGCTCCTCTGATGACGGGTTGGAGATGGTCGATTTTAAACGAGCCTATAAAAAAATAATGTTCTTTCTTATTGATGTGTGATTGTTGTTTTTTTAATTTTGCATACTGCATCATAGTGATAAAGGATATATATTTTTCCATTCTTCTTACCAGTAGACTGAAGCAATACTTGAATTTCTGAAAGATATCAACAAACTCCTCTTCCGGTGGTGGCTTGGCTTTTGCAGTTAGTAGATCCTCTGTGAAAAAAAAAATACATTTAAAAATCTCCATTAGGTTGTAGTTTTATCTACAATATTCCACTGCATGATGAACTGTAAAGTTTTAAAGTGCTTTAAAGATAAATATATATATATACCTTGATGAGTACAATTTTAAAGTTATACTACGGCACGTTACAGGGAAGCACTATCTCCGTTGAGATAGAGGGCATGTCATCCACCAGAATAGTTACACAAGGCACACTTTTTTATTTTGGATACCTTCAGCGCTTTGCTTTTTGCTCTTTTTCTTCTTCTTCTTCCTCTGGTTCAAGACTGTGGCTGCCTCTGCTGTCTGCTGCAGCTTGGCCATGAAGCTCTCGATGTCATCAAAGCAGTGATTTAAGATGCCCTGAAGATTAATTTATCCATTATAAAGCTGTCCAGACTTTGCACACCACCTAAATTTGTTGCATGATCTTACCACTTCTCTTTCCGCCCGCAGGAGAGCGATATCCGGGCCGTTGACGCCGTTAGCTGTTTTAGGAGAGAGGAAAGGTTTCAGTGCATCCATTTTCAATCACGACTTCCCAGCGTTTGGCATTCCTGTCCCCTTTTTACTCACGTCCAGCCCCTGCCACACAACACCCCCTTTACACACATAAACTAACAATGATATCTCTGTGCTGCACCAAGGCCCCCTCGACAAATGCCTCTTTCTGTGTGTCCCCTGGGCTTCTTATCATGCCAAATCACTATCCTCACCTAAAACACTATTTTTCATGCACTTTAAAACTCATATGATTAAACTCCTACCTCTAGGCCCAGGATAGGGTGGAGGGTTGGCTGGTGGTGGGTTTGGGGCATGTGGAAGAGGATGGCTCGGAATTTCCTGCAGGTCAGTCATGATTCCACTCTGATTGCCTCTGAAATATCAAAAAGCATTCTCAATGATTTGATGTAAATACAAGAACAGGCGTGGAATCAATTGCACTGTATTGAAAGGTTTTGGATTCTCAACCTTGTAGTTGCAAAATATTATGAACAGGAAGAAAAAAATTGATTAATGCTCCTGCAGTTGGGCTTGAAATCTTATCTTAAATGTGATCTAAAAGGAATCTTGTTTGGCAGATGAAAAAGAGCCAAGTCATTATAAAACATTTTCTTGTTCATTGACTTCATAGCAAACATTTTAGCTATTTATCTACACAAATTCCTTAAAGATATAAAGATGTGCACATAAGGAGAATGCCATTTTCAACTATAACTTTTTAGCTCAATTCAGACAACAGGCCTTGTCTATTAGGCACAAATGAAATAGATCAAAGCAAAGCAAACAAAGTTCTGTGGCTCTCTAATGTTTCAATCTTAAATCAAACATGTTTCCTCACACAATACCAAAGGTGTGAGCCAAAGGTCATTTCTGAACACTAGCAAAAATGTAATTACCTTTTAAAACCAATGGTCCATCCGCACTCACACAGCCTCACCACATCCGCCTGTCATTCAGTCGTCCTTTTAACCAAAACTGTTCAAAGCTGTCTAAAGTCCTGAGCACACAAGGGCAGTCATCACTCCTCTGCTCGCTGCTCTTTCTGTCACAATGGCCTGGTTATCTGTGTCACACCTTCTTGAGTTATGTGTGAACCGGTAAAACGAGTCCCTCTCTCCTCTCTCAGCTGTTTACACTGTCCCCTCTGTCTCTGTCTGTGGCTGCGGCCGCTCAATGGGAACTTTGATTCAGCGGGAACACAATAGCCAGCGAAAGGAACCATCGAGTTAATAGTTTAAAAAGCAAATAGAGATTAACTATTGTGGGGTGAGAATTGAGCAAGCTTGGGATCTACAGATAGATTTTGAATAAGACAGGTGTGTCAATGTGAGGTAAGTCATATTCAACACCTCTGCTAAGGCTATGATGTCAATATTTACCATGAATATAAGGGCCCACAACGTGCATAGTTTCAAGACTGTTTAATGTACATTATCTTAATTAACACCAGGACATAACATCAGTATCCACTTGGAATGTTTCAACTGATGAGCAAGTCCGTACCCTCACTCTGCCACACTACCCTCACACACAAAGTAATGCAATAATAAATAATGTACTAAAACAAGAAAGTTCTTTAATCTGCAGAGAGTAATTAGGAATCAAAAATAAAACTAAACAAGATTAGAACCTTTGCCACACTAATAAAAAGACAGAAAATTGACAATCATAAGAATCACATTTGACGTTTTTTTTTTTTTTTTTGTTATTGTGAGAAGAAAGGGCGGTAAAACTTAAATTAAATTACGATAAAGTTCTTGTGATTCTACCGACTTGAAGCAAATAATCTTGAGAATCCAAGTGAAATATTTCTTCAAACACAACTACTAAATATTTATCTGGAACACTTTGGTGGGCATGTTGCATTAATATGTGGTTCATTTCTGTCTCATTGTTGATGTTTACTACAGGTTGTAGCTGACATACACAGTACCTGTTTCTGTTGGCGTGTTGACCAGCAAGTGCATGTGAGATGTCCTTGCAAATGTGCTCGGCCTGCGGGAGCCAAAAGCAGACACACTTGTAAAAACCTGACGTCATGAAGCAAAACAAGTTGGTAGATGGTAGCGAGTGACTTACCTTCACCATCTCACAGTTAAAGAAGTGAATGTCTGGCTTTTTCTGATCAGGGCTTTGACATACAAGCAGCAGTAACGAGGGGAAGTGCTTCTCTGTTTTGGAGTCACAGCGGAGAATAGATTTAAAAGTGTATTTTTCCAGCTCATCCTGAACCAAAATAAAAAAAAAATATTAACAGAATACAATAAAACATAATTCAAAACAATACATTTTAGGCAGTCCTTGACATTAAATCATATGCCAGTTGATTAATTTCACCAAAAGATTAGACCTCAAAGGCAGTCAGTCATCAAATCATATGAGGAAAATATATAGGCATTAAGCACATTAAAATGCTGTGGTGATATGACCAAATATTAGACACAAGACTACATCATCACTTCGCAGGTAGCCTAGTATTTGTTGCAACATAAAGATAGTCGACAACAAAAGACGTTTGACTGAACTGAACGTAATGTAGTCATGTTTAATAAAGGCTTTTTAACTTTGTCAGTTTGAAGTGCCTTTGACAAACTTTGGTAAACTACTATTTTTATTTTTGCAACAAAGAAAATCATTCCCCATCTCCAAAGAGCACCAGACAAAATCCTGTTTTAATACTGTACAACTGAACTTGAATAATTTTTTAAGACTATTATATGCTTTTGCAAATTATTGAAAGACATACATAGTTCCCATTGTTTTATAATATCCCAACAAAATTACAAACCCTTAAAAACTAAATTAAGTGCCCACGTGTTTTACTCTCACCTGGCTTTGAATGTCCCGTAGAAGGATCGAGTTTGATGTGACATCTAGAAACATCTGTTGACTCCACAACTTTTTGTTTTCAGCCAAAAATGAGAGTCGTGCCTGGGCCTCCTCCACACTCTGTACATCTCCATCCTGAAGTGAGAAGGTCAGTAGGTGCTGCAAAACCACAGAGACACTAATGTTACTGTTTAGAAGGAGTATCAATGGTTAAACAAAAAAACAAACAAAAAAAAACAAAACATTTTGAGCTAAGAAAATGTAAGAAATGTAACTTACATTGACAAGATGCCGTGAAATGTTTGTCATCACTTGTGTGTACTTCTACTTCTTAACCTGAAAGTGGAAACGGCTACAAGTTAAATGACAATTTAATGACCTCATAGTCCACTTGATGGAATTCTCTTTCAAAGTGTCACTACGTCAGCTGATTCCCATGTGTGATTCATAGGACAACGTAGGAGTACAAGATGGAGAGCTGCCCAACCAGTTATGCAACAGTACAACTCTTCACCAGCTCCTCAAACAACATCCAACCTGTCAATGGGAGTAACAAGTGCCTAGTATCACTAACACTCCCATATTAGCGGTTTCACTTGACTGACATCTGGTGACATGTAATATACAGCAATTTAAAAAAAAAAGTGGGCTTACATTTTTCTCAAAGTAAATTAAAGTGTGTAATTAGTGACAGGAGACAGTATATCCAAGTATAAAAATAACAAATAAAATAAGAAACGTAAAATGTACTACAGATGGATGTGAACACACCCTTAAAAGCAGCCTATTGTTGAGCAGTGATGTAGTGGTACAACTTTATGCTAACATATGCTAGTCATGTTAGCAAGTACAAAAAAACAAAACTACAAGACAATGAATCTTTACTGATCATGAAAAAATGTGGAAATATATTTGTAGTACTTACTGTATTGAGCAAAAAAAAACTCCACAAAAGTATTATCCCTTGAAAGCACCTGTCTGTCTGTGTGTGTGCTGTGTGACTTGTGTGACTTACCTGCAGGTCACTCCTCACTGTGGTATTAGTCCTGCAGCAGGCCCCGCCCCCGAGTCCCCACCTCAGGGACTACAATGCTCCCCCCGTGCCTGTGTACCACACCAAAACACAGCACTCGGCAACGTGCAAGCTGACAGGCGCTATCTAAACCTATTTCAGCCTGTGGTGGGTGAATAAATAAATAAATAAATAAATGGTTAGAGGGTTAGATTATTGAACAAAATTTAGCCCTGATATGTATAACTTTTGGGGTTTTGTTTTGTCTATAGTTCCAGTTTAGTTTCCACTTTGATGTGTGAGATAACAAAACCTTTAAAACCTTTAATAATTAATAAATTACAGTGTTGCAAAGCACCGTTACAAGAACAGCAAGAGAAATAAAAAGCAAGTTCAATTCAAACAAACAAACAAACAAAATATAAGCAAAACTCATCCCTAATTTACATAGAAAAGACAGAAAATAATATTTTTAAAAACATTGCATATTTATGACATTTTTCAGCAAATTCATTTTACTCAAAGGCCAAAATAAGATACACAAATTCCCCTCTGTAAAACTTTTGCCTCCAATTTGTCAACAAAATTGACAATAAAAAGTTTAATAAACTTGGCTTTGTACCTTTTTTTTCTATTTTGACTATCGCAAAATAAGCAATTTTGGCTTTTTTTTTTAAATCTATGTAAATTTTCTTATTTCTATATGAAAACCTTACACGATGATGCATTTATTTAATAGCTAAACATTTAATATATTCACCTGCCGTGTCTCACCTTAAGCAGACATACTGCAGCTAAAATGCTACAAAATATGTTGGTGGTATAGTGAAAATGTCATTTCAGGAACAACTACAGTATTCTCAACATCTTTCATGGAAAGAAATGAGCACAGCAAAAAAAAAAAAAAAAAAACAATGCCAATTTTCTTCAAATTATTTGAAAATTTCTGTTTCAGTAAAATGTTGCTTTCTTGTGACAATTGATGATGAATTTAGATTATTTTTATCAGGTAGATTATCTTTATCATTTTATAAGAAGATGTTTTCACCAATACTCAAAGTGTACATTAAATAACTACTAGCCTTCCTCCATTCATGTGTACACTTATGCTCAGAATCAGAACTTTGTCTCAGCTCAAAAGTTTCCCCGAAAGCAATCTACCATATACTTCTTTTGTCCCCAGAGGAACCCCATGAGAAAAGTATGGGGATGAAATCACGTCTAATGAATCTCTAAAGACCAGTAACGAGGGATGCAGTTACATGTGCCACAACGACAAATGCCAAGGTCCACATACTTATCTGCACTTTCTAAACAGCAAAGAAATACCAAGATAACGGCTTAAAAGATATACCTCATAATTACAATTTTGAATAAGATGAAGTATGGTAACTTGGTAGAAGTAAAATACACTTAACATACTTACACATTTGGGTGGAGACTGCAATAAAAATGCTTGAAAAGAGAGAAATCTGGTGAATAGACATTAAGTAGAACTCTGTCCAAAAATTGTCTTACACAAACTGCATTATGAATAACCTCATTATGATCGTGAACTTTAAAATATTCTGTTTTTGTGAGTTGCCATGTAAACACCATCTCCTGATTTTAGCATCCTGCTTATTTGAATATCCTGGTTATGAGAAACCAGATCATTCTCACTGGATTTGTCCAGAATACTGCGACATGTAGCACCACACTGATTTCTCACAGCTGGAACCAAACTGAGCATGTGCAAACTCAACAAACTGATATGGCAGAAGCCACTAATTTTCTAAAATGACTCAAAATTATTATTATTTTTTTTCTTATATTTATTTTCCTGCACTTCTAAATAAAGGGGGCTGGTGCATGGAGCTATGCCAATGACATTTTTATTTGTAACATGTTATCATTATAAAACAATAAAATAGTCTATCACACAGCACAGCAATTCTGAACTGACTCTTCAGAAATTAGAAATATTTTTCTACTGTTAAAAATCTCTTTTGTCAAAGCTCTGACTGCGTTCTACTAGTCCTATGTTCCTATTTTGATTAATTGGTTGTTTTTTGTTATTACAAACATGTTACAATTTCATAAGTTAGAAAAGTTACACACATGCCATATCTGTGTCATTGTTGCCATAGTTACCAGTCTAAATATTTCAGGATATCTCAATGCACATGTAAACAAAACACAAAGATCCTGGTTTGTCTCAATGCATGTAAACCCATCTGCAGAATATTAACTCAGAACTATAGAATACTGCTCATAACCGGGTTTTTTGATCGCATGTAAATTCACTCTGGTGCAGGAAAAAACAAAAAGTAAATTAAACATTAAAGATGCACTGAGTACAATTTCTGGCTCTAGAGTCGATTACCAACTGAATTTTAGTTCTGACTGCTTTAAATTTCTTTAAAAGAGGAATTATATGTGTCTCCATATACAGGCAAATCATTGTTCAATGATGTATTGATTTACAGCAAACTAGGGCTGGGCAATCTATCAAAATATTTTGATAATATTGTGTAGGCTAATGTTTTCAAGATATCCAAAAATGGAATATTGGTTATATTGTTCACAATAAATAATGCAAGAATTAAAAAATATTATTAATAATAATAATAATATTAATAAAAAAGTGATGCTTCAATCTTTCATCTTTCATTATATTGCACTTGTAATTAATTTTGCATTTCACATTTGTCTGAGAATATTCCACAGTCCAATAATATTGATTACGGATGCTTAGCAACTAAAATTAATGACTGTCCTTTTTTTTTTCTTTTGTTGTTGTAATACAAAAGTGAATGAGTCTACTTCAGACACAGGCAAACTGCCTCCTGGGGGCCAGATGCAGCCTTCGACCAGTTTAAATCAGAGCCCCGAAACATTTTTGAAAATAATTTGAATGTTCCTTTTTTCTTGATTGATTTAGCTGCTGTGGTCTTAATTTCACAATAAATACACAAAATAATACATTAGTCTCTTTTTTATTTACATATATTTATTAATTTATTTTCAAGAAAATTTACTTGTAGCAAGGAGAATTTGTTACACCAATGATAGTAGCCTGGCTCTCCACCACTTTTGAATTTTTGAATACTGCCCTTGTGAAAAAATGATTGCCCACCTCTGGTCAATACTCTCTGAGCTGGAAGGTCACTGCCAAAAATGTAGGCCCTACTGCTGGGTTTCAGATGACATCACAACATTCTACAGGCCAATGTTGTTTCAATCAGATTGGGGGCAGCTAAAATTAATATTGTTTAAATTCAGTTTATTTTTGGTATGCAAAGGTTTAATGGGTCTTGCACCCCAGAAGTCACCACTTTTTAAATTAGTGAAATCATTTTTGAACTATTTCATGGCAAAGTGCAATGCTATTAATAGGAAAAACTGTCTCTTGCCCCCAATCTGGCTTATTACTGCTAAGAATTCTAGAATGTGAAACCCAGCAATTCCCAGCACCTACAGCACCCATCATGGGTCATGCTGGTGCACCCTGCTAACCTTGCAGCTCTGTGAGGAATTCTAGAGGTTCTGAGCTGAACATGAGACTTGGCCTGTTCACACTCCGAGGATGAGAAAAAACGGGATCATGATCATCTGTATGCAAGCTTATAGCCTACTGACACAACTTTGTTGTTTTAAGATCAGACCACATAGTTTGTTTATTCCAAAGTTGAACATTCTAGGCAATGCCATAACATGGAGAAACATTATTGGAGCTTTTACAAAAACACTGTTTTAAGCAGTCTATTTCCAGTTGCCACACAGTGACCCTTCAGTTCGAGGGTTAAAAGTCAAACTTTGTTTTTAGTCTACATACAGTGAGCACATTCTGTGTCACTTCAGTTTGATCTGATTTCATTGAGATCTTATTTTTGCAGTTTCTATTTTTCTGTTCTACTTAATGTCTATAGTCACTGGACTTTCATTAACAATAAATACTGTCTTATCATCTTATCTTATCTTTTTACAGCCATATCCTACATCCTATATCTGAATATTTTTTAAATAGGCTCAATTAGCCTGTCTGAACCTATTAAAAATATAAATTAGGCCTATATCTATCTGTATCACGTTGTTAATGCTGGATTTAGACTCAAACTCATGGATCTATTATAGTGTCTCTTTGGTAAAGAAGAAGATACTTGTGGAATTCCTTCCAACAAATCTGTGATTGGATGCAGAAGAAGGAGGTGGGACCATGTAAAGCAGCCGTGCTTGACTTTGATTTGACACGGACAACTTTTCAACATTTTCTCTTTGAGCGAACCCCAAAGGTATGTTCCATGGTGTAGCTTTTTGTTGTCTCTAGCACCATGCTATTCTGTCAGATTATTCTGAATTGATTTTTATGTGTTAATAGTAAACTATAGGTCTTTACTTGTAACGTTTTTCTACGTGGCAAGGCGCGTGTGACCCAGTCCGCCCCCAGCCTACTCTCTATTTACACTATAATCATTATTTTTGCTGAATAGACTTCTGAACTTGAGCTTTTAAAGACAGAGGAATGGGTACTTTTAAAGAAACCACATTACTTTCTCGGCTTACTTTCCCAAAACAGGTTATGCACTGTGTGATTTGATCCATGGGAATATTTTTTGCCACGTGTAACGTCTACCAGTATGTAAACATCAATCACTTTTTCTATGCGAGGTCTTGAATCCATACCAAAAGCACATAATTGGTCATAGTTTCTTGATTGCATGCTTTAGTCACTCACTCACATGGAAACTGTGTGAGGGTCTTTTTTTATTACTATGCTGCATTTAACTGGGATATGATGAATATTGGAAAATGTGTGCTAGATGCATCTAATTGGCTTAGCCGCCAAGCTAATCAGATATAGTTTTCAGTGTAATCGCCGAGAGCAACAATACACTCAAGGCATTATTTATGATGTGAATATGATACTTTCCGTGTGTCTTCTCCGCTGTCAAAAGCTATGGATGCTAGTGCGTGACGGATTGTCTTTGAACGCAACATACAGTAGGTGTGGTTTGTGTTGCATCAAGCGGAAGACAGATAAAGGATAATGCGCGCGGGCTCCTTTCAGGTTTATTTAACGAATAGGCTTGTCTTTTTGTTTGCCATTTTTGTTTTATGTCAATAGTTTTAGCAAAGGACTATGCTTAGATCAGCCAAGAAGAATGTATTTTTTCTACTTTGGCGCGTAATGTCGTGGTAGTAACGCACAGTCTCCGAGCCACACGTGTTCCGAACGGATCTACAATCTATGACTATTATTTTTCTATTTCTTACAAATACCTCACATTCTACAACGTAATCTCTGAATCAGGTTGGTTGAACTTGTTTTGCGCTGAAATGTGGAAGATTTATTTGTGTTTGACAAAATCATAATGTGACCTTAGGTACCCTTTTAAAATAGCTAAAAACAGTTAAAATTCGTTATTATAAATATACAGTGTAAAAGGCTTAAAGGACACAGGAAATATTGTAAAATAACACAAAGACAGACTTTTAAAATATGTAATTAAAATGTATTTATACTAAAAAAAAAGGAGCAATTAAAAAGTTAAAATTTAGAATATTTATTACAATAATAAATAACTCTGCGGCTACACATTACAGATATTTAGAAGAATAATGGCCTAGCTCAGACAACTGTTTACAATGGAACTAGTTTAATAAGGGATTATTCCTGAGTACAGTTAGAGGTGTTTAACCATCTGGTGGGAATAATCACAATTACAGCTGAGCCACATGACATTTTGTGTTTTTGTTTTTTGTGTGTGTGTCTTTTAAGCATCAGCAAATTATCTCCTTTTAAGAAGTATCAAATGCATTTTCTTCTCTATCTTTTCAGACATGGAGAAGCAACCCTTGCCCACACATGATGAAGAGACTGAGAATGGGCCCTATGGGGTTGAAGACAGGCAGCAGGACCCTGAGCCAGTGGCCCGTGCTGGCTGGAACAGTAAAATTGAGTATTTTCTGGCCCAAGTGGGATTCAGTGTGGGTCTGGGAAACGTGTGGCGGTTTCCATATTTGTGCCACCAGAATGGAGGAGGTGAGAGGGGCTATTCTAGTTGACCAGTGAGAGTTTGTGAAGTAATAGGACACCTTTTTGTGTGTCTCCAAATAAGCATGTACAGTATTTACTTACCAAAAATAGACACCACATGTGAGATAGTAAACTGAAATATGTCCAAAACATAGATGCTAGGATCTCTTCTTATAAGTTATTTACTTGAATAATTTATAAATAGATTTCTCAGAATGTGGGCTGAAAAGTTGACTATTCAATTAGATATTTCTTCTACATCTTATTTTACCAATTACTACTGGGTTAAGTGTGAGGCAGGTGCTTATGTTTGAATAGCACTTTGTTGTGTCGTTTAAGATCTGTTTGTACAGCTGTTGAAAGAAAATAGAATCATGTTACTTAAATAGCAATAAGTATCATGTCCACAGTAAACCGAATGTGAATTAAATAAAGAGCACTCCCTACCTTTTACTCCTAGCAACTCCTATTTTACCATGTACACATTTCAGACTCAAACATTCTTCTACCTGAGAAAGTACTGTCTTTTACAATTATGAATAATAGTGTATTCGTAATTGAACAGCAAACATGTATAAATACTACTAGAACATTTTAATATACCATTCCTTCATAAAAAAATACTCAGTTTTGTTTAGACTCTATTCAAAACCCTTTGGGGGTTATTCCACTATTAGGAAAACCAGTTTAAAGTTCACTTTGATCAAAATATATTTTTCATTATTTCTTTTTAATATTATCAATTGCAAATTAGTTCTTAAAACATGAACTTAACGCTCTCTCTAGGAGCCTTCCTCCTCCTGTACATTCTGCTGATGCTGGTGGTGGGTATCCCCTTATTTTTCTTGGAGCTGGCTGCGGGACAGGCCATTAGACAGGGGAGCATCGGTGTGTGGAAGTCAATTTCCCCAAGACTGTCTGGGATTGGTTATTCCAGCTGTGTGGTGAGACCCTCTCAGTTATCTTGTCACCCTTTCAAAAAAAAAGCATTTTATATTTTTTTTGTTTATTTATAGCTAAGATTTTGTATGTTTTTAAATGCTCAAAAATTGCATCATGTGATGCTGCTTTGATGTATAACTTTTTTCATACAAAACTGTCTACAGGTGTGTTTCTTTGTTGCCCTTTACTACAATGTAATTCTTGCGTGGAGCCTGTTCTACCTTGGTAACTCATTCCAGCACCCTTTACCTTGGAAAGATTGTCCAAATGAAGGCAATGTTACTGGTAAATACTTTCCTATATTAAATCACACATTCATGTTTGGAATTCTTTCAATGATGATGTTTTCTGTATGTCAGTTAAAGAGTGCGAGTTGAGCTCTCCCACTTCGTACTTTTGGTACCGTAAAGCACTGGACATCACCGACTCAATTGATGAGACAGGCTCGTTCAACCCTTACATTGTGTGCAGTCTGCTGGGAGCCTGGACCATTGTGTGCCTGGGAATGTTTAGAGGAATCAAAAGCTCCGTCAAGGTTGTGCACTAATCTGGTTTGACTTCTTAACACAGTATTGAATGTTACATTTTCACTTGATAAAATCCATGTCCTATACTTGTTGTGTTTGTGGAATTTCAGGATTTAACCAATTATATAACACCAAACTCAAATGTATTTATAGAATATTTTAGCATATTTTACAACTCTGTGCTTCAATATAAAAAAATATTTAACAATTACTCACAAGATGCCGTGACCATAGAAAATCAGAAAGAGAGTCAAGTAAAAAATAGGCAGAAGCTGAGGCACACTGATGTAAAAGTCCTTAATATAGCAGGACCCTACGCGTTTCGACCACCAAAACGGTCTCTTCAGGCATAGATGCATACATGTATGCTGAAGAAGACCGTTTGGTGTCGAACGCGTAGGCTCCCTGCTATATAAAGACTTTTAACCATCAGTGTGCTCAAGCTTCTGCTGCCATATTTTTACCTTGACTCTCTTTTGATTTTCTATGGTCACGGCATCTTGTGAGAATTGTTAAGTTGGAAGAGCTGATTGTATCTAGTAGCACAGTTGTAAAAAATATTTTTGATTGGTGTAATGTAACCAACATTAAAAGGGAAGTTTTGTAGGTGCAGTTACACATGAAAGTACAGCTCACTTTAAAAACCTGTTAAATCCTTTTTTTCTCTTTTTTAACATTTAGTGTTTTTCAAAAAAAAAAAAAAGCGAGAACTTTTTACAAACCAACCCTAAAATATATTACATGTTGCTTGTTTCACATATTGTACCTATTAAACCTTATCCTTTGTTTACTTTGCAGATTATGTACTTCTCCTCCATATTTCCGTATGTGGTGCTGTTCTGTTTCCTTGTGCGTGGACTCATGTTAGATGGTGCCATGGAGGGTATTACCCACATGTTCTATCCAAAGGTATACCACTAAAATCACTAAGCATTTACAATAAGTGGATATTTCCTTAAAGTTTTTTCTTAATCCTTTCAGATTGAAATTTGGGGAGACATACAAGTCTGGAGACAGGCTGCCACACAGGTGTTTTTTGCCCTTGGTCTAGGATTTGGGTCCATTATTGCTTACTCTTCCTATAATCCCAAAAACAACAACTGTCATAGAGATGCTTTCACTGTCTCTTCTATTAACTTTTTGACGTCAGTCCTTGCCACTCTAGTTGTATTTGCAGTGCTAGGCTTTCGTGCCAAAGACAACGTCAAGGAATGTATCGCTAGGTATGTGTTTGTTGTGTCTAATTTTGATAAGATTTCTACATAACTCAACTATTTTGTTAACGTTGTTTTTGTTTTCACAGTAATATGAGGAAATTGTCGGAAGGATATCACAGTGGGATGGTGAACAAAGCCATCATACCTAATTTCAATGTATCAGACTTAAGCTCTGTGACTCCTGAAGACTATGCTTCCTGGTTTACACAAAATGGCAGTCTAATCCCTGGCAATTTAACAGAATGCAGCTTGGAGAAGGAAATGCAAAAGGTGAAACTCAAATATAATTTGATGGGCAGGTTTTAATTTTAGAAAGTGAAGTACTGATGTTATCGTTTATTTAGGGTGTGGAAGGCACTGGTTTGGCATTTATAGCGTTCACAGAAGCCATGATGCTGCTCCCTGGTAGTCCTTTTTGGTCTGCCCTTTTCTTTCTAATGCTGCTCAATCTGGGACTAAGCACCATGTTTGGTACTATGGAGGGCATTCTTGCTCCACTTAGTGACACCTTTAAGACACTGGGCAATAATAAGACAAAACTCACCGGTAGGACATTGTTTTAATGACTTGATTTGAGCTATGTATAAAAGGCTGATGTTTAATAAGTTGTCTCTTGTAGTGTTCAGCTGCATCATTGGCTTTCTTATTGGCCTGCTCTTCACTCAGCGCTGTGGAAACTACTTCGTCACCATGTTTGATGACTACTCTGCCACTCTGCCTCTCATCATTGTGGTGGTCTTTGAGACCTTCAGTGTATCGTGGCTGTATGGAGCTGATAGGTAAGTTTAATGCGAACCTCATAATGTGGATACTTGGCGTAAGCCTGTAAAATCTAAAATTGGTGATTTGTAGGTTTCTTGATGATTGTGAGGTGATGTTGGGATGGCGGCCACATGTTATCTACAAATATCTGTGGAAGTACATTTGCCTGCTTTCAATGTTGGGTCTGTTGTTGGCCACAACAATACGCATGTTGATTAAACGACCAACATACATGGCATGGAATCATGAAAAGGTAAAGGCATTATTGACAGTAAAAAAGTAATATTCTTATTGAACAAATATTCAAACGCTGCCACTATATATTTTTGTATTGGTTATCCAGGCCTCTGAGGAAAACCTAGATTATCCTGATTGGGCATTGGCTGTTTTGGCTTTGCTGATTATATTTGCCATGATGCCCGTCCCTCTCTGCTTCATCTACTCAATGTTGCGGGACAGAACAAGGCGATTGTCCAGAGATGGAGAAAATACTGCTTACAGCATGGTCAATACAGATGACAAGTGTGAGACTCCTCTAGGAGACATGTCAGAACTGGAGCAAAGAAATGGATCTACAGCCATGGACTCGTAAAATTGTTACAGAGACTGTTTTAAGAACACTGCAGCATTAGGTCTACAACATTTTTAAGATAATTTTCAGTCAATCAAAATGCTTTGGTTAGAATGAGCCATAACATTTTGTTGCAACACAGCCGTTTTTGCAATATCATTTTATTTTTTTCTTTCTTCATTTCAAATTATTTGGGCAAAACTTGAATAATTAATCCAGTTTTAATCCAGAAAGGAATACGCCTGAAGTCTAAGAAACTCTGGTGCATCACTCAAAACTCCTGCTGTTAGTATCAGAACAATGTGTGAATTTGTACATTTGTACCACGCTGACACTATTATTTTGAGTGTTCATAACATTGAGATCTGGAAACATAATCACCAGAGCACAGACCAACAGTATAGCCAAGACGACACATGCGGTTATACCACTATAAGCTACAGTATTATTGTTATTGAAAACCACAATGAAATCCGTTTACACAGCATTAACTGTTTCTATGAACCCTAAAATACTTTCCTTGAAATCCCTCTGTATGTTATGAAAGTATTGAACAAATGTGAGGGAGAATAGTGTCTAATGTACAGTATATAAGATGTAAATAAAACCTCAAATCAATTTACTAAAATCACATGCACACAGATTTGTAATCGGCCAAAAATGGGTCTTGAAGACCAAAGACAACATAGGAATTCTTTGATGATACAATCTTTTTAACAAATTCTTTTATACTAAATTGTTGCATTACCTTTTATTGTACTGTAATGTAATTGCAATGAGGATTTAAATGGTGTTAAATGTAAGATATCACAAGTGCCTTCTGTGTTTCACTGATAGTGAAACTTTTATGTTACATTCCATCAGTAGTATGTATATAGTTTTTAAGGCCATCTTGTTACTTTGAAAATATTTTTTTTGTAGATTTGTTTTAGATGAAATGGGTAAAATGTAATATAATGTCTTTGTAATATATTTATGGACTTTTTAATAAATGCATTTCGAGCATTTTCAAAATGTATTTTTTTTTCTGTTGTTAAAGATAGGTTGTCTGTTTGTCTATCTAATCTTAGTTGTGTTAGTACAACTAAGTTTGCGAACCCCTGGGAAACTTTAGCCATCTGAACTTTAAACCATGTTATTATGAACCCTGAACAGTTGGACCTCAAAAAGGTGTGTGTGAAGTTATTCAATTGCATCCCAAGCCCGTGGGGTGGTCTGAAGGAAAATATTGTGGATTTCTCAGGCCCATGACCTTTAATAGCATTGTTTCAAAATGGCTATTGTGTCTTGGGCCTGTCTATGTTATTTACATATCGTACAAGTAATTTGCCTTGAGTTTTTCCCATTTCTAACAACTGATTATACGGTAAACCTCAATCTAAATCAGTAAAACAACAGCTAGACAACATTAGTTAAAATTTTAGTAAAATGTTTCTGTAATGTTACACTTAATGCAATCTTTTGCTCTCCAAGTACCACCAGATTAAAACTCATACCAAACTGGGCCTAAATCAATCATAGATACTGCAGTTCTAAAAGATGCCAAGCCAAATAGATGACCGAAACATGTATAGATTTGTCTCTTTAACAGTGGTACTGAAAAAACACTAAACTAAACAATAAGCACATTGTTTATCAAAGTAAATAATCCTATTACATCCAAATACATCAATTGAGTAACAGTTCCAAATATAGACTGTAGCAGTGTTGGGTGTAACTCACTACAAAAGTAACTAGTTACTGTAATATACTGTATTACTCTTTTCAGTAACTAAGTAGTGTAACTCATTACATACCATTAAAAATGCTATGTAATAGGCCTATATTTCTAGTTACAATCTGAGTTACTTTCATATACACTTCCTTTTTATTCTATTGAAAGCTTAAAAGTGAATCAAATATTATGAGGAAAAAGTTGTAACATCACATTTCCATAAATTAACCAGTAATCAAGTGTGAATGTAACAGGATTAGCATTGTACAGTACCTTAGCTAGCAAATGTGTGATTAACTCAAAGTAACTCACAGTAGTGTAACTCAGTTACATTTTTCAGACAGTAATATTGTATTACAAATGTATTACATTTTTCTCCCTGTAACTAGTTATAATATAATGTATTACAATGTTACAGTAACTTACCCAACACTGGACAGTAGAGGGCTCTGTTGTTCTCCATGCCTCTTTTTTTTTTTTTTTACCAGTGCACTTTTTTCATTCAAACTGATGTACCTGAGGTTAACTGCTATGAGTGTGTTAATTGTTGACTTTCCACCAAAATGTATATTGTAGTGATGTGTCTGAATTAATTAGTAAAGTATTTTATAATATTACACATAGCTAAAAGCAGCATTCTGGTTGGCAGTTCTTGGTGGTCTTCAATTTCACTTTCCTGTTTGTAAAAAAAATACTTTCTTGCAGCCAGAAAAATGCCAAAAAAAAAAAAAAAAAGTATGCCTTCAGGTATTATCTATGTGGGAAAAGGATTTGTGAGAACTAGAAACTTGTTAGGACAGATTTATATTTTCTATTTTGCAGCCCAAAAATCAGGCTTTAACACAGTATTTGTTTTAGTACATTTTGTACACAGCTAGCGACTTTAAAACCACAGCCAGCAAATATCATTTTGTAAAGAAGGCCGTCTAAGCGACATTGTTTTGCCTCTTCTGCTCCTGTATGTGTGTGTGTGGGCAGGCATTCATCACATTGTGAGGACCAAAGGTTGTAGACACTTACTTTACAAGAATCTGTCTCCTTCACGTGTAACCATCAATATGGTTTTAAATTCAGATAAGATTAAGGTAAGCCTTAGGGTGAGTTAAGCTTAGGCAAATGGTCACCAAGGTAACGGTTAGTGTAAGGGTAAATTAAATGAATGTTAGTGACTGTATTGTCCTCATGACATATGAAAACACATGTCTGTGTGTGCATGGCAAGTGTCCCCCTGGAAATATAAGGTGGCTTGAGACTTCTGTCGTCTTGGATGCAGTTTTCATTTTAGTCAACTGGAAAGGCAGAGAGCCCGAACAACACTACAGCTACTATTTGGGTAAGTAAAGACAAATAAAGCTCTAACTGTACCAAAAAAGGTACGATTTTCTTGCCTTATAGTTATTTAGTTCAGATCTGGCAATATTTGTTCTGATAGCATTTTTGTTTATGGGTCTGTTTGTTTTTCCTCAGATTTTTCTTCAGTTTTAGAAGCAAGCATGGCAGGTGCATCAACTTTCTATCTCTTGCTGCTCCTTCCTCTTTGCACCTTGCAGTCTGAGGGTCAAATAAACCCCCACGAGGCCCAGGCCGCACCTCCATCTCCGGCACACCTTCGAAACCTGTTCGACCACAATCAAAACCCACATGTGAACACCAAAAGTAAGCCCCAATAAAATACTATTGAAAATGATGTATCGTCATAAAGCTCTAAATATCAGTTAATGTGTATTTTTAAAGGTAACCAGGCAGACAACACCAAAGTAGGGCTTTTCATCGCAGCCTCCATTGGAATATTTGCACTGATGATGGCTGTTTACTGCATCTACAACCGGTTTTATACCAAGCAACAATACGAGCACACACAGTTGACTGACGACCCAGGTAATATTCATGCACACATACATATCGTGTGCACAAATCCTGCACAGGATACGTACATGTGCATCATAGAAAAACAACCTCACCTGCTTATACAAGTATTATTACTGGGCTGTTATGACACCAATAGCCAGTCTGCTGATCAAAACACAGAGACGCTGACTTATCAATATCACCACAGAGACTTCCTGTAATTTGTAACTGACAAGTACAAGGTAGCTTTCTCTCTAGCCACTACCATACACAAGTTTAACAAAATAAATAGAATAATGTAATGTACAAGAAGGGAGTTATGGTACACAAATTTTGTAATATCATTTTAAATAAAGTAGGGAAATGATTCAACCAAAATGCCTCACGTCAATAGTATTACTGCCAAATCTGAATAAATAAAAGGACTGAAGCATTTGGAGTAAGACTGAACCAATCAATATAAAAATTTGTATACAAAAATAGTAAAATTGTATGGATTGGATTTACACACATAAATGTACTAAATGACAAATCAGTGTTTTTCACTGTATTCTGTTTAATAATTAATATTTGTGTTTAATCTAAGCCACCCTTAAACAGTTCCAGGTATTTGAATTAAATA
The DNA here is from genome assembly GCA_038363315.1 of Mugilogobius chulae. Taxonomy (NCBI): domain Eukaryota; kingdom Metazoa; phylum Chordata; class Actinopteri; order Gobiiformes; family Gobiidae; genus Mugilogobius; species Mugilogobius chulae. The sequence continues at coordinate 35,366,786 of CM076401.1, read as the reverse complement.
GCAACCCATAGAATAAATCAAACAAAATGTAAACAATTATTTCCTATTTCAGATCTTAGTTAATGTAGTGATGAAACTTTGCTTTTTCTCCAGATTTCCCATCAGACCTGTCTGATCCTCCCACTGTCTTTTTCCATGGCTCCACCTTTTCCAGTGCCTCAGATGTCCGAAAGTCCGGATATGGCTCTCTGTCTGACTCTCCCTCCATCATCTCGGTACCCCCAGCCTGTCTCCTCCCCCCTGTGCCATGCCCTTCCCACCTCCCTTCATCTCCTCTCACTCTCTCAGGACCATCTCAGCACGTGACCTGCAGAAGAGCTGCATCTGACTGCATTAAGGGCGCTCATAACACATCCCTTGGTACAACTTCTGTCCTGGACCTCTAGCTAAAATTTCTCATTTACAATAAAATAAATCATCTGTTCATGGAGCCAAAAAACAAACAAACAAAAAAACAACTTGCCTTGTGTATCTTTTATTAGTTACAAAAAGTTACTTGTTACCTAATAAAATATTTTCTGTGATTATTGACATACAGTAGGCTATCATTTGTATTTTAAAAACTATAATATTAATTTCTTATTCTTTAACTTCACAGTCTGTGTATGTATTGTAACTGCTACAAGTCAGCTTTTGGTTTGTGTCAAAAGTAATTGAGAAATATCCCCTGGTAGTCTCTGTACCTGCTAATTAGGCCTACTTAAAAATGCTTCTTGTATCACACTGTTTACTCTTATTTTCCATTTTGAGCCGCGGTGTGCCAATAATAGCCGCTGCTCGAGTGGAGAATGGACAGGAAGTGACATGCACCTTCCACTCACTCACACACTTGGAGAGATTAGCGCGCGGACTGCAGTAATCTGGTTTCAGGACCACGGCCAGAGGCACCGCTTGGCCATGCATCCTGTCCCAAGTTGGAAACTTTATGTGGATCTTTGTGAAGTTTGGAGAGGGACAAAGTGGACTTGCGACCATGTCTGCAGCCTTCGCCTTGTTTAAATATTTTTGAGAGAACCAGCAAATCACTGTGTGTTGAACTTTTTACTGTGTGTGCGTGTTTTTCCTGTTTTTTCTTTTTGTGTGTGTTTGTGTGTGTGTGTGAAAAGCACGGCGCAGTGGCAAAAAGGCGAGGCTGTGCGCTCACACAGGAGAGCGCGCACATTGGACTTTAGTGTGATCCTGGAGTCGCAAAGATGGAATTCCGACAGGACAGGTTAAAGGCAGTGACTGCCAAGACTCTTGGCAAAATATATGGGTATGTATTCTTCTTTATGGTCCGGACGTATACTCGCACTATCGTTGAGCGTAAAAAGTTAAACATTGTTGCCCCAATGTTTATAAACGAATAGAATCTGCAGATCGTGCATTCCCTTTGAGGTTGATTGCAATTGAAACGCACCTCGATGTTGCTGCCACCATCAGCTTTGGAATCAGTTTGGTTTAGTTTAATTTAGATAAATCTGAAATCTGAGTTACTTTTACCTGTCTTTTTTGCAAGAAAACTCCAGTCTTATAGCTATAGAAATCACAAGGCTTGAAGGCTAGGTAGAAAATGCTTGAGGGAAGCTTGTGCTCATCCATCTATAATATCAATGTGCACTTCCTGTTTTCAGCCTCTTCTACTTATAGGATTAAGTAAACTTTGATTCTTGGACATCAGTGGGTTCACTCACTCCAAGAATCACTCTTTGGCCTTGCTGTAGCCACAAAGGTCACGTAAGCTTGGGGATACTCTACGCTGTTAGACACAATCACTGGAATCATTTTAGGCACTTCATTAGGCTTATATGACTACAGAACGCAAATCAAAGCCCTGTCTTTTGGAAAAGCCTGGTTGAATGTGTGTTAAGTCTTGTGGCCTAATGCAGGGGGTATTGATGGGTTCCCTTTCTTTCTCCTGGGATTTGATGCTGCGTCTAAACACTTAAATCCCCTCCAGAAATAGATCCTGTACTCCTCCAAGCTGTCGGCCCACGTAAATCCCCGTAGGCCCGTGAACAACCTGGGACGTCTCTCTCTTCTCCTCGCTCCTTACGTTAAGTAGCCAAGTGGCTCGTCCTATCACGATGTCCCTCCCCCATCCGGCGTCAGATTACCCCTACAAAACCACCACACACACCAACATCAACCTATAAGCTTTCTTTTCCGGTGGGAGCACGTGCCCACAGGTGCTTCGTTGGGACTTTAGTGTCGTGCGTAACGAGAGGAGCTCTGCACGCAACTGCACCAACTTTAGAACTTTGAAGTTTCTAGCAAAATGCCAGCTCAGAGATTTTCATAGCTTTAAAATGTGACATTGATGTTTTTTTTATCAAGAAAGTGGAGAAGAATGAAAAAAAAAAACAAAAAAAAAAAAACAAAATAGATGCATACATTCACAGGCTAAGTAGACATTGTTTGCTGGATTATTTGTGAGATTAGGTTTATCTTCTCAGGCAAAGAAATACATATTTTATTTTATAGGCTATAAATCTTTAAAATAGCTGATTGTTTAGTTATGGGAGCCTATTTTAATCATACCCATTTGAGCTTTTACTCCTAACTAAAATGTGCCCTGTTAAATATCATAGTCTGGAGAACATCAGTCTTGTCGAAATCACAATTTGAATGGACGCAGTTAAATCGTAAAGGCTAATATTTATTTAGGTGTTTTTGTCAATTTGCTTGGACATGTTTAAAATTTGAACACTGGGGGAAAAGCTGTGATTGGATACTGAGAGTCTGCAGCTCTAAAGCAGTTCAGACTGTACCCTTGATGCATTGATTCAGTGACTGTTCAGGGCACTCATTCTCAGCTGAACTTTTTTTCCAGTCATTCTGAAAGCTCTGTAGCTTGTTCAAGTAATATTGAGTTTTATTATGTGGCCATTGAAACAGCTGTTAAATATAAATAATCAGACAAAAAAGAAAAATTTAAAAAGCAAAGTTAGCTCTTTAAATAATACACTGCTTTGCTAAAAGGATTAGGCTTTAAAGACTTGATCAATAGAACGATGATAACAGTCCCATAAATTGCCTGATAAAGAAGTCAGGAAGAGTGGGGAGAATGGTCCAGCTAGATAAAAATAGTTCACATGAGCTAGAGATGTAAATAATTCATCTTTAAAATCATTAATACTTTATTATTGTTGAAGACCAAGTCCCTGCTTACAGTAACTAATGGATCTGAATGCATAATTGGCATGTTGGGTCAGTGCTTTGTACTTTTCCTTTGGCTTGGGCTATATCAGAGATAGTATTATATTTCAGATGACTATTCGTAGTGAATTTAGTATGAATTTTGAACATATTTTATTGGTTCACAGTTCAACATCTTAGGTATAAAAAATATAGCATAAATGTAACTTTCAAAATCATACAATCATTTTCTTTCTGCATTTAGGCACTGTAGTCATTTCGTAATGCCATGGATGGTGAAACCATGTAAACCTTTTAATGAAAAGCTATTTTATTACTTTTTATGGCTGGTATCATGTTACGACCCTGTTATAAATTATGTAAGTGTCAGTGGGCTACAGTCTCCATAGCGGTGGCACATGGAGATACAGGAGACGCCTCAGTCTGAAACTTAATCGCTGTTCAGATGACCACCGCTGGAACAACCACACTAATGCTTTGTTCTATTGACAGCGCTGATTTATATTACTGTTCAATGTGCTATTTTAGTCCTCCTTTTAATTTCAGAATCCCTATGCTTGTCATATATTAGTAAAAGGCCTAGATCCCCATCTTCTGTGGGGTTGCATTCAGATCTGTTGCATTTGATAGGGCTTTAAAAGTGAAACATTTTATTTATTTTGTTTCCAGTTGTTCTTATGTCAGGTAAAAGGTAAATTTAATACATATAAATACACCTCATTTCAACTGTGAGAAGGCAGAAAGTTCAGCGAGCAATTAGGGACAGTGGAGAAGACAGCCGTGAACACATCACCATCTGGATTCATACAATACACCGACCTCTCAGTAGCTGGGGCACTTGGTTTCCCCTTCTTATGTGTATTTGTAAAACAACAACAACCTCCTTCTCCTAGAAGAACACCTCACCCAGACATAAATCTACTGACATTTTAGTGGGATCTAGAGTTGCCTCAAATTGTGATCGGTTCTAGTACAGTTTTTCAGTTTTTGCTGAACTACTCACATACTGTAGCATAAGCTGCATTCTGTTGGTTCATTACATTTACAAGTTTGTGAGGTTAAAATGCCAAAAATAATAGGTATAATCTCCCTCTAAAGGAGTCCTGACCAAGCCTAGCATACACAAAATGTACCTGTACTTTTTCAGGGCTCTTGAAAAGAAGCAGGAGAATGGGGAGACCATTGAGTTATCAGCTGAGGGTCGTCCAGAGCTTACAGAGGAGAAGGAGCTGCCCGTCATTGACTGCACGTGTTTTGGGTTGCCACGACGGTACATCATAGCCATCCTCTCGGGCATTGGCTTCTGCATCTCTTTTGGCATCCGATGTAACCTTGGAGTGGCCATCGTGAGCATGGTCAATGAACACACGGTCTTCAGGGATGACAAGGAGTACATAGAGGTTAGCAAACTACAGGGTACACATTTATATTTATTTTTAAAATAGGTGGCCAAAACAGAGAGAACTGTCTTTAATTAGAATGAAAATATTTTATTTATTGTTTATGACTCTAGTTAGGAAAGTCTGTAATACCAGCTATGCACATGTTTAGTATTGAACTGTAAGTTTCAAGCCCTAAATATGGGCTTCCATTCAGATGAGATTGGTTAAAAGAACATTTTAGAAGCAATGGACACTGTTTTCCATCTAATCTATGTTTTTATGTTCTATCAGAAAGCTGAGTTTGAGTGGGACCCCGAAACAGTGGGAATGATTCATGGTTCATTCTTCTGGGGGTACATTGTGACCCAGATCCCAGGAGGCTTTATATGTCAAAAGTTTGCAGCCAACAGGTAAGAAATAAAAGTGTTAGAACCACTGTAGTTATATAAAAAGTGAAATCATAATAGTAAATCTATGATGCTTTGATTGACTTGGTTTCTCTTGAACAACTGAAAAAACAGGCTTTTAGGGTTAGGGTTTACGGTTTATCATTCAAACATGAGGACCTATTTTTCCTGTAACGACTCACAAAAATCTGTCTCAATTAATGAAATCTTCTTCTAAAGCATTTGGAATACAAAAATGCTGGATTTTTTGGGAAGTACCGTAGTTTTTGTCTCTGATGCCTTATTTACTCTGTAAATGAAATCATCTCCGATAAAAAAATATGACCTCTGCCTATATTTTCCTTTGTATTTATTAGAAGCAGGAAAGCTGGGCAGTTGTTGGGTCTTGACAATTTCTCCTGAGAAGCTGAAGCTTATTTAAAAATAAGTTTTGAAGGGGCAGAATTCATTTAATTTAGTTTTATTGTTGTTGATAAATTATGATGACGATGATGATGATCATCATCAAAAATGAATTTGAGTACCCCGATGCTTTCTGAATGAAAAAAATGTGTTTCTTTTGTCTTTCAGAGTATTTGGCTTTGCTATAGTAGCCACTTCTTGCCTGAATATGCTCATTCCCACAGCGGCCAAAGTACACTTTGGCTGTGTTATCATTGTGAGGGTGTTTCAAGGACTTGTGGAGGTATTCTGAACATTTTGTATTTGACAACTCCCATACATGAGATACAGTACATGCTGTTAACACAGTGGTTTTAGCCTTGAGCTAAACTACATCAGTTTTCTCATAAACTTACACTCACAACAGCATTCATTCATACTGGAGGAGTCCAAGAAGTGTCTTACCCATGAACACAAAAAAAAACAAACGATTGCATCTATGTATCTTCCCATTCTCCCATCCCAGCACAACCCAACCCTTCTTAGCCTCCAAAACTGACTGTTGGCAAAATTGAACAGTGTTCAAGGTTGGACAACCGCCTTCTCTTTAACATTAACATTCAATGTTTTCTGACTTTAGGGCGTCTCGTACCCAGCCTGTCATGGCATTTGGGCAAAATGGGCACCACCTCTTGAAAGAAGTCGTTTGGCAACTACAGCATTTTGTGGTATGTCTTGTAAACAGAGAATTTTTTTTTTTTTTTTTTTTTTTTTTAACAAACTTACATATGTAATTAGGGCATATAAATACTCACAATATCCTTGTGTGTTGCAGGGTCTTATGCAGGAGCTGTGATTGCCATGCCTTTAGCTGGGGTCTTGGTCCAGTATACAGGATGGTCATCTGTTTTTTATGTATATGGTAACAATAATTCACTTGTTAATAAGATCATGCTTTAGTGTTGGTTGCTTTATCTGTTAGCAAAGGAATAGTGTGTTAACTAAGACTAAATTTAGTTAAAAAGCTTTGTTCACATTCTACCAGTGTAGACACTTAGCTATTGACTTCTTCTTATTTCTGAAAGGCTTACTTTTTTTTTAAATTATATTTAAGTTTAAAAATATGACCATTATTTCAGGAACATTTGGGGTTTTGTGGTACTGTTTCTGGATCCTGGTGTCATACGAGAGTCCAGCAGCTCATCCCACCATCACAGAGGAGGAGAGAAAATACATTGAAGAAAGCATTGGAGAATCAGCCCAGCATTCAGTCACAGTGAGTACACAAGACAAACATATATCTATTTATTTTAAATCTGATCTTTCCCTAAAATATGTGCAAAATGTTTTAATAGAAATTCAACACTCCATGGAGGTCATTCTTCACATCTATGCCTGTATATGCTATTATTGTGGCAAATTTTTGCAGAAGCTGGACATTTTACCTGCTTCTTATTAGCCAGCCTGCTTACTTTGAGGAAGTTTTTGGCTTTGAGATAAGCAAGGTAATACTATTAGGGACATAGGAACACAACTATACAAAATACTGTTGTTTTGAACTGAAAACAGTGGTTTATATGTTAACAGGTTGGAATCGTTTCTGCTCTTCCACATTTGGTTATGACCATCATTGTACCAATTGGTGGACAAATTGCTGACTATCTTCGATCCAATCAAATCATGACAACAACAAATGTCAGAAAACTCATGAACTGCGGAGGTAAGGCAGATTTAATAATATTAAAATAGAAGTGGGCCATTCGAGTATGTTTGCAGCTTGAAGGAAAATATCCAGTAAACCAAACAGGTTCTGCCTTTGGTCTATTTTTGATGAGGCAAAAGAAATCGATAGGAGTGTGAAATGGAGATGCATACAGTGTACTGTTCTCTTTGTGGGAAACAGCGTCAGTATCGGGATAAGTAAGGTCGTACCTCTAACAAGAAATCATTAAACTGCAAAAATGAAATGGTCTCTAAATTAATAAAACAGCATCTGAGACTCAAACACACTCTTATTTCATGATGCTTCTCTGTGTTGCTCAGGCTTCGGGATGGAGGCCACATTGCTGCTGGTGGTGGGCTTCTCTCATACAAAAGGAGTGGCCATTACATTTCTGGTGCTGGCTGTGGGCTTTTCTGGCTTTGCTATTTCAGGTTGAAACACAATCTAATATTGCATTAAGAGTGTTGCAACTGGAGTGTAACAAGGCAAAACTGTGTTTTGTTTAAGGTTTCAATGTAAATCACTTGGACATTGCCCCACGATATGCCAGTATCCTCATGGGCATCTCTAATGGCGTGGGCACTTTGTCTGGGATGGTTTGTCCTCTGATTGTAGGGACCATGACAAAGCACAAGGTAAGATCTCTGTCAAGCATAGAATAGAGACAGTGCACAAAATGCACATAGGGGGGCAGTATTTAGCTAAAGCCCTGGACCATTGTCACAGGACGTGATGTCTTATAATTGACAGCATTCTTGGTGCACATATTTTACTTCACAGCAGAGACTTTGCAGTGATGCAGATAAATAACTTTAAATGACTTACATTGTGTAACGCAAGTATAATTTTTTCCAATTCATCTAATAACATTCAAAGAGTAAAAAAAGATGGGCAATTGTTTTCAATTGTAAACATAAAATCAAACACCAGGTTGCGCTAATGTCACTTAAATCTTCCTGATCAAAATGTTGTGCCAATAAAACCTAAAACAAACCGGAGAAAGACTTTCACAAGGCGCTTAAATTTGCTTTTCCTTTCTATTATATATAGTATAAATTTGTATTTATTATATATATATATATATATATATATATATATATATATATATATATATATATATATATATATATATATGCAGACATATGTACTCATGATGTATGTCAAATATGTCACTATAGTGAATGTATACCTCCATAGAAAACAATATCCCTTTAATATTTGGTTTTTTTTTTTACAACTTTGTAGACTCGCGAGGAGTGGCAGGGTGTGTTCCTTATTGCTTCTCTGGTCCATTATGGAGGAGTCATATTTTATGGTGGGTCCATGCTCCTTACATTGCCAAACATACATACATACATACGTTTTTCTATCTTAGTGAGGACATTCATAGGCATAATGTATTACCCAGCCCCTTACCCTATCCTTAACCATCCAAACTAACCCCCTAGCCCTAACCCTAGCCCTAATCCTAACCTTAACCCAATTCTAACCCTAACTCTAAAACCCCATCTTGACCCTCAAACAGGCCAAAACAGGCCCTTCAGAAAGTGAGGACCGGCCAAAATTTCCTCACTTCCCAAAAATTTCCTCACTCTGTTGGTTAAAAACTCAAAACGGTCCTCACTAAGATGCAAAAACAAGTACATGCATACATAAATTTTTGTCTTAGAACTCAGGACATGTGCCTAGTCTGTTACTAATGATGGAGCCATAGTGGAGGCAAGTGAGGCCTGCAATAGTTTGAATATTGTTGTGGGGTCTTTTGTGACCTCTAGATGAGTTATTGCTGTGATCTTGGGGTAATTTTGCTCAGTCATGAACTCCTAGAAATGTCCACCACTGTTGTATATTTACACCCTTGTGAATAATGGCCCTCACTGTGGTTCGCTGAAGTCCCAAAGCTTTAGAAATGGCTTTATAACCTTTTCCACACTGATAGATCTCAATTACTTTCTTTCTTATGTGTTTCTCAATTTCTTTAGATCTCGCCGAGATGTTTAGCTTTTGATAATCTTTTGGTCTACTTCATATTGTCAGGCAGGTCCTGTTTAAGTGATTCCTAATTGAAGACAAGGGTGGCTTTAACATGCCTAAGTGTGGCTAGAAATGTTTTTAATAAACCACTGTGAAATTACGTTTTAACACTCAAGCAATCATTTTTTTCCACACAGGGGCGTGAAGGTTTGGATTTCTCTCCTTTAAAAATGAAAATCTTGATTTAAAAAGTGTATTTTGTGCTTACTTTTGTGTCTTGACTAATATTTAAAATGTTTTGATGATGGGAAACATTTAGATCTAACAAACTGTAACAACAAAAAGACGACAGGAACATATACTGTACACACGCACATACATACATACATACATACAAGCAAACATGATTCTTACTCTTTTGTTTGCAATCTTTGTGCTGCAGGCATCTTTGCGTCTGGAGAGAAGCAGCCGTGGGCTGAGCCAGAGCAGACAAGTGACGAGAAGTGTGGTATCCTGGACGAGGATGAACTAGCCAATGAGACAGAGGAGCTGTACCGGACCAGTGGTGGAGGAGGCTATGGGGCCATGGATCAAGGAGCTGACCCCAATGGAGGAGCGCCTGTGTCCGGAGGGGGCTGGGTTGCCGACTGGGACAAAACAGAAGAGTATGTACAACCAGAAGCCAATAACTACTACACAGGAGAACAGGAGTCAACATAGGACTGGGCCCAGTGAGACTTTTATTAGCACTATGAAGCGCTGAGCGAACTTTCTTTCCACTATTGTACCTGGACCTTTTTGAGCCCACTGGAGACAAAGACTGTAGTGAGATTGTATGTGTTTGTGTATGACTGTCTAACTATGGGTGAAACCTTTGTGTGGCAAGCAAAATGTCTCATTTTTGAAAATCTGAATTATATTATGTTACAAAATCCATCATCAATTTAATTGAATGCCTCTTTTCTTCTTTAATCTCGTCACAAAGTCTCTAATACTGTGCATTTTGTAGTTAGTCATATTTTAGTAAAAAGCATCACATACAAAACATCAATATCAGTATTAAGCATTGCCCTTATTGCATGTCATTGTTAAGAAATTTTTGCTTGTGCCAATACTTTTTTCTTGTAGTATTGGTTAACTAACATGTTGACACTCATTTGATCAATTGTGCAGAGAAAGTGTTTCCATAGTCCATGATCTAAATTAAAATCACTGAGCCCATTCCTCAAAAAGTCACTTTTTCACTGCATGGCAAAGATTCAGTTGTAGAGTTTCTGTAACATTAACTTAGTTAGATTGAAGTGGATTTCCAATAATCATGTGGAGTATGTTTTTGCCCAAACTAAAGCGCTTTTACATTGAAAAATGCCTTCATGTCTTTGAATCATGTTACATTTTTTACAATTCTGTGTTTCTTTTTTGAAAAATGTTTTGCTTTTTTAGTTTCCAGTTAAAGTGGATATCATCCTTGTGGTTGATGTACGCTTACATAGTTTACCGGCTGGGTGAAAAGCATCAAGCCACTTACTATTCAAAGCTGTGTAGTGGAAAAGTGACTCAAAAAATAAATAACTAAGGCAATGGATGAAAATATTGTTACAATGTAGCTCTGAATTTGTTACCAATCTTAGTAATTACATTTTGTTTCATTGTTCATTTGTTATAATGTTTACAGTGTTTTCATTATTTTTGGTTGTGACCTGTAATCTGTATTAAAAATAGAGATGATATTGGTATTAATATTCATGTTCTTGATTAATGGGCCAGAACAAAGTTACAATACATGAAAATGTGAATTTGAATGATAAACCTCAACCGTTTCCAGCGCTGAAGAGGGTTGACAGCTTAATATGTACCAGTGAATGTTTTAAGACCAAAAAACACACATTTTTGTTTTGCTTTGCGAAACATTTATCCACGTATCCCCAATTACCGAGGACAACCAGCTTGTCCTATCCCTTGGGTGTGGAAAAACTTCCTTGAGATGACTCGTAGCTTTGTGCGTTCAATGTGGCGCGTCTGTATCCAGCAGATTTGGACAGGAACATGTGTGAAGTTGATAGATCGCACCATTGGTCCACATGATTTGGAACTTCTTGGCTGTTAAAAGAAAATCTATGTGTTGTGAATCTGCACACAACATTCAAGTAGTATTTGAAACATGGATGCTCACCGACAGCTGGCTTTGAGGAAGCTTTTTGTGATGAATGGGTGTTCGAGGATTCTCTGAGGGGTGATCCTGTCGCTCTCATCCCATTTTAACATTGACTTAAGAAGCTCTATGCATTGCTCTCTCTCGTCAGCCTCATCACAATTATCAGATTCAAGTCGCATCTAAAATGAAACCAAAAATTCCCCTTTGGTCAGGGTTCTCCAAAAGCTTAAACTAATTTTTGGAGAAAAAAAAAAGCATTTATAACCTACTTCTTTGGCTTCTTCTAGTTTTGTGAAGTTGTATAGCTTGCAGTCAAGAAGTTCTTTCTCCTTATCCTGTGGTAGAGACTACAAAAAAAAGTTATGAAAAAGTAAAATTTCAAAATTTTCCTATTGAATTGAATGAAAGTCATACATTTAACTCCCATCCTGTGTTGGTAAACCGGAAATACTTTTGAGTCACAGCTGATGCATGGAGAATATGTTGTGGTGCTGGACCAAGGAGTGTAGTCATAAAATAGAGCTGGAAACACACCAAGCTTCAATTCTTAAAAAGTACTGCAAATGAAGTCCATAATGAATAACAATGAACCTGACTGTGTACAGCTTTGCCCGGGAACAGAGACACCCCAAAGACCATAGAGGCCATGATGCAGCCCAGTGACCAGATGTCCAGTGCTGCGCTGAACGGGAGCTCAAAAATTATTTCTGGAGCTCTAGATAAGGAAGAGGAAAGCCTTGGAGTAAATATTTTAAAATTATAACAGTGGTAGGTGATCATAGTCAGAGTCATAGTCGGTTTATAGCATACCTGTAAAGATAAGCTTGTCGAACAAGTCTTGTTTCATTCTCATTATCCATAACAGCCAAGCCAAAGTCAATGATTTTCACTTTGAGGGGTTTTCTGAGCGGATCTTCCAGCATTATGTTGTTGAGTTTGAAGTCGGCATGAATAATGTGGTTGGCCCGGAGAGTTTTTAAAGCCACTGCTAGCTACAAAAGGTAAAAAAAATCATTTATCCTGTATCAAAGAGCTTCCATACACAGTAAAGAGAAAACCTTTTGGAAGCCTTGGCTACTGTTGGCATAGGCCTATATCAAGTTACAAAAATGCACAATACTGTTTTACTTATTATTTTATTACATAAGCCTAAAGATTAAAAGTCATACCTGCTCTATCACTGTCCTGATGTCTTTAAGTCTCATGGGGGCATTCTGTTTGACATATTCTCTGAAGTTCGTGTGTAGCATTTCCATAACTATATATGTATATGGCCAATGCGCACACAAAATCTTGACAAAGCTGTCCTCCAATGAGTTTATATTTAGTCGTTTTAGCATTATAGCCTGTTAAGCTTAAAATATAGTTAACTACTTTGTTTGGCCATTGATTAATACCTGATGTATCCTGACTTACCTCATTCTTTAAGGACACATAAGATGTAGACAACTTTATAGCCACTGTTTGTTTGGTTTTGCGATCTTCACATTTGAGGACAACTCCACAGCCACCTTTTCCAGAAGATTTAGGGGCTTATATCTTTTGGGTATCTTATTTATTGGTATGTCTTTATCTTCAAACTCAATGAGAAATGAGGGGCTGCTTCCCATTTTAAGTGGAATTTTAACGTTACATTCCAGCTAGCTGCAGGACAAAAAGAGACATGTTGTAGAATGCATTGAGGGAAAACATTTTCATTTAAGGGGGTGCACGGTAGCCAGTGGTTAGAGCTCTGGCTTCCCATAAGGAGGTCGTGGGTTCGACTCCCGGGTCGGACCATATCAACATCTCACGATCTCTCTGGTGGAGTTTGCATGTTCTCCCGTGTCACCGTGGGTTTTCTCGGTACTCCGGTTTCCTCCACCTCCAAAACATGCATGTTGAGGTTGATTGGGCATCACTGTAAATTTCCCTTAGTGAGGGAATGAGAGAGTGAATGTTTGTCTGTCTAACCCTGCGGCAAGTTGGCCACTGTCCAGGTGTTCCCGCCTAAGGCCCAAAGTCACTGGGATAGGCTCCAGTCACCCGCGACCCCTAACGGGATTAAGCGGTAGAAAATGAATGAAATGAATGAATTTTCATTTAACGTTACAGAAAAGAATTATGATAGCGTAACATCAAATAAATTTCAGCTTAAATCACGTAACGTTACCAGTTTTGGTAGCGCGGAGCCATGGGCCAGCCTTGATTCAAAAATAAACAATTAAATAACGGTATCAGACCGTGGAATAGTTCAGCTGAACTTCAGAAGTACTGAAACTACAAGCTAACCAACTAAAGTTACTCATGGTCGACAAATGTGTAGCTTTCTTTTTAACTAAATAAAATGTGTGTTTCCGGGACCTTTTTTGTGGACGGACAGAAATTGTTGTAACCGTTTTGACACGTGCCCGGTCATTTTGAATCACACAAGACTATTTAAACGATTTGGGCATTGCATGTTTTGTCCTGTTCGTCGAGTAATCACACAGAAGAAATGGCTGATGACTGACTTAACCGCGTGGAGCCCTTGCCATGCACATTGCTAGTAAGGTAGCTAAGGTAAATTAATGGCAATGTTAGTTTATTGTATGAATCAAATAGTATTAAATCAGGGTGTTGAATAAAAGACATACTTAACGTTGGAATACCTGATTGTCAGTCCTAAATAACGTACATGTTTCATTTACGGACATTCCATAGCAGCTTCGTTCCATTCTATATCAGATATCAGTTAGATATTTTTATTTTATAATTGACCTTTATTTAACCAGAGAAGTCACTTAGATTCAGAATCTCTTTTGCAGGGGGAGACCTGGGGGAAGGGTCAGGGGAGGCATAATCCACACAATTCATTATGTTTTTACAGACAGCAGTGGACCACCTGAACAAAGCCAATCAGAACGACTATCGGTAATTAAAATAGATTCAAACAGCACACAGCAGTCGTTTTTGTGTGTGGCAAATGTTGTGCACAATGCTTCATAACAGGATAACCTTTGGTGAAAAAGATAACTTTAAAATGTGTTGTATATAAACTATTCTAGTTCGTACACCTGTGTAGGCTATGAGCTATTCCACAAACTTTGTTCTGTTTGTTTATTGTAGGAACACAAATGCTCTTTAAATGTGTTGTATTTCTCTTCAGTAAAACACCAATTTTTTTTACCATTGACTCAAGTTACTTTAGCAACAAACTAGTCCCATTTGTTAACATGTTGGCCCCCAAGAATTCTGTCTTATTCTCTCTTCATTTTGATTTCGTTAATCTTTTAAAAAATCTCACAAACACATAAAACATGATTTTTCTTAACTGTACAAATTGTCATCCTGTGTATCACCTGGCTCACTACATCTTATTTTTCTTGATTTGTCTTATGTTAAAAGATTGACATTGATTTTTCTTATGTAAAAAGATTGACATAAATTGCATGGAGAATAGTTTTTCAGTGCTGACTATGTGAGCGCAGGATACTGTGAGGTACATGCATTACTTGCACTGTAAATGCACCTTTACAGAGGAAAGCTTTTGGTCTGTCCTTAAGTGACTGGATATGATGGAACAACCATTGTCCTGGTACCAAGATTTGCCTTTATCTATTTTTCCATGCACTCAGATACTTCAGACACATAAAAGCATGTCCTTATACTGTGTCATGATATAGTTCACATTTATAGAGGCAGAATGAATGGGATAAAGTGTTGTAATGGTAAAGCAGTGCAGGTACATCCAGGCTCTTACTCCAGGGACCCACAGAGTTGTACACTATATAATGATGCACTCAGTCACTGATATGTCACAAACAACACGTCTTAGCTGTCGAGCCTTAGGGATGAGCCTGACAGGGTGTGGGGCATTTCATAAAGTCAGAGGTATGGTTCAGTATTAATATTTATGAGAATTCATATTTGCACCTGAAATTTGTACTAAAAAGTTAGCAAATTAAACATATTTAAGCAAGCAAACAAGCACACACACAATCATCAGATAAGCTACTAAGAAATCTATTACATTATAATTTTAGAATCAGGTGCAAATCAAAGCAGAAAAACAACTCTCATACATCTCATTGTGTTGTGAGTTGCCATTCTGCTTTATCCGACTGTTCTTTGACAATGCATTTTATTATTGACATCAGTCATGAACATTAAAAGTCACACAACGCCATCTTTGCTCATTCTGTCATTTTTTGAAGTCCCCGATTTCTACAAACAAAACATTACAGTTGAATAGCTTTACTGTCTTTGTAAAATCCCATCACAATGAAGAGGGAAAAACGCCTCTAATAGGGTTATTAGTCACTGTCTGAGGAAAACAGGAATAAAAGATAGTTTAAATACATGGAAAATGAAATTCAATGAATAATACAAGTATGCCATGTAGAAGATTATTGTATACTTCAAGAGAAGCCATGTTTATATGGAAGTTCATGAAACAATTTGCATACAACCAAACTGAGAAAACAAATGAGTAATTTTAGTTATTTTATTATTATTATTTTTAGTAATTGTTTTGCTTTGATGCATTAAAAATTAAAATGTCAGTTGAATAATACATTTTCTCTTCCGGTTTATGTTAGATGGAGTTGGACTTGCTTTCACTGAAGCTAATTTTCCAGACCATACCAGTCCAGGAAATTATAAAACAACTCCTTAATGGTAAGTCATATATGTTATATAAATAATACATCATTTCAAATGTTTCAGACTAAAAAGGCACAATATGTAGTGGGTTTCATAAACATAATTATAAAATGCATAAATTTACTCCTGTCATAGTTTATATTTCGTATATTTTCGTGTAACGGTAAATTATACCAATCTTTAAACTGAGTTAGCCCGAGTTTGCCTGTATCAGTTTGTTTTTACTTTCTGTTCTGTACTATCAACTATCATAATTGTTCAGCTTTATCTACAAATATTACTTAATTTGTGTCAATTGGAATTCATATTTACAACAGGTTTTATTCCAACAAAGTATTAATTATTGATCTTTATTTAACCAGGAAACTTCATGCAGAATCCTAATTGCAGGTGAGTTCTGGGGGAGGTAGAAGAGGGAAGACATGTTTTTAGTGGAATGAGACACCTACAAAAGCACCAGGTTGCTTGGGAATTAATTCGAGGACCTTCTTGCAATGAGGCCAGAGTGCTTACAGCTCCACCTGGTGAAATAAAGTCAGTAATTAGAAATTCATAAAAAATGGTCATGTGAATATTTTGCTTTTAAAACTATAGTTTCTACTATTTTCTATCATTACCTCCAGTTATGTTCAGAGTAGTACAAACCATAACTTTTTGGATAAAATGTTCTTTTCCGTATTATTTTTTACTGCATACTTATATTTAGTTTGAAGTAACTCTGTAAAATGTTTTTCCTCCTTTTTGCCAGTGCGAGTATGTTAAATTTATGTGTATTGACTATATGTATTTCAAATAAGAGCAACTTTCTGGGTTTTAGAATTTTTTTTATCAAATTGAAAAAACAAAATAACTTAAAAAAAAAACAATCAAAATGCAAAATGGCATCTCAAGATTATTTATCTTGCATGGCTCTTTTAGATGCCATTTCGCATTTTGATTGTTTTTTTTTTTTTTAAGTTATTTAGTTTTTTTTTCCATTTGATTAAAAATGTTCTAAAACCCAGAAAGTTGCTCTTATTTGAAATAATTTTTTGTTGGATCATTACTTATTACTATATTATTCTGAAGTAACATTACCCTTAATTCTCAACTCTACTCACCTATGATTATGTCACTGTTTGACCTCAGCCAACACTGGTTTTGATTTATTTGTCATTCCAATAGGATTGGTTTAATTTTAGTGTGCATTCACACTTATTTGGCTCTAAACTGAGCAAATGTTTGCCCTTCGTTTGGTGGTCTGGAGACAAACAGGGTAGTTATTACGGTTATTGATTTTATATTTATTTGATAAAGCTCTCTCCCTTAATTATCTTACAATCGATACTGTCTGATTTCATTCTCTATTAGAATGATGACTACAATAGCAACTATAGAACTACGGCCTATAGGGTGCCTAGCTGCCTACTGTTTAATTGTCCTCCAAGTGCGCATAATTAAGTAGAAGAGAAAAGTGCGATGGCCTGAATATTCCTCCTATATTAGACAAGAGACAGGGGATAGCAGTGCAGTTGACAGAGTGAGTGGACTAACGACACAGTGTTAAAAGACTGAATGGGAAACTAATGCAGAAAATTGGGGATAATGGAAGAGGAGAGCACTTGGGTGTGAGGAGGAGGAGAGTGTGGAGCAGATCAATCCTGGCAGTGAGGAGGAAGAGCGAGAGAGAGAGAGAGAGAGAGAGAGAAAATGCACTGGGGCTTCAAGTAGGTGAAAGTGTGTGCATCTATGTGAGAGAGGCAGCTCTAATCTCCGGCTGCTCCCATCACAGACGCGCTACTGAAGACTTGAAGGCATAAGATTTCTAGCATAGTTATATTTTTTCTTTCTATGTTTCAGCAGTTGGAGTGTAAAAACATTTTCTAATCCTGCTTTTTTGTGCCTGTTTTTAAGGAAGTCCCTACAACAATAATGTGGAGCAAGACCTGAAGTGCGCACCACAAGGTATGTACTTTACTGTGCTTATTTAGTTCTATTATATTAGTTACCAAGTGAAATTCTTTGGAATATGTCATCCTATAAATGCAATGTTTACAATTAAAGTGAAGGAAGGAAAAATCAGGTTGAAGTCATGTGTCTTGTGGCGGTTTAAAGGAGACATGGCTTAAACCCCGTGTTTTATGTTAGAGGGAAGAAAAACAAAGTAGAACAGAAAAGAGGCCAGTTGGTACAGTGAATCTTCAAAGGCAGACTTAGTCCTATCACTACAGAACACCTTTGCAGCTCATTGACTTGTATACAGTATTCTTTATGGGCACTGTGGCGAAAGGGCAAACAGAACAAAGGGCTGCTGTATGTCGTATTTTATGCTGAAGTAAATTGAGGCAGTCAAAAGACAAATTAAGATGACATTTAAGAAAAAGGACAAGGGGTACCTGGATTTGTGGCGGACACTGCGAAGAAGTGTGCAGTAAAAAAGTTACTTAATAAGTGAGTTAATGAGAAGGTAGGGACTGGCACAGGAAAAGTTTATAAAGAGTTCTGATGCTAACTTTGTTGTTTTACTTTTTAGTATTTGTCAGTGGTGATGTAGAGAAGACAGATTTTGTCTTTCCCAAAAAATTATTCATAAGTAGAACAAAAGTAGGGATGTTACTGTATATAGGGCAGGTGAATGTAAAATGGCGGCTTGACTGATGTTTTTTTTTTCTCAATTATTTCTACTGAAAAAAAAATCATTATGTATGCTAAAATTTGGGGATGGTGTCCAATCTTTATGTATAGTTAGTAGAGATATTACTCTTATTTCTTTGTCCAAGAGGGAAATAAAGCTAAAAGAAATTGAAACAACACAAACAAAGACACATTGATTTTTTATGAAGTCTGTTCAGAATGTTTTGAAGGTGTAAAAACAGGTCCCTAGCATAGACGTTTTCATTAATTTTCACATCACTTTAGAAACTGGGACTGAGCCATGACTGTTCTTTTGAATCTTTTCATGGTATTCTAGTATTATGTTTTTAACTAATTTGAAGCCAGGCTTTTGAAAATCTTTCCAAGGTAACAGGTTAGAAAAGTGGCCACTGATGATTTGCTGTATGTTTTTCAGTTAGAGAGAAATATCTATTTGCATTTTTGTTTTTGAATTGAATGCGATTAGGTATGGGCGATATTTACATAATGAGTATCTGGATGTTTTTTGGAGTATATCAATAACAATATTCAGACCATATTTTGTCAAAAAGGTTGCGTTCACATTGTAGAATTTGATGTCATAAGTCCAGATGGTGAGCAAAAGCCACTTCATTCAGTTAATAACATTGAGATTTTATACATTTTCAATCTGGTGATGTTCATTAGTGACATGACTCAATAATTTTTTTGTATTACAACACATTTCAGCTGCTTGATCTGTAGGATGTTGTGATGCCACGTGAATGCAACCTCTTGCCAGATAAATGTGAAAAGTTGGCATAAGTAATCACAAAAGTTCAAAAGTAATACAATTAGTTGAAAATTTACAGCATCAGTTTTTGTAGAATTTTTGTATGAACGACAAACTCAGTATTACATATCTGGATATACTAAAAGCAACATTCACAATATTGTCAAAAATTTTGCAATAAAAAAAAATAAATCCATGTGTAGTGTCTCAGAATCAGATTTTTAAACTGAGAATTGATAAAAAGACAAACTATCAAAAGAATCACATGTGTTTTAAAACAAGCTTGACTAATGTTTGCTTTTTATCCTGAATAAAACAGGAGATTAAATTGTTTTCAGATAAATAGATGCTACTTTAAAAGTTGCACCCTTTGCGATTTGCTAATTGCGTCAGTTCATATTGCGATTTTGTTTCAAACGAGATCAATTTTTCAACTGTAGACCTGAAGAAGTAGAGCTAGTGTATCAGTCACAGTAGTTTCTCCAACACATTGAAAGTATGACGTGCATGTAAAATATCTCACTTGATAGGTGAAACATCCAAAGGCGCTGAAATGTGAAAAGGTGAACAAAATTGAAGTGCATTGACACCCACACGTCACACTCTTCCTCTGCTGTTGGAGGCTCAACCTGCCGCCCGCGTTTCAGAAAGGTGAAAGTGCTCCTGGGGCTCTCACCTGGCTTGTTCAAACAGTTACAGTTTTAAGCGTTAGCGCTGCTTGAGTTCCACACCACCGCTTACTTTCCTGTTCGACATAATTGACTTCGCTTGGCCTCAAAAGACTTGGCCTCACACTGTGCAAGCAATTCTACCTCCTAAAAGCATAATTCTCCATTGGCGAAATTGAGCCGAGGGGAATTCATTTGGAACAAAAATAAACAAAGTGGCCAGTTAGAAGCAGTGTAAGATTTATGGCCTCTACACATAGAACTATTGACTTTCACAAAACAAAAGGTATACGTCACAGATATATAACATGTTATAGTTGGTGGAAATGGGATAAAATTCACTGTGAATTTTGCCGCATGTTAGAGTGTAACACAAGTAGTCTATCTACACAGCTGAAGTTTTGTTTTTGAGATAATGTTGTGAATGTTGTATATTTGTGATGTCATAGGTAGATTTTTTTTAATCGTTTGCACTTTTTTTAAGTCCATGAATCATCCAGACTCGATTTTGCGCAAGATAGATGATTGTTTCCCCTTGCAGCCATTAGAATGAGCTCAATTCCTCCTGATGTGGGAAACACATGACTGTCATGTAGGGCTGCACAATTAATTGAAATCAAATCAATTTAGCAATCATTACCAACCCAATTAGCCAATCACAAAGACTGCAATTTTATCAATACTATAAATTCCTTCACAAACTACAAAATATCATGCATAAAAACAATTAATTCTGAAGTTTAGATTTGTGCATACGTGTGATTCTTTTTTTTTTTTTTTTTCGTTTATCATTTAATAGAAATACATGTTTTTTCTTTGTTATTTGCTTTGTGTGTACAGTAACTCAGAGACAACACACAAACATTTGAATAGGTTTTGCCGAAAATGCTGTTCTTGGCATTGTTTTAACTAAATGCTGTAGATGATATATACTGTGTTCTATCAGCAGGGCAATACTCAAATGGATGCCAATTCAAACTAAATTTCTACAGCCCACTTCCTTCCATAGTTTCCTATATGTGTCCTATACTGTACTGCTGTCCTCCACCTTCTCTGCAGGGGGAACAAGTCAATAAGAGGATGGGCCACTGTGGCAGATGTGACAAAGCTCTTTGGTCCGGTAATTCCCCTGAGTTTGTTGTAGGGAACAAAAACAGACACTGAACAGGAGAACAGCCCCAGTGACAGCTAGGATCAAAATCACAAGACTTTTATTAGCTGCGAACTGTAAAGCGTAAATGCAGTATACCACCACAAAATGTTCCTCAAGTCAGTCCCAGGGGAGAACAGAAGTAGGTTACAGCTGTGTGAAAGCACACAGGCACATTCAAGTGCATGAACACCTCGTTAGTCATTAGTCAAGGGCAGTTACAAATAACCTCAAGGTGCAATTCCGCGTTCAAATAAAAACATCTCCGGCTATGATTTTTAATGAAGGGATAATAGATGTATTTGCACAGGACTTTTGTTGTGCTCATTAAATTCAAGCTGGAATAGCAGTTTCCCCTGACTCTGCAGCCTCCCCATTATTACAAACAGGGACTAGTCTCCTGGGTAAAGAGCTAGAGGAGTGCGGTAATCTATGAGAAAACAAAAGCCGGTGAGCTGCAACACATCCCACATTTATGAAAATCATGTAATATCACCTATGTTTGTTACGGCTTTGCACTGCATCAAAAGTAGCCAGAAGAAGAAACTTTGAACTAATGTACTTGTCTGTCAGCGCATTGGGACTACTTTAGTTTAATTTCTTTCGTTTATGTACATTTTTATTTTGTCTTTTGTATGTTACTGTAAAATTTGTTAATGCTTATAGCCATTTGTTTTTATCTTTGGAGTTTATTTCTAATCAACAATGGTAGTGTAATAATGTAGTCTTACAGGACACTTGTAAGTTAAAGTTGGGGTAACTAACTGTTTAAGTTGTAAATTAGAAAACTTTGTCTTTTCCACTAAAAAGTATATGATAAGTACAGTGCAGCAGTACTGACTGAATAGAAAAATAAAGAATTTTAGTTCTAATCAGAAGTCAAATGCTGTTTTGGTGGTCCTCTCCGGTTTCACTTAGTTGTCTATGAAAATAAGTTTTGAAGACATAATTGCAACCAAATGAATACATGTCAATATTGACAATGTGTCAATGTGAAAGATTTAGGAGCGGAAGTTGTAAGGAAGACTAAATTGTGTTGCTGTCTGAAAATCAGCTACCCCACCTTTAAACTCTTTTAAAGTAGGCACTGATGACAATTTGCCCTGGAGCTACACAGTTCAAAAGATCATCTTTGAGATGAAACATTTTCATTATTCTTCCATCACCATCATCATTAAATTAGCTTAAACCATATTATATGTGTCCGGACACTTTGTACCATTTTAACAAGAACTGGCATTTTCTACAATGTACCTTGTTCCAGCAGCTCACCTGATATATTTCATTAGATTCAATTATAATGTGATTGTTGGTATGAAATGAAGTCTGACAGAGTAGAACGTGCGCCTCTCTTTGTCAACCATGTCTAAAGACCCATATCAGACCCGTGTTGACTTTTGTCTCCCAGAGTTACCTTTAAAATGAGCTGACGTTGAAGGTAAGTGGATGTGTCAATGACTAGATGGTCTATTTGTGGCTGTTTAGCTTCATTAACCATAAGTCTGGCTCGCCTGTGTGTGTCTGGCTCATTTGTGGTCTGCTTTAGACACTGTTTGAGTATGTTTGGGCCAAGGGCTCAGCAAGGGGCCAGAATAGAGAAAGTTTGCCCTTGAAGAAAGTTCGCAGGGATTTTCAACATTTGTTTTTCTCCAGTCTGTTGGTCGTGTGTCTGCCGCTTGCTTGTTGTTTGTGAAATGAGAGACAGCTTGCATCACTGTTTGCTTTGGAGTCGTTCTATCACTTATAGTTATAGACAGGAAGTTACTGAAGTCAAACGGAGTGAAAGTAGAGCGCACATGTGATCGTTGGTCTAATTTTAAGACTGACTTATATTTGGTTTCCAGTGCAGCAAGTGTGGTTATTGGGTCATGAAAAATTTAACTATACAGACATCCCTTGCAATTAGTATTAGGAACCCACCGCTATGAGATTTCTGTTTTGCCACAGCCTCTACTGTACCCTTCTGTTTACACTCAGGATACTAGGGGTGTGCATCTCGTAAATTTGTTCTGCATTGAGGTCTCCCCAGTCCTATGTAGCCAAGATTAGCCCGCACGAGGCCCATAGCGCACGTTCCACCTGACCCAGTTCTATCTACATAGAGAGGGGAACACAGCACACTTTGATCCACGTTAGCTGGACCAGCTCTTAGCGTTAGAAGTCGGCTCTGTGCTGCTGTTGAAAAGGCCTGCGATCAATGAGGAGAGGAAAATTGGTGTGGCACATCAAAAAGATATTTATTGTAAAAATTACAAAGCCAGAGCTAATTATTTTAATCATCCACTTTATTACTGATTAGCTGGGTTATCTGCTCTTTGGTTGGAGCCCAGATTTGATTAGCATCCGATGTGAAATTGATTACAAAGTCTTGCGTTTGTGCTGAGGACCGTTCTTGTATCCCACTGAGAAATATCTGCAGAGTGATATTGTAATCTGCTGTAAAATGAATCAAGGAGTCACACCATAACTGTCAATTACACACGTTAGTTCCGACTGATTTTACTCAATTGATTTTGACCAAAGTAGCAACTCATGTTAAACCAAACTACTTTTTATTTTGCTGTGTATGTATATCACTGGCTATGTAAGCTTTAGTAGGTCAAACATTTGCCTACTACAGCCTAAAGAGACCAGTGAATTGATTAGTATAGCTTTTGTGATCTAAATGCTAAACTAGTAAGAGTCAGTTTCTGCCTTGTCTTCACAAGACATGAGCTAAGGCTTCCAATCTTTTTATGAGTACACACTACCCTATCCTTTCCATTTTACTTAAATATACATGTCTGCTAGCTGCTTCCTTTACATCTGTGTATTTGTAAATTACAAACAACATAAATCAAACTGTGATACATATAAACAGTGTATTATTTTTACCACACATGTATTTTTCACAGGTGCATATATTTATAGGGTTTATAGGAGGGGTGGGCAATTATTTTTTTCCGTCGGCCACATTCGAACCGGAACAAGGGGTGGAGGGCCGGACCACGGTCATTGGTGTAACAAATTATCATTACTATATTTGGGGCACATTTTTGTAAATTATAGGGTTTTTAATCTACAGTTTTGACAATTGAATGTGATAGTATTAGGACAACAAGCAATGGCACATGCTCTATAGCCAAGTCAATCAAATGAAAGAAATGTATTTGCTTATTCTCAAAAAAGTGTCGGTCGGCCACATTGAAACTATCAGAGGGCCGCATCTGGCTCCCGGGCCGCAGTTTGCCCAGGCCTGGTTTATAGGTTGGATTTAGGGTCTAAAGACAAAATCAAAATTTTACCTCAATGCAAACCAGTGAACATAAAGGTTCTGAAATGCTAAAGTACAATGCAGTTACACAGCTGGTTATTTATAGCTTTTCATCAACAGTGATAGCGCTATGTTTGTGTGATGTAAATAAAAATTAAAATAATATCTTATTCAATGTGCTCTATTATTAACTGTAGACAGGACAATGCGAAGTAAATTTCACATAAAATAGATGTTTTCATAATTTAATATCTAGTAATATAATATACCAACAGGATAAAGGTTTAGATGTTATAAATACAGTATATTATTATTATTATCATAATTATCTATATTATTATTATTATTATATTATAAGAAGTAGTAGTAGTAGTAAGAGTAGTAGTAGAAGGTAGTAGGAGGTATGTCTTAGCTATTACTTTAGATCTGTAATTTGGTCAACAGATAGTATGCAAAGGACATAACTTCTTGTATTTCCTGGTTCTCACATTCCATAGTTTGACGTCAGAGCAGTTCCCTCACACCTCAGGATGCATCATTCATGTGAAACCAGCTCAGGCCTCTCCACAGTTTAGTGACTCATGTGGACGCCTGCTTCGCGCCTGTAAGGTACCTGTCACTAAATAGGCTACAAAGTGAAGCCCTAGTGATAGAGAGGGATAGAGGACAGGACTTGGCCGCTCCACTTTTGCAGGACGTAAAAGTGGGACAATCTGTTCCTTGGATGGTCTCCAATTCTACTTTCCGGGGACCGATACACTGAAAATATATCTATACACATGCTCTGTCCTACATAGAAAGAGTGAGTGAGATTTGACAAAAGGAAAAAGCGTTAACTTAAAGGGGACGGTGTAACTTTCTGGAGGTAAAAGTCATCTACATTTTTCAGTAAAATTAGAAACTTAAACTATACTTGGGATTTTCTGAATGGAGATGAAAAATTTATGCATAATATGAAAAAAATCTGCTAAAAATACAACTTTTTTAGAAACCAAAGTGTTCGGCTCTCCAGGCCAAAAATACACTTTTTTGGCCATGCAAGCCCGTCAAAGTAAAAATGCAGATTTTGTTCATTATTTAGTGTAAAAAGCATCAAAATGACAAAAATATGATTCATTAAGTTATTTTTGGCCAAAAGTTGCGCAGTGCACCTTAAGGTAAATTGTTCTGCTCACAGTGAATGGGCAACTGTTTACTACCAAAGAGCACTGGCAGCCATCCAAAAAAAATGTAATTTTCTAAACATTGTTGACTCGCAAACCGCAACACAGTTTTAATTAGGCTCAATTTGCACAGCAGCAAACCCAAACTGTGAGTCATGTTTTATTTATAAGAAGGCAATAAGATGTCCAAAATGTGTAGAGGGATACAATAAGAGTCATGAAAGAATATTATGAAAGGACCAATCCTCACTGCAGCATCCATCACCGCTCCTCAGGTGTCCATCCCCTTCCTCGTTATCATGATTAATCAGTCCCTTGTTTCTCAAATAAGTTTTTACTTTCCGGTCTGTAGACACTGATCTGGCTTTGTAGTAATCAAGGAAGTTCATTCAAAAGAAATTAGATGTAATTATTGTTAGCAGATATAGATAAGATAGATCTTTTATTGACCATTTTTTGAAAAACACACACATTAAAAGAGAGTGTTTACAGATTACAAAGTAATTCAAAGTAGTTTGCAAACAAGAAATAAAATCCTAATACAAAAAATTGCTATATTATCATATAGTGTAATTTAAAAGAGAAAAGGATTTTCTCGGCATACATAGCACATTTAAACAAGAATTTGAATTATGGATTGGGCAATTATTCAAAAGAGTAAGAGGTTGCGAATTAGCCATGTGAAATTGTCAATCATTTGGGTTTTTTGAACAAGAGCTCCAAAGCCCATTCTCTTTCAGTGCAATCATGAGGTTTGGAACAAAAGTCAAGCTTTGGAAAAAGTAATTACATTTTTTGTGTGTTGAATGTGGCACAGACTAATGGTCTGTATACAGTATGTTCATAAAGCCCTTTTTATTTTGTGGACTAAATAAAATCTAATTGAAAATCGAGATGGATCAAAATGAGGAAAAAGTCATTTAAAATCACCATTTTTGTCATTTAAAGTCACAATTTTAAATTTAAACAAATGTCCTAATTTCTAATGTTCATTAGACAATACTTTTAAATCCAAAGATTGTCCACATAGTAGTTAATTAGTTAAGTTTGACAATTCAAAGTTAGGATAAATCTGTTATATTACTGTTACAATCTGCTATAACCTGAATCTAAAATACTCTTCTGATGCATGTGCTGTAAAGTAACCTTCAGCAGTCCTGAACTTAATGTATTAAACATATATGAAACAATCCCATGGGAGTAAAGTCAGTTCCCTCTATAATTGGCATGTGCAGATTGAAAGTGCCTACTGTATCTCCCCTAAAGTAGCTGTCTTGACTTGATAAAGAGATACGGTCAGCGCTGTGTTGAGGGAGTAAAAAATCTGACAAAGAACGGCGTGCGTCTGTCATGGTGGACCGCAGAAGTAGAAGTTGAGTGACATAAATAGAAGGAAAAGCCAAGAAGAGCCCTGATGTGTTGTCTTTAAGAAGGGAGAAACAGGAAGTGTGGCAGCCCAACATTAAAATACACCTCCGTTACTGCAATGTTTTCATTTTTTATCTTCTGCTCTGTTGATTTTGCCTTAGATCCTCTCCCTCGGCCACGCTTTTCTTCATTCTCAATCTGATTACTCGGCTTTATGCAAACTACAACTCCGTCTCTGGTGCATTCGCCTTTTCGCTTTTTACATCCCAATTAGTTGCCTCCTGTCTCCTCTCAGAATGTCCCACTACTCCCTTATCTCTCCCAGTGCAGATTCAATGTTGTTCAATATTTGATGAGGCTTTGTTCATAAATCACTCCCAAGCTCTATCCCCACTCGGTGAAGGATAAAGCCAGTTTCCCAAAAGCTTTTGAGTGTCGAACATACAGCCTTCGCCAGCATAATAGGACAGGTCTATCTTTAACATGTCAAACGACTCTACACTTATGTGTTACCACTAGTGCAAAGAACTGTAATCGGATGTTGTATGTGTATGATGAAGTTTCTAAAATGCCATTTTTCTTGTCTTACTCCAATATGTAATTTTATTCTTTTGCTAGCCTGTCACTCTCAAAGCATCATGGGAAATTGAACAAGACTCAGGTCTCAAAATGCCCAAAAAGCATACATCCCTTTGTGCAGTAGAACATGAAGAGACAAGAATAGTATATGAGTGTGCTGCAAGCATTCACTGCGCACAGCAAATCAATCATAGCCTTGTAATAACTGTGATTTGATCTGCTCCCCGGACTATGTACTGTATATGGTTAATCTAGTTTTGTTGACATGTAAGACAATAATAACCAACTGGACAAGAAACATTTTGAGATGTACACAACCAGGACAGCATTCACAGTTTAACTTCAAATCAGGTGTGTTAGCCACTGTTAACATTATAATATACAGAACATTGAAGAATAGAAGTGCTATGAATGACTTATGTGGCCTGGCAGAAAAATGAGTATAATAAGCTCCTTTTAGGATGAAGTGTTTTTCAATTCCACGATCCAAGTGTGAAATCCTTTAAAAGAAAACTCATTATTTATTGTGCAAGCAGATTCTAGGTGATTTCTATTATTACTAAATAACAACAAAGTGCTTTACAAGGCAGGAATATGCATCAAAATTACAATACAAAATTATTAAAAACATATAAATAATCAGCATAAAATTTACTTAAAAAAAAG
Source organism: Mugilogobius chulae (assembly GCA_038363315.1). Taxonomy (NCBI): domain Eukaryota; kingdom Metazoa; phylum Chordata; class Actinopteri; order Gobiiformes; family Gobiidae; genus Mugilogobius; species Mugilogobius chulae. The sequence goes on along the minus strand of CM076401.1, from coordinate 35,338,771 downwards.
TAAAGAATTAAAAGAGTGCAAACAAAGCATTTCAGTCATATGCACAGACAAAAAGAAATGTTTTGAGCCGAGATTTAAACATTGTCACAGTGGAGGCCTGTCTTACGTCATCTGTAAGACTGTTCCAGATCTTAGCTGCATAAAACTGAAACGCTGATTCCCCATGTTTAGTCCTGACTCTAGGCACCAGCAGGAGGCCGGTCCCTGAGGTCCTCAGAGTGCGAGATGGTTCATAACGCACTAACATGTCAGAGATGTACTTTGGCGCTAGTCCATGGAGAGACTTAAACACAAGCAGAGCTGTTTTAAAGTCTATTCTCTGAGCCACTGGAAGCCAGTGCAAAGACCTAAGCACAGGACTAATGTGATCGTACTTCCTGGTTCTGGTCAGGACTCGAGCAGCAGCGTTCTGGATGTACTGCAGCTGTTTTACAGCTCGTTTGGATAGGCCGGTGAGCAGGCCGTTACAATAGTCTAACCTACTGGAGACAAATGCATGGATAAGTCTCTCCAGGTCAGGCTTTGACACTATACTTTTGATTTTGGCTATGTTTTTTAGATGGTAGAAAGCTGCTGATGTTATCGACTTAATGTGGCTGTTAAAGTTCAAGTCTGAGTCCATTATTACCCCCAGATTTCTAACTTGACTTGAAAGTAGTGTAAAGTAACATGTAGAATGAAATTTTATCCTTTAGATTACATAAAAATGTTGACAGAAAAATTATAAAAGGAAAACGGTTACATACTTAGTCAAAGGAAAAGGTTTACACATGCTTGGTCAGTATGCAAAAATAGTCATATATGACTTCAGGCCCACGAGGAGAGAAAGCTTCTACAGAATTTATCTATTTAGGCCAGGTTACGTTGATTGTTTTTCTTCATTTAAGAGCAAGATGTTGTTTCAAAGACTACGTAACATTTTAAGATCATGTTGATCATGTATGTGAATTTAGTATGTAAATATAACATTTTATCTGAATTTCTTCATTGTACGAGAAATTATGTGCAATGTACTTTGTGTCTTATGAGTCTGAATGAACATCTCTGTACACTGTAACAAGCATTCAAAGTGCCCAAGCTGCTCATCAGACACTGAGGTTCTCTGTGTCATTCCACCACAGAAGCCTCTAATGGCCCTGGTCCAGACTTGCATTGTGGCAAAGCCTTCAAGCCAGACTTCACCACAAAATAACCGGGACAGAACATATGGAGGCCCCCAGTTTCCCTATTAGGGTTAATTTAGATGTTACTGGTGATGCTGCTTTGTGTTCAGTGTTGTTGTTTTTTTCATTAGTAATTCCAACAAATATATTACTTAAACTAAGGATTGCAGTGTGCAGTATTTTATTGTAAGTGTTTGTCTGCTTTTGCAAAAAAATCAAATTTGGACATTTGTGTTTTTGAACAATGCCTTTTATCTACAGAATGAACTAATTATACTTTGAGGCAGGTACCAAATTCAGTTGTACTCTCAGGTTGTCTGGCTGTACTGTCCCACTGACTCTAAAAATAACTTTGTAACCAGTCCATGTAAGTTCTCCTAGGACTTTTGTCTGAAATAACTGTGTTGAAGTAGTTCTGACAGATAATTCTTGACGAGACTGAAGTTCACATTACAACCGTGGCTTTGGGTCTTACTTCAGACAGTTGCCCTATAAAAGAGCAGTGATCTTGACCTTGTGTGTAAATGACCTGTCTTCTCACTCTCCTCCACAAAAACGTGATTGCAAATTCACAGTTTATAAATAGTCTATATTACATCAGCCTGTCATTCCCTGGTGACTTCCCAGTGGCTAAATGGGGATGTGGACCAGCTCTCACTCACACATGGACTTTCAGCTTTGCCGCTGGCTTTTGTCTTATTATAGAACATGTAGTAAATGACCCTGAGAATGACAAGGTAAAATCAACAGCTTAAATTTACTCCTTTCTGCCTGTTTCCACAGTGTGTGTCTCAGGATGGACCCTGACATGGGATAGACATGTTTTGTCTTCATGACAACTATGTCACTCAGCCCTCTCTGCAGTGACCCCTGCACAGCAAGGGATGCTAGGAAATAACAAGACCTTTTATCCCAGTCAGGATGACAAAGTTGGGGAAGATGAAGAGGAGGAAGAGGAGCTGGCTGGAGAGAAGAGTGAGGAAGGTGGCTGTGACCCGGAGATTGAAGGACTGAAGGACGACAGGGATATGCTGAGAGGACGATCCTGGGACCTTAAAGGTGGAGAGGTGTCCAAACCGGCCGCCATCGTGGTCGGGAGACAGAGAGCTGACCGAGTGCAGAGGCCTGGTCACCAGGGCAACCGAGGTTACACATCAAGTCAGTTTCCTCATCTGGCAACCAATAAGCACTTACCAAATGTTTTCAACCAGCAACACTCTGGGCTAAATGCTGTGCAGAAGCGAAGGGCCCTGATGGAGCGTAGCATGACCTCTGTGGTCCCCATGGAGGACTCTTACCCAACCATGATGGTGTTTCGGATCGGCATCCCTGACATCAAACAAACAGTAGGTGCATACTTTAAAAGCTTAAACTGGAAATTAAGCACCAGGACAAGATCAGAATTGTGTATCAATATAAACTTACTTTGTTTTACAGCTGGACAGAGTTTCTTACATTTGACTACTTTTTTTTAAATAATACATGTTCCAAAAGGTTTTAATAGGTTATTATACCTCCGGCAAAACCAAACTTTTCCCCAGACTTTACTTTTACAACTTTGTTTTCAAGCAAAAACTGAAAATAGCTCTTACAGCTATCACTTACTACTTTAAGGCCCAGCAGTCATTCTGCAAGCTGTTATTATTCCAAAAGGAAGATGAGGGCAAATATACACATCAACTAGAGTTGAGTGCAAACAGACTTGTAGCAGCTTTTTATTGAGCCAATGATTGTGTCAACGTTACTAGTATACAAACCCAATTCACACTGTTTACTGAACTATTTAAGCTAGTGAGAGTGTCTGTCCCTGGTCTTTTTTAGATCAGTGTGTATCCAGGTGTGAATAAGCCTCCCAGTGTAAGCCCTCCTCCATAGTTTTCCCCATTTACAACTCCCAGAACATGCCTACTGTTCTACATGTCAGCTAATCTGCCCTCAATATAACAGTAATTGCTAATTATCTAATAGCTTTTTAATGAGTTCGGGGACAAGCGCGAAAAGGGAAGGAAATATGTGCAAGAAATTGTACTCTGTATACATCATTTTCTTCTCTGAACACTGCAGAGGAATAATTTTGAGACATAAGGAGGTTAAAGTGAGCGGGTGCGGGTTTAGAGAGGGGATGAATAAGCAAAAAGGAAGATGTATGCATCTGCAAAAGCCTGTAGTGCCAAGTGAAAGAGCAGACATGCGCCTCCATAAATCCAAATTTTATGAAGTAACTAGTACTTTAAGCCATATATGATGTATGAAATCTACTACTGGAATACTTTCAATAATCATTTGTACATTGAATAGCAATACAACACAAGTACGCCTTGATCATGTGGTGTACCTTCCAGGGACCACTGAGACATCACTACGGCAACGGCTGCCTGCCTCCTCTAATGAACTGGTTGCCATGCCAATACAGTCGGCTACACAATCAAATAGTGCATCCTATGGGGAGGTTGTGGGGAGAAGGGTGGAGTGCACAGGGGGTTCGGCAGTATGCTGAGCTCTGCAATTTTACTCACAGGTTGCTAAAATGGAACAATGGCTATGGAGATATTCATTCAGAGCTTTTTGTCCTGCGGCATTACATTTTACAAAGAAAATGACAAAAATGACTGGTGTGGTCAAATTACAGTGAAATTGGATTACGTTCATTGTATAGCTGCAAAGAAATAACGGCATTATTCATGAAGACATACAAGGAGGAAAGCAAAGGGAAATATTTATCCCAGTGTGCACATTGTAGTTCTGCTTTCCACAGCTCAAGTGTGAACTGTGAGGGAAAGCTCGCGATCTCAACAACTCAAGTCATTTCATCTTGACGAAAGTGTCATGTGATTAATTATTTACAGACAGCGCATTTATATTCTACACACCATTTCCCACACCATATGGGCATAAATTAAATGCTTAAATGCAAGTTTGGTCAGTGCACTCATTACTCCTCCAAACAACCACCAAAGTGACAATTAAAACTAATCACTTAACAATAATGTTGTTGTTTTTTTAACTGACCAGGGCAACTTTCATTTCATGTTGTTAATCTGAACCTTAAGTGTGACATGACAAGTCAACATGCTCAAAAATGAATAGATAAAAATGGCAGAAAAAAACAGTTTATTTTCAGCTCAGCTTGCTGATTAAAGGGAAATTAAAGGGAACAAATTAGCTTGAAAATACACTTTTTTGACTAATCATGTTTTAGTCTGACTAGCCATGTTTTAGCAGTGCTTTTTCATCATTAGTTTACTCAAAGTTGTATATTGATTTTGCTTAGAAAAAGTTTCAGCAAAAAATATTTAAAATCTGCTGCTTGTTACTGGTAAATTTGCAATGAAGAGGAAGAGCTTATCATTTCAGCAGTGTTTCTCTTTTTAGTCAGTTTTGTATTTACGATGAACAAAAAGTAAAATACTGATCTACATATATTGGCATAGTTTATTACTAAATACTGGGTAATACATGGTAAATACGTAGTACTTCACAGTAAGTTTAGGGTTAGATCAAGATTTCACTGACAAACAAAACAAAAAGACATGTTATTATCTATGTCTAAACATATACAGTATATCTAGAGCACAGCCCAGTGGTGGTTGCAATTATTTTTCCATGAGGGCCATATTTTAATCCAAACAATTCTCATTTCAATAAAAAAGAAACAAAAAAACAAACAAACAGGCCATTAAATCTAATATTCTGTCCATTTATTGTAAAGTGCAGACATATACTCCATAGCTAAGCTTTGTTTACAACCTTGGAGCATGTTAAAATTCTCACGCTGCCATTAAAATTATTAGGTTAGACCCGGAAGTAGGAGCAATGACATTATTATGCGTCTTTGGGTGTCTTGAAAAACCTTATATAAATCCAATGCATTATCATTATCACTAAGCACAAGTAAAAAATTTTCACAATATGTAAACATACAACAGATACAGCGTTTGTGTGCACTTATTAATGCATTTAGTTGATAGTATAACACTGTCTTGTGTCTGCCAGCGGTGTCTCCAGTTTGACCAGGACTGCACCGTGTGGAACGCCAAGCAGCAGATCATTTGTTCCCTCAGCGAGTCCTTGTGGGATGTCTACAACTATGGCCTATTCCAGCCGGCTGGAGAGGGACGGGATGCACGCTTTTTGGAAGAGGAGCGCCCACTCAGTCACTACGCTCAGACCTTTGAGAAGGGGGTGCCCTACCTGGAGGTGAGGTGTTGTGGGTCATGTAAATATCATGTCAATACTCTGCACCCTGAAACTTAGGTCAGTTTCAATTTATGCTGACAGTTTTAGAGATTTGTTCTGTTTTTTAGGGAGTATATTTTTGCGACTATCTAAAGTTAGGAATTGTCATAACAGATATGTGCTGTTGAAAAAGAGATCAGTAATTGTAATTGGAACTTTAAGGGTTAAATAATAGCTAAATCAAATAAAATATTGTACTGGTTTTAATGTATTTGTTATTAGCAGCTTCTTTAGTCATATTGATGGTTTAAAACTATTGCAATTCTGGTTTAGTCCTAGTTTACTTATAACGCATTCTGAGTTCTTTTGAAAGAAGAAAATGGTAGATGATTGTGTGGTAGAGTTGTGTGTCAGTGTCCTCTGGTGGATGAACTGTGCAAGTCTACATTGGAAGGTGGGACAGAAAAAAGAAGACCCCAGTCAGATCCTGGCTGTGGACCAGATAGTTAAAATTCTTGACTTTGCTCCAGAGTATATGCCTCTCAGGGAAGAGGCCTTGTAAAATAGAGCAGCCATGAAGCCACATCTGTCTCACATCAAATGTATTTATAACATTGCATCAGGTTTCATTTGGCATTTTCTATTCGGTTGCCAAAAATCCACACTCTTTGCACACCCTATATGTGAAGTCATATTTGTTCTGTTGACATTAAGTAACCACAGCTGAAGTGCATTAACCCACTCTACCTCATTATACACCAGTTATCATGTGCCATAATTACTTTAATTATCGTAAGTCAATCAATTAATCAACCAACAACCAGTATACCATTGTATTCAAATTCCTGTCAGGATTGTTAAGATATTACAAAATGTATTGTATATATGTATAATATATGACAAGAAATAAACTTGTCAGCAAATCCAATCTTAAGTAAAGTTTATATTAGTAAATGGGTCATTCTAAAGTAATTTATGCATGAAGATATACAAATACACTCATAAATTTGTGTCGCAACAACTAACAGAGTGTAGTATATTATTTATTTATTTATTTTTGTGCTTATTTTGTAAATTTTGAATAAAAACACAAAGTCATCCAGCAGACAGTGATTTTTGTTTGGCTGCCTCCATGTTGCTAAACCTTTAATTGTGCAAATATATAATTTTAAACCAAGCTTTTCCCCAAAGCAAAGAAAGTGTGGCTTAATAACTGAGAGAACAAAGTGGTGGAGCTGTTCCAGTGATAATGAGTGGGAGACTAAATCTGTGCAAACACTCAAAGACTTTACTTTTCTGAATAATCATCCCTTTAGCCACGATGCAGACTCTATGTGCGGTAGGGAAGTGTTTCTGGAAGCCAGGATTACATGCTTTTAAAAACACATTTTCAGTTTCATTTCAAATCAAGTTGCTATGTTGTTCCAGTTTAAAAATAATGGGGTTTATTCCCTTTGCAGAAGCATTAAGAAACTGAAAGTATCGGCTGTGCTCAAGTTTGATGAGGCACACATTCATTTTCCACTCTTTTTTGCTTCTCAGTTTCGATACAAAACCAGAGTGTACAAACAGATCAATCTGGATGAAAAAGCTCTCGCCAAGCTCTGCACAAAGGTACCTCTATTTTACTGAACTCTATGAAATTGTTGGTATATTCAAATCATTTGATCTCATTCTTTTTACTTTTAGGCAAGTCTCAAGAAATTTCTTGAATACATTCAAACTGGAGCAGTTGAGAAACTAGCCAAAGTCCTTGAAAAAGGTCTTGACCCAAATTTCCATGATCCTGATAGTGGAGGTAAGGTCATTAGTGGTGTAGTTAGCTTTTGTATAATACCATAGGTTTAAAATAAGTTTGCCCCATGGTGTGAATGACCAACTTAATGTCTCTGTAGAGACACCTCTCTCTGTGGCCATGCAGGCTGGTCTGTCAGTTGAAGGGGTGAGGGTGCTGGTGCAGGGGGGTGCACACCTAGACTTTAGGACCAGAGATGGCTTGACTCCAGTGCACAAGGCCGTCAGAGCTCACAATCACACTGGACTACTGGCAAGTAGTAAAACAAATACCCACCTTTAAGTTCAATACAATAAATTGTGTTTTTGATCACATTTAAAAGACTGTTTATGTGCATTCTGTCTTCATTGTAGTCTCTGCTGTCACTTGGCGCCTCTCCAGACTACAAGGATCGCTGTGGCCTGACCCCGCTGTACCACACTGTGCTCACAGGGGGCGACACTTCTTGCTGCGAGACCCTGCTCTACTACAGGGCAAAGCTGGGCACCAGGGATGAGAATGGATGGGACGAATCTCACCAGGTATAAGCACTGCAATGTCTGTTCAAAAGAAATTGTCTTCTCTCCTGTCTCATTTTCATTCATTTGTCCAATAACTTTTTCACATCTGTAAAGTGGGTATGGCAGGTTGTGTTACAAATTTCAATATCACTTTTCATTCTAATCTACAAATTGATAAAATGTCAAATTTTAAAATGATTAATACGTGTCATATGCACTTTAAGCATTACACCTCCATTCCCAACTCTTATCTCTGTCTGGCAATACTACACTACAGAACAGAGATTTGGCCACTGCGATTCTCACCCTTTCACTCAACCATTCTCTCTCTCCATAGCACAGGGATCAAGAGGAGTTTGGAATGGAAGAAATACATAAGGTACCCCTCATCCCTTCATCCATTCATCCCTATCTAATGATGTAGTTCAAACAGAGACACTTTAACCACATATAGCAGGCATTGCGTTCCTAACAGTGCGTAAATGTGGTGATTAAGCTGTGAGCCGGTGGTTGTCATGGAGTTTTATTTTGGTGTGACTGCGTGCTGTGTGACTGTATCTTTACTTAGTTCATGTCTTGTGATATTTCCATCCCTGCAGCAAAGTATGAAGGAAACCTCACGATTTTCTGTAGTTGTTGGAGAGTATCACCACGGTGCAAGGAAACCAACTCTTACCCTCACTGACTTTATGCCTCTTATTGTTGTGGGATTTATTTTGTCTTTTTTGATGTTGCATCGTCAAAAATGCTGTAAAGATTGATAGCATTATCAAATGGTTTACAGTGACCTGATAAATGCCACAGAGATTTTAGCATGATATAATTTATATAGCATTTTGTAACGTACTAATGTGAAGAAATAATTGATATACAGGTGATGACAAAAAAATTAGAATGTCTTGTCAAAATCTGTTTTATATCAAAAGTATATTGTACTCCATTACAAGATAGTACAAAGTTAATGGTTAAGTTTGACACTGTTTGGCTACCAGACCTTTTATTAAAATTATTATTAATCTTGCATGTGGTCAGATGACATGGAACAAAATAAATGAATGTAATAGTTATATTTTCTAGATTTTGTTTAGAAAACTTGTCTCCTATAATTTGACAGTTAATATTGTAATCTCACAACTGGGTAACATAATCGTAATCATATTATTATGGTTTTGTGAAAGGCTTGTCAGAACGGCTTTGCCCAGCATTTGGAGCATCTGTTGTTTTATGGGGCAGACACCACTTCTCAAAATGCCTCAGGGAACACAGCTCTTCACATCTCAGCCCTCTACAATAAGGCGAGTATGAAAAACAAGGGCTATGTAATAAACCAGCAGCAATAATCATTATTATCACAGATTTTTTTATGTTGCAAAATCTGGCTTTGTTTTTCTGGGGCTTGTAGGAGAGCTGTGTGCGCGTTCTTCTGTACAGAGGAGCCAACAAGGAGGCCAAAAACAAACATGGTCACACACCTTTTCAGGTAAAATTTATTATGCATATTTTAGTCATTTTAAGTTACATGGTAAAGTTTTACTTTCTAGTTGGCAGTTATGTCTGGACACTTTGAACTCGGAGAACTCATCAAAAACCATAAGGATACAGATGTAGGTATGTTTTTTGTGTTAGTAAAATACCGTAAGTAATCAAATCTATGTTTCATTTTGTTAGCAGTGATTATAATTATTCAAGAAAGTTTTTTGTTTCATTTTGCATGGATCTGAAATGCTACAATATTCCAGGTTTTCATTTTGAAAGTGCCACTGATTCTAATTATCTTATTTTCCTCTTGCTGCATTGTGTTCAAAAGCTGGTTTCTGTCTCTGCTTCAAACTACATGTTAAATAGATTTTCTCTTTTCTTAGTGCCATTTCTGGAGTCACCAAAGTATGTTCCCAAACGTAGAGAAAGCTCCCACACCCTCCCTCTGCCAGGACTACACAATCACCCCCTGCTGCGAGCCAACAGTGACAACACTATGACACAATCAGACTCCATAGCACCAAACAAGCCCACCAACAATCCCAACCCTGGACAGGTACAGAGTCTAAAGCGATGGTCCTGTGCTTAACATTAACATAACTTTCATATTTATAGTGTCTTTTGTTGTTGGGATAGGCTCAGCGCAGAGCATCCTTGAGCATGCGAAGCTCCAGCAGCCCCAGAAGTCGACACAGGTCCCCATCCCGAGGCAGAGGGGGCAGAGTGACACAGAGGAAAGGCACAGACAACCACGGGGCAGACAGGGGTACATGATTAGTGATAATTCATGAACAAAAGTATTTAATTTTATCTGTGTTTCAAACTCTAAAATTAAAGCTAAAACACATGTCACAGCAACACACTCAAATGCTTGCAGACATAACTAATCAAAGCTATATTACCATTTATTTATGTTTTTATTGTTTATTTACGTATTTGTTTAATTGTTAATCTTTTTTAAAGGTGGTTGAACTTGAAAATTGAAAAACTGAAATTGAAATTTTTGTCCCAGTGCACATTTTAAACAATTACAGGAACAGGAACATTTGAAATATATCAGACATTTTTGATCAGAGAACACACTTCATGCAATGAAACAAATAAATAATTGCAGCTTTGATAAATACACCAACTGAAATTGTGATTGTGAATTATTTTAAGCTCTATTTTCACTATAAAAAGAAAATTCCTTTTTAACGGTTTTCCTTTTGTGCAGTGCACCATCAGCAGGCAGTGGAGGGGGACAGGTAAAGCGTATGTACAGTGCAGTACCGGGACGTGTGTATGTGGCCACCAAGTCTTACTCTGCCAGTGGAGACAGGGAACTCTCAATCAGCAAAGGGGACAAAGTTAAAGGTGATCCTGCCACTTTTACTACAAATAAGTTTAAATGCAGTCTCCGAATAAATCAATGTGTATGTTTTTTCTGCATAACTAAGCTTACTGTACTCTTGTTTGTATTTGTGCTGTAGTGTTAAGTGTTGGTGAGGGCGGGTACTGGGAGGGCACAGTGAAAGGTCGCTCTGGATGGTTTCCCTCTGACTGTGTTGAAGAAGTAGCTGCTCTCGGTAAAGACAATCGATCTGGTGAGTCTTAGCCGCAGGAGGTGTCTGTGCCAATGTGTTTGTCTGTTACATTTAGTTTACATTTAATGCCAAACAAAGCACAGGCACAGCGCCTGACCTGCACTGCCAAAAAGAGTTAAAAGTGTGTGTTTTAAGCTGTAGTTTGTTTTACAAAATTTAAAGGTGCACTGTGTAACTTTCTGGAGGTGAAAAGTCAGCTACACAGAAATATAAAGTCACAATGCGCTTCACAGATAAAACATACATTAAATACACAAACAAATGCACGATAAAAGGATCACATTTGACTGTAATGTTAAATTACATTAGCAGTATGTAGTGTACTGCAGTTCAACTAAAATTAAATGACAAAAACTTGCTATTATTTAATTCTATTTTTGATCAAAAAGTAATACAGTGCACCTTTAAATCAATGTATATTTATTCAAAATTAGATGACTTTTAAGAGACCAAAAGCACTTTTCAAATTTAATGGTGGTACACAAAGACAGTCTGTAAAAGGTCCTTAACTATCCCACTCTGGCACCTAGCATTCCCTGCATCTCTCATCCAAGTCCTAACCACACGTGTCAATGAGAAGCTGATATGACCACTCTAACAAGGATGGCAATGACAAGTTTGAATTTTACTCGATTCTCATTGTTTCTTTAGTATTTATCCATGGTTATAGGTAGACTTCAAAAATAGCTAGTATATATTTTTTTTTTTTAACCTGCCAAGTATATTTTCCATTTTTGCATTGTATTCATATTTTAATAGGATCTGGCATAAATATGATTCATTGTGCCCATAACTGCATTACACATACAGCACATGACAGTGCGCTCTGTGAGTAATTGGCTGCATTCTCCCAGAGGCTGAATGTCTCCTTTAAGTCACTGTAGCACCAGACACACACATGTTAACAGGAGCAGCTGACAGAGGCACTTTAACTTTCCTCTTCACAGATCAGTGAGCCATACAGTGAGCCATGTGTTGTAGCCGCCTAGAAACACGGAGTAAATACTGCATATTTGATTAGTGTGATATAAAAAGACCTCAGCAGAAAGGCACTGACACATGACTGTATGTTTGCAGAGACACGCAGCGAAAAATCAAAGAGAAAACTCTTCCGTAACGTCACCGTTGGAGCCTATGATGGCACCGATGGGCCCAGGTAAGAAACACCCACAGTATTATGCTCCCACTTCGGATGTAATTATAATTAAAGGAGTCCTTTGTTTGTTTTATGTATGTTTGTTTTACATTCGATCATCAAAGTTTTTAGTAGAGACAAGACCGATTCCTTTTTTCATACAATCCTTCAACCTTTACCCTGAATCAAAGCCAGATCTACTTACCATTTCTAACTTTACCTATACATAGAGTATCAGAACTCAACTCAGGTATACCAATACAATGATAAAATAAATACAGCAAAAAATAGAATACAAATAGAAATGCATTTTAAAAGTCAGAATATATTTGCATATATGTGAAAAATACTTTGATTAGCCAAAACATCTGCCAGAGCTTAAATAGACTATCAGATGTCTTTGATGAGACTGTCATTGTATTCACCCAGATCTCCAAAATTGGATTTCACAAAATCTCTAGTGATTCATAAATCTAGCTCTGCAAAAGGATAACAAACCTTAAGTCATAAATAAATTAGACAAAAACCATACTCATGAGCAGCTGTAGTTTATTTAGCAACTGTTGACGTCAGTAGAATCAAGATACTCTCTTGTAGTGATATTTAATTAGATAGTTTACACAATTTAGATGGGATTGCTGCAGCAATTGCCAGAACAATTATCACAGTTACATACCTGAGCCAATGAAAACACAATAAATTGCCAAAGTTGTCACATCATCATTCATTCAGTGTGAAACAACAATATTGGGTAACACATGGAAACAATTTTGACCAAACTGTGATCTGTTTAAACTAGTGCACTAGACAATAGAGATTTCTATTTACTGAGGTGCAATAAAATCTTATGTGGTCATTGAAGACGCAGAGGACACGGTCATGAACTTAGGCGGTGTCCACTTCTGATAACATCATGAAAAACAAGTCGTGACAGGGGACAGCTAAGATCAACAGTGAAAAAGAGACTCCAAACCAGATGTGCATTTAATCTCTCGTCCAATGCACGCTGGGATGTCGCCCAGGCCTTTACAACTTGTACAAGGCTAATAACGGCTGGATTAAACTAGAGTGGGTGCAATCGTTGAGAGAATATATTTGTATCCATGATTTGTCACATGAGCGTAGGCAGCTGCTCAGTTTATTATTGTAATGAGAACCTGCAAGGCCAGTCAAGGTGATTGAAAAAGTTGACACACTGTTGTTTGGCAACAGACGAGAGGCACTCCATCACAGTGGGCATGTGTGCTTGACCCTGGTACCTCCATATTGTGTGTACTATGGGAAATTAAGTTGTCTTCTGCTTTTAGATACACAGAAAAAACAACACAATTTCAAGTGTGGAGTTTATTATTGCGTTGCTAAGTTGTTTTCTTCATTTCTTGTGTATTATGCTTGAAATTGCTGGCAAAGCATCAGAAATCCATCTGCCAACAATCCCAGGAATATGATGATTCTAACAATATTACAGAGCTCATATGGAGAATATGAAGATACTTAGAACATTGAAGGAACAGAGAAATGTTTCGGGTAACACTACTCCATGTTATCACTCACTCACAGCTCTGTGGGATCGACACTTGCGACAAAATGTGTTTCCTATTAAAATCTACCAGAAACTAAAAGCAACATTTTGCAATTCTGGTTCATGCGAGAATTAACTGAACTCACAAAGAGTACAATTGTCTATTTTTGTGGCAATGTATTCCTTTCCATTAAAAACTTAAATTCTCATACAGAAACATTACATGCCCACATTGCTCTAAAAGAGTGGAATGATTTCTCCTTGTTGCCTCCTGTATCTCTTAGTAAGAACATAGCCTACTTTATATCAGTGATGAGTCATGACTATAGCACAAGCTCCAGTTAGTTCCTTGGCCTAATGTAGATGACTTGCCAGCCTCTCCTCAAGGTTTCACAGTTTCCCATACGTCATACATTTGTCATTCAGAAAGCACAGCCCCTTAACTCACCCTGGCTTGTTTTGTAAATGAATGCAGTGGCAGCCTGTGGGTCCTGATACACATATGTGGAGGGAGCTGGTAATTGCAGCCACATGGTGGAGTGAAGTGGTGCTCCATTACACTGTGATCCGGACCATGTCCCTCCTCTCTGCGACGCCGTGCTCAGGATAATGTCAATGACTGTTGTAGAACTGTGTTTTTGCTCGAGGGGCGCTGACAGCTTAGAGAACAGCGACCTACAGGCAAATGTAGTTCTCAATAAAAATACTAATTTACACATTTGCTTTCTAGGTTTAGCAGTTTTTTATTGTAGGATATGATAGGTGTGTCTGTGGGCAAGACACGTCAACCAATTACTGGTAGTGTGATGGTTGACAATGACAAGACTGAAGACTGGACTTGGATAATAATGATCAGACTTTGAGATTGTAGTCCAAGTTTAATGCACAATGAAAATGTAATGCCTCCTAGAATAAATTATTATTATTAACCTACTTGGTATGGAGCATCAAAAAGTGACAGCTACAGTGGAAATCTGCCATTTTGACATGAGGACAATTCGATGTTGCTTCATAGCCAGGGCTTCCAATCTTTCCCCCCAGATTGCTACGTTTACAAAACATACATGTAATTAAGCTACTTCCCTTAGTAGTAGCAAAAAATTGAGTTTGTGGGGAACAGTAAGGTGTTTGTTTGACACACTATCCACTATCTATGTATATACTATAATGCATACAGGCATCTAAAGTTACATTTACTGTGGTAGTAGGCTTAAAATGTAGAGAATTTGAATTAGAACAGATAATATGTATGAATCCTTTGGAAGCCATTTGGAAGGTGGTGGAGAGCTACTGGTAGTTCTCAAGCCACAGTTTGGAGAGCCCTGCTTTTTAGTATCAAAACATTTTTGAACAGATTTTGTGCTAAATCTTGAAAAATCTCAGTTGGCTTGCATTCACAATGATCTAAGTCATATATGTCAAAGTCAAGGCTCGGGGGCCGGATGCGGCCCGCCACCTCATTTTATGCGGCCCTCAAGGTCTTATAAGGTTTACTTTAATCTTATATTAGTATCAGGAGTAATCTGGTTTAGGGTTAGTCTAAACCTAATGAAATTATTTGTCTGAAACTTAACGAGTAAGTAATTTTTCAGACTAATGCAGATGTATATTCAGTAATTGTCACTTTAATTAATAAACAATAATCAAATGCCAATGCGGCCCTTTGTCAAAATGAGTTCGACACCCATGTTCTAAGTGAAAGTTGCAACATGTGTTACAATAACATCCCATACTTTATTGGAGAGTTTCTGGAAGTTTTAGTGTATTAATAGATTAAATTAGTCAGGATGTTTTATTTTACCAGCAAGTTGGCAATAAATGCTAATAAAAAAAAATATTTTTGAGTCATGAGTGAAATATGCTTTGCAGTGGCTAAATGTATTATTTTCATCCTTTATTAAATATAATTTAAAATTAAATACATTTCTTTTTACTAGCAAGTATCTCAGGATTGAGATGTTTGTGAAATTTAATACCATTAGTGAAAATACAGTGCATGTCCCCATCTCGCCTTTTGCTGTCCTCCCATCCCCCCACTGCATTCCCAACCCGCACCTTGCTCTCTCCATCTCCCTCTGTTCCCCCTGTGTTGTGATAACCACTGGGAATCGTCCTCTTTAGCTCCACATTGTCTCTCTCTCTCTCTCTTGTGAGGTTGAGCTGTAACAGGATAGAGCGAGCTAGGAGGGGGGCGGTGGTGCAGCACTGGTGTGAAGAGCGCTGTAGAGAGAGAGAGGAGAAAAGGGGGGGCTCGCGGCAATGGGGGGATGCGGAGAGCGAGATTTCTCTCTCTCCCTCTCTTCTTCGTGGCCGTCACTGGGCCCCAGAAACAGGAGCGTGTGGTACATTTACAGGTAGCGGGCTGTTTCCTCATTCATTGGCTGGCTATGGATGTGAGGAGAGGACAATGGAGAGAGGGGAGAGGTAGATGTTGCTACTGACAGGCCGTGCCTTTTCAAAGACAGTCTAATAAGCTCTGTGTTGTGTGTCTGTGTGTGAACGGGGATGCCTGATTGTCTATTCCCACCCTGCATGTTTTATCAATGTGCCGATCATTGACGAGAGACTGCAGCATGTTTATTTCTTTGGCGTGTCTTTTCTCCCTCTTGTGTGCATGTGTGTGTCTCTGTGTTTGTTAGCGACAGCTCATATTGATGCATTTCAGTCAGACAGTGTGGGTGTATTTCATTGTCTTTGAGTCATGATTTTTCTAAGCA
This sequence comes from Mugilogobius chulae, assembly GCA_038363315.1. Classification (NCBI taxonomy): domain Eukaryota; kingdom Metazoa; phylum Chordata; class Actinopteri; order Gobiiformes; family Gobiidae; genus Mugilogobius; species Mugilogobius chulae. The sequence goes on along the minus strand of CM076401.1, from coordinate 35,322,698 downwards.
CATCATATTCATTCATCACTTTCCCGTTTAAAGTCTGTCTGCGCTTCCAACCAATCCATGTCCACATTAATATTTTGCTACGAGACGTTTTACCTGCACTGGGGGATAAAAGTCAATGAGAGGGGGGTGTGTGGTGTTGCCGGTGGTTGGGTTTGCGTGCGCATCCATTGTGAAAAGAACATAGACATTTCACATATAAGCTGTGTACGTCATAGTGTTCGAGGGAGTGTCTCTTCTGAACATACAGCTGTACCTATATCGGCTGCTTGTCTTCATATCCATAGTTACCTGTCCAGTGCATCACTTGTGGGGTCCTCATACAGTCACCCAAAAGCAGCCGGATGGTTAAAAATGCTTTTCTCTTATAATTGTGTTAAGTAGAGAGGATGACTCAGGAGTGTAGTCCATTGCCGGCAGAACATAATGACCCATCTCCAACAGAGGTAGACACAAAGCTGACCGGCTCGCGCTGAAGCGTCCACCCACTGCATGCTACTTTGATCCTCTGAGAAGGAAGGCATGATGTGAGGACAGGGTGAGAGAAAAGAGGAGTGAGGTGTGAGGAGCAGATGGGTGGAAGGCGGCCGTGCGTTGGCGAAACAGTTAACATTGATGGAGAACACATAAGGGACGGACCTCAGTAGGGGAAACTAGTGATCGTCTGCTGGGTGCTAAAGTTATGGCTTGGTGTTGAAGTCTGGGACTCCCAGGCCTGTGGCTCCCTACTTTTCTTCACCTTTAAGGCTCACTTGTTGTTACATTACTGCACTGAGCTTTCTGAACTTTTACATCAACTTTATTGATGGCTTTGTTGGTGAACTACATCTTCTTCCACATTTGGTTTTGCTGTACATTGCAGTTGCAGTAGCTAAATTTTTCATAATTGTTTGAATTTAAAGATGTAAGCAGTATATACCATCTGTGGCTACATTTATTGCTAGACTTATTAATATGTCCTGATCCAAAATCTTGCTAAGATATTCAGATAAGTTTCATCCAGATATTAATGTGTTTTGTTTTTCTCAGAGATGAAATGTACAGCATCACAGTTTGTCTCTTCAGTGTAGGAGGCATTTAACTCGCAGCTAAATAGAGTGTTTATGCATATTATGAAGAAACCTGCCTGTAGTTCCAAAACAAAAAAAGCAATGGAAAATATTTCCTGTAATGTCCGTTGCTAGGTCCACTATTGGCTGCTACCCCCAGTTATGAACAAGTCCAGACCAATGCAGCTCTTTTGTTGATCCTTTTGTTTTAGCTGTAAAGTCACTTATAGTTAAACGGCTGAGTGCCAACTAATGCAGAAATGATCTGCCTCTAAAGAAATAGCTGCAATTCCTATTACATCATCCATCTCTTGTTGAGCTGTGGGTTTCCCGGGAGAACAAGGGAGAATTGATATTGTTGGAAACACTTGCCCAGAAATGATTCATGAGATGTGGCAGCGTGGAGTCCATTTGACCACCCGTGTGTAGTGTATTACAGAGAGCTTGGTCAAAAGTCCCAGACATGGTAATATAATAATGGAATAATAGCAACACTACACTGCAAGTCTCATCCAGTCTGTCTTTCTTCCCAGCCTACAATCTTGTGTCTGTGGAAAAAGAGTCTTGTCTTAGTGGCTAATTACAAGTGTCATATTATGAGAAGCGATGTTATAAGTGCCAACAATGTAAAAAAAAAAAAGACAGACAGAAAAAACCTTTTCTGATGTTTTAGATCCACAGTTTAAATTTTATCTTATCTCTCTTGATCCACTGCCTGTTTATTCAAAATTCATTTAACCCATTTAATATTGCATGTCACCTCAAGTACACTTTCCATTAACAAAAACTAACAACATCTCTTTGTAGTTCATCCTTCTCTATTTGCTTCAGCAAATGTATTTTGTGAGGCAGTGTGTCTCAAATAAAAGCTTTTTTTACTTGTCTCTCTCTAAGTGACTACATCATTAAGGAGAAAACAGTGCTGCTACAGAAGAAAGACAATGAGGGTTTTGGCTTTGTGCTTAGAGGTGCCAAGGGTAAGTTTGTGATCAAATTCTGCCCCTGTAACTTTTGATAGAAGTTGTTTTCCATTACACCCGTATACTCTATCAAAATTTTCTTTTTCCTACAGCCCAGACTCCCATAGAGGAGTTCACCCCCACGCCAGCCTTTCCTGCACTTCAGTACCTGGAGTCTGTCGATGAGGGGGGCGTGGCCTGGAGGGCGGGCCTCAGGATGGGGGATTTCCTCATCGAGGTAAGGGCCACACTTCATAGCACCTAATCTGAGATTTCTATGGTACGTTATGTAAAATCATCAGTTTTACTTGTTCACTAGGCATTTGGTTCAGGCTTAGTGCATTATACAATATTTCCAAAGCTTTTAATACAAGAATATATCAACAAAAAGTGAAGTTTTAAATAGAAATCTTTTAATTTAAGTGTTGTCAGTACATATTAATTATGCCGTTTGTTGGTGTGAACACAATCACACAAGATTCTCTATCATAGTACTATGCAAGATTTACACTGCTGCTGGCACATTCTTGTTGATACTGTTTTAGAAATTATATATTTGTTATTTTAAGTAGTCAAGTAAATTGTTCTTTTTTTTTTTCTCAGTTTTCTTAAACAACAAAGTATAAAAGCATAATGTTAGAGGCAGGGCTTTGCCATATTTGTGTGTGTGTATGCATAAAGGCAAATCTTTATTTAATCGCTGTATTATTTATTATGAGTTTCTCAGTTCATTTTGTTCTTGATGAAAAAGGAAAACAGTGCTGCGTAGGCTTCACAGCCACTTAATATTTCTGTAATCACAGAGCCTTATCGGTGCCACATCAACAGAGTTTCTTTGTCCCTTTACTGATGTTTTCTTAAATGGGAACCTCTATTAAATTCAACTAAATGCTAATTTATATGTTACATATTCAACCGGCAGTGAGTCACTTTTGTGGCAGGTTTTGTAATCACTTATGAATGGCAGGTTCTAGCATTACTGAAGTTACTTTTGGATAGGAGACCTAATGTTTTTCTACATACACAATAATGGTTTTCAATGTTCATGTGTGGTGATCAGGTGAATGGGCAGAATGTGGTCAAGGTTGGTCACAGACAGGTGGTCAACATGATCCGACAGGGGGGCAACAGCCTGATGGTGAAGGTCGTTATGGTGGCACGAAACCCAGAGCTGGATGACACCACCCGAAAAAAGGGTACAAGTCACCTTCTCCCACTTCTGTCCATCATGCAACACTAGACTGATTGCTTGTGTCTTTCTAAAACGCCTGCTAAAGTCTGTGTTGTCATTGGTGACTGTATGTTTATATGAGAGTAATAAACATTACATTAAGACTGTATTTGGCTGGATTCCCTTTTGGCAGCATCGCAGCAGACTAAGAGACTAACCCCTCCTGCTATCGCCCTGCGCTCCAAGTCCATGACATCAGAGCTGGAAGAAATGGGTAAGACGACAAAAGAGGTTTCATAGTAGCTATTAGAAAAGTAATCATTGCTCTATAGCTTACTCTGTACATCCAAGTGGTCTATACTAACTAAAACTTTTTTCTCTCTCTAACAACATTCTGTGTGCTGCGTGCAGTGGACAAAGGTGTGGAAATTGTGGCATTGTGTCCCCTGGTTGTTTTTTATGTGCTACATCACAGTCCCTGTCCTCTCATCAACACTCATTCATCTCATATGTCACGTGACTTGTATAGAGTATGTATTTATCCCATTTTTTTTGTTGCTTTAGAATATATACAGAAAGCATGCTATAAGGCATTGCACTTTGAATCACAATTTTGATTTCTATTTTTCAATAATGCATGCAACAGCTGCCTCTCCATGGAAAAAGAAAGCAGGTGAATATCATTACCCCCATCAGCCCACCAATTATAATTAAAAATATCATTTGAAGCTTTAACTCTTTTTGCAGAGTATGAACCACCCCAGGGGCCTGATAAGAAGAGGACAGTTTATCAGATGGCACTAAGTAAGACCAAACTCTAAAAGTTCTTTACCTTGTCTCGAAGATCCCCTTTGCTGTAAGCTTTCACTAGAGCTGAAGTTCTCAAAGTTGTCACACCACGTCCAACCTAAAAATTATTATTATATTATATAAAATTATAAAAAATATTTATTGAGCATATCTAAATCTAAACCACGTTTAAAACAGGATAACACTGTTTGAACTGCAGCGGATTAGAGAATTCATTCTCAAACAGTGGTGGTACACAAGCGTCTCAAGGTAGTATGTGGAAATATTTGCAAGTCAGATATTGAGGAGTTTAGAAAACACAAACCCTCTCAAACAAAAAATGTAAAGGGCCATAAATGTTTTCTATCATACACAGCCTTTTGCATTTGTGTAAATTATCTATACTTTTGAATTGTCTGAAGTAGTAATTTCAAGTCATGTTAGAAAGCATTGAGCTGCTTTGCATGTTTTACTCTATTGGGGGGCCATCTCATTCTTTAGCTGCATTTGTACCTCTCTTACTTCTTTTAAGTGCCTTGAAGAAGAAATACTGTAGAGCGAGGGGTAAGCATAGGAAAAAGCTTGGGGCTTATTGTGTTCTCTTGAGTCATGCTGACCTCTTTGTCCACTCTGTGTCATAGACAAGCTGGACGAAATCTTGGCTGCTGCCCAACACACAATTACTCCGGACAGCCAGGGACAGAGGGGTCACGGGGGCAAGAGGGACCGGGGCAAGAATATTGCTCCCAACACTCCCAATGAGGTACACTTAACTTTTATGACTCCAGAGCCTAGAGTATAAAACAAAAAGAAACTTTTTGTGATTCAGGCTGTGGCAATGCTACGTTAGAGGTAAAGAGTGTGAACAACTTTCAAATGCATTAAGATGTATCTCAGATTAGTCATGATTTTGTGACTAATGCTGATGCACAAAGCGACTTGATCTTTAGATTTTTTTTTTAGCCACTGCCCTCGCTGGTCTTTACAGAGAATGATTGACAATAGCCCACCCACTCTAGAACACTTGTTAAGTGTGAGTCAGGTAGTGTCCATTCATCTACATAAAATCTTTTGCTACCTACTGCATGATAACAAAATGTGGCCTGATATATTTACACCTTTTTCACATACATCAATGAGAAAATAGATAAAATAAAATTGCAGGGCTACAGATTTTTATTTAGACATTTTAGAAAGACATTTTTGCATTTTATATTCATCAATTCAGTGCCACATATTGTGGTTATCTATTTTGTGTGTCTTTTCTACAGTCAATTTATGACCAGCAATCTTCATTGAGTATGATGCAGTCTGGCTACAATCAAGCTTACTACCAGCCTGGACAGGGACCTCAACATGCAGTTATGATGCGTCAAAAATCCATTGGTAACTTGCAAATATTAGGAATAGACAGTTTGATTGCTCATTTTTATACTCTTTGTTGTTACAGTTATTTTAACTGTTTTTGTCTGTTTAGGTGCAATGGAGGAGGAGCGTGGATTTCTTCATCCACCTGCCATGAAGCTATCCCGGAGCCTCTCAGTACCTGGTCCTGAAGAAATACCCCCACCACCAAACACATCTGCCCCAGAACCGCCTCTCTCTGCGGGTCCCTATACTGGTAGAGGCCCTGCTATGCCCATACCTCCAGTTTCGCAACCTCACTACCAGCACCATCCCCAGGCAGGACATCCCTCTCAAGCAGGTTGGGACAGAGGAGGACCGGGAGGTATGGTTCCCACTCTTCGTCGACAATCAGAAGGGCTTGTTAGAGAGCAAGAAGCATCAAAAAAGGTGGTGGGAAAATGGGTGGATTGAGGCGAGGATACAGTAGTGCTACACCACCAACAAGTGCTAAACCTAAACCTCAACCAATGCCACAACACTCACAAATGGGCAGCAGAGAACAGCCTGGGACAGGGGGCAGAGGTGGGGCCAGGAGAGGAGGGCGTGGAGCTCTAATAAAGCAATCAAAAGTGGAGGATGGAATTCGTCAGCATAGAGGGAAGGGTGGTGCTCCTAAAGAGAAGAGTTCTATCCCAATTCCTACAATCATTGTAAAAGCCCCATCCACGAGCAGCAGTGGCCGCAGCAGTCAAGGGAGCAGCATGGAGGCAGAGCAGTCTCAGGATGCAGAAGAACCCCCTTCGACCTCTACAGACAACGTATCAGACAGTCCAAACAACAGCCTTCCCCAGCCACTCACCACATCACCTCAACCACCAACATCCACTGCAACACCTTCATCAACCGCTCCTACCATCATACCCCAACAAAATGTCGAGACTTGGACTATACATCTTCCTTTGGGACAGCATATGGAGGTTTAGGAAGTGGTAGAGGGGGCGATGGGTCAGGAGCTCGCAAGGAGCGAGAACGATTTCGAGACATGCGAAGAAAAAGTGCTTCTTTTTTCCTTTCGTCTGAAGAGGATATCCAGGGAGAGGCGGGCGGAGGTGATGTAAGTGGACAATATGGGACTCGGATTCAGCCTTTACATGGCTCTCAAATGGACGTGCCTATGCCTCGATTAAGGCCCTCAAAGTCTATTGATGAGGGCATGTTTTCTGGAGATAACTATGTCAACTATTCCAGCAGTATGCCTCCTGCTTTTGGTTTGCCAGAGTACTCCTCTCCAATTCTCAGTCATGATGGCCAGCCCAAATCTGCCCCTTCAATGTATGGCCATCAGCCTGCTACTACATTTATCCATCCACTGACTGGAAAAGTATTGGATCCCTCATCACCTCTTGGTCTAGCCCTGGCGGCCAGAGAAAGGGCCTTAAAGGATGATCGTAGGACACGACGTGATGATAGATATTTTGGTCGTCAGATGTCTACTGTTGGAGCATTTCCCACTCCTATTCAAACTCCAACCCCTTCACTTTTTGCCACCCCTACCCAATCAACTTATACTTCTCCAGTTTCAATGCAACTCACTTCACCTACTGCCACTACCTCTCCGGCGTCGCTCAGCCGGCCCCAGTCACCCAGGATATTACGTTTGGGTGGTGGAGAAAGGGTGGAGAGGGAGAAAGAAGGAGGACCTCGAGAAGGTCTTAGAGTTCGCTTTTCAGAGGACAGAACCAGCCAGTATTCTCAGCAGTATTATCCTACCCCAAAGGAGAAAGAAGTATATGACAATAGGCCTGTCTCAGTGGTGCAACCACCCCCACCACCGAGTCAGCCAGCTCCATGCAGACCCTCATTTCTTCAATTTGATAGTTCACACACTGGCTACATCCCTCAATACAATGTTCCTTCAGCCCCAACACATGACAATACAGGCAGGGCTGTTGTAGGACAGTCCCAAGAAGGTCTTGGACTTATGGTTCTGCCTCCACCTGCTCCGTCAATCGATGCAGAAGACGAGTTTGTCTTTGCTGACCCATTACCCCCACCACTACAATTTGCCAATGGTAAACATGAGAGGGGTTTACTGCATCATGGACAAAACTCCACTGGCATAGCTCATCCACCACCTCCTCCAGCCAAAAATACCTCTCAGCCAACTTCACAAGGGGACTCAGCTACGTCCAGTTTAACCTCGTATGACAGTGAAGTGGCAACCCTCACACAGTCTGCCCTGTCACCGTCTTACCCTTCACCTCAGATATTTCCACCTACAACCACAGCTACTACAAGTTCTGCTGCTGCTCCAACATCACTGCACAGGCCACAGCCCATGTCTCAGTCGCTGCCCTATTACAGTCATTCTAATGATCCTACTACAAATGAACAAAGCCTGGCCCAAGACAGAGGTACTGCTGCCCTCACCACCACCATGACATACGCAACTACAACTATGACTGCAACTACAGCAGCCACTACTACAACAACCTCTCCCACAACTTCTGACTACTGTTTGACAGGACCCAAAGTGGGCATTGCCCCAGGAGGTAAAGCTACTGACCACCCACATCATCCCAACACAATACAAAAGAGTGGAGAGTGGCAGGATGCTGTGGTGGATTCCGGTATTGAAGAGCTGGACAGTCACAGCAGTAGTGACCATCATTTGGAGATGCTTGGTTTGTCTGGACTAAGAAGTGACAGAGGAGGGGTAGTGGGAGAAACAGAAAGGGTTTCTGAGAACCAAGATCTTTGCACAGCGTACTCAGGTGGGCAAACATTTGATGTGCTCAGTGCTAAACTGGCAAATCCTGCATTTCCAAAGATGACTCATTACAAGGATGGGGGAGGGAGGGGTCTATCAGTTGCGCTACGAAGGCAGAATAGTACAAATCCTGCTCCATTACAGCTGCACAGACAAGTCAATCCTGATGATCCTAGATTTGATGGAGTCTTTCAAGATACGAGAGGAAAACAGATGAGATCCAAAATCGAGGACGGCTTTAGTAGCACTTTGGCTGCATGTTTAGAGAGGCCCATGGATACACGGCAGGTGAGCTGGGTTGATCTGGAAGAGAATGAACAGGGAAGGATCCAGAGAGGGGCCATCGCCATGGATGGCCGTCGAGTACATTCACCTCTGTCCGGGGTGAAAGCAAACATCATAAATGAGCTCAGCTCCAAGCTGCAGCAGATGAGCGGTATGAAGAGCATGGACGACTGGAGCCACTCTCCCAAGTCACCCACCATGAACAGGTTTGTATGGTTTGACATAAAGTAATTATAGAGCAGGGTTTGGTGAATCACTGCATCTGTGTGTGTCTAGTCAGTGTAATACAATGGTGTTAAAACATCACTGTCACACAATGACAGTTCCACATGTTATAATAGCTATTTTCCCGGGGATCTCAGACAAATCTGGTTAACTCCTCTGCGGGTAAAACTGTAAATAACACAATAATCACATTTTTGTGTTACAAATGTTAGATTGCAAGATTTTGTGCTCAACTTTTTAACTTCATAAAAAGTATATTGTGTATTTATTATATTTTTCTCTCAGATATTCTGCAGATTTCTCTGATGCCTTTCACAGTCCTCCGACTGGTCGCTCTACATCACCTTTGCCAACCTCCTCACCACAGCATCGTCAGATTCTCACTCCCAATCTGGTTGCCTCCCCCTCTGTGTCCCCCTCGCCTCATCAAGTACAAGTGCAGCGTACCTGGACCCGCTCCCCATCACCACAGATCCCCACATCGCCGGTCCATTCTCACCCTCCACATTCTCCCACATACTGTCCTTATCCCACGTCACCAAAGCACCGCTCCAAGATGCGCCGGCAGACTTTTGATTTCCAGTGCAGCCCCACAAAAGAGATGCGATCATCGGTTTCTCGGCGTCGTGCCCCTAGTCCTCTTATCTACAATACAGAACAGCAAAATCCTACTCCACCTAGACCCTCTTCGCTCCCCATACTTCCCAGCACACCTGTTTACACTGGCCCCTTTGACTTCCCTGGCCCACTCACCCCGCCCTCCCCCGGCCTCCCTCTTGGAGACCCCTATCAGGCTTCTACACCGCCACTGTACTCACCGTCAGGGATGCAGAGTCCGAATCCGCTGCTAGTTTCTCGCTCCTTATCTCCCACCCACTTTCTCTCTGGGGCGTCTTCCCCTTTGCATCTGCCACCCAGCCCATCATGCCTCAACTTTCCCCACCTCACTCCACCACCACCAGCCAAACCCTTTGCTGTGAAACCCTTGCCCTACTGGACCAAGTACGACGTAGCGGACTGGCTGACATACCTGAATCTGGGTGAACACAGGGAGCGCTTTATAGACAATGAGATTGATGGTTCACATCTACCGTCACTAACGAAAGATGACTTCTTGGACCTGGGAGTGACAAGAGTGGGCCACCGCATGAACATCGAGCGAGCATTGAAGAAGCTCACAGACAGGTGAGGGAAGATGGACTAACTTTGGAGCAAACACCTATAAAGTCACAAAGGAAGTACGGATGGTAAAGGAAGGGCATCCTCTTCCTAACAGACTAGCTGCACCATCCCCTTTCTTTGTTTGCCATAGTCAATTTTCTGTTTGTTTTTAGCCATACTATACACACTATAACATTGTTTTCAAACCTTACATGCTTTTACGTTTGAATCTTTCCCATTCTTATGCATTGATTTAACCTCTCTCCCCAGGGTGCCCAGTTCTCCCATGTATGTCACTACTTCTCCCCAAGACACAGACTGAGGGGGGACCTTAAAGATGAATCAAAGGGAATTATTCTTTTTATTAAGGCATACAGTGTCAAAGGATGTACGGAGAAGAAAAGTGGACATCAACAGGAGTGAGGACAAAGGGCTGCTAATAGGCCATACACCGATAATGCAGTCATATATTTTGAGATATGAAAATTGTGTATCAAATGGAAGGAATACTTGGACACCATTTTGTGCTATCAAAACAAACTTTTACATGCACTTCTATATTCACATCCAGTAGCAGATGGACTGCTATACCATCTGCTGAAAGAAACCTCTTATCACAGTTCTTGAGAAAGTAAAAGTTGCTGCTTGTAATCATACGACTCAACTTATTCGGCCACAAACTGTTGTGAAGCAATTCGTTTCACACCAAACATCTGTTTTGTAGCTTTAAGCACATTTAACATTCAAATGGCTCACAGTCAAAAAATGACAACAAAGATTCTGTTTTATAAATTATGGCTAAAGTGATAAAAGAATCATAATATTATTCATAATATGCCATGTTGCCCAAATTATTGCTCCAGCTATTTATGTGCGTCTTTTGCCTTAGTAGATCTATGTTCAATGGTATCCACAATCCACTTGTTTGTACTGTGCAGATTGCAGTCACTGGTCAGGGTATTTTTTACAGTATATGTATAGAATTTACAAATGTCAGCATTAGATAATAACCATATTTTCTACATACAATCACGAGAAAGCAAAAAGAAAGAAAGTGGAATTATGTGCACATTATTTTAAGTGCAAATCTGGCCATAGCACTGGCTGAGAAATCTTTGATGCCATAACATAGAGTGCTGTGTGCCTCGCAGCAGGTGCAGTGATCATAAAAGGGCTTTCTTCTGCTTCTTCTGTCTGACCAACTTCCTCACTCTCTTTGTCTAATGCTCTGTCTACCTTGGTGGCCAAATGCTTTACTGAACTTACATTCTTTGTAACGCCTTTGCTATTGATGGTCCAAAAACATAATTTCAATGAAAGATAATCCTTATACCTCACACTTTTGCCCAAAATAAATACATCTTTTTCTATACTCCAGTTTTTGGAGAGATAAATAAATGTAAACATTAGCTATTTGTCTCTGGTTACAAATAAGAGGTGAGAACCCATCATTTATAGATCTACAGTATATTTATTCATGATGACAATTACAACATAATATCATAGTATAATATAATTACTATATTAAGTACTTAAACCTTTTTAAGAATCTTTGTCTTCCAATATGTGTAGACAAATTCTCTTAAGATTCGTTTTTTGCCTTTTTTTGTTATGTCACTTTTTTTCAATGCTTTCTATACTGCTCACACTGTGGTAACCCTAATGTATCCCATAATGCATTTCCCTCAATGTGACTGTGAGTGAATGGACACTAACCTGGCACAATAGGACCGAGCAGTAGTGTAGAAAGCATTACAAACTATGATTTAGGTTTAGTGAAATGCATAATGAATGCAACAACAAACAATATGACCATAAGTATGCAGAGATTAAAGTATATAAATAAATTAAAATATAAAGTTTTGTTTTATTAAAATACAGTATATAATGATATTATGATAGGTATAACTAAGGTGTTGAAATAAAAAGGTTAAATTATGTTTTTGTTTCTCTTCTCCTTCATTCACATTAAAAAAGTACTGGTTTTGAGTCAAGCCATTTGCCATCCATGCCTCTTTGTCCTGAGGTGGTCGAAAGATGCATTGTTTTTTCCAGCATTATTTTCCCATCAGGCTTTGCGTACTAATGGAACAAAAGAGAGAAGAAGATGAGATGGCTTAATCCAAAACAAGTGTTTTTTTCACTCATGCAGTAAACTAAAGAGGTGCCTGCGAGGCTCGAAAACAACTTGGACCAAGATAAATGCAAATTGTTTGCTATAATGGTGGCCTATTTAAGCTTCATTATAATCCAGTGTAAATATAAGGGCTTTGTAAGGTTCACGTTGCCCAGGTTTTACTCTTGGGCATGGTCTGCTAGCAATTAGCAACATTACACATGTCAGAGGTTGTATTTCTGAGTGAAGCCACCTCTGCCATTAAGCCTCAGGACCATTGAAACACAGCCAATACTTATAGTCAGATCACTGTACAGTTGTATGTTTTTGCAAACTTTTAACAGCTAACAGTTTTTGACATTGTAAAAACACATTCTAGAAAAAAATAGTTTAAAATATAACATTACTTAACCAATTTTGTGACTATTTCAAAAAGGTTCTTTTGGTATTTGGTCTTTCTGTGAACTATTGTGAGAAAATAATTATTTATGATTGCTGGAAACATGTCTACGCAACAGTGAATATTTCTTTCCTCATTTTCAGTCACATTACTGTTCCTGAGGTTTGTGCTCAGCTTTGCAAGAAAACTTTCTGAAAAAACTCCATGTCACAAAAACAAAATATTGTGCATCTAAATATTGTAGTTGTAGTGGAAATACAGTGGTTAACTTGGCTCACACCAGATAGATATGTGTAGCACTGGCCCAGGTTATTATTTTATTTTTATCTTGCCATTGAAATTCAATGTTTTGCCCCATGTGTACTGCACACTGTATAAAATTAGTGTTACATATTTTTTTTTTTTACAATTTTTTCTAGTGTAAAAAAAAACAAACTATGACTATCTGTTAACTATTAGTTCTTGTTTTGAACGCAGTATATACAACCTTGATCTGAACGGAGAAAGTCAATGTAAACCACATGTTGGTGCCAGAGGTGCATCACCGGTCTCTGGATGAGGGTAGTGTTACCTTGGCTTTTGTCCCAAAGAAAATAACATCCCATCATGGAGGTAAACACACTGTACACATGATTACAATTCAGTGTTTCTAGGCCTGACTAGAGCAGGCAGGTCACAAAGGAAGCCCACACAGAGGACTAAATGTTGCACATAGCTGCATGGGACAGCCCTTCTAGTCTTAACACACTGTCACTAATAAGCTCACATGACTTTGTGCCACACTGACATGATTCTGTGAGCTTGCCAGGTCAAAATGAAGGACCCTTGTCTCATTATCACCATATTGAGACAGGCCGAGAGAGGGACGGGCATAGAGGGGTAGGAGGGGGACTCTTCCAGCTGTTTTAATACTAGCAGTGTGCGGACAGTCAATGTTAAAGCACTGGTTAAACAACATAGACATGGAGTTTGAATAAGGAAAACTGACAGATTAAGACACGTGTGGAACTGTGGCACAGAGCTAGACAGGTAAGTTCCTCCCTTTTTTTTTAACCTGTTTGCCCTAAAGCCAATTAACAGCAAAGAGATCAACAAGGCTTGTGTTTTCATTTCCACACCCACTTTTGAACTAACAAAGTGCGAGTGTAACTTTAAGTGCCAAGGGGAAAAATTGGGTCAGTGAGAGAGGGAAGAGCTTGTGTTGGAGGAGGAGAGAGGCGCAGGGATGGGACAGGGTGAAATGGACTCACAAATGGAGTAGGAGACCCTCAGAGCGGCCCTACCAGTAACAAGTGAGCACTTGAGTAATCAGTGGTGATTCAGGGAGACATGTAAGTGCTGCTTTGTGCCTGGTGTGACTGCTCTACTGCTGCTTTGCGTGCTGTGATCTTCCTCTTGGCTTGTGCATTGGACACTTTGACATGACAGATGTCTGAGCTGTTCTTTCAATGTTACCACCAGAAACAAAATTTTGTTAAACTATGAGACACTAGTAGAAAAAAAAACTTTGGCTGTGTTAGCAGCAGTTTCTGCGCCATGTTCTGTGTATGTTGAGGTGTGGTTAGTCACTTTCATATTAGTCAGCCATGTGTCAGCACTCCCCACGAGGCCTGAATGTAGCTCCATTATCTGCTTGTTTGCTTGTCCTTTCCTTTTGTTTGGTCTATCACTCTATTCAAAAAGAAAAACCCACTACATTGCACTATTATATGGATTTCCAATAGAGTCCATTGCTTATAATGTAGCATGTATTAGTCAGAGCCTTGGTGAAAGATGACCTTTCTCCGCTGTTTATTTTGGGAAGGCAATAGGAAGAATGCCGGTGCAGCTGCTCTATTCCTGCTGTCAGATCCCACCCTGTGAATTCCAGTCTGCCACTAGAGCACTCCCCTTACTCATGCACTCGGCATGAGGCTTAGATGGAACTATGTAGCGTAAAGAAGAAGTTGTTATGGTAATGTGCTTAAACCAAACAAAAGCAGCTAAGAGTCAGCTGTTAGTGACTTCCTCTCACATCACATCAGGCCCCACCAACAGCACATTTTACAGTCAAGACACTCAAACTGCGGCATGATAATCACTGCTACCTGTCTGCCAATAAAAGCAACTTCCTTTCTGTGTTGTGTGTGCATCTTAACCAGTCTAACTACTCTGAAGAGTGACAACAGCCCTCTTTGCCTCTTCATGACAGACATCTTTCAACAATGGCAAGCCTCCCCAAGGAGCCTCCAGAAGATCCCAAGAGATTAAGCTTTTGGATGGTGAGAAACAGACCCTATATATGAATTAAATATAAATCTTAACAACTTGCTACTGTTTCAGCCTGGGAATTATGCTCGGACTGTGCACAGAACTGACCAGTCCTTCCAGGCCTCTAACGATCTTGTGGCCTGCTTCCTCGAAAGAGCTAAAGTGGAGAGACAGTATGCCCAGCAGCTGAGCCAGTGGAGCACCAAGTGGAAGACAATAGTGGACTCTAGTAAGTTGTTCAGAATGCTGTACAGTGCTTTGTTTACATATCACTTAGCATATACAAAAGGTGAGAAACTGAACTGTTTTAAGGATGGTGTTTATCTATTTAACTATCTCTTTTAAAGGTCAGTGGTAGCTATACCAACTTTAGCATGACACAAACATAAAGGACATAAAATAGACTCATGTTAAACTAATACTGTATGTATACAACAAGATTAATCTAATCATTTATTGTTACTAAGAGTTTGTTGAAAAAAGTACATGATAAATATACAGTAAACCAGTAACTACTATAAACAGCGCCCAGCACAAACATCAATGTAGAAGTCGTATGTAAAACAGAATTGTTCACACATTTGCCTTTCATCAAGTCCACATGAACTGTTGATTGTTATTAAATGAGTGGATCTGCGCCTGTTTGGACAAATGGAGGTCATTACGTCTTTATTGGTTCCATGACTCAACGCCCCCCTCTTTCTGTGTTTCATTTTATGGCCTGTTTCTTTGCTCTGTGTCCCCAGGGCCGCTCTATGGCTCACTCATGAAGGCGTGGCAGTGTTTCTTCACCTCCACCGAGCGTCTGTCTGCCCTGCACTCGTCCATCTCACAATCCCTTGTGGCTGAGGAAGGAGAGCGGATCAAGACCTGGCAGAAAGAAACCTTTCCCAAAAAAATCTTCTGCGGCTTCAAGGAAAGCCATGAGAACAACACTAGCTTTTCCCGAGCTCAGAAACCCTGGACCAAAAAGCTTGTCAAGGTGCAAATCACAAGCAAATATGTTTTTTGAACAGGCTACAATTATAGTGTGTATAATGATTTTGCTTCACTTTATTCTCTTCCCAAAAATGCATGACCTTCACATAGGTGCCTTCTACTGTACAGTTGTTAGCCAGGCACTCAGACTCTCAGCAATAATATTAGTAACCAGCACAAGCACAGAAAATGCCAGAGAGAAAACAAATTAGTGGTCATAGTGGTTCATCAAAAGCAGTTCTGGAGCATTTTTCTGAACAAAACAGTTACCATACAAGGACATTGATTAAAAACTTTGTGTGAAGAAAGTGTTAAATATTTTAAAGTTCTCTGAGTAAACATCAGGCCATGTTAGTCTGTTACATTCAGTTGAAGACCCAACCATGGTATCAGCTGAACAGATATAATGGAACCAATATTCAATCATCCATAAATGTATACATCAACGGTGATATCCAATCCCAGCATCAATGCATCTTTAAACTCTATAATAGTGTGGTTTATAAAGATTCTGAATAGAAATAATATCTGGTCAAGCTTGTCAGAGATAGAAGAAAACATATTGTGTATATAATTTATTAATTAAGAACCGCATTCCTTTTAAAATGTATGAATGAACTCAGAATGCACTTCTTTTTCATCTTGAGTTCATAGAAGTTAACTCAATAAAAAGCATACATGTGTTTAAATGTGTCTGCAGCTGGAGAAGGCCCGAGAGGCATACCACAAGGTCTGTCAGAGGGAACAAGCTGCCATCGACAAGGAAAAGCAGGCGAACGACAACCCTGAGCTGAGTCCGGAGAAGAAACAGAAGTTTACTGACGCCAAAGTCAAGATGACGGAAGAGAAAGAGAAGGTGAGGACAGACCTGCGCAATGGGGCAACTCCTCAACACCACTCACTCAGATCCGCAGGAGACCCTTAATGATAAAATACTGTGTTCCCCCTAACAACATGTGTTTCATTAGCCTCATACATGTGGTAATATTTATTTATCCAACTCTAAACATGACCCCCAGCCTCTAGTTTCTGCACCAGACGTTGCCTTGTACGGAACAGTGTTATTGTTAAACCATTCTGTGTTTATGAAGTCCACCATGGGAACAGTGAAAGCAAAGATTTATACATGCTATAGAGTGTCTGCATTAGTGAACACGTAATAAGCACTTCCTAAAGCTTTTCAAAATAAAACTTCTTGTCATACACGCAGATGAAGGACCGCTATGAAAAAGTGCTGGAGGATGTCACCACCTACACCCCCGCTACATGGAGGAGATGGAGGCCATATTTGAGCAGTCACAGGAGGAAGAGAGGAAAAGAATCAGCTTTTTAAAACAGGCCTTCCTCTCCATCCACAGACATCTGGACATAACTAACAATGATAGGTAAAGAGTTTATGTCATGGTCACAGGATCATTAGATTGGATTTTAATTGACTATGGTTCCGTAACTTATTATTGGTTTGCTCATTATAATGAAAAAATAAATTTTCAGAATAAGCCAATATATGAGAGATACAATGCCTTTGCGAATGAATTTTTGGGTACTATTTAGAGTCAAAATGTGTGCTGTGTAATATAACATTAATAGCAGGGCTGGGCAATATGGCAACAAATTCCACAATTTTCTTGGAGCCAGATAACGATTTCGATTTTATCACGATTCTTGGTGATCGTTTATTTTCCTATAGTCTTTGATTCATTATACATGGCTAAATCCAGCTGTCAAAAGCTGATTAGTGTTGCCAGATTTTCAGAGAGATAAAAATTAATAAAAGAATCGATTAATTAGAACATTGTGTGTTGCTGCAAAACAAGTGTTAGGGATTTTGCCTTATCATGTGTTTTTTTTTACATTATTAACGACTTTTAGACATGAAAATCCATGTTTCAGTTAATAAATTAATATATTTTTATAAATCATACCTGAAAAATTGCTAAAATATATTACTTTTATGACCTAACAAAGACTTAAAAAGACTTGGATTTGGCAACTCTGAGACTAAGAGTTATAGGCTGGAAAAAATAATTTATATTTGAACAGACAGTTGCATCTAATGGAGAAATGGGAAATCACGATATGACGATTTCATCAAAAAAGCAGATTGTCACAGAGATAAGCTCACGATTCGATTTTTATCACATTATTGTTCAGCCCTAATTGGTTGTGCATAACACTGAGTCGTTATGTCATTTTTCAGTGTGAAGACAGTGTATAGTGAGCTGCATGACACTCTCATGGCCATAAATGAACAGGATGACCTCAAATGGTGGAAGAACAACCACGGTCCAGGCATGCCCACAGACTGGCCAAAGATCCAGGTACATCAAACACAGAAACAGAAAAATGTCTTCCATTCAGAATAAACTTGTTACACAAAATGTAAATTTGTTTATACAGGACTGGGTTCCACCAGTTAAAAAACTGAAACGGAAAAAGAGAGACCAGAAAAGAAAAGACTCTCGTCCGTAAGTGATTACACAAATCAGCTTAAAAAAAGTTCACCTAATTGTTTCACGCTGGATTTAATTGACTGTGCAACTATATCAGAGTGATGATTGGAGGAGTGAAGGTGCGAGCACTTTATGACTACACAGGAGAGGAGGGTGATGAGCTTTCCTTTAAAGCAGGTAAAGAAATACAGTATATAATAATTCAACTAAAAACTTTCATGCAGTTGGTTTGTGGCAATGAAATAATAGTCATATAACATAAAAGCAATAAATGCAAGCATCCTTACACTTGAAAAAAATGCATTGAGTTAAGCCTGAGGGTTAGATATATGATTCTACTTTTTTCAATATATTTTCAAATTCCATGCTTAAGAATGTTTTTTCTATTGTTGTATGTAGGTGAAGTGTTTCTGAAGGTGGAAGAGGAGGACGACCAGGGCTGGTGTCGAGGTGTGCTTAGCGAAGGAAAAGAGGGTTTTTATCCAGCTAATTATGTTGAAGTTGCGGAGTGACTCTCTCTTTGTCAAAAACAATCCTTTTTCACCATGTTTGAAGAATGAAGTCTACCACTTTCTCCCAGAGACTGAAACAATAAGACCTTTCCCCACCAGAAGCCTTAATTTTGTATCTATGGGCACTTCTGCAATATTTCTAATTATAATTAAATTATCAAGAATGTAGAAATTGTATGTAAGAAATGTACTGTAAATGTGCATGTGAGCAAAGGATAAAAAATATATATTTTTTAATTTATTTAGACCTAAGCTGAAGCATCTACCAAGACAGGATTTACAATGTGTACGCATTACAGTCATTGTTTACTGAAAGCAAAACATGAAGATGAGTAAGATTTTCAGAATAAAAGTCTGTTTGTTATTGTAAGGTCTATTTCATATTGTTGATGCTACAGGTGTAAACATCCATCATACATAGGAATGATGAGTAGTAAATTACATGTACCTATACAGCAGTGTGAACGAAACACTAAATAGATTCAGTATGGCAAAACAGATACATTGAAAGCATAGACTAGTTACTCACATTTCCTGCCATGGTGCCAGCATACAATTATAATGATTCTTCTAATAAAATGTAACAATGACGTGAATACAAAAATACAATTAAAATATATTTTGTAATATAACAAGGCCAACATTAATGTAAGTCACATTCTACATTTTATATACAAATATTTGTTGCAGAATTTATGATGGCTATATCTACTGTTCATTTATGGTGACAGCATTTTTATAACAGTTTGAGCCATAAATCCTGCTGCAGGCAGGTTCAAGTTCAAGACCCAGCAGTATGCCTAGAGTTAACACCCATTTATGGCAAATGTTTAACTACAAGTGCACAGCAAGATAAAAGTGTGACTAACCAGCAAACCAGCTGTACTATTATGACATTCAAGTAGAAAACCTGTTGGGCAACTTGTCTAACAACGACTGTGAAGACACACAGCAGGCATATCAGTTCTACAGTATCTACTCTTCATGTAAGTTCAGCTTTCCATTACATTTTTAACTATTTTCTGTGTAAACTGAGGGATATTACGTATGTTGCTGTTGCGTCCTACAGGCAGATGTGATAGCTCTAGTAGTAGTAATTATGCTGATTACTGTAATACAATGGCCCTGACTTTGTGTTCGTTAATTATGTGGCAGGAAGAACCATCAATGGAATTTGCTTGTGGCTTTGTTTATGTGCCTCCACCACTTGCCTTTAAAAGATCAGGTAAGATTTTGTACTTTATGTCTACATTATTAGTATTACTTGAAGGGTACTATGTGATACTATGTGTTTTAGCCATTTGCATGCTTGTCAAACCAACCGAACCAACCTTGTGCAAACTCTAACTTGTTATAGGATAGTTCTATGTCCATAAAAACTCAGTATACTGATGATAAGGAACAATGAGTATCGAAGTCTGTCTAAATATACATGATACATGACATACTTTGTACTCATACCGCCATGAGCATATCGCCACATTGTAATTTGTGATGTTATTGTATTGTTGGCCATTTCTCTTGTACTATATTGAATCATGAGGCTCTGTAACTCCCTTCATGTGAAGTCATGTTACTTGATAAAAGTATGTATGAATTCTTGCGGATTTAAAGTAGAGACATCCTACCTTATGCCTTACATCAATAACAGTGCTAGCATTCACGTGTTGCCTCCAGCTCTGCTGCCTCCTAAGTGTGCCCGTCCTCGGGCGCCTCCTCCACCTCCACCAACATCTACCTCTGTCTCCACGGTGACCTCAACCTCCAAAGTCACCAAGCAGCTCCCAACCACTGAAGTCAAGAAGGAACCAAAAACTTCAGTTTTCTATGACAAAGCCTTATTACAGAAAAGATCTTTATCTATAGAACATTCAGCAAAAAAAACAGGTAAGGAGGCCTTAACTCAAAATAAGACAATAGATAATTTCAGATAAAAAAAAAAAAAAGAAAGAAAGAAAAAGAAATAAAGCATTTTTTAAGAGAGGAAAGGTATAATTGATATTATCTAGCATTTTTTTTTTTCAAAACTGACCTGAGTAATTTCAATGTCTTTTAACAGCTCTTTTGCCCCCACACATGCGCCTCCCTCCTGCTGTTACTAAGCCTCGACCTGCTTCATACAGTGAACCCTGGAGCCCCGACTGTCAATATGAAGTCCTCCAAAGTGAGGATTATTTAAATAGCCAACTCTGGGACTCCACTACTCATACAATGCTCCTGAGTGCAATGACAGCACTGGGGTTTATGAAACACAGCTACCAGGCAGAATGAACAACACATCCAGTAAGCATTTGTCTTTTCTGCAATTTTCCACCTTAATTTTAAGAACAATAATATACAGTGTTTGCTACAGCTCCGACTCTCCCTCCTCGACCGGCCAAACAGCAGCCAATGCCGGAGTATGTAATGATACTACCATCACTCCCTACAACAAAATCAACTCTTGAGCCTGTTGAAAATACTACAAAAAGTATGTTTTAGCAATCCACTTTACAGAGTAGTACAGTGACTAACTTTTATTTTTGTAGGTGTTGACAACGGGCCTCTTCCAGGAAACCCCAATGTTGTTCTTGTCAGTTTGGGAAAGTTGCTATCTGAAGAAAAAGGTTAGCTTCATGGGTCTACACTATGTCAAAAAACAATCTTTTTTTTTTCAGTATAATTATAAAGTTGAATACCAGAAGTCATCACTGGTGTATTTTTTAGTGCAGCTCATACAGGGAGAACCTGTATCCTGCTCCGAGTGTGGCTCTGTTCTGGACTCCATTTACACAAATGTGGTAAATACAAGACTGATTTTATGCTTTTGTAGATATTTAAAAAAATAGTTACAGGGAAGTGATGTTATTTCAAAGGTTGAGAGGTCAGATTGTATCTGAAAGACAAATTTGACTTGCTAGCCCATATATATTCATTGTCCCTACAGGTGGAGGTATGTTACTTCTGTAGAGACAAGCACACAACTGCTGCTATCACAGTCCCAGAGCAGGCTCAGGATGACCTGTTTTCTCTCAGCCCTGAACTTGAGCCCCTGCAAGCCTCTGACCCTTACCTATTCTTCTGCATTGACACATCTGGCTCCATGACCATCACCTCACAAGTAAAATCATGTCACCATCAATGTTCTGAATGCAAGATAACTTTTAATATTTTTAATTATTTCAGGTCATTGAGCGAGGTGAAATTGTCCACAGATCTCGACTTGAGGTAAATCTTATCAATACACTTTTAAAACTACATTGAAGTCATATAATGAAGTTGGCTTGCATTAATGAATGTCTGTTCTACAAGTTTGCCCAAATGCAATCTTGCACTGTGTAGAAAGATTGAGTGACCAACAACCAAATACAAGGCTGGGGCTTGTTACATTTAACTACAAAGTAAGTTACTGGTGGTATGGTGCTATACCAGCCTATAATCATCAGTAAATATATAAATATAAAGGTTTGTGTCCCCAGGTCACCCTGCATGGATATGAGAACTACCAGACACAGCACCTTAGCAGTGATGAGCTGATTGACACAGAATTTCTCAAAAATGTAGCCGCCTCTTTCCCCAGTCCACCTCCTCTCTACAAGAATAAAGGCAACCTACAGAAACAAGTAATGGGGTAAGAAATAGTACATTTGAATGTAAATTGTTGCAAAGTTATTTAATGAGTTTGCATTTACCAAAAGGTTAAAGGAAAGTGGGACCACAGCATTAGGTCCTGCTGCACTACTCACCATAGCAATGGCATCTAGACACCCGGGGTCAAAGGTAGGCTGCAGGGCTCACGTGGACAAGTGTCACTATGGCTAGTGTTGTAGTTTTAATGGCTAATGCTAATTTTTTGTAAACTTGGAGTTCTTTGATGTCGGACATTCTTTTGTACAGTGCCCCCCACTGGGCAAACACTGCAATGTGCAACCACATTGTAAATAGTACTGGCAGTTGATTTGCTGGAGAGAAGTCTAACAAAACACAACACAATGAAGTTCCTTAGAAAACTATTTATAATATAATATAATTATAAAATATGCACCAACTATAAGAACTTTTAATATTCATAAGCACGTATCTCTTTGTTATAGAAAACGAGCATTTTCTTATTGTGTTTATTAACCAGTGTTGGGTAAGTTACTGTAAAATTGTAATACATTATATATTACTAGTTACGGGGAGAAAAATGTAATACATTTGTATTACAATATAACTCAAAAAATGTAACTGAGTTACTACTGTGAGTTACTTTGAGCTAATCACACATTTTAAGACATTGTACAAGACTAATCCTGTTATATTTACACTTGATTACTGATTAAGTTATAGAAATGTGATGTCACAACACATTTCCTCATAATAATTGATTTACCTTTAACCAACAGACAGTATTTTAGTGGTGTTTTGGTCCTGTGTCGTTTTCAATAGAATATAAAAGCAATTAATTTATATGAAAGTAACTTGAGTTACTCAGATAGTAACTGTAATTACACTACTCATTAATTAATAATAAAGTGGAATATATTACAGTGACTAGCTACCTTTGTAACTACCGTAGTTACTTTGTGACTAGTTACTCCCAACACATGTATTAATACAGCAGGTTTTCAGTTATATTAGCTTATTCATATCCATAAGGTAATACAGTATAAGCCATCTTCAAATGGTGGTAAATGTCTGAGCAGTTAACACATGTTAAGTAAAGAACCTTGTTATAAAACCAACTTCAAACAACATTGATAATTTCTCAAGGGGCAAACAATGTCTTCCTTGCTGGCCTGTAGGCTCTACACCAAAAAGTATGAACCTTAGGCTTTCAATTCAACTAGGTACAATTCAAATAGGCAGGGCTGGTTTTCCAAAATGAAAACTAACATCTCCCATTTTTTTCTCCAGGTAATTATTTGCACGGATGGAAAAGCCAACACTGAACTGGGAAACCTAGAGGAGGAAGACCTTGATGCTTGCACTCTCCTCTCCTCCACCATCTTCTACCAGGAGCTTGGAGAATATGCAGCCAATCAGGGGTAATATTACTGGTCTGTGCACATTTTTACAGTGTTGGACTCATGTATTTCTCTGTCTTAGTGTGACTGTGTCTGTGTGAGTATTGAGGGAACAGACTGTAGGCTGGATGAACTTGGGAGACTAGCAGATCGAACAGGAGGCAAAGTAAGACTAAATCTAAAATGCTTACATTCCAAATTTCCCATTTGCTTTTTATGTTTTACCTGTTCAGCTGTATATTTAAGGTCACCATTGCAATTCCAAAAAGGCTGCATGAAGAGTTCGAAGATATTATTGAAAACAGGACAATAGCCACACATTGTACAGTGTCACTTCTGCTGCCAAAATGCTTGTAAGAGCACCTAAAACATGTTGTTGTAATCACAAACACACTTAACTGTTTTGTAATGTATGTTTTTCTAGACGTATGAAAGGGGAGAGAAAGTCAGGTCACAAAGCAATCAGAGAGGTGGGGAATGTTGATCCTGAAAAAGAGATCACTCTTCAGTTTGGAGCCAGTGATCACAGAACTGAAGGTATAACAATAAATAAACAAACTCAAACATCTTAATGTAGTCACAAATGTGTTTAGTTTTGTTGGAAACCCCACAGAGTTTCAGACATATTGTCATCAGATGTGTTTGTAAATGAGAATGCTCCCATCAAAAACTGGAAAATGACTGCAGGAAACAATAAACAACTTTGAAATAGTCATTCTGCCCCGGCCTTCTGGACTAATAATGAAAATATGTAAATTCAAACGATGCCTTCTGTCTTTTGCATACTTGCTTAGAAGAATCTCAAATAAATGAAGTAGAGTTGTAGCCCTGATATTGATATTCTTCTCATGTTTCTTGTTTTCAGTTCCTCCACCAGTGTCTGGTAGCACAATCTACATACAGCTCCAAGTTAGATACACACTTAGAAACGGACAGAAAAGGCTACGAGTGATAACTGCCCCTAGAGAGATTACTAATGACAGGTAATTCCTATATAGTAGATTATTCAAATAAAGTACATTAAAAAGATTGTATCATTTATTCACACAAGGGCTTTGTCTATCCACTCAGCCTCACTATAAAGCATTTGACTTGTTGTGAAAAAGTTATGGATTTGAAAATGCTAAAAAAATGTCTTGTTCTTAGCTCGTCGGTGCTGTCCTCTCTGTCTTTGGCCATCATTCAGCTCAACTCATCTCAAGCCACGGCTGCTCTGGCTGTGCGAGGGAGATTTGTGGATGCTATGAGAGAGGGAGAGCAGCAGAAGAGGCTCATAGAGAGAGCAATGTATGCAGACATTTTAAATAATGAGATAATTCCTTAAGTCGTGGTCGAGAGGGTTAACTGTTGGAAACAATCCTTATTGCAAACAGCTGTTGTGTTACTAAACAAAACACTTAACTGCAAAAGCTGAACATTAGGAAAGGCATCTAATGTAAAAATTTAAAGAAAAAAGAAAAGAAAACTTAGGCTATTAAAATACTATTTACTGTATGTAAAATCTCTGGGCACTTACCATTTCTTACATTTCCCTCTCACACTTTCCATTCTAGTGCTTTTAATGGCAGCATAGAAGAAAAAGAAATGTATCACGAATGGATTAAGACTATGGAGGAAATCCATAATAGCTTTCACAAGTTCACAAGGGTAAGTGAACCACGAGTACTCACTAATTTTCTCGCACACACATACTCAATTGATCTAACTCTTTGTTTTACAGAAAAAATCTGTTACTTCAGATTCACAGGTAAAAATAAATAAAATATTTATTTGTATTTTTTTTAATGTGTAAAACATTTCTCTTTCATTTCTTGTCTACAGCCTCTAACTGACGCAGGTGCTGCGCTGCTCTACACTATGAAGCACACAAACAGAAAGTCCATTCGTTTTCACTGAAGAACATACACAAGCAGCCTTTCCCCTCTTTGGACTTAAAACTGGACTCAAACCTTCATGACAAATATGTTATGTATATACACTGGAATATAGCCACAAGAAAAGTATGATACATGTGATACATGGTCAGTACTTCAGAGAATTGCAAGTAAGTTCTAGATATCATGCTACTATTATAGGTTGCTCAATGTTTGTATCCAGTTAATTTTTGATAATTTTTCTAATGAAATCTGTCTCCCATTTCAAAAAGTGACAAAAACATTCAGATTTCCATATTTTTGAACAACTTTTTGCACACCATTGCCATGACGTCATTTATTGATCCAGGCAATTATCAGGCATCTTTAAGCTGAACGATCAGAGAGAATATTATTTGTTATAGTGCATTTGCAGGTGAGGTGGTCAAAGTAAGGCAACTTTTCCTGAAAATGTAACTAATAAATGTCAAATATCATTGCACATAGAAATAAAACCACCAAGTACTATTTAAAAAGAGCAAAAATGTTTAATTGAAATTGATATACTGTATCCCTAGGTACTGCACTGGAGTTATGATGAATTGCATTTGTCAAGGAAAATATCTCAATATTCAAAAAAACTTAAAACAAAAGAAAACACCATGCAAAGAAACATGTTATTTTATGCCAAGTCAGACCATTTTACATACGTATATATATTTTTTTACATAATATATGATATAACAATAGAGCAGAGAACAAAGACATTGAATAAAAATGGTGGCTTAATTAAGCAGCCACTTCATGTCAGTTTGTGACAGGTCCAACTTTTATACACATAATATTATGCTTTAAGAAGTATGAATAAAAACTTAAAAACAACATTAAGGACAATCTCATTTTAGACATTTAAGAAAAATGGTAAAATTCTAAACAGAGGGAAGTCCCTCTTGCTTGATCAGGTACTCGGGGAGAGTCTGCAAAGCAGTGACAGGGACAGTCAGAGAGATGGCACTAGCCTCGACTGTGCTGGCCGGCATGTCTTGGGTGTTGAGAGCAGAGGTATTGGAGTCTATGTGAACAATGTTCAAGTCACTGGAGCTAGATGCTGGATGAGTTCGCAAGTGCTTACGAAGGTATGCGGCGAACAAAAATGTTTTGCCACACTGAGAACAGCTATGGGGCTTGCTGTTGGAGTGTATCTTCTGGTGTTTGCGCAGTCCTGATTTGTTGTGAAATGCTTTGCCACAGTTGTCGCACACGTGAGGGCGAGGCTTTGGATGCTGTTTTTTGTGCTCATGGAGTTCAAGCAGCTGGGTGAACTCTGCCTGACAGGTCTCACATACATGGTTGGTTAAAGCTGGACTAGAGGAGTCCACGGTTTGAAGGTTCTCAGGTGCCTGTACTTCGTCCCATGTCTCAAAGGTGGCATCACACTGCGGGGAGGAGAGCTGAGGGAGGCTTGTGTTAGTATTAACCCTACAGGCTGACGCACTGTCATGCTCTTGTTCCTGATGCTGTATTGTTTGCTCCGTCAGGTGTGTCCTTTCATGTTTGCGCAGACTGGACGATACCACAAAAGATTTTTGACACTCTCCACATTTAAAAGGACGCTCTCCAGAGTGCACACGCCGGTGCTTGTTGAGGCTAGAGCGCTCTGCAAATGACTTGTCACACTCAGTGCAGGAGAAAGGTCTGAGCCCTGTGTGAACAAGCATGTGGCGTCTCAAATCCCATGATGCTACAAAAGCTTTGTCACAGCTCAGGCATTTGTAAGGCCGCTCACCAGAATGTACTCGTTCATGCACGGCCAAATCAGCTGGCTGCCTAAATCTCTTGGAGCATTTGTCACAAGGATAGGGTTTAAATCCCAGGTGTGCTCGCTGGTGTCGTCTGAAACTGGAGGGGTCGGAAAACATCTTGCCACACTGTGGGCAGAGGAAGGGCTTCTCTCCAGAATGGATGCGGAGGTGAGACTGGTAGGAGGACAGCTGAGTGAACCCTTTGCCACACTGTTCACAATGGTAGGGTTTGTTCTGGGAGTGGATGCGCTGGTGACATGCCAACGATGAAGAGCGAGAAAAGGCTTTACCACAGTCGGCGCACAGATAGGGCTTTTCTCCAGTGTGAGAGCGCTCATGGTTCTTCAGATCCTTCAGTTCTGTGTATGTTTTACCACACTCTTTACACACATAAGGCCGATGGCCCTGGTGGTTCCTCCGGTGTTTTCTGAAAACAGAAGGGTCAGCGAAACTCTTCCCACATTCAGCACAAAAATAAGGCTTCTCTCCTGTGTGTGACCGCATATGCACCTTCATTTTGGATAAGGTGGATAGGTCTTGGAACAATGACGACAAGAATATGGGCGCTCTCCATTGTGCTTTGTCATATGAATCTTTAGACATATAGCCTGCATGAAGGCCTTCCCACACTCAGCACATACAAAGGGCTTTTCACCTGTGTGGGAGCGGCTGTGATTGCGGAGCTCAGTGGGAGTTTTGTAGGCTTTGTGACAGTCAGGACACTGAAAGGGCCTCTGAGAAGAGTGGCTGCGTTCGTGTTTAGAGAGTTGAGCCTTGTTGGAAAATGTTTTATCACACTGAGAACAGACATGTGGCTGCTGGCGTGCTTTTGAGTGTGCAGACAATTTGTGGCTTGAAAGTGCTGAAATACTTCTGAAGACCTCCATACATGCAGAGCATTTGTAGGGAAATTTAGTCTTTAGGATGCGGCCTCTGCTTCGTTTTGTACCTAGCACATCTTTAACAGTCAGTGTCTCTTGTGGTGTCTTGTCATCTTGAGCAAAATAAGGGATTTGGTCACCAAAAGGGGGACTTCCAGACTGGGAAGAATCCATGTTAAAATCTACAAGAGAAACAAAACAAAACACATCAATAATAGCTTAAACTTGAAGCTAAACGAATTCATATTGGAACCCAAAAAATCTATACATTTATTTGTTGACAGATAATATTTGCGGGACAAAATGGCTGGCATTAGGACCGCAGGGACAATGAGCAAGGACTGAAGGTGCAGTGTGGCAGTGTCAACCTGTCAGCTGTTTACAACAGAAGACAGTAGGGGAGCATCCGCGGCTGGAAATTTACACCATTACACCACTTTGTCATAAAAAACAAACAAACATGTTTCCCCCTTCTACAAGCAAACAGGTACTTTGTTAGCATTGTATCACTCAAAATGGCTGGCTTTAGGGCCACGAGTGGTGTGGGAATTCACACTGCCATTAAAACGTGTTAGCTTTAAATTAAATACGCAGCTTATACAAGTTATTGTCTATCTTACCAGAATCGGTACATTGAATCGTGGCATTTGCAGTAAGGTGATGTCTGTGAGGAACAGCTGCGGCTGCAGGAAGAGGAAGGCTCTAGGACCATGATGACGAAAGCTTTCTGCTGACAGCAAAAAATAAAAAGCACGAAATGTGTTTAAAAATAATAATAATATACTGTCCCATTTGTATAATGCGCAGTAATTATTGTAAGTGACTGCAATTCACTTTACGTGAAAAGAAAATGCATACACAAAAAGCTAGCTAGCTAGCTGGGTAACGCTACATTTGGTTCCGCATAAATCATAAATTACTTACTGAGTAAAAGCACCAACCTTGCTTTTTATTTTGATTCATCATATCAATGGCATTGGAATCCAAGACAAAAGAACTGTCCAACACCTATGTAGCTTTTGGCAAAATGTTTTATTATACGTTTTTAGTAATTTGAAGGGGGATCTATTTCCCTGTTACACATTTCCTGTTTCCTAGCAACCAGAACGGTGGGGGAATCAGAAAAAGGAGCATAAGACAAATGTGTTTTTGTGAATAATAAAAAATACTCAACACGTGTTCGTGATATGAGTGTGTTGCGGTAGGTTCTTCAATTTATCCTTATGTTGATTGCAAGGCAATTGTCTATCTAAAGTTCATCTATTTGCTTAGCTAGCTAATGGCTTTGTGGTTTAGTAATTTAGTAATAAATTGACCTTAAATGTTAAATAATAAAAACAATAGGCTACATGAATATTAATGATTCTTGCTCATATCATATTGTATTGTGTGTGTATATTCTGTTTGTATTAATGAGCCTTTGTGATTACTGTGTCCCTTATTTTATTTTATTTTATTTCAACAGGTTCTTTACTACTAAAACATCAATGCAACAACTTTTGGAAGATTCTAGAACTTCAAGCACCCTTTTTTCCATTTTAGATTAAAATGGCATGTTCAATAAGTATTAAACTGACAAAGAACTAGATATTTATCTTGGCATGGTAAATTTCAATGAACCTTTTTGCCTATGGTCATGGATATGCACCTGCAACCAGAAGAGGAACGCAAGTTTAAATGTGATGAATGTGGACGTACTTACAAGCATGCTGGCAGCCTGTCTAATCACAAAAAGACTCATGATATTGGTTCATTTCAGTGCAACATTTGTGGAAAAGAAAATTCCAACGCTCTGGCGCTTAAGAACCACCTCCGCAGCCACACTTCACAGAAAAAGTATCCTTGTTTGGAATGTGGGAAAACTTTTTATCGACCATCACAACTTGTTACTCATGAAAAAGTACATGAATTAAGGCATACAGAAGGACAGTCTCCAATTGAAGTAGTGATGGAGTATGTCACACATGAAGATCAAAATGGAAAAGCAGATTGTTTTCGGTCCTCTGGTATTTCCACACTATACAGGTCACCCGACAGTATAACAGATGTAGTTTGTAACTCACAAATAGAGTGTAATGACTTTGTAGGTAAACGTTTAAAAAGTGATTTGGACAACAAATTGTACAGTCATCATACAAAGACTCTCCAAACCGGAATGTTTGAGTGCACAGTGTGTTTTAAACTGTTTAATGATATGGCTGCTCTTTGTAACCATCAGAGAACTCATAAATCCAACGGTCCAGAAGATTCACTTTGTGGCCCCATCTCGCTCTCATTGCTGGATCAGTTGTCACCACAGAATCAGGATATTCTAGTAAATTTCTGCCACTTGTGTCAGGTTGCATTTTCAAGTGTAGACGAATTTCGGAGTCACATCCAAATGCATAATTCTTCACCTTTATTAGACCAAAATGATAGTGCATTTAATGACAGCAGCAATGGTTTTTACGAGTCCCCTTTTAATCAACTTCCCATTAAGCATATGTCATCTGCATCTTCACGGAATTACAGTGGGTCATTTGACATGCCTATCACAGATAATGGTCCTTTATACAACTGTTCAAATTTAGAAAGTACATCTCTGTACAGCACTCAAGTTCAACCTTCTGCAAGTGGACCAAGCCAAAACAACAATACCATTGCTATAGATGGAACTTCAGATATATATTCAGAGGAGCGGCCTTTTAAGTGCGACATTTGCTTTAAAACCTACCGCCACAATGGAAGCCTCATCAACCACAGAAGGTCACATCAAATTGGGGACTATCAATGCTCTATCTGTGGAAAGCGCTGTCCACATTTGGCATCTCTCAAAAGCCATCTTCGTATACATAAAGTAGCATCTTCTCACTGCAGGGAACAGAACTGGCTTTCATCTCAGCTACAAACCCTAGAGGACGGACAACCAACTTCTCCTAACATGATGCATGTTGATATTGAACTTAAAAATGAGTCTTTATTAAATGGGTTCTTAAACCAGGACACTGTTCAAACATTTGATTTTGATGTACATTTTCCTCAACAACAAAACGGTGTAAGCAGTAATTTTGTAGACAGCAATGAACAACACCCAGACAATGTTAAAAGTCAATCCAAACCTTTTGATTTTCATGAAATAAATGACAATGGCACTGAAAATAACTTAAAATCTCCTGAAAATGTGAGTAATAATAGTTACCATGGTGCAGATGATGAAGAAGAAGGAGATGACAGAGATTTTTATCAGTGCTCATTTTGTGGAAACCGCTACAACAGCATTGGAGCCCTCAGGAACCACATGCGAGGGCACATACAGTCACCCAGCAGTCCTCTGACCTCGATCCCAACAAAACAAGTCAAAGAAGAAGAATTTGGCAATGTAATAAGTTGCTGTTTATGTGAAGAAAGTTTTTCAAATAGCCAAGATCTTGTAAATCATCAGCTTTTGCACAGCACAGACCAACTAGACAATATTGAAAACGCAGATAAAAAGTGTGAAGTCAATGACGAGAAGAGTCTCATTTGTGGCAGATGTGGAATCTTCTGTACTAGTTACAGTCATCTTGAAAACCATGGATGTAAAGTTGATACTAGTAATCAGTCCATAACAGAAAATAAAGAAGAAACAAGGGAGCCAAATAGCAATGCAGATAAAAGTTCAGACAAAAAGGAGCGTCATTTTAAGTGTGACCAGTGTGGGCGCTCGTATAGACATGCTTGTTCTCTACTAAACCACAAGAAGTCACATAAAACTGGGCTGTTCCGATGTCATATTTGCCAGAAGAACCTCTACAATCTGCTGGCTCTGAAAAGCCATCAGAGGTCCCACTTCGATATTAAAAGGTCAGTTTTTTTCTCCTCTTTTCTACATGTGAATACATTTGACTGTTGCATATTAGAGAAATTCAACATTTCTTAAATGTCAAATTAAATTGTAATTACTGGTACTAAAAATTACATTTTTATTTATCTGTCTATTTTATAAGAACCTGGTCAAAAAGCCGCTGCACAAACCCTTCTTTATTCGGTATTATCAGTTATATTTTTTTTCTCTTTTTAGATACAAATGTGATGAATGTGGAAGAGCCTACAAAACACAGAAGCAACTGCTGACCCACTTGAAGAGACACAGAAAAGGTAAACTAATTAATTCCATGGTCCAGATTCCTCCACAGACCAAAGAGAGAAGCTCTGGAGAAGTGCGGTCCTTAAGTGCTAATGATAGTCAGGATTTCCCCTCAGAGAGTAAAGAGTTTCAAGAATTTGAGACTAGAATCAAGCCTACGGACAACAGAGACAAGCGGCCATTTGAATGTGACCTGTGTGGACGCACCTATCGGCATGCAGGAAGTCTGACCAACCACAAAAAGGCCCATAAAACAGGTGAATACTTGTGCTCTATATGCAACAACTCATATTCTAATCAGCTTGCCATGAAGAACCACTTGCGCAGCCACTTTGCATTTAAAAGACATTCTTGCCTGAAGTGTGGGAAAAGATTAAGGTCAAGGAAGCAGCTTTTAGTTCATGTTTGCACAAACCGCAAGAGAGGCAAAAGAGGCTTAAGATCCAAATGTACCAAATCTTCAGTGAGTTGTGGTCAAACTACTGAACCTTCAACAAAAGAGACACGCTTCTTCACATGTAACATATGTAATCGCAGCTATAGACACGCCGGCAGCCTCCTCAACCACAAAAACACCCATAAAACAGGGCATTACAACTGTACGTTCTGCTCCAAGCACTTCTCAAACCTTTTGGCGTTACGCAATCACACTCGCATCCACACTCAGAAGAAGAAACATGTCTGCCTCACATGTGGGAAGGCCTTTCGGGTGGCCAGCGTCTTGTACAACCACCAGAAGATCCACAATCGCGGGGCCGGGCGCCTCAGCTGTCTCGACTGTGGGAGGAGCTTCAGGGGACGTGCTGGGCTGAAGAGACACCAATGCCCCCAAGGTGAGCTGAGTGGCACGCTGGACCAGCAATCTGACAAGTGCTTCAAGTAAGTTATACTAGCTTATAATATAATTTATACATAACATGTAATCACCTGATTATCAAAAGTGTGTTGGAAACATATTAATAGAAGAATGCTAGTAGAAGACGCTAGACTATTAAAGAGGACCTATTATGTAAAATCTACTTTTGTGAGTTGTATTTGGATTGATTCTTGCATGTCTGAGAGTAATCTTGTATTGTCCTGCAGCTGATCCTCCAGTAGTCAGAAAATCCCTGTCTTCACCTACCACCTATCCACGCCCACTTGTCTGCATTAACTTGCAATTATTACAAAATTCTGAATCTGAATAAAACATGTAGGGTTCAGAATTGTCATGTAGCCACTTTTCAA
This sequence comes from Mugilogobius chulae, assembly GCA_038363315.1. Lineage (NCBI taxonomy): Eukaryota > Metazoa > Chordata > Actinopteri > Gobiiformes > Gobiidae > Mugilogobius > Mugilogobius chulae. The sequence goes on along the minus strand of CM076401.1, from coordinate 35,289,380 downwards.
CAAAAGAGGTAGGGCTTTTCCTTTAGGCAGTTTTGAACGGGAAGTCAATGGACTTTCTATTTTTTTAGCTATTTTAGATCAATTTTGTGTTTTACAATAAACAAAATGTAAATTTTTGATATGCATACGCCAACGTTTCTTTCTAAATCAACAGAAAAATCACAATAGGTCTCCCTTAATCTAAAACTGCAACAGGTCCATTGACTTTCTGCTCACTGTAACAGTTCTATTATACAGTACTTATTTGTAATAAATATTGAGAAGTTGCATTTTTGTATACTATATGCAACACTCAAAGTAATGACAAATTAGTACATTGATGTGGGTGGGCATAGGAGGTAGGTTAAAGCAGGAATTTTTTAGAATTAAAATGCAGGATTACTTAAACATGGCTGAAGCTATCAAAATGTAACTTTGAGTTCACTAATAACAAGGAAAAACAGATTAACAAGGTTAAAAAGTAAATTTGCATATGTTCTCTTCAGAGTTCTGAAACCGGGGACTCTTTAAGATAAAAAAAAAAAAGAATAAAAAAGTTTTGAGTTAACATTTTTGCGTTAGATCTGTTGTGTGTGAAGTGCCACCTTGTGATAACCTCAAAGTAGATGTCATTTTGTATTTGGTATCATAGTTGGAACATTTAGTGCGAAACCGATAACAAAAAAAAAAACAAAGTGAAACAAAGTAGCTTCCTGTAAACAATACAAAACTCTATGATAAGCTCAAGAGTTTCGGTTGACTTGAATGAGGAACCATATCACTTGCAACACCATGAGCCAAATAGTACAAAAAAATGCACATTTTCTCAAAGAAAACTAGAAACCACCTGCCACCATCAAGTCATAGCTTTTCAATGCAATGGGTTAAAAAAGTGAAAGTGCCCAAACATTGAATCGATTCACTTACTCAGAAGGGACAGAACGTAGGAAAAGAGTTCTAATAATATAAACTAATATTCTTTATTTAATAATAGTTAATATCAGTAACAATATTAATATATACATTTTATTTCAATCCAACAGTTATATCTTTAAACATATATTGAGATTTATTTATCAGATCAGTTTACAAGGAATGACTCACAAAAGTGCATATTTGAATATTTACAACATTACTATTTAAATTTATAATTTTACTCTGCTCTTTTACTGCTTATTTTTATCATATTCAACACTGTTTTTTCGTTCTTTTTTAATCATGGTCTGTGACATTCTTTCAACTCTGAGCCTCAGGAAAGACTGTTGAGAATTTCACAAATTTTGATGTCTTAGGTAGATCTTTGAGACTCTATTTGAGCATTTCTACAGCAGTAGCATATAAGGCAAGATCAGTTTTGATTATTTCCTCTGTGTCATTTCCTTTAGAGACAGTAGATGGAGCTCTAACTCAATTCCAGATGTGGGGAAAAGCATTACTGTCATGTTTTCATATCATATCTTTACAAGAACACTCACAATATTATATATATTTCAATAGTGCCCTACGTAACAGAGAATCTACAATAATTAGATATACTTGCATAATCAGTATTCATTGCACACTAATGTTACCCAACTCAGTGTTTTCTTGTTCTAGGGATAACGCATAATTTCTCTATCAAGCATGGGTGTTTACCTTTTACATACTAACAAATAAATTAACCCATAATGGTGTAAAATATTAAAATGATCGTTGTTGGAGTGACTGATCAAACCTCTACATTTTCCTGCTGTAGATGTGACTTGTGTGGACGCTCATACCACCACGCCGGCTCTCTTCTCAACCACAAGAAAACCCACTCCGAGAACTTTCACCACTGCTCCTTGTGCCTTCAGACGTTCCCTGACCCTCTCTCCCTGCACGCTCACTCCCAAATCAACCGCCACTGCTGCCTCGAGTGCGGAAAGATCTTCTGCCTTCTGTCCCACCTGCAGAGCCACATGGAAGTTCACAGCAAAGAACAGAAGACACACAATGATGAAATATTCCAAAACGGTCTGGAAAACGGCGTCTTGCGCGACCCGAATCAAAACGCGATAAAGGAAAAAACATCTCCGAAAACTGACTCTGAGATAAGGCCCATGTTTGTGAAGATTGCGGTCGTACTTATCGTCACGCCGGCTCACTCCTCAATCATAAAAACAGCCATAAAACGGGACGATTCTTTTGCTCGGTTTGTCAGAAAGAGTTTACCAATCTCATGGCGCTGAAAAACCACAGGCGTATTCATACAGAGCCAAAGCGTTACCAGTGCCTCGAGTGCGGGAAAGCCTTTCGGGCGTCCAGTCAGCTCATGTGCCACAAGAGGATTCACACCAGAGAGAGGCCGTACACGTGTTCAATCTGTGACAAGAGCTTTTCTAATAAGTCCAACCTAACAAATCACGAGAAGATGCACCAGAACATCATGGACGCTTACAGTTTTAGCTTTGAGTAGAAAATAAGCAGGGAATTTTGTGTCCTCATGTGTTATTGTAAAGAACTTTTGAATTGAATATATATTTTACAGACGCCAAATGTATCTCTTCAAATCATTTTTCTACTCTACTGCTTCCGTTTGAATATAACCTAAATATTTTATGAACGTATGTAATTCTTTGTCCATTCTCAACAGACAGAAACAAACTCATACAAATAAAATATTGTAAAATAGGGTTTCTCAGTTAAGTTCAAAGTTTGTTTGTTTTTGGCAATAGTATTATAACTGTGAAAAGAAGCACCAGTTTTACAATTTATGATTATTAGGGAAAGTCTTAATTTGGTTTCATTTGCACTTGTCTGTTACATTACCATTCCTTTTGCATACAAAATACCCACAGCTTTTTGTTATGTTGCAATATTTTGAGAAGGTTTTCCCATTAAATAGATACATTTAGTTTTAAATGGTTTATTACTACACAAACTTTTTTATTCTGTGTACTGTTCACAGAAAAGACACATTATCAAAACAATAAATATTTTAGTTTTTAGAATTGTTCAATTTCTCACACAAATGGCAGAAAAGCTTATTTATTATCTCATATTTAGAAAGTGAATACAAATAATAATAATTAACATAAGTAAATGTGAGTAGTAACTGTTTCAAGTGTATTTCAAGACTTTTTATGACTTTTTCTCTCCTGAACCTGTAAAAATGACAGTCCAGCTCCTGCAGCTGCCTGTCTTTGACTTTCTGAATCCTTTTGTTTGCTTCGTTATCAGTGGCCACTTCCTCTGGGCCTTCACTTGGGGCAGGTTGTTATTTTTACTCAAATACCTCTGGGTGTGTCCAAATATCACTGACAAAACAAGATAAAACGTTTCTGCGTTTTTGTCCTGTAAAAAAATCTATATGCAAGTTTGTATACCTGCCTCAAATAATAGTATTTCTTTTTTTTATGTTACAGAAAATTACTGAATGATCTGTAATAGCACTGAAATGGACCTGGTATATAATTATCTGCTTTGTACATGCATAAACTGTTTTTAATATTTACAACATTTATAACATGTGCCTATTACAGCTTTTTGTGTGTAGGAAAATGTAATTTATTAAAAATCTTAAGCACTTCCGTTCATCATATAATGTTACCTTTCTGTAATTTAAAAAAACAACATATTACATATTTTGGAAGTTCAAACATAGCGATAGTACAGTTTTCTTTAACTGTAAAAACATGCAGGATGTCTCAAACAATGCCTGATTTTTGCAGAATTGCCAAACTGCAAAATAACATAACCTACGTTTTATAATAACACAGGTTTGATAATTCTATTATAAACCCATGCAGTTGGTTTGTTAAGTCATTATACACTATGTTCTGTATTAAACGTGTATTCCTTTCACTTTTCATCAGACTTACTGCAATAAATACACATTTCAGTCATGTCCCCCATGCATATTTTGAAGGCCTCTATATTAGGGTTGGAACAAGTTAATAGATTAATCGCAATTTATCGATTATTGAATGAATCAACTAATTTAGTAATTGAATAATCGTTCACTGGTCTATAAAGGTTCCCAAACATGGCTGAGCTGAGAAAAGAAAAAATGTATAACTCCAGTTGGCAGCATTGACTTAGAAGATGTTTAATTTACTACTTTTACTAGAAAAAAAAACTCTTAAATGAGACAGTGTTACTAGTAAACAAAATTTAGTCTTGATTTGAGTAAATGTGACTGAAGTTGAGTGATTCTTGTCAATAAAATTAAATGTTTATGTGATTATTTTAAGTAGAGTGCCATTATTTTAAACATTTTTTATGATTGTTGCATCGGCAAATCTTAATTTAAGAAAACAATGCTATTTAATTAATAAATAGCATTGTTTTTGCTATTTAATTCAATCAGTTAAGAACTCAGGATCTAATTTAAGCTTGTTTTTTCTGAATTGAAATTTGAAAAAAATCTAGTAATCTTGTGACTTTTGTGTACGAAACAATTATTAGATTAATCGAAAAAATAATCACCCAACTAATCGATTATTAAAATGATTGTTAGTTGCAGCAGCTCTACGCTCATGTTAATGTAAATTAAGCTAAACTGCAGTTTATGGGTAGACAACAAAAAGAAGTAGAACCATATACAAAACAATTTGTCAGTTTTATTGTGAAAATACATTTGGTACATTAAACTGTTTATAAAGTTGCCTAAAAAGAAGCCAGTGCATGTACAATATTTACAAAAATCTATACAAAGCGAATAAAGGCAGGAAGTTTTAGCTCAGTAACATTGAACGCTGGCCTTCGAAGAATCTTCACCGGAGTCCCTTACATGTGCTTGTACCTTACAGATTGACAGCTCTGTAAGATATGTACAAATAAATAATATAAACATCTGAAAAAAAAAACTAAACACAAGAAAAGAGTTTGTATAATGCTACAAATACTCAGTCGATTTTGTGAATGGAAGAAAAAGCAGGAAACAGCAACACACTTGTTTAGATCCAGGAAATTCAAACCAGACTTCCACTTTTTTCACTCCAGTCGTAAATATAAAATGTTTTGGCAGCTTTTAAATTGTGTGGCTCCACCTTCAATAAGCTGAGGTGCTGTTTCCATTACTTCTACATTCCTTGTTTCATGTTAGTGTTTCCTTAAAACTTACTGTAAAGCGTTGGGTGGTATTCTCAAAGTTTTTGAAAAAGTTTTGGACCCATGAATGAACAGTGCATAAAAACAGTTTCTTCCCTTTATCGGATTGCTAAAATAACTAAAAACTGGCAGGAATAGATGTGTTTCATCTAAAAGTAGCTACATTCAATTGGCCTTGATGTGCCAAACATGAAGTCTGAGGAATCTTACATTTGACCTATTAAACATGATAATGTAAATAAATTCTCACATGAAGTGAGAGCCTGAAAAGATATTTAAATGTTTTGTTCTCTACAGAAATAAACTTGTGCTTTGGACTTACCACAGCCAATCCAACTAATCGAAATCATACTTAGAGTTGAGATATTGACATGCCTTCCAAGTCAGTCCCAAGTTTGAAATAATAAAGAGGATATGACTGAAGGCACAGCTTCTATAGTAACAAATATAGAATCACTGTTAGTTCATTTTTTTCATGAAAGTAACAAAGGTTTTTGACAATTTGACCAACAGATGCAACACATTGGCTTAGAATACAAGGCACGTGTCCACTGTTGCTTTAGAGGTTTTGGGTTTGTTTTTGTAAGATACCGGGCCACCACTGGACCTGCACTGAGGACGAGACACAACAATGTAATGTCCCAAAGGTCCATGAAGAAGATACCCTGCAGTCACATTATAACAGAGGTGGACCTCTTTCTGAGGCTGGTCACATCATGAGGCTGAGGAGACAGACAAAGTAGTTAGGCATAGTAGTACTTAATAAACAAAACAACATTATCCTCTTATGTTAACATACCTAAGTGTTAAGCTTGATAAAGTGGTCCTGCAGTTTCTTCAATAGGTTCTGTAACAACAATAAAGAAACAGTCAGACCGACACTTACAGTCACAAAGCATTGTGAGTTACATTGTGCTGGATGTACAATTGTTTGTTTGTTTCAGATTTGTTGTTAGATATGACTTATTTCAAGTTTCTGATCTTTACAAGCAGAAGCTAATATTCGTCCTGTTTATATGTTGACACCATCTCACCACGTAAAGGCCTCTTGTGGGACTTGCGTCGATGCACCATGACCCCAATAATCAGAGCAGCTCCCACTAGTACCACCGCTAACACTGAGAAACTGGTGATGGCTGCCAACTTCCACACATCTGGAGTGTCATCTATAGACTTACCTGTAAAAGATTAAAATCATGATCAATACTAAGAAGAAAAAAGAAATAGAATCTTTTACAGACAGTAAGAGGAAAGTGGACTTACATGTGTTGCAAGACGGAGTCTTGGGATACTGTTTGCATGATGCACATGGGACGCACACGTCCAAATCTGAGTTCCAGAACTCTGCACTGTTGCACTGACCTGCAAACACACATCAGGCTTAATTAGATAAAGTGAAGGGAAGTTACTCATAGCTAGATAGCCTTAATCGTCATTTTATGACAGCGGCAGTATTTGCACAACTGATAAAATTGGAATAAGGTGGGTCATGATGAAGTTTTCAAGACTTTTTGAACTCAGGATTCAACTTGATAAAAGGCCATATGACAAATGATAACATTTTTCTCATTTTAAATATTTATCACAGTTTACAGCAAATAAGTTGCATTTATAAAGTAGAAAATTATAAGAAGAAAGAAGAAACTTCCTCCGCATGTGTCATCAAAAAGCTCCAAAATGCCAAGACAATTTACACACAACTGACACAGTTTTATGGAGTTTAAAAAGTCATTTAACACAAATAAAGTCATATTGTCCCTCCTGTGTTATTTATGTTCATTTTGGCCCAGAATTAGATTGTGGTTGCTCAGTAACATTAGTGGATTCCCCTCCACATATGTCATATTCACTGGACAATAATGAACAACAAGCTTAATGTTTCGTGAAATCTTAAACATAATCATGTTTACCTTTTTTTTTTTTTTTTTTTTTTACTAAAAATGTAGTCTAACCTGTCATGCGCACTTAAAATATAACTCTCCAGCAGTGTTTGGAATTATCTGTTTTCAAGATCAACTTCAGTTTATAAGATATTTGTGATCAAACTGATGGCTGACAATGGAACAAATCATTGTTTTACTTAAAAATAGAAGTCAGCTCTTACATATAACATATTAGTTTAGTCCAAAAACTGTAACCCTGAATAAATCTATAGTAATATGGTGATGTTTACAATCACTGGTTTTCCAGTCAGATGCCTTTTTATTTTTCAATAGGCGACTTAGCTAATATGTATTTGCTCTATTAAAATGCACAAAACCACTGCTCTGTAACAGTAAATATTGTTCTATAACATGTTACCTGTAAAAAAAAAAAGTGCTTTTGTATTCTATTACACTGTGAATCCTCCCGTTTGAAACATTAGATAAACAGTCATGCACCTAAATGCACCTTTCCCGCAGATCTTTGTTTTCATATTGTATTGAGCCCGGTGGTGGGAATTGGCTCTGTAACTCCTTTGGACTCAGATAAGACACTTGCACATAAAAAAGCAAGTCTGTGGGTTTCCTCTGAAAAGAAACTAGGGAAATTCCTTTGGGTTTGTGCCACCAGCGGGAGTATTACTCAGTGACTCTGGGTGCAGGATGTGTGATAGACGCAGGGCGCTTCCTTAACTGTTTGTGTTGTGCACAGTGGTACATGTGCGGCCGGGTGGGACAGAGGAGACAACAGCAGGGGAGATCACTGTCTGCAGACACAGAGCATCGCTTCATCTATTTTTATGGCCTGCTCACAGCTGAACAATTAAAACTTCTCCACTTCCAGACGAGAACAAAGATTTATAGAGAAAGATGAAACGCAGAAAAGACAATAAATAAACAGAAATGTTATTACAAGTCATTTGTTTAATCTGCCGCCTTAAGATACAGTTACATCCTTTTGCAACCACCAGCACACTATACTATTGAGATCAGGAGAGGGATTTTAAAGGACACAGGAAAAATAGACTTTATAGACAATTATAGCTTTATCATCAAAAAAACATTTGGAGTTCTGCCTGTTCTGTTCATTCCTTGTTTTCCTGGCCTCAGAAAACAATGTTCTGAATTTCCCAGATTTGTGATGTTCTAGGTCCATCTCTTAGATCTCCAGCATTGTTCTATAAATCATCCAGTGTCATCTTGAGCATCTCTACAGAATTAGCATAAACAAAATTGGTTTAATATTTTTTCTTACATAATTTGTTTTGCAGCCAGTAGATAGATCTCTAACTCAATTTATTACATTGGAAACGCAATGTGTGCTTTATTGCACTTTTTTCCAGTTTCCCAAACTAAATTTAATCTTGACCTCACTGCCTGTGAGTGCAGTGTCTTGCTCATGGACACATTACATGGTTGCACAATGAGCATTAGAGCATTTAATCCCTGTTAGAGTAAACTACAGAGTATTACTCAATATTGTTACATTTAAATAGTAAGTTGCAGTGTAATCTTCCAAACAAAAAAGTGTCTACTTTAGAATAATTCAATGTAATTCTAATGCTATTTTGTCAAAAAATATTGCCTATGCACCTGTCACAAGTTCAATTCATCCAAATATATCTGTAGAAGTGTACGCTGTTGAGATTTGTTGAGCAACAAGGACACATTCTGTACAACATTATCATTGCTGTGGCTACAATAGTTAGTCATAAAAAAACTATTGCAAAGAGTGAAGCTGTGACAGTGAGTGTGAACAGATAGATCAGGCCTATATTTTGTGCATTAAACCCAGTCTATTATTTAATTTACATTTTCAGTTAATGTAGATTTTTCCTTTACTTCACCTTTGATAAAGACATTTGCAGTATTTATGTAGGCCTACAAGACAATTATGCTTTTGTTTCTAATCAAATTGTTTCGGCTCATTGCAAACAGAAAAAGAAGCAGTCTTTTGCAAATCTGTAGTTGGAACCTCAACAATGAAACATTTCAGATGGGCCTGATTGTCTCATCATGGGAATTAAGAGAAATCTCCAATCTTTCCTTTACTAGAACAAGATCCTTAGGCACATTGTAATTGAACAAAAGCTTGGATCACGTTACTGAAAGCACAAAGTAGTACCGGCCATTAACAAGCCTGTGTGAAAACAGACATCTGTTCTAAAAAGTCATGTCAAAGATATTGGATGTGTCCTTAGAGACCAACCCCAGCCTCCTGCTTCACTGGCTTTACTGCAGTGGTCACCGTTAACAGCCCTGTCACACATCTTGTAAGCATTTCTCCGGATGACTGCAACTCTACATCATTGAGAGAGAGAGAGAGAGAGAGAGAGAGAGAGAGAGAGAGAGGTCAGAGGAAGGAGGTAAACTGTGACTGCCGGTTCATCTGTCCAAACTGTGAAGCCTCATTGTTTATAGAGAGAATATAAACACCTAACATGCCTAGCCAGTCTGATGGCCACATAGTTACACTTTTATGGACTGTCTGTGAGTTATGCATGAATGTGGACATATTTCAGAGTTGTTGCCCCCAGGACTTTGGCAGGTTTCAGCACCTCAGCTGACAAAGGGTGTTTTTGGGTGTGGGGGTCTGTATTTTGTCATGAGTGAGGAGGAGGGGTGGACCAACAGCTGATGACCAGATGTAGCCTACAGATTGTTCACACTCATATTGCGTAGTGGACTTTGACTTATTTCTTTGGGAAGTGTTGCGTGGATAATCTTTATTTGTTGTTGTCTCCTGTGTCTTAGGCCAAATGTACGTCTGCTCACGCTGATAGAGCAAAGTATCTCCAAAGATTTTAAAATCAGGAAAAGTGTAAGAAAGTGTGTCCAAAGTGGACACTAAACAGGGCGCGATGCATGTGGTCTGTCCATTCACACCCGAGGGGCACGGTAGACCGGGGTGAAACAAGGCGATAGGAATGCGGAACCGGTGAGATATGCAGCTGGTAAAGGAAACCAACTGTAAGCAGTGCACTATCTGTGTCCACAATAAAGACCACCGGGCCTGAACTCATGTTCACGTGGTTCAACACAGAAGACAATCTCGACATCCCTGTGATAGAACAATCACTCACCTTTCAGTTTGAAGCGCAACATAAAGTGCAGGTCTAAGCAAATTACCAAATGAATGAACGAATTATTAGCTTAAATGATAACTCATGTCAAAGTGAATACACTTACTTTTCTGAGCGTTCACTCCATTGAAATGAGTTACAGCTGCAATAATAATCCCACACAAAGCACAAAGAGTGTTAGAGGCCATGATGTCTGAGTCTTAAAGCTGCTCGGTGTGTCCCACAGAATTCCCAAAAGTTCATGTGCGCAGCAGCCCGCGCTGGTTGGTTTTCACCATGGAAAAGCGAGCATCAGAGTGAGTCACTTGGAGGAGTCTGCGCCTTGTTTTAATAGCGCACACACCCACGCCACAGTTCAACTCCTATGACTCATTTCCTATGTACTGTAAGCTCGGCTCTTCTGCGCGCGCTCACAGGAAACTCCACAAGCGCGCAGCGTGCGCTCACATCAGAGCCCCATAAGCTGGAATTAAAAGAAACTTTTTTTGCTTTTAAATTGTACATACATGTTAAGATTTAGAGCCACGCCTCTCGTTTTTACATTTTGTTACGCCACAGGCTCCGCGTCTGGACCCAATACTGTTCTCATTGTTATTACCACGCCTGTCGACGTCATTCTGCGCGCACTGCCAAAAAACACAAGTCTCTGGCATGAGCGCAGGTCCCATCCGCAGAGGAGAGGAACAGCAGAAAAAACACGACATTCCCTACTAAAGCTACGTGCACATTTGGAACACTTGGATAAGCATTTAGTTCTCAGCCTAAACCCTGCGCAAAGACAAAGAGCTGACACAGGCATGTTTTTGAAAACTTTAAAGTCCCCTTTACGCTCTGTGCTAGTATTTAATGCGTGGGACAGGGTGTAGCCGCTACACAAGTTAACGAGATGATGCGTGTGTGATGCCGTCAGCCTATTGTCTCACCTTTAATAAAGAGCACTACAAGTGTGAAGTGTCTAAGGCAGGTGTTGCAGTGTGTTGTGAGAAAAACAAGCCACTCCTGACAGAGCTTTGCCAACCGGGATCACTTAACTGATCCCAAATGCCTGATAAACTTTTTATGTGTTCACTCAGTCTTTGCAGCGTAGAGATTTTTTCTGCATGTGCAACATGGTGTGAACCGCCTTTCCCACAAACGCTAACGTCAAACAGACGCTGCCCAACCTCCCAGTAAATAGTTCACATCATCGGGGCAGAGAGGGACGGTTTTCATTGCCCCAATTAGCTCTGAAGCATGTTGTTGGACAGATGTTTTTGTACTCGCTGTCACGGCTAACCTTTAGGAGAGCAGGACCTGGAGCAGAACAGCGCAGCACACTAAAGACACCCATATGAGCTGACTTTCCACTGCAGTGATTTCATCAGTAATGAGGCACTATAAGCTGCAGATGTTGTGTCCAACTCCGCAAAGGGAACCATGGCAACAGGATGAACACACACTGAGGACTGTGCCCAAGGTGATCCAAGCTCTCCCGTATGTGCTGACCGGCCGCCAAACTCTCTGACGCACTTGCTTTGTTAACGCTATAGGCTAACCAAAAACTTCTTGGGCCTGTGTAGCTTTTGAACATTGGAAACATTCTTTTGCCTTACAAGTCTGGGGCCTGAACTAGTAGCAGATGTCTTAGTTTAAATTATAATTTCAAGTTCAACTTGGTTGACTTTCAACTTGGGAAAGATAAAACACAGACATATTATACACTGTAAAATGACCATGTGATACAAGAGCCCATGCAGATCAGCTCAATGTGTAGAAATGTCTCCATATGTTACAAACAACTGTTTATTCACTACACTCTTACATAACACTTTTCGATGTGTCACTATCAGTTTGGTCACAATATTTTTCTTACACTGTCAATGATGCTGCAAGAGAGGTCTTCCTGCAGAAGCAGGGGCACATAGGATCTGTCACATTTCACTCGGGGTGTGTGTGTTTTGGTTCTCTTCATACGTCTGAAGTCCCTTGTTTACGCAACTTTCTTTAGGTGATGTAAATGCGGTGAAAGTCATTGGCTCCAAAGGCACAGTTGCATTTGGGGCACTTCCTCTGCCGTGTGTCGTAGCGCATCTTGAGACATTCATAGCAGAAAACATGGAAACATTTTGTGAGTACAGTCTCTTTGTCTCGCATGTTGCAGCAGGGACATCTCAGCTTGGCCTGGACACAAGAAATAGCCAAGTTTATGTTAGGCGACTGGCACTATAGTAGTAAAGGGTGTAACAAAGTATTACATACATCCCAAAATACAAATGAGTTGTAATGAAGTATTAGTGGAAGAGATTGAGATCACTTTTGGCTTAAGGAAGAATAGAAAAAAATATTAATGTGTTGCAGGATTGATTATGAAACTCTGTTGCAAGTGACACATGTGATACGCGATACTAATAGATGAAATGTTTACAATTATCATGAACTTGGTCTATATCCTAAAACAAAGTTCTCTAACCTTTTTTGTAAGGACCTGTACAATTCTATTTTTCAGGGACAGCTTGAGGTTAAGTAGCACCAATAACATAACATAAAATGCATACAACTGAATACAATTTTGTTTAGCTCTTTTTTTAGCTTGAATATGCTGATTAAGTGCATCTATATCATTATAGTAAAGCACAAGGAAGTAGTAAAAGACTATAAAGTAAGAAGTGCACGGTTCAGTTTTGGTCCTTGTACCGGTGCTTGGGGATCCTAGTGATAAACCACTGGTTCTTTTAAGAAAATGTTTGTCTTTAAGAGTATAACCAGATCTAATCCAAGTATCTTCTGATCCTGACACAGAAATATTAAAGTTCTAATTTGGAAATGCAAAATTACAAAACTGCACTCCAGAAACATTCAGAATATGCTCCCACAGGGTCATTTTACGGTTACGTGCTAGAACCTGAAATTGCTCCAAAAAGGATTTTATTGATTCCATCAATAAAAAGTCAAAGACGCGCATTTCTCTGCATAAACATCACAAATTATACAGGTCCTCATTCTACAGTTTCCAGTCTTTGTTCTGAGAACAAATGACAAATGTGCTTCAAGGTCTTTTTTTTCTTTTCATATTGCTGAATAAGCCAAATGATGACAAATATGTTGGTAAAATATATTACAGTTTAAATAAAATCTAACCTCACTCAAACCAGATGAATATGTGCAGCACTCTGAATTTTGTGAATATTGAACATTTTCTCTCATAGTTTGAATTTACTACAAATATGTCCGCAACCTTTACTACATTGGATACAAGTTTTGGGCAGTGCAACCAGGTGTTCAAATGAAACACGCATGTTCTTTACATAGAAGCTGGAGATTCAAGGGCAACAGTTGCTTGAATAACAAAGTATCAAGTCAACCAATATGTGACTAGAACAATAGTGGTGATACTTTTTGCAACACTTAAGCGAAACATTGTGCAAAATGCACCTGTCTAACAGATTTTGTTGTAATGTCAATAGATCATATCTGTGTAGGAAAATAAGATTGTGCTTGGGCAGTGAAAGATGTTTAGGCATTTTTGTATTTTTAAAAGCATAATGTGTCATAATTCAGTCCTTTAGCTACTTCAAGCTATTTTTTAAATTCTACCCTACCTTATATTGATTAATCTCCTCTTGTAAAATCTCATCCGCATCAGAGTACACCTCCACTTTCTTCTGTTTCTCCAACTTGCGTCTCAGCCTAGACAGATCTTCCTATTAAAAAACACAGGAAACACAAAGATTACATTTTCTTATTCTCGCAGAGATATCCTGTTGATGGAAATGTTGCTTACCTGAGCGCGCTTGAGGTTACTGCTCTCCCGCTCGCGGGCCGTGCGATTCTCAGCCACAGACACCTGGATCTCTTTGAGCTTAGCTTGAGTGTGCTCCAGCTGCACCTTCAGGTCTTCTGCCAGCTGGGCTGCCTCCACAGCCTGCAGCAGCACAGAGGAAACCGGACACACTCAATTAAAACTATTGCACAGAGCAGAGATGTGGAGGCGCTACAAGACGACATTTTTAAAAATAAAACCTTTTATTACCACATCACCAGGTTGGACGCTCTTGCTTTAAGGTCCAACTATAATCTTTATTTTTGATTGTATTTATTATTTACTGCGGTGTTAACATAAAGTTGTACGACACCAGTTTTCCACAGCAAACAATGCATTTTAAGATGCTTGTGTTTGCTTCAAGGCAACTACTGGTTTCACTTAAACTAAGTAGCCCCTCTCATGTGTTTTCATTTTGATTTTATGGTTAGCACATTGTAAGCACATAACAGTATTCTTTCTGAAAAAACAAAAAGCTAAAGTAAATTACATTACATCTTGCTTATGGGTTTCAAAAAGTAAGGCTCGTAGACACAAATGTTGGGTTGAGTTAACTTTAAAAGAAACTTATCAAATTACTTAGTTTGTGCCCTAAATGAATGCATTTCTATATTATTTTATGAGAAAGTTACACAATAGAGTAATGCGTTATTATTAATTACGATGAAAACGATGAAAGCTCATTTTAAAGCAGAATTCAAGAGGGAAATGCTGCTCTTGCAACTTGTTTCGCCTGACTTGACAATGGCTCATCTGACAAATTGTTTTTCTATTTATGTTTTTTTATGTACCTTTACGGTCTTATTGCAATAAAAAACAAAAATAGGGGGAGCGCTACCACCAATGAGATGGGACTCTATGGGTACAGAGGGTTTAAGAGTACAAGGGGAGGAGGAGGTATGAGTGAGTGTGCGTAAGGAGAGGTGCGGAGGAAAACAAAGACAGTGGAGGTGCATGTGAGAGAAGATGGTTCTGTTGACATGCTCTTGCTCCTGTCGCTGTCCCCACTTTGGACACAAAAGTAGGACAGTCTTTGAGCGTCTGGATCCAAACTAAAACTAACGTATTACTGATTTAAAAATGTAACTAGATTGCCTGGGGAAGCAAAACTAACACGTTAAGTTACTTGTGACCCCACCAAAAAGTAATTTACTGGTAGACACTGCAACATTTCAAAACATTTAAATTTTACTCCAAAGTTGCCTGTTCCTCATGATGTTTTTTATGCTCTCACATCTAAGAGCCAAAGACTTTCTACAGGCCAATGTACACACACAACTAAAAATATAAGAGGAGTATTTGGTACGTCTCCTCTTAACTGTATTTCTGTAGCTGTAAAACAAAAAGTCATCTGGCAGTTCCAGTCGGATGATGTCTCACCTTCCTCTTATTGAGCTCCAGTGCCTGTGTCCGCACGGCCAGCTCCTTCTCCAGTGCGGCCAGTGTGCTCTGAAGAATGCCCTCTTTCTCTTCAAGCTTCTGCACAACAAGCAGCTGTGCGTCCACCTGAGAAAAACACGTGGTTCAGTTATAGCAGATTTATTCACAATGTCTTATCCACACGTTTTATGTTTTCCAGTACCTGGGTTTTGAAAGTGAGGACTTGGTCGGCCAGCTCCTCTTTCTCTTCCTTCAGTAACTTATAGATCTGGTTTGATTTGATTCGCTCACTCATTAGTTTGAAGTTGGCATCGTCCTTTTCTCGTAGCTGCTGGAGAAGCCGGCTGTTCTGCTCCTGCATGTCCTCGAAGGCCTGACCTGTGACGTCCATCTCACTCAACAGATTTTCTTCCTCCTTAATGCAACACATTAGAACGCAATTTAAATAACAAAATTAGGGTCAACTGGGTTCTATAAACTAAACGCACAAAATGTCGCTTTTTATTGACTAGTCTGAGATCAAACGGCAGATGGGAAGAAAAGCTACAGCTGCGTAATTAAAAACAAAACAAAAAAAACAACAACTTTTGATTGGAATTCAACCATTTAATCAATTATTTGATTTGGGGTTTAAAATTGAGATGTTCACAGTCAGTAAAACATGTTTGGAACAAAAGTAAGACTTAGGAGGAGGAAAATTACTGTATTTATGCATAAAGTTTGTTTAAATTCACTATTCATCACAAAAAGTAAATAAGTAAGTAATATTCTGTTACTGAAAAGGCTAAAAATCATCAAATTGAAATTTGAGATCTATCAATATGCAAAACAAAAATATTCTGATTTTACTTTTCCCATAATCCATCAGTATCACTTTAACTAATAAAAATATATATTTTTTGGTTCATGTTAGGTACAACACTTTTGAGGCTAGATAAAGATAAACTAACTTTTTAAATATGAAGCCCCAAAGACGGAGTGGAGCTGAGAATACTTGGGACAAGCAACATACTTTAACATTTTTTTCAGTTAGATAAACGGTTAACATTTTTAAAGATGTCACATGTAACCAATCACATTCTGGTGTTTACACAACTTTTGGATCACAGCCAAGTGTGCCATTTTTTTAGGTGCAGTATAAAACAAGAATAAAAACAAATACAAAATTTCAGATTGGACTCAACTTTTTCCAAGTTTGTTAGCAGCGATTAAGTAAATGTGAAAATTACCAAATAAATACTGACTATATAAACCAAAATCTACCTGTTTAGTAGCAGCTAGTTTCTTCTGCAGATGTTCAATCATCTCTTCAGCCACTCGGATCTTTCGCAGTGCATCTTCATCAGCCAGCTTTTTACTCTCTTTTCTCTCTCTTTCCTCAAGCTCTCGTACCCGCATCCTTAACTCCTCCACCTAAATTAAAAACATATACATGAGAAAATTTGCAAGAAATTTTTTTTTTTTTTTACAAAAGTAGAAAACTGAAATGCAAACCTCTGCTTTAGACTTGCGCTCAGCGGCCATCAGCTGCACTTTGTCTCTTTGCTCCTTTGGCGCTGATTTGTACATGTCCAATAAGAGCTTCATTTCTTTCTGGGACTCTTGGGCTTTTCTGACAAGGACAATACAGAACTACTTATCCCCATGTCAGAGAAGACCACCAACTAATTAACATGATGCGTGAGGCTTATGATGTCATCATCCCATGAACAGTTCCATTAAGATAATAAACAGAATTTTTATTACAGGTCCAAATTACTATACAAAACAATGTAAGCAACTTCAAAACATAAAATTGATACTAACAAGCTCTCAAGATGTTTCAGTTAGTCTCATTCGGTCCATTCCTTCACATTCTTTAACAATACTTTCTTCTATGATGCACCTTTAATTCATTTAAATCACATTTTTACATAATTACAGCCGCTTAAAGAGATTTTTGAAATAGTAATGTGCATTCTGTTGTGCTGTAGTTTAATCAGTAGGTTAATTGGAGGCATTCAAGTCTGAGATGGATATGCTGGATAGGACCAATGGGCTCTTAAAGGTACCAGCTAATCAGCTGGTACTCTCATGAGAACAGTGTAGCGCTTAGGAAACAAACTATAGATGAGTGACGTACTTGAGATCCACTCGGAGCATCTTCAAAGTGTCTGAGTTTCTCTTGAGTTCATCACTGCGTTGCCTTTCTCTCTCCCTCTCTCGTTCACGTTCTCGCTCAACCTCTCTCTCTCGCTCCCTCTCTCGAGCTCGTTGGCGCTCCAGCTCCTTTCTTCGTTCCTCCTCTTCCTCCTGGTCATCTTCTTCCTCTTTTTTGACATCAATGCTGTCAGATGTGCTTTCCTCAAGGATTAGAACCCCTGTGTCGCCACTCTGACAGCGCAACTGTCAAAAACACATCAAAATAAATTACACAGAATATAATTCACAAATTATAAATAATCTCCAAGTCAAAAAAGAAGTATAAAATGTGAATATAGAACAGAAAACTACCCTTTTTTAAAGTACGAAAAGGAAATCAAAGCCCTTTCATACAAGCTAGAAAATTAAAATACCAAAGCACCAACAATCCACATATAAGAAATAAAAAACAAACATACTAAATTTGTTCCAAATATTAACACTAAATAAATAAAAACCTTTAAAATGTGTTAAAAGACTGAAATTGTATTAATAAATAGGGGCTAAAGCTGTTAAGAACTGTATAAACCTATTAAAATACTTTAAAGTCTAGTTTATGTACCTTATTAATCTCCACTTGTGTTTCTCTCAGTTTCCGTTTGAAGCGCTGTACGTCACCTTTCAGTTGCATGTTGTGGTTCTGCAGGCTGCTAATTAAATGTCGCATTTCTCGGTTGATTGGTCCTGGAAACCCAAAGAGATTAGCATTCACAAAAGACTTCATGCCTTTACAACACTACAACAATTTAAAAAGCAAGGCATACCTGCTTGTTCATTTGCAGCTAAATTCTGTTCAAATTCAATACGTAGCATCTCATATTCTTTGCGCACCTGGGCCAATGTGTCCTCTAGCTGAATAACCTCAGTACGCAGCTTCTTTTGAAGAGAAAGTTCATCACTCTAAACAAGCAAAAGTTTGTTAAACACAGTTTGGGGAAACAAATAAACATGCTGTAATTGAATAGTTACTGATACCTCCATGTGCTCTATCTGACGAAGGTGAGCATTTTTTGCTGTGAGCAGAAGGGCACGTGCCTCGTCCAACTGAGTTTTTACACCCAGGGACTCATTATACAACAGCGAAAACTGAGATTGAAGACATTTGTATTCTGTGGTTTCTTTCACAACTTCCTCTGGAATATTGCGTAAGTCAATCTACAAAACAGAATAAGTGATGAAGGTAGTAATTCTTTCTCCAAAACTGTAAATAACTTTACCTTGAGTTTTTCACTTTCCCGTACTGCCTCTTGAAGCTCTAACTGGAGCTTCTCTAACTCTGCCATTCGACTGTTTGCCAATTCCTGGTAGTGTTCCAGCTCTGCATTGAGACTCTCAAACTAAAAGATTTTAATAAAGAAAAGATTTTCAGATGTGCACTGTAGAGATGTCTCAGATCTTTTATTACAAAGCTCTTTGTAAAATATTTAGTTGAGAAATTAAAATGCGTCAACTCTTACCTTCTGAATGTTTAAAGTAATTTGACCTCCAGGCAACCCACCAGAGCTGCCAGTGCTACTGTATCCAGACTTAAGCTGCAGAACAGATTAGGTGTAAATTAAATATATACAAGTAGATAATAAAAAAAAAATTAATATATGTAAAATAATAAATATTTAAATGTTAGAGACCTGCTCCATTGCCTCAGCAAGATGCTTGTTAAGTTTTTGTTCTCTGTTGCGCAGCTTCTCTGTATCCCATTGTAAATCTTCTACTGTAGTTTGCATCTCAGTCACTTTGGTCTCTGCACTGGTTACTTTATCTACTAACTCATTGTACTGCAAACAATTGAAATTCTATTTATTATTTGTGAACAACTTGTATATGTAGTTTAGTTTTATCTAAAAGTACATTACTAACAGTCAACATGGATGTTTTCGAGGAACCTACCTCCATTGACATTTTGTGATGTCGACCTTGCAACTGAGTAGCGATGTCCCTCAGTCGACTGTATTCTTCATGTAGCTTTTTATTTGTATTAGTCATTTCTGTCTGATTATCATCTTGGTTTACTGTTAATATACAAACAACATACGTATATTAAATCATTACATGATAATTGAAAAAAAAAATAAATAAAAACAAACAAAACACTGACACTTAAAAATACTAAAAAAAAAACAAAGAATCTGTGTATCATAACAGTGTTTTTCAAGCTGCGGTACATATAGGCCTATGTATTTTACAAATGCTTAAATGACAAACAATATACCAAAATACACGAGCGTGTTTTAGTATCAGAGTCATTGGGTCATTCCAAGAAAACAGTGCCTTTTGCATCCCAGAGATTTTACCAGTCAATAAACAAAAATCATAACTTAAAATGTGGATTGCAACATAGTAATATTTTAATAACTTTTAATACATTAAAACACTATAAGAGAATTTCAAACTATTTATACAATTATTATCAAGTTTATAATTTCAAAAGTGTGTTTTCTGACATGTCCTCTTCACTCTTTTGAAGTATAAACACTTCACTCTTACTTGAATTTTAGAATTTAAACTCAATATGCACAAACTCAATCCATAAATTGGCAAAATTGTAAAAAAAAAGAAAAAATCACCGCTGTTACTGTCATTTTTGTTAACAAATTGTCGACCTGAGATAGGACAATCCCAAAAATAAGTTTGAGATGGGCCTTAATATTTAATTTAAAGTTAATAACACGTTCTCAATGCAAAACTAAAAAGACAAATTCCAACAGCTTGAAAAAGTACAGTTTTCGTAGAATGACCCCATTAGTTTATGCAGAGGAGAAGACGCGTGCACAAAGAGAAAGAGGTATGGGCAAAGGCTTAGCCCATCCAAATCTCGACACAAATGAGGAGCACAGAGAGATAGGCTGCCACACTCCTTGCAGCCTTTAATCCTGAGTTAGCTCTTACGGTTACTCAAATACAATTATGAAACGTAAGGTGCACACATCTTTGCGCCACCATTTCAATAATAACTGAAAATACAGGATTCTCAATACAATTAATTTAAAAATGCACTTCTTAAGGCCAAAGTTTTATACAACACTGACATTTTCAATAATAAATAAAAGTACTTTATGTATATCTAATATATATATAATATCCATAATAGACTACTTCCAGAGGTTACGCTAGACTTTTTTTATGCCGGTCACTTTGACCGGCGGGGTCTGGAAATTCCGGTCACATATTAATGTCTTATGCAAACAACAGCACGTGAATTTTGGCAGTAACCTACGTGCTTTCGCCTGCATAACAGTATCTATTTTAAAGCGAAAATTGGTCGTTGTTAATGAGGTGTCTTTAACTTTTACTTATCATAATGATGACACGCGCTTTGATTCGCGCCCGTCTGCGGACTGAACCAGAGCATTAGTCCGCGTGATCCCCCGTGTGTTTGAGCCAGGAGCCCGGGACAACGCACGCGCTGGACCCGGGCCAAGATCAACCCCCGTGTGTCTGAGACGAAAGCCCGCATCGGGACCACACAGCCCACTTTTAAACCGGAGATTTCTGAGTTCAGCGCGAGGTTTTAATGATAGGCTTCACGTATAAAGTGTTGTACCTGTTTGTCTCCAGCGGCAACACGTCTGTTTCGCTGACGCTGATCAGCAAATCTTCAAGAGAGACGCGTGCCTTCCCCCGTCTGCCTCTATACTTTCCCTTTTTTTTCTCCACTTCATAAACGACGCACTTTCATTACATTCACCAATTCTCTTCACTTGGCGTATTAAGCCACTGTATTCACACGCGAGTAAAACATTTTGTTTTGAGCTGAGAATAAAAAAAGCATGGTCTACGCAGCACTACGAGCACGCGCTCGTTTCTCTGAGCACCTGTCAATCATCTGCGAGCAGCGCCAGGGTCACGTGTAGGCTATCAGCGCGAGCCTCGTTTAGTTTCTGAACCCGAGCAGCGCCAGCACTGACCACAGAACAAACTAATGTGGAATTATCATGAAATAATCTACAGTAAATCATGTATTATTCCTCATTTTTCTTCGACTTTTTATTTTTTCGCCTATTATTTCTGCCGGTCAAGCTGACCGGGGACGTCTTTTTTTCCGGTCAACGGCACATTTTACCGGCCAAAGACCGGCAGGTGCCGGCTAACGTAATCTCTGACTACTTCAGAAAAAGCAAGTGGTAGTAGTAGTAATAGAAGTGATTAGAATCTGATTTTCAGTTCTTTTGATAGCCCTACTGCATTTTGAGCTCTTTAGTATGCAGTCATAGTGTAGTAGTAAGTCATGCTTACACACATACCTTCAGCCTGAAGCTTCTTGCACATTTCATCAATACGGCTGTGTAGTCTGTCAAAGACACACACCAAGCTTCCAACAACATCTTTGCTGAATTTCATGCGGCCCTGAAGATGAAGAGATAACTCCTCCTCGCTGCTGTGCTCCAATATTGTAAGGAAAGTCTTAGCATTGTCACTCAAGGGAGGCGGCGGAGGAAGTGGATCTGCACAGACAAGAAAATGACTAATTACTGAGTAAAACAATGTCTTTTTGTCTTCTGTTGTATGCTTCTTGTAATATTAGATGCATTATTTCATATGGGGATTGGCTTTCAATTTGATTCAACTACTCAGTTGTCTATGCGTTTGAAAGGTCTCAAGTTACTAAAATATCATCTATGTGAAAAAGTACTGGTAATACAAATCTCCTAACCAGTTGCTTGTTGCTGCTCAGTGGATGCTGATTGCTCTTCTGTTCCTTCAGGAAGAGGGGGTTGATGTGGTGCTTCTGGGACACTCTCCTCTTCATCTCGTGGTGGCTCTGGCTGCTCTGCAACACTTTGTCCTTCAGGCAGTGGAGGCAGAGGCACAGAGGCAATTGGTGACACCATGTTAATACCATCTTCCTCCATTGGCGTTGATTCGGGAAGCAGAGCAGAAGATTGAGGTGGGGCTGATGGTGTCAAAGGTTCTGGTTCAATTCGTTTCCTTAGAACATGCATGTTTTCTTCCAGCTAAAGACCAAGAACACAGCTTAGTAATGTAGACAATATGAACAGAATAAATGCAAAACTCTTGAGTACCTGAGACCAGTAACGATTGACAATAAGTAGAGTTGTGTCATCTGTAGCCTGTCTCTTCTCTAGTTTCTCGATTTTCTCACGCAACTCATCCTCCATAGCTTGCCTCTGCTCCAAACGCTCACAGAGCTTTTTGTTTTTGAACTGGATAACCTTCATGTCCATTTCCTCCTGTAAATGGTGAATATCAAAATGAAAGCTTGCATAAAAAAATTAAGTAAAAATTCTAGCGTAAAAATATAATCAAACTAACCGTTGAAGAAACACCAGCAATGCGAATTGGCTCAATCAGAGTGGTTGTGGTCTTCTCCTCCTTTTTGCTTTTCTTCTCAGGTGGGCCAGGGGGACTGTCCCCGCCCATGGGACGCTTTCCTCCCCCAGCACCTGACATTTTTCCTTTTCCTAAAAGAAATGGTTCAGATTATTTGCATGCAATAAAAAAAAATCAATGTTGCTGTAGTGCATAAACATGCTGGTTTATTATACGTTCGCACATTAGAATAAACATAAGTTATAATCTAACGTATGAATATCACAGGTTACACTGAATAAACATACAAAAACAGAAAATCATGTTGTCTTTACACGTAATTTCTGGTTTACGAAGGTTAGCTACTTGCTAAGACAGAAGCTAAAGCTAACGTTATGTCGATTGATTCCAGTTAAGCAATGAATCTGTCCGGAATAAAGACTCCTGGTCAATCCCTGAGCAACTATTGCGCAAAGCACAAGACAGAGAATATACGCAACACCTCAAATGGTAAGTGTATGCGGAATAATCAGCTTAATTTAATTGTACTTACCTTTTCAACAATCGACCAACAGACAACGACCATACACATACAGAACAGGAAGTGACGCAATACCTTTTCCGCACACAAAAATATTTAATGAATATTGTCAAATATACTAATTTAAATAATAGCGTATTTATAAATATAACATATTAATTATTATTATTTTTATTATTACTACACAAAATGTATTTGGTTTTAAAATATTTTTTCCCATGAAGTTTAAACTCCAACCACAAGGGGGCGGTACCGACACAGTTTTCCACAGGACCAGAAATGTAAATAGTATGTATCCATGTCCGATCCAAATGTATAATCGTCAAAACTTGATATTTTTATGACTGCGAGTCGCGCTTACAGGTGCATATTAATGTTTGCCAGCTGATTCGTCCAGGACTTTGTGAGATTTCACTGTAAGTAGATTGCGGAAAATGCAGCTACAAAAAGGCCAAAGTCCTTGAGAACCACTGCTTTGATGCTGGGTGTTGGACTAAATTATTTTAGTGTATGTCAACTAAGAGACGTGTTCATTTTGTAAAACTCAAATACTTTGGAATGTGCCCGTGCAAAAATGTACGCTCTGACTCTGACTGTTGCATAGTTAGCTGTGAATTATGACACAGTACTTCAGTTTCGCAATCTAACACAAAGTTATATGTTTCTTGTTTGTTACTAATAATTCTGTTGTTACAGATTTATATGCTATCATTATGACCAAAGATATTGTTGTTGGGGATGAATTGCCAGACTGGGTGGGGGCCAAAGAGTTTTACCAGAAATATGACCCTAAAGAGGTGATCGGAAGGTGAGTAAAAAGTACATTTTTGTCCGGAGATCTAAACAGTCTGCTGTGTCATATTTATTTAATTCGTTGTGTTTTAGGGGGGTAAGCAGTGTTGTGCGCCGATGTGTCCACAGACACACTGGGCAGGAGTTGGCAGTTAAGATTATTGAAATTACAGCAGAAAAGATGAGTGCCCAGCAGCTGGAAGAGGTGAAAGTGTCCACACTTAAGGAGATTCAATTGCTCAACATGGTGAAAGGACATCACTCAATAAGTGTGTATAGAAGATTCAGTATTTGTTGTTCATTTTCCTGATAGTTAAGACAATCTATTTGTTTTCAGTCACACTTGTGGATTCATATGAATCAGCAACTTTCATATTTTTGGTATTTGACCTGTAAGTAGTAAAAGTAATCAACCAAACATCTTTCTGTGCAAGACCATGTTTATTTTACTTATTCAAGATATACTTTTAGCATGCGACGTGGAGAGCTGTTTGACTACCTCACTGAAAAAGTTACTCTGAGTGAAAAAGAAACAAGGTGGGACAAACATTACATATTACATTTTAATACATTTTTTCTTGTTTAGAATTTGTCTGATTTGAATAATCAAACAATTATTTGTGTATTCACCATTGTAAGGAGCATTATGCGAGCACTGCTAGAGGCTGTGCAGTACCTCCACTCCCTCAACATTGTCCACCGAGACCTTAAACCAGAGAACATTCTTCTTGATGATCAGGGACACATTAAACTGTCTGATTTTGGTTTCTCAGTGCAGCTACAACCAGGAGAAAGGCTCAGAGGTACGCTTCTTAGTACACTGACTATCACAGATTATTCAAGCTTCTTATTACACTGACTATCACAGATTATTCATGCTTCTTATTACACTGACTATCACAGATTATTCATGTTTTTTTTATAGAGCTTTGTGGAACACCAGGTTATTTGGCACCTGAAATTTTAAGATGTTCAATGGATGAAATGCATCCAGGTTATGGCAAAGAGGTTGATCTGTAGGTGTTATGCCCTCTAGTCAAACAATACAGCAAAAAACACGGTTTTCATGTTTTGTTTTGTTTTCTTGTGACTCAGTTGGGCTTGTGGTGTGATCCTCTTCACTCTCCTGGCTGGATCTCCTCCTTTCTGGCATCGTAAGCAGATGTTGATGCTGAGAATGATCATGGAGGGGCGCTATCAGTTCAGCTCTCCAGAGTGGGACGACAGGTCTGACACTGTGAAAGACTTGGTAAATCCTTAGTTTTTACATTTGTTTAGTGTCATTACTTATATGTTTTTTTTAATATTACATAGTGTAACTCTCTAGTAAAATATTTAATTCAGATTTCTAGGTTGCTTGTGGTGGACCCGGCTACTCGTCTGACAGCTGAGCAAGCTTTAGCACATTCCTTTTTCCGACTGTACCAAAAAGAAGAGTTGCGAACTTTTAGTCCAAGAAAATCCTTTAGGGTGAGCAAGTGCATACATGTCTTACTCTGATAGTATAAAATTTATGCTGCATCTTCAATTTTCAGAGCTGTGTTTATTGCAGTTTAAATCTACAATTTTATTAATTTTTTTCTTAGGTATTGATCGTCTCTGTGTTGGCCTGTATTCGAATGTACAGTCGATATCGCAGGGTTCGTCCACTAACTCGGGATGTTCTGGCCAGAGACCCTTATTCCATCCGCGGGGTGCGTAAGCTCATTGATGGTTGTGCTTTCCGTATTTATGGGCACTGGGTGAAGAAAGGTGAGCAGCAGAATCGTGCAGCTCTCTTCCAGAACACAGCCAAAATTGTGCTTTTGGGCCTAGAGGACTTTGACACCTAAAAAAACCTCATTCCATGTATTTTTAATTTGACTATTTTTAATTTGTGTCTGTCTTTATCAAGTTATATTTTTAGATTGTTTTTAGAAAGACCAGTTTTATTTGTTTGCCTTAATTTAAGCCTTGGTTCTGCAATTTTATATCTGGCACGCACAATATTCTGTAAAGTACAATGCTTTTTTCTCTTTTGAGTTTAGTTTGTTTGGTAGGTCAACATGTATGCACTGGCACATTAAGTACATTGCACAAATAGTACAAAAAAATAACAAAAAATAAATGGACTGTTTCTTGTATTCATTCTCAGTGAAAACCCATCAAGGTACTGTGTATTGTGATTATGTGGATGCTGTATTAAACCAATTTAAATATTTACTATGGCTTATTAGGAACAACATTATACCACTTGATGTAGTGAAACTAATGCATTAAGGCATGTTATTAATAGACATACTTACACAAACTGTGAATGGTTTTACTGTTTAAAAACGGATAAGCACTGGCACCTTATCATAGATATTTGAAGAATGTGTAATTTAACCGTATATATATAAATAATTATCATTACAATAATCCAATAATTGTAATGACAATAAAGCAAACATTTCTGGCAAATTGTCAATGTGTTTTTTATGGTAAAATACAATCCTCCTGCCAAGACACATTTTCCTCCACTTTTTAGGATTGCTTGGTCCATGGGTTCTAAGTTGAGGCTAAAAGAAAAAAAAAAGTAATGAGATGACATCAACAAAACCAAAACAAAGGTTTATTTTAAATGTTTTGTATAATCACCATTACACTCGTCTTGTAAGCTGTCCTCTGATTTAGTTGCGGAGAGGCATACATCTCCTTTTTTATCTTTGATGCATGATGACCAGTATTAATAAATAAAAACATCATTGTCAAAGCAGTGGAGGAAAGGAACTAACTTATTAATATTCTCTTTTTGTAAATATCTTGACTTGTACTTGTGATTGAGTATAACTTTGTCATTTAATTGCATTTGTTGTAAACATTTAAATTCATAGACGTTATTGAGTGCAGCACCAGTCTCAAACGTGGAAATGCACGACTCTTACCACTGCCTCTATCTTAAACTTGCTTTACACTAGAGAATTTTAAATCTGAAGTTTTAAAACATATTAAAAAGAGCAGGTCACAGACATAGAGACATTTTGTAACAATTATTTGTTCTTTTTTGAAGGACTTTAAATAATTAAATCTATTTGTAAACTTAAGTGCTTTCTAAATTTTTGGAACCGTCACTAGGCAGCTGTGACTGTTGTCTGCTGTCTGTGATTGTGTTAATGTTCCTCATAAACATGTTGAAAATTTAAGTTTAACAGTATACCACTTCACAAGCCACAGACATGACATGTTACTCTGGCCATATTATAAATTATGCTCAAATTATGCATCATGCATGATGCATAAGTTTACGTTTACTTTCCTCCACTGTGTAAAATATATGGTATATTGACATTATTACCTGATGAAGTACCAACATTCTGATCAAGGGTATCAGAATATGTCACAGACAGATCAAGTTTAACCTGTGAATGACATATTTAGTGTGCGTTTATGTATCAATGCATGGCAGTAATGTAGTGAACATGATCATGTTTCATATTAACCTGTGTAGTAAAAACAGACTTGTAAACTCTGTAGTGTTTCATATAGCTGTTGTAGATGTATTCATAGATAGAAGTCACTTCCTCTGAGTTATAAAGGTCAATGCTGAAGGGTGGTCGCTGTCATGGTTAAAAATGGCTTTATAATGGGAAATTCTCAAGCTTAGAATAATCAATTTGCTCAATTTACATACCCGAACTGAATGACAAAGCAAAAGTTCTTTGCAATATATATGACAATATGCAATATTGTTCATAACAGTTTCTGCAAGAAAAAGCAAAGAACATTTTTTTGACAGTTTGTGTATTATTGTTAAGAAATACTTACCAACATTAAATGTGTGAATGGATTTAAGGATGGACAGAAGAGTAGACGTTTGTGCTGGCGTAAAATGCTTTTTTCTACAATAAAAGATGGTTTGGATATAAAGATCCAGCAATATTCCTCTCTTTGGGTCGGGTAGATCAATCTCCAGCATTTCATTTAAAACACTGAAAGAAAAAGCTGTATCAAGTATTTGTGGCTAAAAGTATAAACATCTTTTACATTGACTTTACTCTTGTAACTCAGGAATGGACTGAATGTTGTTGAGTTTAGCCATATCATGGTGGCTTATATCTGTCCTAGAAAATGCATAAGGTTTAATAGCGAAATATTTTGATTGACTATATTCTTGAAAAGCAATTCTTACCATAGCATGACTTTAGCTTTTGGTTTTTGAGGCATCTAGAAGATCAGATATGTTTGAGGTTTAACAGAAGTGAAGTGACATGAACTATCTTTAAAAAAATAAGAATAGTAAAACTCTTACCTTTATCTTTAATTCCATTTTTGTTTGTGAATATCCCAAACCACATCATAACTACCAACAAACTAATACTTTACAAATGCATTGTTCAAAGGAAATTCAGATTAAGAAAATTCATCCTGGACCACTTCATGTTTGTCACGGTTCCCTAGCAACGGTGGCCGTATTTCCGGTTTGCATATTCCCATAATGTTCCCGACATAAATGTGTGAAAGTTGAGCCTCAAAGTGGACAAACTGTTAATAACTAGCGCTATATTTAAAGTTTAGATATACTCTTTAAAATGGCTTATGCTCACATTTGTCTGTAATCAATCAAGCATGTTTTATAAGCCGAAATGATTTTATTGTGAAGGCGGTTTTCTGAAACGCTTCCCACTGAGCTGCTGCTGTATCCATAGCAACGGGATACGCTGGAGTGCAACGTGTTTTGCTGATTGCTAGCGCATCTGAAATCTTCCGCGAGCAAACTGTAAATGTTATAAATTATTAAAGATGCGAGGATTTTCTTCTTTAACGTCTTGATTGAGCGAACCGCTGAGTCTTATATCTTTTTAATTCACAAATGAGTGACCTTCTGACACTTCGCTCAGTCTCATGGCTCTTGTCTGCTCGGCCTCGTTGTGCCTTCCCTGTCCACTCTTCATAGTGTGGTCAATGTAAGAACATTATCTCCTTCTAATCCACTTTGCCTTCTGCTACACCCGACGGTCAGTCTCCAGATGGATAATCAAACTGCTGCAGTGAAGTTGCAGTGGTTGTTTAATTAGAACACAAACCACAAAGTTCTGATTTTTCTTTTTTATTTCTTTGATTTTGAAGGAAAACTTGTGACAGCATCATGGAGGATATAGATATTCGACAACAAAAACTGGAAAATCAGGTAATTAAAATTCTACACAATGTTATGTGGTAGGGTGATTCTGTTGAAGTTATACGCTATCACAAAAAATGCCTCTGTATTCTGACCTAACAGAACAAGTACAACTTTTTGTTTTTTTTTACAAGATTTTTTTTTATTTTTGTTCAAATTAAAGCTAACGTTACATTATACGTTAAGTGGAAGTGGTAGTTTTTTCCTGTTGTTGTTATTGAGACTGTATATAATAAGTTCTAATTATGATTAAGTAATGCTATATCTTTGAACATTTTTTAATATCGATCAAACGGACTTGTTTAATGAGAGGAAGGTAATGAGATCAACTGTGTGGTGTCTGCATCAGTGTTCTTGGGTTTTGGTTTTTTACTCTTTACTTGATTTTCTCGTTAGATAGGGTAGTTACAAACGTAACATTTATCAGTGGTGGAGTTATCACACTCCAGCTGCTTTTTCATTTTAAGTTATAACTTAGTGCTTTCCCACATGAATGTTATGCCGCGTTCATGTGGTCCTCGGAACTTGGGAAAAAGTGTTCCGAGTAAAAAATGCACATGAACGCTCGACCAGCTCGGTACAACCATAGACATTAAATTAGTAGACGCGCAATCAGCGTCTCTGCTCTGTTGCTACAACACGGACAGCGCGACCCATATTCCTCGTAGAGATGATGACGCAAATCAATTGAAGTCAATGGCAGGAGCTGCACTTTTATGGATAAATGAGCTAAAACAAGCGATTTCAGCAAAACCATGAGCAAAACGGACTGATTGTGTCTTATGAAGTTCTTTAAACAACTTTGGAGATGTGAAATTATATTTCTCAAACTACTATATTCTTAGACTGGAAATGCTCCATCAGTTGTCGATGCGGCAGACGCGCCTCCACAGATAAGTGAAGCTATAACTTTGTTTGGTGTTATTTATGTAATTTGTCTGCTTTTCTCACTAGTAATATGTAAAAGTGAACGCTTGGTAATCACTGGAGTCTCAAAAAATGCATAACTTCGTTAGCTGTTAGCAGTTTTATACACACATTTACCTACAACAAAAAAACTAAACGGTTTGTAAACTCAACAATAATTGTAACAAGGCTCTGACCTTTGCTAGATGTGGTCAGTAGGTTTGTTCCAGCTGACATGCTTTGGATCTTTCATAACTTGCGTTTTTTGCGGGCTAATGCTAACGGCTATAGGAAAATAAACAGTAGAATGCTCCGGACTAGCTTAAATCTTACCGGACTAGCTCAGATGCTAATTGTTCGATAGCATCAGAGTCGAACTGCGCGTCTACTAATTATATGTCTATGGGTACAACTGCTCGGTAACTCGGGACACACGGAGCTGCCGAGCTCTGCACCTGACGTCACTGACACATGGAGACTGATGAAAATCAGTTAGAAAATAAATACTAACAACCTTTAACGTTAGTTTTGGACAGGCTAGCATCAGATCTCACTGTTAGGTCTATTAACCTCTGTTAAAATGCTGTGTCATTTATTTATTATGGTTAACAACAACATCACGATTTCCGAAGTAAAAAGCACATGAATACAAACTAGGTCGAAACCCTACCTCATCTCGGAAACAAGAGCACCCGAGGACCACATGAACGCAGCATCATTCACTGGCATTTTTTAAAAGATGTTCCTAAGGTCCGAAGGTTTATAAAATGCGTTTTCTTTCTTTCTTTCTTTTCTTTTTTTTTTTTCTTTCTTTCTTCTTTCTTTCTTTCTTTCTTTCTTTCTTTCTTTCTTTCTTTCTTCTTTCTTTCTTTCTTTCTTTCTTTCTTTC
Organism: Mugilogobius chulae; assembly: GCA_038363315.1. Lineage (NCBI taxonomy): Eukaryota > Metazoa > Chordata > Actinopteri > Gobiiformes > Gobiidae > Mugilogobius > Mugilogobius chulae. Next base: position 35,258,427 of record CM076401.1, on the reverse strand, counting down.
TTTCTTTCAGCAACAGTCTTTTGACATTCAAACTCACTGCTGACATTTAAAATGCTGTAAAACAATCTTTGATTTTTGTCCAATGTTTTTTTTTTTCAGTGAAATTTAAAATGCTACAGGTCTACTACTTGTTGTAATACCCAAAAGTAGAATCAATAAGCTAATTGCAAGGTTAGCCTGCTGTCAAAACCACCTGCTGCTGTTGGCCTACAGACACTGAAGCAATAGTCACAAGAATTACAAAAAACAGACTCTACTCAAGCACCATTAGATCATGATTAACATTTGTTCTAAAGTCACTCTAATGAAATTAGGGTCCTACTGTATGTAGCATTTATGAAATAATATTATTATTTTTTTTACAGAGAGTCATTCTGATGAAAAGACAGCAAAGAAAGCGGCCGACAATCAGATGGTAGTAGCAAACATGGATTCAAAGCAAAAGAGAAAACAGAAAACCAGTTCGGACGAGACCCCACTGTTAATTTATCAATCCCTCAGTGATGCTTCTCTGACTGGTGAGTGAAAACAATTATTTATATTATTGTTTATTATTGTATAATGTTTTTAGTTTATTTTCAGAACAAGTTGAACATGCCCATGATAACCCAGTGGATGAGCTCACTTTGGGTGAATGCGATGATGCAGAAGAGATATCTTTGGAGGCCGGCACTTCAAAAACAATGATAGACTGTGATAAAGAGCTCAAGCTCAAGGAAGAGCTGAACGTCCCAGTGGAGAGCAAGAAATCCAAAAAGAAAAAAGAAAAGAACAACGGTATGCTTTTGCAAGTTAAAGAAGTAACTAAGTTCTATTTACATTAGTTAACATTGTGTTTTGCTTAATTTGTAGAGGTAGAACAACTTGAAAAAATGAGAAAAAACAAGCGAAGGAGAGGAATACAAAAAAGAAGTCAAAATCTAAAGATTCGAAAGACTCAGATGACGAGGAAAATCCACAGAAGCTCACAAATAAACAGGAACGTAAAAGTATGTATGCACACTGCCAACAGAAGTTTCATGAGAATATACATCCTTTAAAAGCAGTTTTTTTTTCATGTCATAAAAATGTAAAAAAAAAAAAAAAAAAAAAACAGAATGGAGACAAAATAAGGTAGAGAATAATAGGACCTTAGCTCTGAATGTTATAAATTTGAGTCTTAGCAAAAATTAAGCAACTATATAACAATTCCAAAAAAGTTGTCAGTTAGTTGCCTTTTCTAAAGATTAATAACATGTATTAGTATACATGAGCTTCACAACTTTGGTATTTGTGGTAAACTTTGTGTAATCTGTTTTAAACACTTTTTGGCTCAATAGCTCAACATTAATGGAAACATTTTTCCAATAAATCTGAAAAATGTGGATGTTGCTACTTTATTTTTCCTTCCATTCTGACATTTATAGTGTTTAAATACTCATTTTATCTGAAACACAACTTGCCACAATGATGTTCTCTTGGTTGTAGAGAACATTCCAAATCAAGATTCAGAACAAGAAGTAGACGCAGTCCACGAAATTACAAGTTCAAAAAACACAACGAAATGTGATGAAAGTGAAAATGAGGAGGACAGTGAACAGCAGTGGCAGTCTCCACAGTCGGAAAAGAGAGCCAATAAGCTTGACACCTGTAAGTTTGTTTATCTTAGCATGAATATGTCTAAAAATTAAATAATTAAATATTTAATCTCATCCTAATAAAGCAAGGTGCCAAATAAGTGATGAAAGCAAAGATGAAGAGAATTCTGAAAAAGATAAAAAAGAAAAGAAAGCAAACAAAAAGAAAAAAACCTCGCATCACTAAACTCAAACTACAGGAGAGAGTCAGAGAGTGACGATGACAGCGTAAGAAATAAACATCATTTTGAATACATGCGTAAAAAATACTTAAAGAGTGAATTTAAAATATCAAAAATGAAATGTTTGTTTTTCAGACAACTTCTCCAATGTCATTAGAGGATCTGGAGAAGTTTGCATTGCGTCCGGCCCCAAAAGAAAACACGATACAGTGTAGAGTGACCAGAGACCGGAGAGGCATGGAGAAGGGGATGTTTCCCACGTACTACCTGCATTTAGAGAGGGATGATGGAAAAAGGGTTTGTACCATTTACACTTCAGTTATAAAGAGAGTGACACTGGAAACCATATTCATTGTGTCCACACAGGTGTTTCTAATGGCGGGAAGAAAACGAAAAAAGTGCAAAACAGCTAATTATTTGATCTCAACAGATCCAACAAATCTGTCCCGGAATACAAATAGCTACATAGGAAAGCTAAGGTAAATAGTGTTAATTATAAAGCATTGTGCAAGTTTTCTTTTTTGTCAACACATGCTCAACTTTCCTTTCTGAAGATCCAATGTTCTAGGTACCAAATTTACAGTTTATGATGCAGGGGAAAACCCAGAAAAAAAGCCTTTTGTAAAGGAGAGTGAATCAGTGCGACAAGAGTTGGCAGCAGTTTGTTATGTGAGTCTAAAAGGATACTGAATAGATTCAATCAACCTATTAAATCAGTCAAAAGAATGATCTATGTATGTTATAGTTTAGTATTAAATAATCAGAAAAATGTATACCGTTAACTTTAAATGTTTTTTTTTTCCTCCCAGGAGACGAATGTGTTGGGGTTCAAGGGTCCCAGGAAAATGACTGTGATTATTCCAGGAATGATTGATGATGAAAGAGTATCCATTTCACCAAAGAATGTATGTCGTCATCAAAATATCACTCTCCCACTACACACGACCAAAATTCAAGAGTACATCTGGAATTACTTAAATAGTTCATTTTCAGCAGTTATTATGTTGATTGTGGCAATGAATAGACATTTCAGTTGTTCAGACATTTAGGAAGACCTGAAAGAATAAGTAGCAAAACATGATGTAGTTAGAAAAAAAAACAGAGGAATATGTTTTAAAGTGTTTTTTTACATTGTGTTTTTTAATTATTTTATTATAAACCATTTCTTATGTATTTGAAGTCACTATATTACAAGCACACATGCATATTGATTATTGTGTGATTGGATAATATAAACAATATTAGAGTGGGTTTTTCTTTCTTTTTTTTTTTAGGAATTGGAAACACTACTCACTCGCCATGCCAACCACAACACAGACCAACTCATAACTCTTATCAACAAATGTCCCAGTTGGAATGAGCAGTCACATTCATATGTCCTCAACTTCCATGGCCGTGTCACCCAACCGTCTGTAAAAAACTTCCAGATAGTTCATCCTGACAATGGTAAGATATAGTTAAGTACCGTCATTCTCAGTCCATTAAAGGTCTCCTTGTTAATCATCTCTTTGGGCCTCCTGCTGATGTCTGCTGCAGAGGATTACATAGTGATGCAGTTTGGTCGTGTGGCAGAGGACGTATTCTCCATGGACTACAGCTTTCCAATGTGCGCCCTCCAAGCTTTTGCCATTACATTGTCGTCATTTGATAGCAAGTTGGCCTGTGAGTGAGAGTGTGCCACTATGCTATCAAATGTATAGATTTTAAATAAATAAATTGTAGACACAAATGTGTGTTTGGCGGTACTTTTATTTTCTTTTTATTTATTCAAGATAAAACTCATTTTTTGCAATAGTGTCCTGACCAACAGGCAACAACACACCTGCAATGTTTTCAACCTATACTTTTGCAGTAAATCAGAGAGTGACAGTGACAAAATATATGCAAGTAGTTAGTTTTGTGTTAATTTAATCATGAATGAAACAACTCTCTTAGTTTAAATGCACTCTGGATGTGCTCGGTGCACACTCTAGGCACAGAGAAGTCTGGAGAGGGAAGACTGTAACTGTTGCTGCTTCTTAGTTCTGTGAGCTGTTGGAGAAAGGAGTCACCCTATACCATTTGTGAAATAAAAAATCCAATTAATCTTTGTTTGATCAAGGAGTGCAACTTTGACTAAACGACCTCAAATTAATTATAAAACACAATGCATCAAAAAAGCAATGTCTCAAGCATCAGTAGGTACATATGTCACCAAAATCAAGAAGAGTTTATTACAGGTTCCAAATGAGTCTAAAGTAAAAGCACATTTACACATTATAACCTGTCAGACAGGTAGCTTGAAAACCAACTGATGGTGTGATGTGGGAGAACAAAACAATGCAGCTTTTGATTGATCACAGTCACAGAAGAGCCACAATGTCAAAGGGTTTCATACTTAATACTTTTTATAATCAATAAAATACTAATCTGCTAATGTGTCCTTGTACATCTGATTATTTAAAGTTCAACCACAGAGCCTCCTTATCACAAAATATGGAAAAATATACTATCAGATGCACAGGAACGGAACTAGAATAGAGATAGACTTGGACGTTGCACAACATATGTTTTGAACTATGATGCACTGTTCACACAGAGTAAAAACTATTTTAGATTTCTGTGAATAAAAATATATGCCCCTTAGACACTTTGTGCAGTAAGACACTCTACGTGGTTGTGCTATGGTAACTGAGGCCCTTTTTAAACACTTACTGGCTTCCTGTTATCGAAGCAATGCAAAAGAATAGATAAATATATTTAATTTTCTGTAGTTGTTTTTTTATACTGACTTCAGACAGTGGACATCTGACCATCAGTGAATAGTTGACCCAATTGCTGGTTCTCTAAAGTGCTCTTAAAGGAAAAAAAAAAGGAACAGCCACTTTTTGTTAAATTCTCATTCAGACTTTTGTATACTTAAACGTATCTTCAAGTAAATACACCACTATGGCTTACAACACCACCACTATCAAGATACAAGTCTATTAGCACGAACTGGTGCATCCTGACACAGTGGTCACACGAGAGAGAGTGAGACAGTCAGTGAAGATTGACTGATACCTTTCGCTCAGTCAGTGTACGATAAAGTTTCATGCTTTAACTGAGGTGAGGTCTGACGGCAAAGAAGGGAAAGGAGAGCACTCTTCTGCAACAACATGGATCTGAGAGCAACTATCCTGCTTCTACTGTTGTCAAGGGGTGTTCATATGACAGGTAATCACCTAAATTTGTATTTCGTATATCAGAGTAGAATTTTATTAAAATCACAATACTAGTCGGAAAAAAAAGCAATTAGGTAATTTTTTTACTGTGTTGTAGAATGTTAGAATATAGTAATTTTCTAAAATAAAGGAAGATTGTGTGTTACTGTCCTTTTTCAAAGCAATCTTTATCTGTATATCCACATCATGCTGCGAATGCAATAATAAAAAGTAATGTGTAATTTACTAAAGATATTTGTTGATTACAATATAAATTTGACTTGTATATTGTCTAGGCTTTAATTACAACTTGCACTGTGTAAATGACTACATGTCCACAATTAACTGCACCCTGCAAAGCTACGTGCAGACTGATCTCAAACCTGAAATGCTCAAATTAAAAGAGTCAGATGAAGAGTAAGTGATTCTTCATGTCAGTGTCTTTGTTTTGTTCACATTTGATCTGATAATTTTCTCTTATTTTAGGAGTGAGTACATTGAGTGCCGGCTGCACGAGAAGTTTGACTATTTCTTTTGTTCCGCTCAAATATCTTATGGCTTTGCGGATACTGATGTCTATAGTATTTTCCTTTGTTACAAGAATGAGGGAGAGAACTGTAAGCTGCTGGATGATGGCTATATTCCTGCTGAAACCAGTAAGAATGCAACTTTTACTATGTATAAGCCAATAAAAGTGTAATTTGCACTGACATAGTTCTTTTTGTCATTATAGTTAAGCCGAAGCCACCATGCTGCCTTACGATCAGTCAAAACTCTAGTCAACACAGATTCTCCTGGAAAAGCTACTATGAGAAATACTACGAGTACACAGCTTTTACAAAGAATTGAAATACCAACTACGTTTCTACAATAAAGGATCAGAGGTCAATGTTAGATTACAAATTTATTTCTGTTTACGCAGGCATCTAAACTAACTAAATTATCTCATAGGGGATTCCGCATAATGCCAGTGCGGACCATGAAACTCTTACTATTCAAGATGATGTTTTTATACCTGACTCTGAATATACCGCCAAGGTACGGTCTCGTCCCAACAACACTACTTACAAAGGATACTGGAGTGATTGGTCTACAGAGATCTATTGGAGGACTCTGCCACTTGTAGAGGGTAATGTCTCACATAATCTAAATGCAACAGTGAGATAGTTAGGGACATATAGAGATATATACATACATATTTCAAAAAGTAAAAAAAATTCACAATGCAATAATCTAATTTCAATCAATTTGATTTCAATCTTTTTCACTATAGATAATATCCTAAAAACATCCTAAATCTGGAATGGTGCTCATCCCACTGTACACGTTGGTTTTCTTGATTTTATTATTTTGCTTCATTCCTGTTATAAAGTAAGTTAAAAGAATATATATTTTATTGTTTTCCAGAGTTGCAGTTGCCTATCATATATACATCCATATTTTGCAGGTGGAGACAGAACATTTTCATTCCAACTCCAGAGCCTTATTTTCACACTCTTTACACAAACTACCATGGAGATTTTAAGGTAGGATTTGCACCTCCTTTAGGTCCACAAGCAAATGCAATGTAGCTACACTTCTTAAATTTGAACTGTACATTTCAGAGTTGGGTAGTGATGGAGAAAACCGTAGAGTTGCCAAAAGAAACAACTCTTCACATTGACAAAATGCTTGAGTGTGAGGACATCTGTGAGGCTGCTCCCAGTATGACTCAAAGCACTGAATACGCCAACATGAGGGAACCTGAGGCTGCTTTACTGGAGCTGGGACTCCCTTGCGTAGGGAGCACATCAGGGTTGGATTCTGCTACTGCCAGCTGTACAAGTGCTTACCTCAGCCCACAGTCCAGAAGTCCTGCAGAGGGAGATTCTGGTTGCTGGCTCAACAGTGACCAGTCTCTGGAGAGGGGCCCCTCCTGGTACTGCAACGATTACTGCACTCTTAGTACCTTCCAGCAGTCTGCGCTGGGAACTGGGTCATTGAAATGTGCCCCCACTTTGAACATGGTAGCTGATGAAACAAACGAAATTGATATTATATGCTGACTTGTATACCTTTTCCAGTTGTGAACAATATGACCAGAATAGACAACACATTTAACTTTAACACTCATTTTCAATGTGTTTAGAAAATATTTAATTACTATTAAAGATGTACTTCTAAAATTTGAAGGTCATTCTTATAGAGAAATGTTTAAAATGTAATTTTCTGCATGTTGTGGAATTTCAGATGCCTGTCCTTTTTTTTCTTTTACGTTACTTTAAACCAATAAATGCTATGCATATCTTATATAAAAAGTTTTATTTATGCCAACACATACATTAAACAAAGCACCACTTAACCTTACAGCCAGATAAAGAAAGCCTACTTGCCTCAGTCAATGGGGCCATTTTATTTATTTCAAAGCAAAATCTCTGAAAACAAACAAAAAATGGAGGCAGCAGATTGAAATATTACAGCATGCTGTGTAGAAAAACTGGAAAAGAATTAGAAGCATCTAGAGACAGTAGTGAGATAAGAGTAGAAAAGTGCCAATCATTATACAGCTGTGGAAACACTGACAATGAATTAAGCAAAATATACATTAAGTGGATTGAAAACAAAAGTGAACCCAAGAGAGGGTAAAAAAAAAAAAAAAAAAACAGACACTTTTTTCTTGAACATTGATAACAGCCAGCTTCATGGAGTAGAGACTGGTATTGAGTCGTGTCCTTTGCACCATAAGACAATGTTTAAAAAGAAAGAATCAGGGTGCCCAAGCACCCACTCCCTTCCAGCATTTTGTACCAACCGGCAAATAAGAACAAAAATGGGGATGGGAGGCAGATGGCACAGAATGTCTGGAGTTTAAATACAAGTCTTTGAGTCTCGATGTGAGAGAAGCACATTCATTGAGAGACTGAGCAAGAGGTGATCCTTGTTAAACTCGTCCTTCAGCTGAAGCAAATCCTTACGACGGGGAGAACTTTTTGGCCTGTGCTCGAACTCTTTTTTCATATTCTACTCTGTTTTGGCTGAAAGAAATGGTAAAAACAAAAACAATTGATCAATTTGGTACAGGCTAAAAACCAAACGGCAAAAACACCCAGAAACATATCTTTTGTTCAATCCACCTAATTATTGTATACATTGTCTGAAGAGCCTGAAATGGCTCTGTAGAGTGCTTAAAACTAATTTAATGCTGGATCGGCAACTCAGTGTAAATTAAAACAACCAGGATAATATTGGTACTAAGGTAAATGCACAAATACAAGAAAATATTACAGTTTGTCACTTAATTAAAGCTTTTGCACCATTTCACTTTGTAATAGGGGTTATGCGTTAACGTCTTCCGGGCTCAAATAGACCTGGTCGTTACATCCGGTGCCGTGGTTGCCATAGTGACACAGTTGTTTACTCCAAAAACTTACTCTTTTGTCATCTTTTGTCACAGCGACGGCAGTAACAGCAGCAAACGAGCAGCTTTTAGATTTTCATAAGGAAAAGTTGTAAAAGTGTGCGCGAACTACACGAAGCTCCGCGCACATACCGAAACTCACAGTGCTCATGAGCCTGGGCAGAGGTGCTGTGGGTCGGGAAGAAGTGAACACACTCGCACCGCTCGCGTTGCCAGACTTTCAGAGAGACAAAAGCGACTGCCCCCGACCCACAGCGCCTCTGCTCGGGCCCATGAGCACAGTGAGTCTCGGTATGTGCGAGGAGCTTCTGTTCGCGTAGTTCGTAGCTCACTTTTACAACTTTTCCTTATGATAACTTCAGGACTTGCCCAAAATACTTCGTTTGATGTCCATCACATTTGGAGTAAACAACTGTGTTACTGGCAACCACGCCACCGGATGTAACGGACTGTCTATTTGAGAGAAACGTTAGTGCATAACCCCTAGTCGTCACTTTTCAAACCATCTGTTACTGAAAGCGTGTATAGAAAACCTACCAGTAGATTGTGTACGCCTCTGCTTGGGCTGGATCCTGGATATTTGGCTCATTTAGGAGTTCCTGGATGCCTAGTAAGATCTGCAGAACAAAGAATATTGAATACAAAGGAAATATAAAGACTCTTTAGATTGAAAACCCAGTTAAGATTTTCTTTCTAAAATACCTGTTTTATCGTAATGGCTGGTCTCCAGTCCTTATCTTCCTCTAGAATAGAAAGGCAAACTGTGCCTGAAGGATACACATTTGGATGAAAGAGTGGTGGCTCAAATTTACCTGAAAGACAATAAAATATTACCAGAAAAACATTACTAGAATATAAAAGCATAAAAGCCCAACGTCATTGCCTTGAAAGTTCACAAATGTAGCAAAATTCCACTTTAATACACAGAAAGCATGATTATTCATTCATAATCATAAGATTAAAGTCTGTTTGCTTTTTTTACTTCCTAAACACTTTGTAAACATGCATATGAGAGGATGTCCATTTAGTATTTGATTAGGCCTTAATCTCTACTAATAAACTATGGCTTTATAATAGAAGATGATGCTAAAGGAATGCTGCTTTGGAACATCTTCAAAAACAATAAATACAGTAATTAAATATAATAATAATATTAACCATTTAAGTGCCAAAGTAGATATTATGCACTAAGCAATTTCAGCCTCTCTCTAATCAGACTTCAAAGTATCTGTTTTAAATAAGAAGCATGAAAAATACCAATGCAAATCAGTAACAGAGAAATATTATTTTTGATTCTCCAGGTGAAGGTTTTAAGACTTTATATTTAGAGAAATGTATTTGACCTTATAAACTCTGAGGCCTGACATCTTTGTAGGGCTGAGCAATTAATTAAAAAAAATTTAGATCTTGATATTCAGTCATATCGAATGGTCAGTTTGGTTGGTGGTTTTAAATCAAAAGACCGAGAACTAATCTTTTGAATGTAAAAAAAATAAATAAAAATAAAGTAGTTTGGAGCAAAAGTCACTTTGAATTTAAAAAATATATACTGAATGGAACATATTTATGATTTTTTTTATGTTTATGTTCACAAAAACAATTTTATTTTGTTTTTGAAAAGGCTAAACAAAACTGTATCAAAATTTGAAATTCATCGTCATGAAGAACAAATGCTGATATTTTTTCCCATATCCTACAGCCTGACATCACTGTAAAAAAAAAAAAAATAAAGGCTCACATTTTGGAGGAGAAGACGGATAGTCATCCTTGAATAACATGCGGAGTTTGAAAAGACCTCCTTCCCATGGCGTCTGTAGAGAAATTTTTGCATTTAGACATTAATCAAACGCTCCAAGCTGCCAAACAAAACTGGAAAATTAATATTCAATACATTACCGCTTTCTTGCCAGGAATAGCACATTCCCAATTCATGAGATTCATGGTTCCATCTGGATTTTTCGTTGGTACAGCTACAAATCCCTGAAAAGATAGATGTAAGTAAAAAAAGTTTACCTGCAATCACAAAAATACAGCAAACTGGACTTATATCATTCTTCCACTTACAAATGGATGATCCTTACGCCATGCTTTGCGCTCTTGGGCAAGCCGGCTCAATGCAATTCCAGACATGATATGTACCCTCCTGAAATTGAAATACATAATCAAATTATTATTATTGTTTCACTAAAAACACTTCACACCTCATAATTTACTAAAGAATTGGTAATGCTGAGATTTTTTTGTGCCAATATTTGACAAAAGTATGCTTGTTTATGTTTTCTCTGTTCCATCAAAACAAATATGATTAGAAATTATTTTTATCTAAATCATAACTGAAATCTCACATATGAAGCTATCACGACGAGAACCCACGCGCTAACGCCTGATCAACATAGGGAACATTAACGAGTTATTAAAGAAATTAGCTTGCATTAAATCATTTTTCATTAAGAATGTTATTTGTGAGTTGTGTTAATTTTGAGTTGGCTAAATTAGCTTGTACAGTCACAAGGCATGCACAATGAAGATATTCTTCAAGTTTAAAACTATCACAGCCGAACATGCATGAGGAAAGCATTTTTCGTCATTTAAAAGTAAGAACGAGGCAAAACTTCACCCTTGTCCAGTATAAGAACTATGTTACAGAAGCTAAATAAGCTAACAACCGGTTAGCATAAAAGCTAACTCGTGTGCGCCAGAACGTTGTCACAACAGCCGCTAAAGCGTTAGCGCTGACACGGCCTGATGTAGCACAAAAATGCGCAATTGTGCTTGTTTATAAAAGATAAAGATGTTGTTGCTAAGCCATTCTTCAAAAGATTTAATAAAAACGGAATGTGCACAGGAATTATCTCCAGGATTTTTTTCTGAGTGACTCTAGATTCAATAAGGAAGAAGACAAAGAGCGCTAGAGCTAAATGGCGCACATTAATGCCTTACAAAACTAGCGAAAATGGCGCAAACAAAAGCGGGCAAAATGTCATAGAATAAGATATATGGTATGTCTTATACGAGGTCGTTCTCCTACCTTTCAATGTGGCGACACTGTGTTTTTTTTTTAAATAACAATGAAGGAACTGAACGTGTTCAAATCCAGTTAAAGGTTGTAAAGTTTCCCTCCTGAACAGCCACCAGCTTCGAGTCAAACCAGATACGCACAACAAAATGAAACAGTAATGTGTCGAGGACTTCCGGTTTTGACTTTTGTACTCGAGGACTCTCGGGAAGAAACGACATTTTAAGTACACTTTTTTCGTGTAGTTGAAAATTTTAACTCTACAAAACTGCTTAAATATGCAGCTAACTTTTCCGCACTATTCATTTTTCTTCTTGTGTAGCTTACCTCTTTTCCCCGATATTTTTCTTCTTTTTATTTTTAGCAGCCTACACCCAGACCAATCGAAATACTTTTCTCAAAGTATTTTATAATTTCAAACGAGTGGTAATACAATTGTACAAATATGATAGTGTATGCAGATTAAACCGAATGGCCAGAACCATGCTGTTATAATTATATGTCTATGGTTAAAACCCTTTATTGCATAACCTATATTCCACTTATGACAGGATTCTAAAATTGCAGTCAGATAAACTCATTACAAACATAATCAACATGAAATAATCATTTTTTTTTTTTAAATGTCACAGTTTGGAGAAAAAAGTTGTACACTTTTGTAACCACTATGCAGTTATGAATACCTGAGGGTGTACACTAAGTACCATTACCAATATGCATTTACAGAACAAACGTCTATTAGTTATTATGAATTTTTATTACAATCTTCTGCTTAAAACAGCTCTTTTCAATTACAAAACAGAACGTATTAATGTTTTCAGTAGAAACTTCAGGTTCTGAGACCTGGGTTCTTCAATGATGGGACAAAATGCCTACAACTCGTTATTGTGAATCTGAAGAAACAGACAGCTTTGCAATGTAGGAAAAGATAGATCTTGCTATCTCTGAGATAGATCTGTTCACAATGACATACACATCTGCATATTGTGGATGCAGAAGGTTGCAATAAACTTTTATAATAACTAATTCATGTTTGTTCTGTAAATGCATATTGGTAATCTCCCCTCAGGTATTAAACAGTAAATATGGCTGCAGACCTGCAAAATATATAAAAACAAGTCAAGATAGTGCAAGGATAACCAATAATTTGTACATAAAGTAAACTTAAGAGTGCATGGTATGAGTCCTCTAAATGCAGACTGTACACTTTTGTAACAGATGCACTGAAGTACACCTGTGTGCATGATGAGCACTTTTGTGACTGCCAAATATAAACCGAGGTAGGCAATGTATCAAATTAGATTTTACTCAAATATATATGATGTCCTGCATCTTACTCAAGTGCACAATGTGTGCAATATGTTTATTGTAATAAAAATTGATATCATAGATCATTTTCATAATTTGTTGGAGCTCAGCTTACCACTTTCTGGTGGAGGAGAAGCCATTTTGGAATCTCCAAGCATGCCCAAGCAATAGGTGGCACTGCAGTGCCATCTATTGGCATTTACTGGAACTACAAGTGGTAACAAAAGCCACCAGAATGCAGTTAGGGTACATAAAGCATATTATGAGGGTAACAAAGGGGGTTATTTGGCGTACACTTTTGTGAGTCGTATGCAAGAAAACATAACATACAGATGGTGTAGTGTCTGAGATATACGAAACTTTTTTAATGAAACACATGATGAGCAGGGTCAGTTGTCGCATTTCACGAGTTAAATCCTCTTAGATTAAAAATAAATCACCTTATTCTGCCCTGCCCACTTTTCTTGGCAGCATACTTCCTATTTAGTTGTTGTTAATCTGTAAGTCTTCTGTTTATTTTAAAAAATGCTAACATTTTGCTGGCATGTTCATTTCCTGTTTAGTTAATTTCACTACCTCAGTTAAATTAACAAACAAACAAACAAAATTCAGCACAGAACAGTGAACATTGAGTTGGGATTGATTTTCTCATACAACATGTTAAAGACTTTATCAGAAGAATACTTCAACAAAGAAGCAAAGCGTGTCTATAAAGGATATGTTTGTGTCTAAATGCTAACACCTGCACATAGTCAATTCAATCGCAGGGTTTATTTTAACTGTCATTATATCTGTTTGAGATTGACTCATAAGACATACAAGCAAATATTACCTAAAGTGTGCAGGGCAGAATAGGGTAAAGAGGGAAATTGAACTATGCAAGCTGCAGTTTCAAAGTTTGAGACTCAAATGGAGGAATAAAGTTGACATAAGATATTGGATGTCTACAAATTCCTTCAAAAAATCTTAAACCATCAAATGTAGGCTATAGAAATTACAGCTAATGTGTGCAAATTTTAATCCCATGTCATTACAAATGTGGTAGGCCCATTTGTAAATTCTTAAAAGCCTTCGAGTCCCAGAAATAAAAATAAAGTGTACAATGCATGTTTTAATAAGTACAAATAATGCAGAGAAGCAAATCATGGGAAATGCACTTTTTCAATACACTGATATGTAAATCCTCTAAGTAACTACTTTTCCTAACACTTTTACTAAATGTAGGTCCCGTTACACCATTTACAAATTGTTAGGCCTACATAAATAAACTTTAATGTCCCTTAATAACCTTTAAAAAGTGCTATAATAAAAGCATTTAATACATTTTAAAAATACTCTTAATAAAAATACTAAACAAAATAAACGGAAAATAATCATAAGTTCCTCAATGTTATTGTGGTGTGAATTAGAGCATTTACCTCTAACCATTACATATTTCTTTCACTAAAATAATGATTAAAAAAAATCTGCATTTTTAATTTGAGCGGGCTTGCATGGACACAAAATTGACTTATTTGGCCTGAAGGAGGGCCTGCTCATGTTAGTTTCTATAGTCAAGTGGTTAATTTTGCTGATTTTTTTTTTTTTTTTCATATTATGGCATAAAATCTACTATATATCCATTCAAGTCCTGAAGTATAGTTTTAACTTTCTACTTCTACTGAATTGTGTAAATAACTTTTCACCTCCAGAAAGTTACACAGTGCACCTTTAAGATAAACTTTAAAACAAAAAACAAAACTGCCGGGGGTCTGAGAGCTAGATTTTAAAAACATTGACCTATAAACAGAATGTAGCGTAAACTACGAGTGAACGAGAAAAGAAACACTAGATGTCGCTGTTCATCAAGTATAACACGCACGCATAAATGTTATGGACTTTTTTTATTGAGTTCACATTATGCAAGACCATAACTTTCTAAATACCATTAACCTCATAACGTTGCACATTTTAAAATTGCATAAGATCATAGAGAGTGGGCTTTGTAGTGATGATATGAGAGAGATACAAAAACATGATTGTTGATAGAAGTTTCGAGTAGTAAGATGAAACATTCACTCCCTACGATCACATTTGAGTTCAGATATACCCATGCATAACAGTGGTCTGTGGTTTATGACATAAATGCAAAGGTGGGCACTTAAAAGTATTAGGCTACAGGTTTGTTAAGTACACCAATACACATTAAATGAGAACCCATGGCAGGATCTTAACAAGACAACAGGCTGAGGGCTGTACAAACATGCCCTGTAATAGATTTACTAGACAAGTCAAATGTCATTGCAATAAAGTGTTATAAAACATACATAAATGAACTGCTACTCTAAGCTAACAAAAATGTCCAAGTCTGCCATTGAAAGGGCAGATAGCAAGATTGTCTGCAACGCTCTAGCATAGGCCGCTAAAACATGTTAGTAAATGTCAGAACAGAGTTGCAGGAAAGTCACACAAGTCAGACACGTGTCAACATGTGTGAAGGAGTGCAAGACAGTGTTAACTGGAAGGCTTCAGAATACTATAGCAAATGTAAACATAGCCTAGCTCTGACAGGAAATCCAGTCTGATTGATCCTCTCAAATATTTAACTTTAAAAGCCCTTGTGTCTTGTGTACATATGTTTATATCAAACATGCATCTCATACTTGTATCTCGGACTATAAAAAACAATTGTGTATTTAACAAGTGTTTGTAAATTGCTAATTTATGTACAAGATGTGCCAGCATTAAGAAAAAAACAACTACTCATCCCTGACACAGATCAATGTGCACATTACACATAAGACATTGGATTTTGGTCAAAAGAGGGAAAGGCAGCACTAAATGGTTACTACTTGTGAATGTATGATTAACCTATAAAACACATCAAAACCTTAAAACAACAGCTAGTATAAGTGTTCCAAAATGCACTATTTACAATGAGATAAGAAGCTAATAGCATTGTGCACAGTGGTACTTCACTGTAATAATGTAACTTGCTTAGAAACCTACACAATTCAAAATGCTTAGAATAAATCTGAGAGAAACTTCTCACCCAGAACCAAAGACACTTTTAAATGTAACAGTCAACTTCATAACCAGCCAAGTTTAGCTTTGTTATTGATATCACTATCAAAACATGTGTCAGACATGTTCACACTGAAAGACACTCAGCATTAATTCTTAATTCAGAATTTTCTAGACCTGTACAAACGATGTAAAACAGAATTGAAAACTTTTTTTCTTAAAAGATCCAGTATAAACAACTTCGAATGAAGTTCTGCTTTCTATACAGTGTACAAAACGTGCAGTTTCAGAATTAAATATTCATATTGATCTTGAACTATTTACATCAAGACAAAGTTTTCTTAGATATGATCAAAAATTCTTTACCACTGCCTTCAAACATTTCCAGTCCTCATATTGCCCTCAGCCCCAAAAGATTAACAATATTCCCTCAGACAAATATTCAGGAAATAATTTTAGAGACACAATCAAGATGATTTATCCCATGCAAAGTCCATCTTAGCATGATACATTTGTTGGTTGTCAAACACAGTAAAACTGTGTTTTATATGAACTAAAATGTATTGATCTGAAAACAACAGATGTGATGACAAATCAACTTGAAGGGTCTATTGTTTTTACTGCAATGTTTAAAAAATATTTATATACCAGTAAATGCAGTCTGGGATCCAGAAGACTTGCAATGCTTTAAAATAATGCCCCCTGTACATACAGTGGACAAAATACTCCTCCATCTCAACAGCAATACTTAGTTTCCAGTTTTTTTTCTATCCAGTCTGTGCCAAGACATGCTGGAGACGAAGACATGCCATAAATATATCTGGTGTTGGAACCACCATGTGATGGGAAAATTCACATTTACCTGCATGAATCTGAACTTGTCCCTTCTTAAATCTCATTTTGTCCAAAGTTTTGATACTTGAGTTATAAAAAACAGCTCAATCCCTTTCCAGACAGATGAGCTGGAGGATATCAAGAATAAACTCATTAGATGACCCTGAGTTAATAGTTGGCCCTGTTGATGTCAGCCGCATTTTGTTGTATTAAATATCAGTTAATTACAATTCTACACTTTTCAATTAGAAAAAAAATTGCGGCTTCAAAGGTCCAGTTAAACAGACAGGCACAAATTGTCAGTAAACATACCTATTTACATTGAGAAATAAAAAAGCTAATGGAGGACAAGAAAAGACAATATATACCCCCCTTTAAACACTCCATTGTGCCAAATGTTCTTCTTTAGGGATGATATGTTTTCATCATAACACCTGGAGTTCATAATACTCTTCACATTCGAGAACCCCTTTCCTGAAGAATCTGCCAACAAAAACAAACGTTAAAAGGATTTGGTCAATACTTTTGTTACTGAAAAACAGAACAGAAGGTTGAAACAATGCAGTATATTAGGGTTTCATCAGCACAAATGCGTTTGTTTACTGTATCTGTCAATCTGGGTGCATTTGTATGGAGCTCAACAGTGACTGCCCACTTCCTGGTTCCACAATTTCGGACCCCATGTTAAATTGCCATAGGGGATTAGATAAAAAATGATATTAAAAGTTTGTAAATGTCCTCGGGGCTAAGCAGCTATGTGGTGAGTCAGGAGCATAAGACCGAGATTTTTATTTAAAACCCGATTTATCAGCTTTATAAACTACAAAGTTATTACGACATTTTGCCCAATTTTAAGTTAGAGATGTGCTTTTTAGACTGAAAACAACCACGCTGTGGATCTGAGTTAGCACATAGCTGGTTAGCCCGCAATATGTTTTTAAACTCTTAATATTTGAATTTTTCAAAAAGCCTATGGCACTATACCATGGGGCAAAACTCTTCCGGAAGCAGGGCGGTCTTCCACTGTTGAGCTCCATTGCTGCAATACAGAACATCTTATTAGGAGCAGGTGAAAAAGACAGGCTTTTCTCATTTTTACTTTGATATGATGTTACAATTTGTAAAGGAAATCCTAATATGGCATTTTTGCATAACAAAACCCCACCCAAAAGGCTGGAACATTTTAAATTCGAGAAGCAAATTTTACTGACAGTCATGTTTTTTTTTTATTCATTTTTTTTTATTACAATTACCTTGTAACTTGATTAGATTTGGTCTTTGTTTACACTGGCTGCAGAAAAAGATTAGCTCTAAATATGTCACATTGGCTGCACATACCCATAACTTCGCCCAAATACCATACCAACTCAACAAAAATATAAACGCAACACTTTTGTTTTTGCTCCCATTTTTCATGAGATGGACTTAAAAATCTAAAATTCATTCCAGATACACAATATTACCATTTCTCTCAAATACTGTTCACAAATCTGTCTAAATGTGTGATAGTGAGCACTTCTGCTTTGCTGAGATAATCCATCCCACCTCACAGGTGTGCCACATCAAGATGCTGATCTGACATCATGATTAGTGCACAGGTGTACCTTATACTGCCCACAATAAAAGGCCACCCTGAAATGTGCATTTTGTATTTGCTTTATTGGCGGTCTGGGGACTCAGAACCAGTCAGTATATGGTGTGACCACCATTTGCCTCATGCAGTGCAACACATCTTCTTCGCATAGAGTTTATCAGATTGTCTATTGTGACCTGTGGAATGTTGGTCCACTCCTCTTCAATGGCTGTGCGAAGTTGCTGGATATTAGTGGAAACTGGTGCACGCTGTCGTATACGCCGGTCAAGCACATCCCAAACATGTTCAATAGGTGACATGTCCGGTGAGTATGCTGGCCATGCAAGAACTGGGACATTTTCAGCTTCCAAGAATTGTGTACAGATCCTTGCAACATGGGGCCGTGCATTATCTTGCTGAAACATGAGGTGATGTTCATAGATGTATGGCACAACAATGGGCCTCAGGATCTCATCACGGTATCTCTGTGCATTCAAAATGCCATCAATAAAATGCACCTGTGTTCTTCGTCCATAACAGATGCCTGCCCATACCATAACCCCACCACCACCATGGGCCACTCGATCCACAACATTGACATCAGCAAAGCGCTCACCCACACGACGCCACACACGCTGTCTGCCATCTGCCCTGAACAATGTAAACCGAGATTCATCCATGAAGAGAACACCTCTCCAACGTGCTAGACGCCATCGAATGTGAGCATTTGCCCACTCAAATCTGTTACGGCGACGATCTGGAGTCAGGTTAAGACCCCGATGAGGACGACGAGCATGCAGTTGAGCTTCCCTGAGACGGTTTCTGACAGTTTGTGCAGAAATTGTTTGGTTATGCAAACCAATTGTTTCAGCAGCTGTCTGAGTGGCTGGTCTCAGACAATCCCGGAGGTGAACCTGCTGGATGTGGAGGTCCTGGGCTGGTGTGGTTACTCGTGGTCTGCGGTTGTGAGGCCGGTTGGATGTACTGCCATATTCTCTGAAAAGCCTTTGGAGACGGCTTATGGTGGAGAAATGAACATTCAATGCACGAGCAACAGATCTGGTTGACATTCCTGCTGTCAGCATGCCAATTGCACGCTCCCTCAATGCTTGTGGCATCTGTGGCATTTTGCTGTGAGACAAAACTGCACATTTCAGGGTGGCCTTTTAGAGTGGGCAGTATAAGGTACACCTGTGCATAATCATGATGTCAGGTCAGCATCTTGATGTGGCACACCTGTGAGGTGGGATGGATTATCTCAGCAAAGCAGAAGTGCTCATTATCACACATTTAGACAGATTTGTGAACAATGTTTGAGAGAAATGGTAATATTGTGTATCTGGAATGAATTTTAGATCTTCAAATCCATCTCATGAAAAATGGGAGCAAAAACAAAAGTGTATTATTATATTATTATTATTATTATTATTATTATTATTATATTTTTGTTGAGTGTATGATATGAATAAGTTTTTTTGGTCAACTGAGAATTAGAGACATTTTACAGTGCTGATGTCTAAAATAATACAAAAATAAAATCAAGAATTATTGTACCCAACAATATACCTAAACTAAAAATAATAAAAATAAAGTAACATGCTTAAATTCTGTCTGATGGACAGTAACTGAAAATGCAGTCGTTGATGATACAGTATTGCCTCTATTAACAAAGCCATAAGATTAAACGGCAAGGGTTTAAAATGATAAAAAGAGCTGTTCTAAACTGCTCTCAGATCTATTTGACCAAATAAGAATAGGCTGTGCAGCCTGATAAAGGAGGATTAAGGTCAAACAGCAACAAAATTCACTTGACTTAAACCCAATACCAAAAATTTTGTTTTCTCTTCAGGCACTACTGACGTTTGCTTGTGCGAAAAGCTTTGAAACATAAATGAGTGATATTCATGTGGAGAAAACGCATAGGAAAGATAGGCCGGGATAGGAGAGACTGTGAGCAGTTGAGCACTCACCATAGAGTCATAAGTGCTCAACCCTAATCAAGAGTCATTCATTTCACAATCTGCCTCCTCGTCCTCGCTCTGAGCAACATGCAGCATGCAGACAGCACAGAGAAAGACAAGAAAGGCATAAAGATGGAAATGCAAAGAAGGAAGAATAAAACTAAGGGATTGGTCACAATTTATTCCAGTGATGAGATGTATACAAAAAAGTGCTTAAATAAATACATGCAAAGTCAGAAGTGACAATGAGGTTATGGTAACGTGCAACTGGATTAAAAGCAGTCTACGTGATTATTAAACAAGGACATCCACAATCAGCACAAATCTAATTTAAACGTGCTTCATCATGTGTGGCTGCCTTCTGCGAGCGGCCCTGTGGGGACGGGCCCCAGGGAGTGTGCTTCCTGCCCTTGGTTGGAGCTCTACTAATCCATGGACCTACACTTGGCTAATGCCTTTAACTGGGATTAAAATAAACCTTTGAGGAAGCATGTTTTGATCTCACTCCAATTTAATGTATGATTCAATGTTATTTGCATAGCTTTAATTATTACTGCTATTATTAATGATGCTACCTGAAGCTCCACTCCTTTTATTTAAAATTTCTCATAAATAAAGCAGAGTGAGTGATTATGGATTTGGTCATTTTATCACAGAATGTCATTCAGTAGTACTTGCTGTGAATGTGGGCCAATGTACTTACCTTGCCTTCTCACTGGGCTCACTGTTTGTCCCATATGATTGATTGTGCAGCTCTTTGGAGACAACGCACAGGAACTCTGCTTGATCTTCATTTCCATAGTTGTACGAGGAGCCTATGCTGACCAACTATAGAAAAACGAGTACAGAAAAAAAATATTAGTGCCACACAGAGAAAAGAAAGATCAGAAATGTTTACACATCTGCTTTTTGTTATAACTTTGTGAGGTTGCTAAGATAAAGCTGTTTGAGCACTCATATATAAATCAATTAGGAGTTTATATCCCATCTAAAGAAAGTAGGGAATAAAAAAAACAAAAACATAAAAAACAAAAATTATATCAAAGAAAGGAAACACAGTCACTGATGTCAACAAGACCAAGAAGTGGATGTAAGGAAACAGGCATGCTGGTTGAAAAATAACCTAGTTCAGCT
Organism: Mugilogobius chulae; assembly: GCA_038363315.1. Classification (NCBI taxonomy): domain Eukaryota; kingdom Metazoa; phylum Chordata; class Actinopteri; order Gobiiformes; family Gobiidae; genus Mugilogobius; species Mugilogobius chulae. The sequence continues at coordinate 35,237,221 of CM076401.1, read as the reverse complement.
TAAACTCAATGGTCTACAAAAATATTTTCTTTATACTGCTGTGTAATCACATAACCATCAGATAGATTATCCGTGACTATTTACAGCCAAATTACATGACATATATGCCATAAAGCACATTAAGGAAAAGATTGCTGTTCCAACATCAGAGAGAGCGCTAGAACACAAACTTTCACAAACATAAAAATACAGTATGCTAGTGTAGAGAAGCATAAAAATCTACATTTAATTATGTACTATGGACAACATGGTTAAGAGTTGCAGCTGACTTGTACTGAATGTTGAAGTGCAGGCAACAAGAACTCTTGTCTGTATCAGGTGCATGTTCAGACTTGCTTTGCCTCATTAGCCACGCCTAAGACTTGTTGTTAGAAATCCCTCTCACATCAAAAAAAGACCAAAATAATTTTTACACCTTTGGAATTCCCTTTGCTCAGAATTACACATATACAAGAAATTACCGTACTAAACCTTTGGATGCAAACACTGATTTTACAACCAAATCATACTAAAAGTACATATACATTGATACTTGTACATGTTTGAAATATGATAACCTATTCAGGCATAATTCAAGTGTAACAACTTTCAATAATATAAATGTGTAAATTTTTTAAATATTAGTTACAAACCTACTTCAGTGGAACCAGTTATATCAAAGCAAAACACACAAATAAATAGACAACATTTCTGTGAGTTGTGAGCATATGTACAATCAGAGAAAAAAAAGAGAAGAGAGAACAAACTGGAAATATGATTGTGTTGCCCAACTTTGAACAGGCAAAACAATCCAAAGTATAAACTTAGGAATGAGCAGCTGCTCTGTGTGAAATTGGGACAGACAATGGCCATCGGGAGGTCGTGGACAACACAAGGACCATGCAGTGACCAGCTCATGGACAAGAGTTTTGTGGGACACACCTCTCCGCTGTTGTTTGGCAAAGCAGATTCCTCTCCCTTCACTTCCCTTGACACAATCAGCAGAAACTCTGACTGCTGGGCTCGCCCGTACCCTATACTGACAAGCTGCAACAACCAATCAGAGCACAGAGGGGATGCTCGGATCATGTATGCAGACACAGAGAAATGCTGTTAGCATTTTCTCTAAGATGTCCAAAAAGTCATATTGGACTTAAATAAAGTGAGCATAGCTGAGTGGATGAGGCATAGAACTGGGCTGCTGTGGCTTAAAGCTGACCGTACCTGTTCAAACTTCCAGCCATCTGACATGGTTGACACCATCTGGGTTAGCTCTTCCTCTTGGCACTGCAACACCCGATACACATGCTTCACTGGGACCTAAAGGTGGATTATCAGGAGGATCAGAAACCACATGCCCGACAGACAGTCACTATCACACCGCAATAGTCACTGTCCTTACTCACCTGTGATGTTTTGCAGTCACGTTCCCTGATCTTGTCCTTTATTAGCTTTATTAATGATGTGATGTTGTAAAATTCAGCTTCTTCAAGAACACCTACAAAACAATCATTACATGTGATACCAAAATAGCTATATATAGCATGTATGTATGTATAGACATATAGGGCCTTTTTTCGCTGATCTTAGTTTTTCTTCTGCTGGCTGCTATTGGGCTCTCTCCAAACACTATACTATGCATTATTAGTCTAGGGGTGTGGTTCCAGCCAGATGTGAGGGCACCATTTCATTAAGTGAACCTGAAATGTGCTCACATTTGTGACAAGTGAACAGTGCATTAATATCACAGGCAAAAGCTAACTGTAGCAACGGCTTCAGTTTGGAAAAAAAGTGTAATAATAGAAATCTATTTGGTGAAAGTCTATTCACATGACAGGCTTTAACAACTTTGTCAAAAATGTTGTCTTTTCTTTTACATAAAGCCTACTGACTTAATAAAAAAATTATCAGATGTGAAAGTGAACATGGGAACGTGTCAGTGTGATTGTAGCTCTCGCTACAATTGTAGCCCCACTCTGACCAGAGACGCCTGACAAGCCTGTGAATGTTGTTGAAGGCTAACTAACAAAATTAGAATTGATAGCAAAAAAAAAAAAAAAAGAGGAATATTTTAATATGAACTTGCACTGCTCACTGTCATGTCCTGCAGATGTTTACTAACAGATGTTTACTAAATTAACTTGGATCAGGCCCTGTGCTGGGCGCTGCGCTCTGGAGCTCATAGCGGCCAACACACAAAAACATTTCTAAACGCTAACGCTAAGACATAGATCAGGGGCAAAATATGGCTCATAGATTGCATTTCTGACAGCAAGTGCAGGCCTCACTGCATAAACACAGTTTTTGTAGAACCAAATGTCTACAATTTCTCAAACCTTACCCTCTTCTGCTAGGTCTCTGTTGAGGACCAGTTTGCCATGCCTTAGATAATTCAGCACCGGTCCAAAGTATGCAGGGTCGCGGTCAATAAGATAAGCACCTGTTTCATCCTAAAAGTGACAAAAAGACGCAGTTAATGATGACCAATAAAAGACCATTTTTACAGGTAATGTGGAAGATGGGCAGTAAATGACTAGGAAAAGGAAAGCCATCATCATAATCATCATCAGTACTCAAACCATGGGGTGAAACAGAAACTTAAAGAAAGATTTAGAATTGTTGCATTGTTTTTTTTTTTTTGCATTATTAAAATAACAATTTGTGTAATATGTGACACAGCAGAGTGTGTCCATTGAACGCTATAAAGAGAAACAACCCATTTGTGACAAAAGCCTGAGGGACCAGAGTGGCTGATCCTCTGTACAGACCAACATATCACTTTACCCTCCCAAAGGACCTGGATTTGATCCCGATTCTCCCTCACTGGGTATTCCCCTACTTCTGTAAGCTTGGTGATTTGACCGCCGTTGTCTCTCTGGGAGAGGGTGTTAAACAATTAGAGCAGAAAAGAAAAAAAGAAAAAGCATCCAATTTAACCGAGGTATCAAAAGAATGGACAACTATGCACCTAATCTTTTTTTTTTTGAGAAATACTCAAAATCCAGAATTAGTTTCAGAACGAAGCAGCTTAATGACTTGAAATGATTAGGGTCAAGACATGAACTCATTATTCTCATGAACATTATTCTCTGTAATGATGAGCTGTGTGGCCCCAGAACTCTCCTTTTGTGATGAGTCTCCAAACTCATTTGGCTGCCCTCCTTTTGACAACTAAAATTATCTCGCACAGAGAACTCAGTGGATTTATATCCTCTATATATTTTTGTACTCCCTCCAGCTGAAACCCATAATTCAAATCTTTCAAGCCACAACCACATATTTGTAACACAGCCAGACCTTAACAAGTGAAGGAAAGAAAAAAGGCAAATAGAAAAATTTACTGGTACACTTACATTTTAATATTTGATATAGATTTTGGGTGACAACATTAATGTGACAATGTCACCATTTTTAGTAGATTAGAAGTAAATTTACGTCCGCAATATTTTAGAATCTGCACAAAATACTTGTGTGCATTTTAATACATGGCCCAAGAGAGAAAAAAAAAATGCAACACAGGCAATGCAAAACATACTCATTTAAAAAAAAAAAAAAGTGGTTGTGTTTATTATTAAACCACTATTGGCTTAAAAAAACAATTACTTATCTAATAAACTTATTTTATTATATTGTACCTGCAAATGAATTATCATAATCATGAGCTAAAAGGGTTGGATTCACCAAAGGAAATGTTTAAAATTAACCTTATCGCTCTTCTCTTGCATGCAATACATATCCTCCTGCAGCAGGAAATACCACAATGACCCGCCCAGAGTAGATGTTGTTAGATAAGGCTTATGCAGATAAACTACCAATCACACATAGAGAGTTAAGAGTCACTTAAGTGCAATGTTGTACAACAATATATTGACCTGGTGAGATTCGCATAACCACCAACCTTTCTGGAATATTACCCCAAACACCATTTGAAAGAGTAAAAGAATGAAAATAAAACCAGTCAAAAGAATAAAATAATTAACATGCTGTTTTTTCTTTCCTTTATTCTTATTGTGGCCACAATTATTGCACTGAAGATGCAACTATAGACCCTCTAGGTGACACAATATAGTAGTTGGCCTTTAGAGAATCAAAAAGATCTTGTTGTGGACAGAGTAAAAGCGATAAAACTTAAAAAATAAAAGAAACTGCTACTACAAACTTCAGTACTGTTCAAAACAACTATTACTGATGACATTCTTTTACACAAGAAGTTACTTTCTTTCTGCTAAATGAGCAAATGTATTTCCTATGCAAAGAATTATTGAGCTAATAAGGGCAATAGGATTAGTTGAGAGTCACACCTGCCTCACCAGCAGCAGCAAACTGCAGCGTCCTACTGAGCACTTAGAGCGAGAAGTCAAGAAGCAGAGATGTACAAGCGTTAAATATTTACGTTTCCTTCCAGTGTGCTCAGGCATGACACACAACCTGAATCCGGCACACTCACCACAGAGAAGACTTGTGCAGCTGTAAATGGATATGAATATGAAAAGAATAAGATGTCAGGGGCGTTTAAAAAATGTATGTGGCTTTCAAATGCAGAAAGCCTGGTCTTCAGTTGGAGAGGTTGTAAAAGTAGGAATTTGAAGGCAGAACCTTACTAAAAAAACATTGATGTCAGCACTTTTAAGCCCAATAGACACAAAACATTGACAGTCAGTGAACTCCACAATATCACGCCTACATGACAGTTATGTGAGGCATTTGTTAAATCTTAGTTAGACTATATATTTAAAAACATGCAGTGACCATAAGTTGCCACACGTGACAATCCACTTTCTCCATGGTCTCTTCCAATGTGTACAACAGACTCCAGTCAACAACATGAATAATGTAGCTACCCTCAAGAGTCCTGCTGAAGCATGTCAGGTTCTGTGACTGAGTCATAGATGCTGCATTTGCCCACCTAGACTCACAAAGGAAACCTATAAAATTGTGTTGAACTTGCTTTATACTTTAACTGCACCATGTCTATCGCACAGCTCAAGAAAGAGATACACTCTTTGCTTAGAAGACCTAAATGCACTTAAGACAAGGGATTGAGATGACTGATCGGATGTCCATAGGAAGATAAACTGACAAAATGGAAGCTGATTATTTAGAGATTAAGTTATTTAAAAACACATTAGATGCATTATGGCCACAGCCTAAAGAGGTCAGATTAATTATATTGTGCTAGTAATAGATGAGAACAATAGATGAAGTCATGACACCATGAAAAGCAGCTCATACACATACACACTGACACACAAACACACTATTGCATTGTATTGTGGCAGTGCGAGTGGGCCCCTAAAGCGCATACAAGCTTCTATTCGACTTGCAGATGGGAAAGACGAGGAAAAAATTAGGCCATTCAGGAGAGATGAGGGACTTCACTCAGAGACATCTCACTCCCCTACTTAACAATGACATGTTAAACAAGGGGATAAACGCCAACAAGCAAATAGTGTTTTTGTAATTTACGCTCATAATATGATATCATAAACCACAAAATGGAATATATACGTCATTCGTAACGAACTAAATTGAATACAAAATTACATGATGTACTACTGGACATCTTAAAGAATAAAAGTCAACCAAATGTAAGACAATGATCCAGTGTCTTGCAGGAAGAAAGTTTCCATGGCATGTTGCGGTTGTCATCAGAAATTGGACAAATATTTTTCAAGTTAAAAACAAAATTAAACCGAATGAGATTTCCCAAAAAAGTTAAACCGTAAAAGTAATATCTCAAAAAAAAAACAAAGAAAAACGGGGTCCTGGAAAAGCCGACAGAAAGATCATGTATCATGTGGTGACTGTCGGAATCTAGCTAGCACAAAGCAACAGAAGCGTAACGTTAAATAAATTACTATACTTTTTGTAACAAACAAATAAACTATTTGAAATGTTAAAAAAAATCTACACTCATCTCGTTCTACGTGCACGTATTGTAGAAGCCCATTACAATGGTTGTTAAAATGTTAAAATGCAGGGCTAACTAGCACGGTTAGCATAGCATTTACCTTATCGGAGTCTAGCTCGGGGTCAGCTTGGCTCAGTCTGTAGAGAAATGACTTGGGGTCTCGACACAACGTCTGTCTCGTTGTCAAAAAGTATGTGCCCCCGACGTTTAGCCGAATCCATTTTGATGATCCGAGGCTGGCCGTGCTGTTTCTTTCCGAAGAGGAATGGGCCAAACATCTGCGGTGGAGAGAGCCGCTGCTTTCGGTGCTGTTCTCGGCCATATCCGGACTGTGAGTGTCTTCTCCGCCTCAGCGCCGAGACAAGCGCAGCCTGCAAATATAGAGCTGCATACACCAACTTCTGTTCTACCACTGCACTACACATGCAAAGCAGCAGATCTTCGGCCACTCCTACCACTACCTCACTCCATCAGCTTTGTCACACTGAGTACTTGGCCACTAAAATATAGATCACCCAACAATTACATACATTTTTTGTTGTATTTATCCTATGCACAAATTAAAAATGACATTTTTGTATTTGGTGACACGTCAGTTAATTTATTTTGTTGTATTTGAAAAGTAAAGTTCAAGGTTGAAATAATAATTTAATAACCTGATTAATTAATCTAAAATACATTTCATCTTTCACTTTTGCATGCGTTTGAAGTTTAAACAATCTTACTCACGTTTAATTTAGTGTAAAAAAAAATCAGAAATAGACAATTATTGGTGTCAATGTGTGTGTGTGTGTGTGAGAGAGAGAAAGAAAGAGACAGACAGATATTTAGAGGATATTGCTAACTTATAATTTCAAATGATTAACAAGTTATTACTTTCAAATCAGAAACGTCCAGACTAATGCCCACTTAATGCTGTTTAAAAGAAATTGCACAACGCAAGTCATTGGTAATGGGCCGGGATTTTATTTACATGCTGCAAAATATGAGATGCCATTGTCACTAAATGCTGCGTTTACAGTGTCTCAACTGGCTGTTAACAGAAGACTAGACACATGGCTTTAACTGTTCACCTATACCCCTACATGCTTTAATTATTAAACTACCAAGCAGTAAGTGGAAAATGTCATCATTCAACATCTATTGACCTAGCGCACAAATAATCTGAGAATGACTCATTAAATTATCAGAATGATTAAATCACTGAGCAAATAGAAAATGTATGATATAGTAAGAAAAAGCTGTAAAATCTTATAGTTTACAATAATTATTCACATTCAAAGGCTTTACATCTCAATACATACACAACATGGCCCCTGAACATGACTTCAATCCAAATATGATTCATATATTAGAATTTAAATAACACAGAATGAACTACAGGCTAAACAATAGCCATCAAATAACCTTATACAAGAATAAAAATACAAAAACTGTATCCTAATATCATTGCATTACTTGCTTCAGATTTTAATATTACATCATCTGTACATCACAGTTCCAGTCAGTTACAAGCCATGTAGAGTAATCCATTTACAATGTAACTAACTGCCATCCACTTGATTCAAAAAAAAAAGAAAGAAAGAAAGAAAGAATTCTTTCACAAGGGACCACACTTTCTCCTGAGTGAATCCCCTGACTTTTATAGACAGTTACAGCAATTTCATCGGTTATTTGGATCAGACATAATCCTTAAACTGACATCCATCCAACCACACTAATCCCCTCCAGCCCCCGGGCCAGAGGGTCCTACCGCCTACACTTCAATCACACCTCACACAGACGCAGCCAAAGGAAGAGGGCCTTTTCAAGGAACCCAAAGGTAATATTTCCAAAGTTAAAAGCATTATGGTAATACATATTGCCAAAATAAGCGCACAAATTAAATCAACGGTTTTAATTTCTTTTGGGCTAAACATACAAACTTAAAATGTGAGCACAATCTCCTTGACAACTAAAAGCCCAAATTTAGCCTTTATGACCCAAGTTTTGTTTTGATTGCTTCTAAAAATAATAACATGTTCATAAGTTTTCTGTTCAGCATGTGTTGGTCAGCACACAAGATATTGTTTTGAGAAGATGAAACGACCATGAGCCAACTATCCCAATAATAAACGGAATTGGAAAAATAAAGAACTAAACAATTACCATCACAAAAATAATAGCAAATAATTCAAAAATAGCCACCTTTTAACTTAAATAAACTAGTTCTGTAGTGCCCTAAAAGAAATAAGCGGGTAAGGAAGTCCTACAAAACAGATGATGCAGGAAAGATAGAAGTCATAGTTAAAATGATAATTTACTAGCAGTTCTTTTAACTGCTATGACAGCTCACATTTTAATCAATTCTGACCCAAATCGCTGCAGTTTTACCTTTAATTGGACTGCAATGTAAGGTTAGAATATTAAACTAAGCTCTAAATGGAATTGTAGGCAAAATGCATTTGGATGAATAGTTCTGAATTAACCTGACTAGAGCTTGTCCATAACATGTAGAATAGGGTGCAATAGGGTGGGATGTATTCTGGTTCATAGCAGCTAGATTTACATGTTAATATAAGCAATTAACCAGTCCTTATATTTAAGATAGTCCTAGCGGTATCCAAGCTTGTGCCTCTAAGCACACAAGCTTGTCCTTCTGATTTTTCTTGCCAAAAGTAGAAAAAGCGGGTGTGCATGGAGGCAGTCTTATAATCATCCATACATGAAAAATGTAATAGAAGCCTCACACGGAGCACAAAGAACAAGCAAAGCAACCCCGAATCCAAAGTTGTATTTTTCCCATGGTTCTGCTCAGGAAAACAAACAAGGTCTTGATGCCAGCGGTTTTTAAGAGTCTGATTACATTGCGATGATGAAGGGCACTAAAGAAGGTGTTACTCTGCTCAGTGATTGGCCATAGAAATAAAGGTGTGGCCAGAGAAGAAATGCCTGCTCCTATAGCCCTGGGTTTTGGTGCCTTTGATAGATTTTTCTCCACACTTCTTGAATCTTCTTGCACCACCTGTCAGCATTTCCACTGGGGTCCATCAAATAATAGGTTCGGTTAGGCTATAACAAAATGACAAGAGCAATGTTATGGACTGCAGTTTAAACACTAAAGTAGGTAAATAACAACAAATCAATAAGTAAAACATCAGAACAATAGTATACCGTGTGAACAAAGAAGGTTTTGAAGTTCTTAGCCTCAGGACGAAGCTCAAGGGACCAAGGAATCTCCCCTTTTAGAACTTTGTTGACGGGATCCACATAGTACAGATGTGGTCCTTCTGTGAGAAGCAGTTGTCTTCGTCGAGCAAATAGACCCTGCACACAAGAAGCGTTATATTTAATCACCAATAACTAGAGAAGAAAAAAAAATAACAATAATATATTTATTTCATTTTTTTTTTTTTTTTTTTGCGCAGGTTCACTGGGGGTTCTCTGATTTCCCTTACCACTAAAAACATGTCCTCTCCTCTTCCCCAGGACTACAAATGGAAATTAGGTGTAAAAGCTAGAAATTGATACAAGCATGTTTTCTGTTGTGCTTAATGTAATGCTAAATGTAAAGTACATTGTCCCAACAAAAACAAAACAAGCTAACTCTCTTTCTGTCTATTATAAGACGGGATATCGCAAACTGATTTTCACCTGAACATATACTGTGGCAATATAGCTGTGCAAGGGCAAAACTGATTTTAAGTTTTTCTTTACGTTTTAATAAAAAAGGTCAACTTTAAGGACAAGGGGCATGTTGGGAGCAATGGGGAGGAGCCGTGACTATTTTTGGTGACTCCAAAACCGCTTAACTAGCAGCTGGAACAACAAAACCTACATCAACTAGAACACAGACTACTAGAAAAGCACGCATCCTCCACTGTGCTCATCTTTAAGAACATTTTTTATGCCATTCTTAAGGCATGGCAGCCCACCCTGCCAAATATATTCTGTTCACCTGACAACACAAGATTCTATAGACCAATGTTATTGCAATTAGTCATGGGACGATATTAAAATTTGCACTCACGATTATTGTGACCCCCCCAAAAAAACGCGATTAACGATATTATCATGATAGTTTGCTAAACATTAAAGTGCACAGATTCAAAATCATTGAAATATTTATTAGTGCACAATATGTGTGTTTGAACAACTACTTATTGTATTTTGGTCTAAGTACAATCAATAATGATTCAAAGTGAACAAATGTTTACAATGTTGAGCAAAAATCTACTAGTCTCAGAGTCATTAATTAACTTTCCCACATGAACCTTGTCTTTGTTTAACCATAAAACAGCTTCTTACTGTGTTCACAGCAGTCAGATTTTAGGTGCCCTTATGAAGCGCCTGGTGCTATAATTACAATTATCGTCACATACAATTATCAAGATTATGAAAAAATGCCACGGTTATTAAATTGCGGCCATTAATTATGGCGATAAGCGATAATATTGTATATCGTCCCATCCCTAATTGCAATTAGGTGGAGGGCAAACAAATTGAAGGTTGTCTAAATGCAAGTTAATAGGTGTAATCCTCTACAAAAATCACCAAATTTAAATTTGAAGTTAAATAACTTTTATTTATTTTATCGCAAAGTACAGTAGTATTAATAAGAAAAACTGCCTCCTGCCGACCACTGCCCCTATTCTAGAATGTGAAACATAATACAATAGCATCCATCACCCTGCCATAATATCAATTTAACTGCTTTAAATGGCAATAAAAGTCACCAGTTACTAGCAATAATTAAAAGCCTGCATTACAAAGGACAATTTTTTTTCCCTACGACATATGTAATGTATGCAGCAAAACCAGCCCTGCTAAACCAATAAAGCTGGGGGAAACACAACAGTTGTTCTAATAGCATGCACACTATGCAAATTAGCACGAGTAGTTCTTTACAACTGAAGAAGTACGCCATGGTCCAATGTTGCATAAAGCAAATTATTATAACATAAGGCTGGTCTGGCGCAAAAACAGTTCTGCTTTCTATGTTTATTTTGTGCAGATGATTTTATTTAAACTACTAAATTGAAAAGCTATATATTAATCCGAAAATTTGGGGGATGCCTCTAAGCTCTAAGTTGCCTCTAAGCTCCACAACACCGGTTACAAAGTGTTCCTATGCTAAAGATGTGAAAGAAAATATAAATATAACTGCTTCTTTCCTCAGTCTTTCCTAACTTTAATGATCAAGTCTAGTTCATTGATAAGAAAAGGACCTTCCTTCCTTGACTAATTTGGATAATTCTCTTTCCTTGCCTTCTCCCATTCTAGATTCCTAAATTCCACATGGAAAATGGGTGAGGAGGTCTCAGTCAAAAATGGCAAAGAGAAAGGAGAGAGAAGAGGATTCAGTCATCAATGGGACAATGGGATTTAGTTTTCATTGTAGTTGCAACTTGCAAAAAAGCAAAATCCTCAACAGAAGATAATTAGGCATGATACATTTTTATTATATCAGCCGCTTTAATCCTGCTCCATGGTTTCCTTCCCTTGCCGCTTATGAGCTTTGAGACACCACTTAAAGGGGTCCTATTGTGTTTTTTTTTTATATTTAGTAAGAAACTAGACCATATGCAGATCGGTAATTTATCTTTTGTTCATTGTGAAACACAAAATTGATCTAAAACAACTTGAAAATAGAAACAGCTCTACTGACTTCCTGTTCAAAACTGCCGATCTGACAAGCCCCGCCTCTTCAATTTAAAATGTAACTGTGTATTAACATTTTATTGTTATATTTTATCTGTAGGGAAAAGCCCAACCAGGGACAGGAGTTGAAAATTAGCAGTAGCTATACACTCTATATGCGTCGCATCAGCTGCATGCTTTGCTTGTAACTATGTCTGATTGCATTGTCCCTGTCAAATAAATAAATAAATAAAAAGCAAGACTTAAAATAACAAATTACTATTGTTGGAAAGTGGCTCTGGGACAGTTTTGAACCATATATGCTTCACTTTGAGTATTAATTTTTTGAAATATATCAAGTAAATACAGACAAGTGGGAGGGGATAGGTGGTAGGTGAGAACGGGGATTTCTGAGCACTTGAGCTCCAGATGAAGAACAACACAAGATTACTCAAACATGGATGAATCAATTCAAATATAACTTTGAGTAAACTAATGATGAAGGAAGGTCATTATAACAAAATTAAAAACTTAGAAAAGTGATTTTGACATAATAGGTCCCTTTAACATGACAAGTTTGCATGAAAGCTACAGAACATAAACTGAACCGACTAAAGCAAGAAAAGTACCATGTTCACAAACCTTTCTTTTATCGACTGGGCCCATTTTCAGTATCAAATTATTCTCAACAAACTGATGCCTGTGAAAATAAAAAGTCTACTTTAGTTAGGGCAAAAAGGAAGATTATTGAAATACGACTATAAGAATATAAAATAGAATATAAGCTTATTGTATAAGTTATGTTTTTACCAAGGATTTCCAGTAGTTTGTTTGTCCAGCAGTAGCCGCTTTTCCTCTTCAGTGAACAGCAAATCCAGCTCAAAAGAATTGTTATCCAGGTCATGAATGTACTGCTCGATGTTGCTGCTGGACCTCTGTGGCGACGTTGACTCATGTGGTGACAAGGACTGTGACGAGCTAGAAGGAGCCACTTGCATGTTGCTAAACTGGCTCAGAAGATCATCGTACTAGGAGACAAAGTGAAATGTGTGAACAATACAAAAATGTCATGCTCAAAACTAGCGTCATCAAAGTATCAACTGGATGTATCAACTAATCCGCAGTATGCAGCCTACGTCTAAAAATGTATTTTTAGCCACTAAAATCCAGGAATTATGTTGTTTATTTTGTTAGCGTTGGCAAACAAACCAACACTCTGTAGACTAAAAGTTGTGAAATAACTTCAAAACAAATAACAAGCTTCTCATGCATTCAGTGGTTCATAATGCATGAGATAAGTGAGCAAAATCTGTAACAGTTGTAAAAATGTTACAATGAAATATTTCTGTTTGTTTACACATAAAAAAAATTAAGCCTTTAATTCATTTTTTAAAAATTACAGTCTCACATTTCCATAGCAGTCCTCATCATCCTCTGACATGGCTGGCAGATATGGTGTGAGCTTAGGCGGAGTCTGTAAATGTAGATCACTCCAAGAGATTGAGTCAAAAAATGGATGCTGCTTCAGAGGGCCATACCCTCCCATCTCTTCACACCCAAGTCGCTTAGAAGGGTCCAGTGACTGCAATGAGTGTTTAAAATCATTAAAAGACTAATATGACACATATTTTCTATTTGGGTGAAAAAAAAACACATACCAAAAGTTTTTCAACAAGATCCTTAGCTTTGGGGAAAAATTTCTCTGGGAATTCGTATTCCAACTTTATTATCTTCTGAAATATTAGATATTCATTTCTACAATACAGACAGAAATGTGTTTGTCAAAAAATGATATATGGTTGCAATAGCTACCTGAAATATTGTTAAAAATAATAATAACAGTAATAAAAAAATAAAACATGTTCTTTCTTACCCAGCTCTAAATGGTGGTAAACCAGCCACCAGCTGATAAATAATACATCCCAGGGCCCAAAGGTCAGAACTGTAAAAAAGGAGTTACTTTTCTGGTAAAATAAAATACGAAGTACAGCAAGACGTACCTTTTGCAGGCTGATTTTTCTGTTAGCAGCTCCGGTGACACATACTGTGCTGTTCCAACAAAAGAGTTTGCTCTTGCTGCAAAACAAATAAGTGGAAACATAAAACCAGTCCAGAAAAAAAAAAAATCTAATATTTGCTCAAATTGCAGAATGTGTACCTTGTTTACTATCATAACGCTTTGCTGTTCCAAAATCTGTTATCTGAATGTGCATATCTTCACTTAAAAGAATATTTTCTGGCTTCAGATCTCTGAAATAATAATAATTATAGAAAAAAAACAAAGTACATTAATAATAATGCTGAAAAAAAAAAAAAATGATTGTGGATCTTACCTGTGTATTATGTCTTTTTTGTGTAAATATTCTAAAGCAGAAACTATTTCAGCAGAGTAGAACCTAGTACATGTTTCATCAAAGGAGCCAATTTTGCGGATGTATTTTAAGAGCTCTCCATTTTTAGCATAGCTGAGACCAAAATCTATGAAGATTCAAGTTAAAGAATAGTCCATAGGTATACAAAATTAAGTTACATTATGATGTTGCTTGCTTTCACAAACCACATTAAAAAGGATACACAATTTCTCATCATCTTGAAATGTGAAGTAAAGTTTGACAAAGAATGGATGATCTAGATCTGACATCAAGTCCCTTTCTCTCTTCACATACTGAGCCTTCTTCTCCTTCATAATATGGTGTTTTTTCTAAAATTTTGACTGAAAAGCATGACGTTGTTAAATCAAATATTCTTAAGGAATGAAGAAATAAAACATTTTTAACTGCTTACTTGCATATTCCTTGTCCGTTGCGAGCTCCCTTGCAAGAACAACCTGATAAGGAAAACAATAAATTATGTAAAGGACCAATCTTTCCAACCAAAATGACTCATCCAACTTCATTAATCAAAAGAATGTTAGCGAGTAGGAACATATTCCTCAATTAAATTCAGATTAAAAGCGGAATGTGTGGTACGTACAGTAGAGAATGAGCCTTCTCCAAGTATTTTGCCAAATTTGAAGTCCTCTGGTTTCTTCTTGCGTGGCTGAGGGGCTTGGACAGGTGGCTGTGCTGGAAGGTTTGAGGCCTGGCTGCTGGCAGATGCTCCAACAGCACAGGCCTTCGAAGACGAGCCCTCCATGCTGGGACAAAGGCTACTGCTTGCGCCTGGGATCGCAAGTGGCGAGCAGGAGTCCGAGTTGGTTCTTACCATTGATGGATGCGAGCAGGAACAGATGACAACACTCGACTGAATGGGCACAACATCATACTGAAAGAGGGAAAGGAGTAAAAACAAATTATATTTTATATTAGAAAAAGAAATCTAGTGATTAAACATTTTGACCAACCTTTGTGTACATTGTTTAAAATAATTAATGAATAAATACCCTGATTGGGAAAACAGCCAACCTGCTTTCTAAAGCTAATTGAGAAAACAATTTACTTTTTAAAGTGAAAGGTTCCTATTTCTTTTTCTTTTAATAACAATTTAAGCAAAGTCTGAAATCATAAGACATGATATGCTTCATTGAAGAATCTATTTCTGCCTGGTTGTCCTCCCCTCCCATGTTGAGAAACTGCCCATGTGTACAGTCATTTGAAAAATATTGTTGTACTGTATTTGTATAGCATATGTCTCTAGATGTACACGAGCTCAGTTCAGTTTTATAGCTCGTCTCTCATATAGTTGATTTGTATACAAACTCTTGTGTGAACGTGAGCAATTGAAAAGATCAAGCTGTAACCATGATGTGCACAACAACTAGACAAGCATCGTCAACTTTTCTGTTACAAAAGTAAGGTGTGGTCATCTAGTTCCCCTCTCCAAGCTTGACTTAATTGTTGCCACTAAAATCTTCCTGTCTACGTCCACGTATGAAAGATAGTTGAATTTAGTGGTTTAGCTAACCTATACAGGCAAAGTTACTTCCTGTGAACTCTTTTTGCTTACAGAGCCTTTTAAATTTGCACTGCAACAACTAAGCCATATTAGTCATAGAAAGTGTGGTACCTTGTCAAATGAAACTGGCCCATACCTACCAAGTTATAAACTTAACGCTAACATTGAATCGTTAGCATTAGCTAACGATTTCCTGCTAACTGTTTCAAGCAGTTTGTCACCTTGTTTACCTGGAAAGAAATGTGTCACTGGTACATAAACAAAATAGATAGACTAGCGCAATTGTTGTCTTACTAACTGTTGTTAAAGAAGAACAGTGAGATAACTTTGTTGAGTCGCCCTGAAGCTAATGCTAATGCTACACGGAAAATCATTCGAAAGCGCGAACCTGTTAGCTTTCGTTAGCCAACATGGAGCATTAACTAGCCAAACTACAGAGCGAGGGGAAGGATACAGCACCTCAAACATAATAAATGTGTCAAAGTATCTTTTTGCCGTCAACAACGACAAGCAATTTTAGCTACTCAGAGTGAATCTAGTCAAATGACATTCAGAATATAAAGTGTTAGCACAACTGAGCAACCTTCTACTACTGAGTCGTAACATTAGACGGTATGCAGCTAGCACCGCTCATAAGGCCCGACCAAACTATTTGTTGTCAAACTAGTTTATACAGGACACGGGCATCTTATTGCAATTTCTTTATAAATGTAATCCCTTACCAGCTGACTTGTGGCTCTTGCCATGGGAATTATCCTCTAGTATTTATTTGGAATAAAATAATTAGAGAAGCTCCAGTAATGGCTGCCTCCGTGCCTTCATTTTCGAGCTGTGACGTCGTTCCACAACAATGTTACCGCAGGACAGTCAGCAAAGAGACAGAGTCCGCCCCTCACAAACTACTATACAAAGTTCTACCTATGGTTATAGTAAGAAAAAAAATTACACAAAACACACTGTTACAGAATAGTCACGGTTTATTACAGTGCATTTATATATCGAATTACAATAATTGGCAACAATAGCAAGTGTATATTTTTAGTTGTTTATGCCTTAAGCAACAAAAAATAAAAAATAAAATATATATATATATATATATATATATATTTGGCTATCCAACAATCCTGATGCTTCACTGCTCCTTTCCATATATTCACTCAGTATTTTCATTTGACGATTCATTTCCTTCATCCTCTTCATCGTCCTCATCTGATGTGTCTTTCTCACTCAAGTCATCTTCCGTTGATTCACTAAATAAATAAATAAATAAATAAATAAATAAATAAATATATATATATATATATATATATATATATATATATATATATATATATATATATATAATATATATATATAATATATATATATATATATATAATATATATATATATATATATATATATATAAATAAATAAATATATATAATATATATATATATAAATATATATATAAATATATATATAAATATATATAATAAATAAATAAATAAATATATATATATATATATATATATATATATATATATATATTATATATATATATATATATATATATATATATATATATATATATATATATATATATATATATATATATATATATATATATATATATACATACACACATACACACACAAATATCAATAACACACACACAATATCTTGTATCCGTGTAATCTAGGTAAATTCCATTACAAAGGTTTTCAACAAGAGTAAATGGCATTTTGCCACTGAAACAAGAAGCTTCTTTAGTTCTGACCGGATCCTAAGTCTACCTTGAATATCTGTCTGAAATGGTTATTTCACTGAAACATTGAAACTGACACAACATTGTTATTAACTATACTTAGTGTTGCTTGTTAATCAACATTAATAAGAATCAAATAGAACTACCCTGAGGTGTGAACTGCCACCTTTAGCTGAATAGATTTAAAGAGGTATCTAAAATGCTTTTTCTTTAGTCAAGAGAGACAATCCATCTGTGAAATATGCCACATTCTAATATCCTGTTCATGTGACCTTGAAGTTGCCATGAACAATCTGATTTTGGGAGGTTGGATATTGTGTTTATGTATATTTCGGAGATAACATGTAAACCACATAAGATGTATCTGGTGACCCATTTAATTATTAGCTTCCATCGAAGCCAATACAGAGACAACAGTAAGGTTTGGAGAATATTATTAGAATGTCTCCTCAAAATTAAGTTCTATACATTTGTCAATCTGAGAGGGCTTTTCCTCAAAGCCGTCAGGACAAGGCAGCTACAACATCTATATGAAGCTGATTAACTAAAGCATAAGAACGAAACAGACTAACTGTTCTGAAATTCTGTTGACCTTCACATCCATAAAAGCACAAAATACTTATATGTGCATGTTTTTACTAACTAACAAAACAAAAAATGTCTTTTGGTGCTGCCATGTTTTGGTGCATTTGAACACTTCCCTTTTAGTGTCTGACCAAACAACAATGTAGTGCCATGATTGGTTCGCCCTACTACTGGTTTCAACGCAAACCTCACACTAGGAAGTAGGCCAGATGAATTCTCAAGAAGTTTGTGAACTCACAAATATCGAGAGAATTCCTCTGGCTGATCAGATTAAACATGAATGATTATGCATTTCAGTATAATTTAGTAGATCTAACTACTAGTAAGATACTTACAGTAAAAAAATAGGGAGTGTCACACAAATATTTTAATAAGTGACTTTCTAAACCATGGTGGAACTGAAGAAGCTACTGTATTAAAAGTTGATGTTCATTTATTTATTGCAATTTTACTATTAAACAAGTAAACTCACCACGGTCGTCTATTGAGATTTCTACAAGCTACTCCTGAGCTGACGTCAAATGGATCTGTAGACAAAACATAATATTGTTTGTTTGTTCAAATCTCTCACTAGAAAAGCCAAATAATATTTTACCAAACTCCTCCTCCTGAGGTTTATAACAGAGAAAGTCTTTTTCTACAGTCAGCAACTCCTCTTCAGTTTGACAGGCAGAATAGCGCTGAAGCAGAACTTTATTTAGCTCCAGAAACACTGTTCCCCACTTAAATTTTTTCAGCAAAAGAACAGCCAATTCTTCAAACCCTGAAAAAACACAGATAATATGTCATCTGCAGAATTATGAAACAGAAGAAAAAATTAATTTAAAAGGATTAAATATCATACCGACAATACAGAAAGTGGCAGCAAAAGCCTCCACACAAGACAGTTTACAGGGTTTGCCATAGTTGACAGGATTTGCTGCTACAAGGTATGGTAATAACCTTGGATGTGTTCCATTCATTTTATTGAATGGTGTTTCTTCCAATTTAGCCCAAGAGCAGTCAATCACTGCTAACCCATTCTGAGCCACAATTTCTCTGTGCGTAAACAAACTGGTTTAAAATTGATAAAATAAGAGTGTGGTACATTTGCACAGCAGAATACACTACCTGTCTGCTGGTGTCACATATTTGACACCCATTGGACTGAGGATTAGTCCATTAAATCTCTGATTGAGACGAAGGTTGTGGACAAAACCTTTGCGAACCAGTTTTCTCCCAGTGCAACGTTTAGGATCACAGTGGCCAAGCTCCCACATGGCGAGAGGACAAGGCAGCTTGACTTCAGGAGCTTCTGCACCTTCATCTAACTGAAGACTTGCTGATAAGAAAATGTACTGTTAGGCATATTTATTATTATGACCCACATACACACAAAAGCGCTTTGAAATAAAGTCTTAACATCAAAACAAGTATCCCTATATTGAAATTACACATTGTGCCATGTTTTGATTACCTTCGAAAGCAGAGTGCATTTCTTCTGTAAAAGTCTCTATCGATTTCCCCTTCATTTTATGTCTTTTTTCTTTACCCTTGTTTTCGGGTCGCATAAATTTACCCACTTTCTTTCGTCCCATCTCGAGCGCTCAGTTTCCTAATACACTTTACTGTGCCATACTACCAACTAGCTCAATATCTTCTTAGTAAAGCGACTCAAACCTTTCACAATTAACAGCGTAAGAATATTCCGAGGACAAAAGCTAGGCTAATTATCATGACAAGTCTGGAATATTTATTTATAACCATCTGTCTATGACTATATGCTATGGCTACCACGCTTTCTAAAATCACAATGCGCCTGCGCAAATGTTATTTTGATCAGGTGACAGATCACATGATACTATGGCCAACAGTGCAGGAAATGATCCATGAGAAAATATCGTTTTTTAGCAATATTTGCCAAAAGATGGTCACGTTTGTGTTTGTCAAAATGACATACTGTTTATTAACACGGTGGTCATTCGGACTATTTCTGCTCTGTAGGTATTTTGTATTCATTATTTAAGAACGTTACATTTACATTCACTCACCAGTCTTATTTTTCAGTGAGCTATGGGTTTGCTGGTAAAATGAAAATCGTGGAGGAGCCCAACACTTTCGGGTATGCTCAGATATGTGTGCCTGTAATACATGTTACTTAACAAAATATGTTTTTGTAGATTGAATAACCCCTATATCGCGCAAACAAATAGACTACAGGCCAGGGTGGCTCCTTCTCCCGTATCTGGTAAGTCAGTGTTGCCTTCTAATTTACACTACAACCTCTTAAACAATATATATATTTTTCCTTAAGGCCCTCAACATCTTCACCTGTTGGCTGGAAAATGTTTCAGTCTTATGGAGTCAACGTAAGAATAACAATTCAGATTAGAAATAAGGAAAAAAATCAAAATACATAAATAAAATCCAAAGCACCAACCCAACAAAAATGTAAACTGTAAAGTTTTGTTTCTATAAGCTTAACAGGGTCTAACAATATTTGCAGGTACAGATATGAATTTTGTCCATTTCACAACATCACACAGCATGAACAGTCCATCAGATGGAATGCGTACAGTGGGATATTGGGGTAGGATATGCACAAAACAGTGATTTTAAATAATTTTACACAGATATTAATAATGTCTGTTGTGTCCCAAAGGATTTGGCAGGAGTGGGAAATAGAAAACAACACATTTACAGGAATGTGGATGAGAGAAGGCGATGCATGTGGGGCAAGAAACAGAGAAACAAAGGTTATTATGGCACTTATCTTAGCTTAATCATTTGTTTTATTTTGATTAAATTAAAATGTACCTTTCTTTTAAGGTGATTCTTGTCTGTAGTTCAAGTAGCAAGCTGGCTCAGGTTTCAGAGCCAAGTACATGTGTGTATTATCTGACATTTGAGACGCCGCTAGTCTGTCATCCACACTCTCTTTTAGGTAAGACATGTTTTTTGAAATCCAAACAGTCAGTATTTAAGAATTCTTTCTTCATGTTACTTTTCAAGTGTATCCAACTTTGGCTGAGGCACTACAAAAAGAATGGGATGAAGCTGAACAAGCACACTATGAGGAGCTTGTAACTGACCAGGTGAAAATAAATAATCTTAAGTTATTTTTCTACAGATCATAATTTCAACATTGTGACCCACAGGGGTACAATAATTTGTTAAGAGACATTTTTGAAGATGCAGGCTTGTTGAAGAGTCACAAAGTGAATTTGGAGACAACCAAAACTGTACCAAATTCAGACACTCAAAATTCTTTGCAAAAATGTACAGAGGTATGTTTATTTTTTCCTTTTACATATATAATTACAATTTGATTTACCTAATCTTGTGAACACACATTCATTTAGGATCTTGAAAAACAAAGAGTGGAAATTCAACGATTACAAGCTCTCCTGACCCAACACAATATCTCTTTTGAGCTACAACAAAGTAAGTAGTAATTTTTTAATTAGACTTAACAGAAATGTACATTTGTTTAAAAAAAAATAAATAAAAAAAATAATAAAAAAAAATGAAATTCTTATACTTTCAGTCACTACAAATGATCCACCAAATGACATACAAAAAGATGAACATTTACGCGGAGACACCGGCAATGTTGACCTGCAGCAACAATAGACCTGATGTTAAAATTTCCTTTAGATAATGAAAATATTTTGTTTTTCCAGAATAAAAAGTTTGAAAATCATTTCTAACAGTAAAAAATCTGTGGTTTGATTCCAATACCCCTTAGTTCATTAACATTCTTAGGCCTGGTCTCAGTCCTCTTTTCTCACCTCCTCACTTCTTTCCCAGCAGGAAATGGGTGAGGAAGTTGCAGCCACAGAAGACACAGTCAATGGGACAGACTTAGTTGTCACTGTGGTTGCAACTTGCAGCAATACAAAATTCCCATTGGGAGATTGATAGTTTTATTTAACTTGCCTCTTTAAATGGAGCGTTTGATTGACAGCTGAGAAGTGAGAAACTGAGGAAAGGTAGTGAAGAAAGAGAATTGAGATCAAGCCTATAGATTAAAATGGCCAGTTATCATAGCATTTAAGTAAATGCACACTAAAACTGAATTTGGATAAATAGGAGACACCAGGTCTACAAAACTTGGGGTCTCACTTATAAAGCATGTGCATGTGTAAAAATGTTACATACATAACTTTCCACGTTAACTTTGTGATTTATAAAGACATTTTGACATGGAAATGAACAATCCAATCACAAATTATTTCTCAACTTTTTGCTTCAAGTTTCAAAGATGAGGCAGAAAGTGATTTGTGCTGAGAGAAATGAGAATTTATCAAGTTTCTAGAAGTTTCTGTTTTGTTCGTATGCACACTTTCTGTAAAAATTCCACGCAAAGTTTCATAACTGAGACCCCTGATATTATTTAATGCTTATGGCATATTTTTTATAGCAGGTGTGAATCTGTTTAAACTAAAAAAACAAAATAAAAAATACATGTGTATTTGTAAGTGTTTAGCATTCAATTTACTATTGGAAGTTGCACTGCATATAAAACATCTTCCTCAAAACCAATATGCACCACCACCTCAAATTTTGTTTTTAAAGTCTGTGTGAGACGCAACTAAGTTGTGCCAGATTTTGATCCCCTTAACCTATATTGCATCTGTGAGCTAAGGCCATAGATAGTGACACTACTCACCCACTCCGGGCCTTAATACCTCAACTATGAGCAGTCTGTTTATGGTTCTGTGCCCTTTTTAGTTATTTCTTTATTTATCGGTATTTCTAAAATGAGAACCGCACAAGTTTTGCTTTGAATGAGGGATTAAATGGGTTAGGATTTGATATATAATAATAGATTTTGCATTATAATAGTTAATTAACAAAGCTGTTATAAAATGATCCTATACTTTGTGGAAAATTGAAATTGTTTTCTACAAACATTTTAGATGATATATTCTAGAATGGGGTGCACGGCAGCAGATTGGTTAGAGCTCTGGCTTCCCAATAAGGAGGTCATGGGTTCGACTCCCGGGTCGGACCATATCAACATCTTACAATCTCCCTGGGTGGAGTTTGCATGTTCTCCCCGTGTCACCGTGGGTTTTCTCCGGGTACTCCGGTTTCCTCCCACCTCCAAAGACATGCATGTTTAGGTTAATTGGGCATCACTGTAAATTTCCCTTAGTGAGTGAATGGTTGTCTGTCTAACCCTGCGGCAAGTTGGCCACTGTCCAGGGTGTTTCCCCGCCAAAGGCCCAAAGTCACTGGGATAGGCTCCAGTCACCTGCGACCCCTAACAGGATTAAGCGGTAGAAAATGAATGAATGAATGAATATTCTATAATAAATTGATTGTAAACTGTTTCACATTTTATCGCATTAAAACGTTCAAAAAAAGAACACAAATGAGAACCCCCTAACACTAGCATTAATGACCCAGCTTGTTAAACCTTTTGACCATTAGGAGCAGCTGTTATAGACGAACACCTATCAGGAAAATAGCTAAGTCCATGTTACAGCGTTAATCAAGATAACAGCTGGATGACTTGTCTGGCTCGATGCGCCCTCTGCTGGACGTCGGAAGCTGGTGAGTCTCCAGACTGCTGAACTAAAGCTAAGGCTTTCTGAATGGTGGTGTCCTTTGCTGCTCCCTGAAGCCCCTCCAAGTAGTGAAGCAGCACAGAGAACTTGTCATCCAAAATCTAACAAACACAAATTGCATTTTAAGCACTAAGATTTTAAACATTAAAATTGGACAGTATACAAATGTATATGTGTATGTGTTTGCCTACCTTTTCGGAATCAAACATGTGCTGCAGTAACCATGTCTGTCTGGTCTTCTGAAACTTCCACTGATCCTTATTTTCTGCCCAGCTGAGTCAAAAACATATGAGGTTTCCAAAAAACAAACAATGTTCATTAACTGCTGAAGTACTGAATTTAAAATATCCTATTTGACACATAATTCAATGTCTCTGGGGCATTTCCTCAGGATCAGTGCCATAGTGCAATGCACGGGTAGCCATCTTCAGATCTTCCTGCTAGGCTTGGTCAGGATGACTGTGGCTGTGGTTATTTTCTAACCTGCTGCATGTTTTAGACTGGAAACTGGAGTGCCCGGGTAAAACCCACCCAGGTACAGGGAGAAACATTCAAATTCCATACAGAAAGGCCCGGGCTGTTGGGAGGCAAGCCCACAACTTTTTTGCTTTGAGGCAAGAGTTCTAACTAACACTTCGCTTAATACAGTACAACCAGTAACTCTTTACTTGTACTATTTAATAAAGCTGTGTGTTACCTGAAGTATTATGAAGTCTACACAAATTCAGGGGCTTAAATCAGAGACTTTGTCAGTGTGAAATGTCTCACAGTATCACAGTAGAATCTCAGTGGATTCATACATGGAAATGAGAATACTAGAACTTGTTTTTACCCACTTAAAACACTGAATTTCCCTGGGGTACAAAGCTCAACTCCATTTCATACTATACTTTGCCAAATTAGGTCCACTGGCCAGAAAATCAAATACAAAAATAATGATGAAACTATGTTTGCTTAGAGTAAGAAATGTGGTGTGAATTTTTTTTATATAGTTTAAGCAAAAAGGCTTGATCTGAAATAAATGCAATGGCAATGTTCATTTCTGAATCAACAGGAGGATTTATCTACTCAGCCCTTCTTTTTAATATTAGAAAAGAGCAATACTTATAGTTCTACCAAAGGTGTTTCTGTGACAAAAAGAGGTCTTTAGATCTGGCTAACTTATTTTTTATATTTGTTTTTTATGTATGAATATATGACTAATATTTTGTGTCCCAATCAGATCTACTTACCAAGTGAGATAATCTAGAGCCAGTTGAGCAGCAGTAGGACCAGCTGAGTCTGTTTTGGGCAGTGTTTCCCCCTGCTCTTTCAGACTCTTTTTCTTCTCTTTTTTAAGAATCTTCTTCATCTTTCTTTCCAGAGCTCTTCTCTCCTCTGGACTTAAATCCTCCTCTCCCTCATACACAGTCTCTGGGCAAATCTAATGAATAAAACATGGGGGGAAAAAAAAAGAGTTATCTACTAGTTTACCTAGTAATTTTGGCACTTATGCTATAGACAAATGTTATTTTAGGACTAGATCACTTCCTGCGGCTTGGCACTTCTAAATGGAGGCTTCCTGTGTTTACATCATGCATTAATCTGTGTGGTAGATAAATGTTCATGAGATGTTTTCATTGTTTCACAGTTTATCTGTGTTCTTTTGAAAATTTTACAGAAAAATTACAGCATAAAGCAAGGTACTCTTTTTTGTTTTTGTTGCTGTTTTTTTTGTTTGATGAAAAAGTAAATATTTCTATGTCCTCAAAGCCATCACTGGCATATAAACGACAAGTTAAGTTTAACAGTTAAAGCCATTTACAATTTATGTTCTCAAGGGAAGTTAAACAAGGGACGCAGTATGTTCGTATTTAACGGCCCTGTGTGGAGTGATGTAGAAAGTGGGAGGTATAAGAGCCATATCACGTGTCCTTAAAATCATTCTGAAAGTTTTCTGCCCACCAAACACACCACACTCCTGTATCGAGAGAAGCAGTAAGAGATTTTGACTCTGAGAAAGACGGAAGCATTATCACGCTAACTCAGAAGTGAAGCTTGTATCCACAAGCAGGTAGAGCAGAATATGGTGAGTGGAAACATTTTTTTTTTTTACGAAGTTTGTAGTTTCTCAAAGAACAACCAGATGTGAACTTCAGTTTTCAAAGACGTCAATCTTAAGTATTTGAAAAATGCCTACAGTCTATAGCAGAAAGAATAGTTTACAATGAAAAAAGTCAAAGGAAATTTTTGAAAAAGCATGCTCCAAAGAAAGTCTTTGTTGAACTTTTCTTTCTTGTTTCGGAATAGAATCTATTTCACAACTTTAACAAGGGGTGAAAAATGTGGCTAAAAATAAAAGTGAACAGGAAGACGGTTTCAAAAATGGATCAGTCGTACTTCTATGAGAATTACAAAATCTATACCACTGGTGATTTGTATTACAGCTACTTGTCACAATGCCAAAATTTCTAACTTGAAACTAAAGAATATACTTATTTCTAAATACTGATTTTAGTATCATGATAACTTGTGCCATTTCTAAAGTGTAATTTTGAAATGAGTTTTAGACATTAGGCTAACAATAACTGTTCCACCACCCCTCTAAAACTGTTCAATAAAAGTCTGTCTGTATTGTGCTAATGTGATCATCTTTATTAACCTAAATACTAAAAAGTATCTGCATATATCTATTGCTAAAAAGCACCTGCATATTAGTTAGATTCAAACCAGTTTTCCAAAGCAGGAGGAGTTGGAAACAGACAAATAATATGCAGCTGGATAAATGTAACTGAGCATGCTCACAACTCCTGCCCGCTCCACATTCCAACAATAAAGTTAGCATTTTTACAACAAAAAAGCACACCGAACAAAGTGGCAAAAAACAGCCACACATTTAACTACATGTTTAAAACAGTCCTACATGTCCCAGAAAGATCAGTGCGTCATTTTCCAGGCAGTATTGCAAACAGTTATTAATAATAAACAATATTTAGGTGAATCAAAATAATGCTGCCTGAATCATGGAGTAGTGAATCTGATACAGCAGGACATGTCTCTCGAGGGTAATAGGTTTATACTCTCTTGCATGTAAACTGGAGCAAAACTGGTCCGACCGGTTTGTAGGGAAAAATAAATAAAGACAGTTTTTCCAGATCCCGTGATCTTTTTTCCCCTGATCATGTAAACGTACTGGCAACTTAACAGGAAATTAAAATGTGTCTAATAACAGAATTCTTTGTTTTCCTTCTAGTCATTTCTAAACACCAACCCAAGGCCTACTGATGGAAACAGCAATCCAGTCTCTACTCCCACCTCTGGACCAGACGCTGATATTTTGGACAGAATCACTGCCAATGACATTACCTCCATAGCCAATTATATTTATAGTTCCTTTCTGCACTTGGCTTTGTCGCGGCTTGTTTCCTTCTCTACAGCTTCTTCCTGGCGTTCAGGACTCAAAGAAGAGTGGCCTGGCTTGACTGCCTGCTTTGGACCTTCTCTGTTTTACATTTACTGCTGTTGCTGCTGTCTCTCTATGCAGTAGCACACAGACCAGACTTCCTGAGGACCACAGGTTTAGGATGTGCAGCCCTCTCCTTTACAATCAACACAACATTTATCGGTAGTTTATTTCTCCTTGTAATCCTGGCATATGTTCTAAACTTGGATCCGCCATTACATGCAGTGCCAAGGCCATGTCTTTTCACAGTTGTAGTCCTCATGTGCTCTGTCCTGATATCTTTGCTGCTGGCTGCAATTGGTGGACCAAGAGACCAAGATGACAGATGTTTTATGGATCCCATTTGTCTTTCATATTCAGTGACTAAACTTCTTACAGCGTTATTATTTCCATATAGTATTCAGATGGCTCTTCTTATTGCAGGTTGTGTGAGGCAATGGAAAACTAAAGGGCGTTTCCTATCCGGATCTGAGGAGGGTCCAGTTTTTGTTACACTTTCTACAATATTATTCATTTGTGGCCTTGTTTACAGTGTGGCACTGATTAGAGCTGCACTGTTACAGAAAGATGGTAACTTAAGCCCTAAAGAAACTGCTTTTCTGAATGTGTTTGAATTCGTGTTTTTCTCTGGGAGTAGCATTAGCTTAATTCTGGTGCTACTGCTTCACAGGCCATCTCGTAAAACACTCAAAGCAGTAATGAGACAAATGAGGGACTGCTGCAGGAGGCCAGGGCAAACCCAACCCAACCGAAACATCATAGCACCACAAATTGAGATTACAGACACACTGCAAGACATTGAACCATGAATTACAATGATACATTGATACATTTAACCTATTAATCAAAAAACATTTTTGAGTAGGAGTAGTACAGTCTATTGAAAGTGTTTTTAGTATAATGATTCTTTGCACAAATAAATCGAAAAAGGAACGGCATAGAAGGGCCTGAATGTTGCATAGAAACCAGAACTAAAATTTCTTTTTTTTTTGTTGCTACAAGTGTAGCTGACATAAACAAAAAAGTGACACTTAGAGCCATTTCAGGACACTTAGCAGGGTAACTGACCGTAAGAATACGTATTCTCTTCTCAACCAAGTGCAACAGCATGCAATAAACAAGTTCTCCTGAGTTACTGTTTGAAGAATTCCATCCTCAACTGACTCTTTAAATATATGAAATCATTGTTAAAAAAAAATAATAATAACAAAATAAACCTACTACGTTCAATAAACTATAGATTTGCGTTCGTCCATATTCATGTCTTATATGCATGTAGGCTACTTAGTTCTGAGTCTGTAGCACTGCAGTGATTGAATGTCAGTTTGGTGACAAGAGTGTGGATCTACAACAACCAATAACCTGTGGATAGCAAGTGTTTATTTTAAAAGTAAGGTAATGTGACAGTAGAGTCGGGCATTATATTAAATTATTGTGAATGTTCTTTTTGAGATATCCAAAAATGTAATATCAAGTATATCGTTTATAGAAATAATAGCAATGAAAAATAAAACATAAATGTAATGTTTTTGTACTTTTGTGATTCTGCATACATTTCACATTTGTCTAACAAAAGGTTGAGTTCACATGACATCACAGCATTATATAGGCAAATAATGTTTTACACAGATGAGGACTGAGCAGCTAAAATTTGTTCTAATGCAAATTGTGAATGGGTCTAATCACTAATAAACATCACCCGGTTGAAAATGTGTGAAATTACAATGATATACATTAGAAAAACTGCATCATCATCAAATTCTACAACTTTTTCTACAACATTCAATACATATTTTAACAGATTTCTGTTGGGATGACAACATATCGTCTGATTATTGTTATCGAAATACGCTGAAAAAATGTCCAGAAATTCATTTTTGTCAATATCGCTCAGCCCTATGTGACAGCATTATTAATCACGTCACATTAATATTTTAAATGACCCAAAGCAAGACCTCGTCAACAGTATTGAGTAAGTTACTGTAAGATTGTAATACATTATATAATACTAGTTACAGAGAGAAAAATACATTTGTATTACAATATTACCGCCTCAAAAATGTAACTGAGTTACACTTCTGTGAGTCACTTTGAGGTAATCACATATTTTTAGAGAGATTATACAATACTAGTCCTGTTACTTTTACACTTGATTACTGAATAATTTAATGAAAAGTGGTGCTATAACACTTTTTCCTCATAATATTTTATTCACTTTTAAGTCAACAGATGCCACAGAAAATTTTCTATACCAGTTTCACTTGTGTTTTGGTCCTGAAGTGTCGTTTTCACTAGAAAATCAATGCAATTAATTTATATGCAAATAACTTGAGTTAATCATATATATATATTGTCAACATTTTTATAAGTAATGAATTACACTACTGAGTAACTGAAGAGGGGATTACATTACAGTAACTAGTTACTTTTGTAATGAGTTACTCCCAACACCGCTCGTCAATGACTTTGACAAATAGATAATGTATTCAATAGAAGCAGATATAACAAAACCGACCAATCCTCAACACAGACACAATATTAAAACAAAAACAAACAAATAACAAACAAACTTTTTCCTCGACAATCCATGAGCAAATTATCAATAATAAACACATATTGTCAAGGATATTGCTGTTGCACACTGGTTCTAATAGTAACATTTTTATTATTGTTGTCCAGTTTACTCAAAGTGGCACTGGTCAGCTTTCTTTTTCATGAACATTGCCACAGCTAACAAAAATTTTACATCAATTTTAAGAAGAGGAAGTATGTCAAAGGGCACTTCATGAACCATTCTCAGCAGCAGACAAACTTGTACATCAGTGGTTCACATATTTGAATATTCGGTTGTTCTTGTCTACATCTACCAACCTACTAGGGCTGGGTATTGCCAAGAGCTGTCCGATACAATACGTATCCCGATACAGAGGTCACGATACGATACATATCCTGATACACGTATATGCAGATATAATTTCCTTAATATGTCACCTATCAAGTGTCAAATGCAGAGGAATTGTATTTTCTAACTACTCTTTATGTTAAACACAAGTGTCTTACAAATAAGCCTTTATTCAGCTCAATAGATGCAGCTTTAAATCTGCAGTCCAGGTTCAAAAGTGTAAATTATATGAATTTAAATATGCCGATACGTATCCCGATACACCTTTTTGTAACGATACGCGTATTGCCAATGAGCTTGTCACGATATATCCCCGTATCGATACATTGAGTACAGCCCTACAACCAGTGTTGGGTAAGTTACTCTAAAATTGTAATACGTTATATATTACTAGTTACAGGGAGAAAAATGTAATACATTTGTATTACAATATTACTGTCTCAAAAATGTAACTGAGTTACACTACTTTTAGTTACTTTGAGTTACTTTGAGCTCATCGAACATTTGTTAAGGCATTATACAACAATCCTGTTACATTTACTTTTGATTACTGGTTAATTTATGAAAATGTGATGTCACAACACATTTGTCTCATAATATTTGATTCACCTTTAAGCAACAGACAGTATTTTAGTGGTGTTTTGGTCTTGAAGTGACGTTTTTAATAGAATATAAAAGCAGTTAATTTATATGAAAGTAACTTGAGTTACTCAGATTGTAACTAGTAATATATTATCAACATTTTTATAAGTAATGAGTTACACTACTTAGTTACTGAAAAGTGGAATATATTACAGTAACTAGTTACAAAAGTAACTAGTTACTCCCAACACTGCCTACAACCTACACTTCTTTAGTGTGACCAGACCACTCAAGATAAGCAACATACATTTCTACGAATTATGTTCAAAATGCAATGTACACCAAATTGTACATTTGTAAATTGTACATATGTTTTAACAGTTGACGCTGATTTGATTTATTTTTAAACTGACTGTAAAGGCATTAGAACATAGTACATAAATATAATGAAGGAAATTTCTTACTTCAGTTATTAATTCTGTTTTTTTCTTTTTGTCGATCGTATTCTTTTGCACTTCAGCTGCTCCATCCGGGGTCACAGAAGGAACCTGCTTAAGAAAAAATGGTCAGACTCCGTATGATCAATTAAAGCACTGATTAAGAATATTTTTGAACTAGCAGCCATGATGTGCAAGGTAGGCACCTCTTGCTCGTGCTTTTTTCTTTTCTTCTTTACTTTTTGGTTAGGATCGTCACTACTATGTTTGGCATTCATCTTCTTTCTTTTGGGACGCAAATCTGGGGTACCATCTTTATTTTTAATCATCACGGTTGAAGACTACAAAAAAAAAAGAAAGAAATAAAGAAAAGGAAACATAAGAAAACATAGTTACATTCGAATTCATCTCGTACTATATATCTTTATACATTTAATATTGCTTCACTTACCAGGAACTATAAACATATCCAGCGTGTTGCACACATGGAAGAATGCAGCGGCCCCAACATGTGTAACACGTCCGGAAGTAGTTAACTAGAAGCGCTCATTACACAAACTAATGATAATAATGTCCACAAGTATGTAGGATTGTTAAAGACTTTAAAAAGAAATATAAAAAGCGGTACCAAAGCCAAATATAATCATGATTCTCTCTTTTTTAAATACTAGTTTACACGGAACTTCTAAATGTATACATAGTTCCCGTCGGTGTGACTTTGTAGTTGCACAGTGGCGATTACATGACCTAAACCTGACCAAGGATGGTTTGATAATAATTACAGCATATTTTTTTCTTTTCGAGTTGTGTGGCTGTCGCTTGAGATGTCTCCGTCAGTAAAAAGAGTTTTCAAGTTTTTGGCTCGTGTTCCTTTGAATAAAGGCATATTCCAGTCTAACACCATGACTGCAAGGTAGGATTTTCTATGAGTAACATTTTCGTTTGAGATTACAGGTTTGCTTTGGGTAATCATCACTATCAGCTTTGTATGAGTGTGTAAAATATATAAAGCACAGATTAGTATGGTCAACACATGATGATGCCACATTGTCATTTCTAGACTGCCACACAGTCTAGAAATGACACTGTTGCAGTGGGGGGCAGTCAGTTTGTGATTATTTTGATTTGAAACTTGTTATTTTGATTAGTATGCATCAAAATGCCCCAAAACATGACTCAGAATAGCAAGGGATGCTGTTAACCACCAATTACACAGTTTAACAGCTATAAAAAGTTGTTTGGGGGTTTGGTTTCACTTTATATGGTTTATTCTTCTTGTATTTACATTATATGTGTGAAATTACTATAGAGCACACTTTTTATGTACTGGTATAACTTAGATTGTACATTTCTTCTTTTAAGTTTTTATAATTTTACATTGAACCTTTTAAAGTGCTGTTGAATGTGTTCTTTTTCACTAGGCTGAGCAGTATTCGACCCTTGGCTTTGAGCTCACAGCTGGAAGCTGAGTCAAAGAAAGTCTCAGATGAACAGACCAGTGAGCCCATCAAGTTTTCCACAAGCAAAGCCAGTCACCGAACCTGGAAAGTGGACCGCTCTTTGGGCAGTGAATACAGAAGACCTTGGCGAAAAGTTTTGCCAATAAGCATCTTTTTCTCAGTATTTTTGTTGTGGTGTGTAATGAGAGGACAATCTGACGTCGATACTCATCTTGACAGACCACTTCATGAGAGTTTGCCCATCTTGCAAACTGAGGAGGACAAAACTGATAAACCTAGATAAAAAAATTGACTTAATTTACTATTTATTCCTTGTGTTTTGTGTTGTTGACCATTTATGATTAAAGGCCTTTATTTCAATGCAATTTTCAATGCATAGAAGAATAATTCCAATGTTAGAATTCCATACATTCATACAATAAATGTATAATCTATCAGGTTTTATATTTTACCAGGATCTTTAGCCCATTATTTATATAGTTACTTACATTATATATTCACATTTATTTATCTTCCCTTGTGCAATGAGAAAGGTTTTACATTGTGACGTAAAACCGTCAGTTAAGTTAAGCATGTTCAAACATTGACCAAGAAAAATTAGACACTTTTTCTTGGCCCTTGACAGTTGGTTCAAACTGTAAAAAGTGAACACCAATTGTAAAAATATACTATATATACACTGTCGTTCAAGAATTTAGGGTCACTTATTTTTGAAAGAAAAGAAATTTGCATTTTTCTTCAGTGAAGATAACTTTAAAGTAAATTAATCAGACTACTAATGTGTGTTTTTTTTGGTTCAATATGTCTATAGAGGTGTATAGATGTGACCAGTGTGTTTTTTTCCTGCGTTGTGTGTGCTGGTTTATGATTGCTGGTGCAGGAGTGAACCACAGGACACAGCCAAGCGCTTGGAGGCAGTCTATTTAATCTGGATTACAATATGAGTGCATAGTGTCAACATGTGCTGCTAACAGTTTCCCCAAACTTCCCCACCGCGGAGGTTTGCAAAAGGGCAGAGAAAGTTCTGAACCACCAATTTATACCAGTGCACTACGACAGCACAGCATGAGCAGGTTATTGACTATTTGGAGCATCAGATTTTTTGGGTCCATTAAACGCTTAAAATGGCCAGAATAAAAAAAACATACATGTTGTTCCTAGAAATTAAGGCTATTTTATTTATGAATAAATAGCCTTAATTCACAGAATATACAGTATATTCACAGAAAAATTGTCTGGGTGACCTCAAACTTTTGAACTGTAGTGTACCTTTACCTTAAAGTAAAAGTTAGTTCTTGTTTACTCGTTAGTAGTAGTCAAGATTTAAAACCTAAATTGTGTTCGTAGTGTAAAATCAGCTTTACCTTTAAGCATTTTACAGTGCAGTATTTCAATTTCAAGCCTGAATAAATGTATTGCAGGTCAATTCAAGGAAACATTACAGGTAAAAAATAAATATATATCAAAGCTATCAGTATAAACCCTATCCTGTAGTTTACTCATATACAATGTCAGAAAATAATTGTTTACAAGTTTTAATTTACAAATAAGGTTTTGTAGGAGGGAAATGGCAGCAATAGCACATAAAGGAGTCAGCAAAATCAAACAGATTTAAAGGTGCGCCGTGTAACTTTCTTGTGAAAAATAAACTACACAATTAACTAGAAATTAAAACCATACTTTGAAATTATAAGTGATTGTGCTATGCCATGTGAAAAAATAGAACTAAAGGAACATTTTTCATGAGACAACTTATTTAGTTCACATATCTAACCAAAACATGTTTCAAGTCTTTAGTTCAAAAGTTTCATGTGTCTATATATCAGATGAACATTTTTATAGTTAGTAATAGTCAGAAAATGTTCCCAATTTAAATTCACTCATTTAAATCACTCATTAGCAAAAAACTTAATCAAATTACTTCCTATGCATGACCACCTTTCTATTCTATACATTAATCCTTCCGCAATAGGTGACTTATGAATTTTAATATGCCCCTGCAATGTTGTTTTTAAAAAAAATATATATAAATTGCAATCACAGAAAGCATTAATTTTGAGGTAGCGGAAAAGTTTATTTACAGCACAAGGAGTCCTGACATGCAATATGATTATGGGTTAGACTAAGACAGTCAAACCTGAGAGGCAGTGAATTGTTCAGAATATACAGTTCATTTTCTAAGCTAGTATGACAGAAGGGAAACCACAGTACAAAAACACACATGCAACTACAAACATTTAAAAAATGGTACACATGCTGGTATAGGATCATGATTTACAAAACAAATCCCAGTCCCGAACAGTGTCCTCCCAACCACCCAGTTTAAAATGCATTTAAAAAATAAAAAAAATTAAGCTCGTTCCCCTCGAATTCGCCTTGCCAGCTGGATGTCCTTGGGCATGATGGTAACCCTCTTGGCATGAATTGCGCACAAGTTGGTGTCTTCAAACAGCCGACCAGATAAGCCTCACTGGCCTCCTACATGTGGAGAAAACATTTGTAACATACTGCAATGTATTCAACAGCAAATGGTTAACAAAACCACTTTACCTGCAGAGCCCCAATAGCCGCGCTCTGGAAACGCAGGTCAGTCTTAAAGTCTTGAGCAATTTCTCTCACAAGACGCTGGAAAGGCAGCTTTCTGATGAGCAGCTCAGTGGATTTTGGTACCGACGGATCTCACGCAGAGCAACAGTACCAGCC
Source organism: Mugilogobius chulae (assembly GCA_038363315.1). Classification (NCBI taxonomy): domain Eukaryota; kingdom Metazoa; phylum Chordata; class Actinopteri; order Gobiiformes; family Gobiidae; genus Mugilogobius; species Mugilogobius chulae. Next base: position 35,202,406 of record CM076401.1, on the reverse strand, counting down.
TACACACAAAGTTAAACCCTTATAAACTCAAAATTTAAAAAAAAAAAAAACACCACACACACTGTAAGTAACCAATTCATTTGACTGGCGGTACCACACGTGTTTCACACCTGTATCTGTGTGGCTTCTTCACTCCGCCAGTGGAGGGCGCACTTTCCTGGCGGCCTTGGTTGCCAGCTGCTTCCTAGGCGCCTTTCCTCCAGTGGATTTACGAGCGGTCTGCTTGGTACGAGCCATGACTCAAATTTGAGTTTCTAAAAACAAAAGACATAGTATTAGTACACTGGTCTAGCTTCAACCCTAATGCAGTCTAAACCCCTCCAAACCAAAAATATAAAATGTCGCAACACGTTTACACGTCGAATATTAAAATGCAGGCAAGCATACTTTCTATCCAATACATGTAAAATATGAAGCAAACAGACCAGTTTACATAAACAATGCAGATACTCCCCACACAACGTTGAGCATTTTTGGCGGGGACACAGTTTTAAAGACACAATAAATATTTAAACGACTGTAAAAATCACAATATTCTCCAAATTCAGTAAAGGTAAAATTGTGTGTAAAGAGCTGCCACCATTAAAGCTGGAGAGGCACACACGTCTCTTAATTTAAAGCTAGCATGAACGGCAGCAAAATGGCGCCAGTAGCCATTATTCCAGAACAGCTCCAAACTAGTCGATTAAAAAAGCCAAATAATGTGCATATTGTCAAATGGACACTAAATGTAGGTTTAATAAGACTACCATGCCAAGCTGATATATGCAGCAATTCATTAAGTTTACTTTTGCATCTTCGGCTATCGAATATGGCGCGCTGGGTTTTGTTTTGTTTATGGCGAAGAGTCTCTAGCCAAAAACACAGTCAAAATACCTACATAGCAAGTGAAACATTGTCACATGAAATTTAAACATCAACTTTAATGTACAGATAAGGCACAGACTGCTTAACTAAAAAAAATAAATACAAATTAAAACAATTACCTTGAGTTCGTTCGATGTGAGCTAGATGAACACTCTGCGGTGGTGCGGTGAACTGCCTCTAAAAATTGAAGCCAACGGTATTTATATTCTCAGTGAAGCTTGTGGCACCGCCCCAATTCTTCTGATTGGTTCTATAGACCGGACGCACACCCATCTTTGACTCGATTGGCTCTAAAACTGGATACAGAAAGTGAAATTATGTGCACCCGGTTTCAGACCGCGGTAATGTGGTCCGACACTTGCCTGTTAAAGGTAATGTGGTCCACACGAGAAAATCTGATGCGCAATTTGTAGAGTACTTACGGTAATGGCAAAAAAACACGGCAGCAGACCGGAAGTTTCTAAAGAAACGCTCGTCTTCTTTGAATGCTTTTGTTTTTAACACGAGAACAATAAAACTGAAGCATAAACTTAAAGTAAATATATATATGCGTATGTTGACTAATATAATTTTTCATAATTAATGTTTGTATAAATGCCTGAAATAAAAATGAGCAATAGCACAAATTTGGAGATCTGTTATTTTTATTTCTCAAGAGGTGTATGAGATATTTCACTGCAGTCATGTTCTCTGAGATACTGTCTACCACCATGGTTATTTTCATTCATTTTTACTGTACAGTTTTTCCATAAATCATATTCAAATTTGGTTACAAGAGCTATAATCAATGACAAAAAAGTGCAACTTCGGAGATGGATAATTTTAAATTCTTAAGAGGTGTATGAGATATTTCACTGCAGTCATGTTCTCAGAAATATATCTACCACCATGGTTATTTTCATTAATTTTTACTGTACAGTTTTATCATAAATCATATTCAAATGTGGTTACAAGAACTATAATCAATGACAAAAAAAGTGGAACTTTGGAGATGTATAATTTTAAATTCTTAAGAGGTGTATGAGATATTTCACTGCAGTCATGTTCTCAGAGATACTGTCTACCACCATGGTTATTATCTTTCATTTTTACTGTACAGTTTTTTCATAAATCATATTCAAAAATGGAACATATGCTATATGAAATTAACAAAAGTGCAACTTGGAGATCTATTATTTTTATTTCTCAAGAGGTGTATGAGATATTCACTGCAGTCATGTTTTCAGAGATACTGTCTACCACCATGGTTATTTTCATTAATTTTTACTGTACAGTTTTTTCATAAATCATATTCAATTTGGTTACAAGAGCTATAATAAACGAACAAAAAAGTGCAACTTTGGAGATGGATAATTTGAATTCTTGAGAGGTGTATGAGATATTTCACTGCAGTCATGTTTCTGAGATACTGTCTACCACCATGGTTATTATCTTTCATTTTTACTGTACAGTTTTATCATAAATCGTATTCATATTTGGTTACAAGAGCTATAATCAATGACAAAAAAGTGCAACTTTGGAGATGTATAACTTTAAATTCTTAAGAGGTGTATGAGATATTTCACTGCAGTCATGTTCTCTGAGATACTGTCTACCACCATGGTTATTATCTTTCATTTTTACTGTACAGTTTATCATAATCATATTCAAATTGGGTTACAAGAGCTATAATCAATGACAAAAAGTGCAACTTTGGAGATGGATAATTTAAATTCTTAAGAGGTGTATGAGATATTTCACTGCAGTCATGTTCTCTGAGATACTGTCTACCACCATGGTTATTTCATTCATTTTTACTGTACAGTTTTATCATAAATCATAATTAAAAATGGAAACATATGCTATATGAAATTAACAAAAGTGCAACTTGGAGATCTATTATTTTTATTTCTCAAGAGGTGTATGAGATATTTCACTGCAGTCATGTTCTCTGAGATACTATCTACCACCATGGTTATTTCATTAATTTTTACTGTACAGTTTTATCATAAATCATATTCAAATTTGGTTACAAGAGCTATAATCAATGACAAAAAGTGCAATTTGGAGATGTATAACTTTAAATTCTTAAGAGGTGTATGAGATATTTCACTGCAGTCACGTTCTCAAAATACTATCTACCACCATGGTTATTTTCATTCATTTTTACTGTACAGTTTATCATAAATCATAATTAAAAATGGAAACATATGCTATATGAAATTAACAAAAGTGCAACTTTGGAGATCTATTATTTTTATTTCTCAAGAGGTGTATGAGATATTTCACCTGCAGTCATGTTCTCTGAGATACTATCTACCACCATGGTTATTTCATTCATTTTTACTGTACAGTTTTTCATAAATCATATTCAAATGTGGTTACAAGAACTATAATCAATGACAAAAAAGTGGAACTTTGGAGATGTATAATTTTAAATTCTTAAGAGGTGTATGAGATATTTCACTGCAGTCATGTTCTCAGAGATACTGTCTACCACCATGGTTATTATCTTTCATTTTTACTGTACAGTTTTTCATAAATCATATTCAAATGGAAACATATGCTATATGATAACAAAAAGTGCAACTTTGGAGATCTATTATTTTTATTTCTCAAGAGGTGTATGAGATATTTCACTGCAGTCATGTTTTCAGAGATACTGTCTACCACCAATGGTTATTTTCATTATTTTTACTGTACAGTTTTTTCATAAATATTCAATTTGGTTACAAGAGCTATAATAAACGAACAAAAAAGTGCAACTTTGGAGATGGATAATTTTAATTCTTAAGAGGTGTATGAGATATTTCACTGCAGTCATGTTCTCTGAGATACTGTCTACCACCATGGTTATTATCTTTCATTTTTACTGTAGCAGTTTTATCATAATCGTATTCATTTTGGTTACAAGAGCTATAATCAATGACAAAAAGTGCACTTTGGAGATGATAATTTAATTCTTAAGAGGTGTATGAGATATTTCACTGCAGTCATGTTTTCAGAGATACTGTCTACCACCATGGTTATTTTCATTAATTTTTACTGTACAGTTTTTTCATAAATCATATTCAAATTTGGTTACAAGAGCTATAATGAACGAACAAAAAAGTGCAACTTTGGAGATGGATAATTTTAAATTCTTAAGAGGTGTATGAGATATTTCACTGCAGTCATGTTCTCAGAGATACTGTCTACCACCATGGTTATTTTCATTAATTTTTACTGTACAGTTTTTTCATAAATCATATTCAAATTTGGTTACAAGAGCTATAATGAACGAACAAAAAAGTGCAACTTTGGAGATGGATACTTTTAAATTCTTAAGAGGTGTATGAGATATTTCACTGCAGTCATGTTCTCAGAGATACTATCTACCACCATGGTTATTTTCATTCATTTTTACTGTAGTTTTCTCATAAATCATTTTCAAATGTGGTTACAAGAGCTATAATTAATGACAAAAAAGTGCAAAGTTGGAAACGTATCATTTTTAATTCTTAAGGGGTTAACTTAGATATTTCACAGCTGTCATGCAAATTTTTTTTTTACATTTTTACATACATCATTTTCATTATACACTAAAGTAAAAAAGAAACGCAACATTTAAATTTTTAAAAATTCTTTTGAAAACAAGTATATTTAGAAAAATGGGTTAGCATTATTATTTCAGTCTATAGTAAGCTGAAGACAGGTGAACAAATTTCTTGGTTTCGATTGACTGACTGAGAACAATAAAGAGTGCATTACAGGGTCATTTATTCACAGAAAATTATGTTTGAAACTCAGAGTTGACTTTTACCGCTGGTTAACTGTGCTCAAGTCTTCCATATAAAAGGCCACCAGAATGAATCCAAAAACACACTTCTTCACAATGCCATGATTGTCGCAACCAGGGAGAGATGGAGCTATTGGCTGCTCCAAGCTGGACGTTGTTGTTTTGCTGCCACCAGGGTGTTTGGAGTCCACCGCTCTACCATTAGTCGTCTTGTGGAGCGATACCAGGCCACTGGTTCCTCTAACAACCGCCCTCGTACTGGTGGCCCCCGTGTAATGACCGCTGCACAAGACCGTGCCAACCGCCCCGCACATCTCCATGACTGGTTCAGACCACCACCAGGTCCACAGCCGAGACCATTGGGACACACCACAGGCCAGTGTCTGCCAGACCCATCCGTAATCGCCTCCGCGCTGACGATATTCGACCATTCGTTGGATCAGTGCTTACCCCCCCCAACATCGCCAAGCTCGGGTCGAATGGTGCACTGCACATTGTGTTTGGACTTTGCAGTGGTGGTTCCAAGTCGTGTTCAGTGACAAAAAATGTTCCAGTGCTTCAGAGCAGATGGCCGAGATCGGTGTACAGGAGAATTTGGAAGAGGGCTGAACCTTATGTGTGCCAAGTGAACCGTGGGGTGGTCCCAGTGTCATGGTTTGGGCAGACATGTCGGCAAATCACTGGACAGACCTGGTTTTCATCGAAGGAAACCTCAATGGTCTCCATTATCGGGATGAGATCCTGAGACCTGTGGTGCTCCCTTTCTGGACCAAGTTGGGGCGGGAGCTCTGTTCCAGCACGACAATGTGACTCCAGCCACATTTCTGGATTTAAATCCCATTGAAAATTTCTGGAATCTGCTCAGTGTGCGCGTCCGCCGACGTGAGATTCCTCCCGAAACTCAGCAGCAGCCGAGGGCGGCACTAGTGGAAGAATGGGCGGCAATTCCACAAGATCAACTCAGACACTACTGCTGATCCATGAGCGACAAATAACCGCTGTCCAGGGCCAACGGGGTCATGTGAACTATTGACAGTCTGATGAAACTCTGTCACTTTTGGTTTGGGGGTTGCTCTATTGTTTGGTTGTGTTATTGGACTCGGAAATGTGTAAATGCCGAAAAAGTTGGCCTGAGAATTAGAAATGGATGTAGGTTCATATGAAACAGGCCTATCTCAAAATAAATTATTCTGGCCCCCCAAAAACTCAGAAAACTGAGTATTGTGTTTTTTTCTTTAGTGTATTTACATACACAGCTTGCAAAACCAAGCATCCTTTTCAGTCTTTTTTGTGTGGAAATCTTTCAGAGTCATATTAATGCATTCCCTGTGAAACCACTTTTGGCATGTGTTGCACATGATCTGTAAAGATAAATTACAGGGGTCATCATTTGCAGTGTACTTTTTTCAATGTTTTTTTCTTACCCACGTGATTTCTTCCTCTGTGGATCCTTTTTTTATTTTCTCATCACACACCGCGCAATGATTTTCTATGTCAAAGACTGAAAAAAAATATAATAAATCGAATGTACTATCACATTTACATATTGCAATGATATTCTTTGATTTTGTTTATCACCAATGTTTGTAATGTGTTACAGTTTCTACTTAGAAGGCAGTGAATGCAAAAATAGTGTCTATTTTTGGGAAAAAATAATATTTATCNATGTACAGATAAGGCACAGACTGCTTAACTAAAAAAATAAATACAAATTAAAACAATTACCTTGAGTTCGTTCGATGTGAGCTAGATGAACACTCTGCGGTGGTGCGGTGAACTGCCTCTAAAAAATTGAAGCCAACGGTATTTATATTCTCAGTGAAGCTTGTGGCACCGCCCCAATTCTTCTGATTGGTTCTATAGACCGGACGCACACCCATCTTTGACTCGATTGGCTCTAAAACTGGATACAGAAAGTGAAATTATGTGCACCCAGTTCAGTGGTTTAAACTTGAAGATTGAACATATAATCAACCTGGTAAATATACTTCATACAACAGTCAACATTTAGACTATGCAAGCGATGCACTAAGCACTAAGCCACATTTTATGTTTGCTTAGGCGCAGAGCGGAACTATTAGTGCTGGAAACTTAACCAGTCGGATATAATTCGAGTGGTGCTAGTGGTAAGTTTACGAACAACACGCATTCATGGTGGCTAACAGCTTTTGTACGGATCTTAACATGAGATCGTTTGAAGATTAAAAACTATATTGTTCACTTTAGATAGGTAAGTAGGTTTAGGTAGTCATCTTTGAGACGAAGAACATCTGGATAATGAACGAACAAAAACTGATGGTGATAGGTGGGCTCAGAACTAAAATTGTCTAAATGTTTTGCTATTATTTCATAATTGTGTGTTTTAGTGAAGACGCAAACTAACGTGTGATTATATTTTGTTAAAAACAGATATTGATCCTACATCTGGAAGTAAACGGAAGCAGCAGCCACTTTGGACTAGCAGTGACAATTCCTTCAAATTCAGCTTTTTCCAAGAAAACACAGATACTTTTAACCAAGCTTCTTTGTCATCAGAGCATACAGTTAGTCAATTCAGATTTTCTAAACAGGAGGCCTCAGCTTTTGCCTTTGACTTCCAAATTGACACAGAGAAAGACATGGATAAAGAGACCTCAGATGTCTCTTCACACAAGCAGAGTACAGATTTTGAGATTATGCAGAGTGGCTCCTCATCCAACAGCTCAACATCTAATACATCCAAAAAGAAAAAGAAGAAAACTGTAACAAACAAAGTAATAGAAAGCAACACCAAAAAAGAACCAATAAGGGACATGGTTGCAGAGAAACAAGAAGGTGAAACAGCAGAGGTGGTCAGTAGGATTTACAAAGACAATCTGTGTTTTAAGTTTCGTAACGAGTTAGGATTAAAATATTTTTTGACTATGTAGAACACAGAGGAGCAGTTACAACGAGAACTGGACTGGTGCATCGAGCAGCTGGAACTGGGAATGAGGTCTCACAAAGCTTCTCCAAAACAGAGTATGTGCTACAACTATTTTAAAATACTTCTTGAATTCTTTCTTTACATAGTTGTACATTAGGGATAGGACGACTCACTTAAGTCACAATTCGATTCAGTTTTAGATTTTGCAGCCTCACTTTTCGGTTTTCTTCAGTTTTGTTAGTTTCCACTTTATGCACCTTTTGTTATATATATATATATATATATATATATATAATATTATATATATATATATATATATATATCTCTTAAGGCACAAAATAAAATAGGACCTCACCATAATAGGGACCCCCCGCGAAAAAGAGATGATACATCTCAAGGGGCTATCCCATAATAAAAAACAGAAATTGAAAAAAAAAATAATAATAAAAATACATTTAAAACAAAGCCATTGTAAGTGCTCAACACTTTCATTTTTCAATGAACATTTGAACTGTAAACAGTAATATTTAGTGTCTATATTCAGAGGTCAGTTGTTAACGCTACATCATAATGCACATTCTGTCAGGTCTTGCACAAGTTCACGCTGGGTTTCTTCATAGATGATGGCTATTGTATTTTTATTTGTATTATATTACTATTGTGTGTGTGTATATGTAGGTTAGTGGCTGAGCAAAACTGATCGATTCTGGCTTCTCAATTTGATCGCTGCATACTTTGAGCTAGTTTTTGAACTCTTTCCATCCCATCCCTACTGTACACACATACATACATACTTGTTTTTCTATCTTAGTGAGGACATTCATAGGCATAATGTATTACCCAGCCACTTTCCCTAACCTTAACCATCCAAACGAACCCCCTAGCCTAGCCCTAACCCTAGCCCTAATCCTAACCTTAACCCAATTCTAACCCTAACTCTAAAACCTCATCTTGACCCTCAAACAGGCCAAAACAGGCCCTTCAGAAAGTGAGGACCGGCCAAAATGTCCTCACTTCCCAAAAATGTCCTCACTCTGTTGGTTAAAAACTCAAAACGGTCCACACTAAGATAGAAAAACAAGTACATACATACACACACACACATACATGAACAGATGTATATATGTCAGTTGTTATCTCAGGACTGAAAGCTCAGGACTATTTTTAATATTATTTTTGATTGATTTTTAAACAATGTTTTTCTCTTGAGCAGAAGAGGAGGCATCTCGGGCCCTTAAGACTTTGCGCAGTTCCAAAGCGCCACTGGTCAAAAAAAGGCAGGTGATGAGAGCAATGGCTGGAGACTACAGAAAGAAAATGCAAGATGAAAAATCCAAACAGTTTAAACTTATTCAGAATGGTAAGATTTCATAACTATCTCCCTAAGAATGTTATATATATATATATATATATAGCTGTTAAAAATAGTTTTATCTGTTATCTCCATAAGAAACAGCTTCAGCACAGCTTCGAGCAGTTTCAGAGTTACCAAAGAAGTCATCATTTCATCGAAAAGCTGGCATCAGAACTTCACCATCAGAAAACAGTTATAACTCTAACAACTGCGATGAACAAGTGGCATCTGACTTTGTATTTATGCCGTCAAATGAGGTGTTTCGCTTTAATTTTATGTAATTAAAGACTGCTTGCTCACTTTAACTTTGTGGGGATTAAGTTGATATGAGAAGGAACCATGGAATAAACACAGTAAATAATAAATGTTTTTTCTAATTGTTGTAGGCCTGTATGTATTTTCTTTTTATCTGAAAACGTTTTGTCTGCGTCAAACTGCCCTTAACAAAAAAAAAAAAAAAAACTGTAATGAAAGTGTTATGGGTTTTGAGCATGAGGGGGAGGGCCTCTCATCGACAGGAAAAGGCGGGTCATGGGTGTACGAGCACAATTGAGTGCGACACACAAGTTTGAGCAAGTTACTGAAGTCTGGTAAGTACAGAAAAGTACTTTATTCAGTATTCAGCTGTCATCTATATTTTATTGCTAGTGTTAATATATAGTTTACTTTATATAGGTCATACTGTATACCTTAAGTTTAATTTCTGAAAAACCTTGTTTTGATGTTGCGACTAAGCTAATGGGAATTGATATTTTACAAAGAACACAAATCGCATACCTGTTGATGTGGATCTAGTGTGCAATCTAGAGTTTCTTGTTTCTTCAGTCGTCAGTAGCGCGAGGATGTCTGAACTCAGTGATGAAGCCAGTGAGAGTGAGCAGCTGGGGGCCAGTCTGTCTCTGTGGCTGGGGGAGACCCTGGTGCGGCCTGAGGAGCTGGACGTTCCGCTGGACCTCCATACAGCCTGCTCAATCGGGCAGTACGATGTTGTAGCAGAGTCTATCAAAAAGTGAGTTCCATGCAACAATTCATTTCAAGTTATAAGTTATGGTAAAAAAAAACAACTGACCCCAATGTCGAGGGCCAAGACGTTGCTATAGCAACGCACATAGCACACATCACTTCCGGTTAAATATGATTATAATAGCTCACTGATATCACCTTTCTAATCTTACAGATGATTTCGCCTGTTGTCATTTTAGGGGTGAAGTGGATCTGGACAGAAAAAATTTTGGAGGCTGGACCCCACTAATGTACGCTGCTTACATTGGCCATGACAACATTGCCAACTTGCTGCTGGAGGCAGGAGTAAATGTGAATGCTACAACAGCCAAAGGACTCAGTCCCCTGATGTTAGCAGCCAGCTGTGGGAATGAAAGCATTGCTTACTTTCTCCTGCAGGTATAGTCTGTATACATATTGATATTACTATTAGTAGCCTACAATGTTTTGTTCTCATCATCTGGGCTATATATTCAACTTGATTTTTCTCCAGATTTTTTGGCAAGCTGGCTTTTGGGCCGTAGGTGTTAGCTGTGAGCTGTGTAAAAAAAAAAAAAAAAAGTTAAATACTGCCTTAGTTTTGAAAAATAAAATGCACAAGACTTTCCCAGCATGTGGGCAAGACTAACCAGGTCCGAACAAGCCAGGTTTATAGTACGAACAAGAACAAATATATGCTTTCTGTTGTTTATAGGATGAGCCAGATTTAGCTGGTTGGAGGACCTGCTCTGGACCTCCGAGTCTAAAGATTGGGTCTTTATCAAAATTTCATTAACATTGTGACAGTTGTTTTAAAAATATGAAAAAAATATCAAGCATGTTATATTGTTGAGATTAAAATTGTCACAAAAAAGCTAACTACAGCAAATAAAATATAATTTTCCACTAATAATGGTAATAATATATATGGTGTAAGCTCTAAAAATAATAGTATTTGGTAATTTTTCTAAACTTTTATCATGTTTGCAGACCTTGCACATTTGTAATTAAACTTCAACTATTACATTTAAAGTAATAGTTGTAGTAGTAATATATAATAGTTGAAGTTGAAGTCAACACATTTATTTTGATTATTGTTATTTTTGACGGTTTTGCTAAGCCCTAGTTAAGGGTATGCAAGAAAAAGAATCTTTTTTTTTTTTTTTAAAGCAAGGTGCAGAATTGGAAATGAAGGATGTTCGAGGCTGGACTGCTTTGTTTCACTGTACCAGTGCAGGACACCAACAGATGGTGAAGTTTCTACTTGATAACAACGCTGATGCTAATGTTAAGTAAGTGTCAAAAGATAAATGTGAGAGGAGAATTTAGACTTTAACCTTTTTAAGAGACATATCTGATCATTACCTTTACAAACTCAATGCCTTTTTACATAGCTACAAATTCTTTACTTTTCTCCTCAGGGAGCCAGTTTCTGGGTTCACTCCCTTAATGGAGGCTGCAGCTTCTGGACATGAAATTATAGTTCAGTACCTGCTAGATCATGTAAGTCAATTTTGTCTACATTCTTCATTAATGCAGTTCTGTTGTGTAATACAGTTTTTCTGGCATTGCATTTAGAAAGTTAAGATTGACCATCGAAATGCAAAAGGAGAAACTGCACGGGTCTTGGCTATGATGTATGGTTACACCAAGATTGTTAGCCTTATTGAGTCACGGTCTCAAAAGATAAAGCCAGGTATATGACAACAATGTCAATCAAACACTGTAAAAGTTATATAGGTAGATAGATAGAATTTACTTAATTCTTTTCAAAGCTACAGGGCATTTTGAAGATCTAAGCTCTTCTGAAGACTCTGATTCTGCACCACCAAGGCCAAGGCTGAGTAGAACTCGCAGTAAAGGTGTCAGCATTCATGATGGGCCCCAAGCCATTGCCAAGTTCAGAGTTGGAACCCATAAACCGTGTGGTATGCATCAAAGTTCAAAGTCACATCGGAAAGATTTGGTTCTGACAATATGTTTCTATAACAGAAACATCAACAGCAAGTTACATGGAGTTTCGGGACATTAGAGAACAAAGTGAAGGTATTTGTTTTCGTGATGTGACTTCCCCTATTAATGAGTTGGATGGTCAGAGCAACAGCAGCAGAGGTACAATCATCACACTGGAAAGAGATGCAAAGATGTTTGTTGAGTGGATCACCTTGTGCCTTTTACAGATGAAAGTCCTTTCTTTGACAATGACATGCCCACCATGAGGAGCAGCAGCAGTAGTAGTGAAGGCCTTCCTCATATGATGGGTCTGAAGTGGGAAGGCTCGGTGGAAAGCAATGAGGTGAGCCCACGCCAACTCAGTTTTTTCTATTGTGTGACAGCAACCAACAGTGCCTATTTTCATTTCAGGACTCTGACCAGTGCAAAAAAACTAGCTCTCGCCGGGTAAACAAAGCCAGTCATGTTAAGGCCAAGAATCGCCACGGAGGCAGCAATTCAGCTCAAATCAGCAGTACAGAGAACAGCGGGAGTTTCTCACAGAGTGGTCCCACCCCACCTTACTCTGGGCCCAAGGAAAGGCACTTAGACAGTCTGATTGGTTTGCCTTCAAATATAATTTTGTTTAATACGCACATTTTTCTTTTTTTTTTTGCAGGACTTGGCCGATTTTTTGGAGCAAATTGGCTTCTCCAAATATCTTCCATTACTTGAGGAGCAGGATATTGACTTGAGAATATTTCTTACCCTAACTGAGAATGATCTAAAAGAAATTGGCATTACGTAAGAAGTGAAATACCAGGTATAATAATAATAATAATATATAATATTTTGTAGAAATCTATTTCTTAATTGCAGATTATTTGGTCCCAAGAGAAAAATGACCTCAGCCATTGCTAGATGGCACAGTAGTGCACGACCACCTAGTGATGCACTTGAACAGGCCTATGCTGACCAGCTCGAGGCGGAGATGCAAGAAATGGCAATTCAATTACACAAAGTAGACTGTGCCCTTTTATTTTTTACATTATTGTTCATAATGAGAATTTATGTGAACATCCAATTTTTTGCAGCGTTGTGAGGAGGTCGAGGGCCTTCAAAGCCAAGTATCTCAGGAAAAAGAGCTACGCACAGTGATGGAGGGATGCCTAATGGAGGATAAAATGGCTTGGAGAAGAGTTCATGCTGAGCTGGTAGAGAACCACAGACTGGCTCAAGATATGAGCACTACTTTGGCAAAGTCTAGAGCCTGCCGTGCTCAGCTGCTTTCTTGTTTTGCTACTGATGACAATAAGATTGCAGATACCAAGACAAAAAATCAAAGTAGGAAAATAACTGATATTTGATATAATAAGGAGAACTTTAGTCAATGGTGTGTAGTAAAGGAAAACTTGTGTTCTAGCTGTCGCATCATCTGCAGAATTATTAAAAACGCTTGAATCATTGGAAGAAGCACTGGGTACTTACAAAATGTTTGCTAAGTTTTTGTGTTAAAACTTTGTTCCAACTCTGAAGCACTGCTTTTCCTTACAGCTGGAAACCTGCAAACTGTTCTTCAGAGCTTAAGGCGACTGAGCGCCCCTGAAAAGGTGTCTGATAGCTGGGAAAGGCCTTGATGTTTAAGGTAAGTGCTCAAGACTCTTTTTACACATAGAAACCACATCACTAACTTTTTGTTTTAAAATAAGTGGTTGCCTAATGGTATTGACGAAGGGTGAAGAATACCGCCCTAAAAAGCATTTCAACTTGGACAGTGTATGCTGCAGGTCCAAACCAGGCTTATTCAGGCCAACCAAAGAGGACAGAGCTCTCCCTGATGGCAAGACTGGTGACAGGGCAACTGCTCCAAGAGAATGACAAGCAAGCAGGAGGGTTTACTAACCCTAGGCTTGTGCCTGTGTGATGAAAGTTACTGTGGATGTACTGAAAACTGAAAACAGAAATGGGTCTGTTTGAAGTAATATACTGTGAAGTGCTCTTTAAATACTGTAAAGTTGGATAATGTGAAATGCATTGTCTTTAGTGCAGTACGGATAAATAATCAAATTAAACCAATTAATATATCCTCTTATGTTGTTAATGGATTACTGTATACCCATTGTAGAAGTTTTATTACATTATAATTATCAAAAGAATGCATGATTTCTTTGGAGGGGCTAAATTTCTTTCATAGAAATTAAAATCTTTTTCTAAATATATTTTGTCAGAAGTTGATCAGTTTTGTAATCTGTCAAAAGGAAGTTTTCAGTGTGAGGATAAATTGGAACAGACAAGCCACATAAGTTAACCTTGAATTGTTATTGTTGATAAGATTTGTAAAAATAAATTTGTTTTCTTGCAATATATGATTTATGATCTGTCTTGATGAGTGCCACCACTATTGGATGCAAAACTTTTCAGTTTTGAGAAAACTGTAGTTGTAACATTTTTGATGGTTCAAAATAGATGCATTTTTTGATACAGTATGCCAAGTTGTCAATATTATGTATACACATAATTTCAGAGACACTTTGGTACTGAAGTAAGATGCAGGTCCAAGTGAAGACTACTGCTCCTCCTGTTCAAACAGCGGTGTAAAACACAATAAATCCATCTTCATGTCATCTACATACATCCAAACTGCAAAACTTCTTCAGCAGTGATGACTGATGGTCAAGTTAGAGCTGGGCAACATATAGTTTTAGATAATATTGTGAATGTTGTTTCATGATACTATGAATATGCAAAAATTTTATATTATACATAACTTATGCAAGTTATGTTTTATACTTTCTAATTAACAAAGCAAATTTATTTGTATCAGAGTTTGTACAATAGATAGTTCAAAGTGCTTCACAAAACAGGAAAATGAGGGCATAGTGGGAGATTGCTGGCTTTAATAATTAATTTGACAAATATTTCCCTGATAATTAAATACTAGAAAATGACCATTGTAAATAACAAAAAAGAGGGGAATATGTGCCTGAAGGAGTATTTTACATCTTTTGAGCAAAATTGTATTTGCTTGAACTGAAATTGCTTAAAATATCTTGTTTAACAGGGAGAAAAATGCATACTAACTTGAAATTATGAAAAAAAATATTCTTGTTCAGTTCAGTCATATAAAAAGTCAATCAATTTGAACCTTTTTGGCATAATGCTGTTTTTCCAGTGCAGTAACTAATTTGAAGACCAGTTTTAACAAGTTTATGCTTGACTGACATAATATTGTTCAAATATTGTAATCGAGTTACGCAAAAAAATATTGAGATATAATTTTTTTATTAATATGCCCAGCCCTAGATCAGGTGTATTCACACAAGTGTCCACAACCAGCAGGACAATGTGTACTACCTTTAAGCCAGTTCATAATGTGCTCAAGATGTCCACCGTGACTACAGCCCTGACACCAAACAAACAGTCCCTTCACAACATGGTGGCAAACGGCGCACACACTGGCACACTGGTGGCATCTAGAAAACAGTCATGACTTTAAAAGGCTGAAATCTTTTAAACTTTGAGATTAACATTAGAATATACCTGTCACAAATCCAGCCCTTGTTGCTCATAGGTCGTTTGCAGTTACTACAGTTGATGTGCAGAGTTGTGGAAGTCTGGTTCAAGCTGGTGATGGCACTACATGTACTTAATTTAATGACCTCATTGGATACATTCCAGAGCTCAAACCGCTGAAGCAGATCTATGTAGGACATATACCAGTGTTCCTGATCAACACAAAAACCACAGGAAGGGTAAAGACCTTCATTATCACCATACCATACATATAATGCAATGAAAAACTCACCTGAGTTAGTTCATCAATCTCTTTCCTAACTCTGTCTCCCAAAACAATAAGCACCGATACAGCCATTTGCACATCACCCCGCTCAGCGTAAATGTTAGCATCTCTGTCACAATAGGACTAAAGAAGCTGGCAGTTAAATGTGGACTGTACAGTGGCTGACATATGGAGATGAGTGAGAACGACTCAATTGGGGTCAAACAGGTGACTTCTGCTTCGTTACCACTGACGTGTGGAGAATCGGCCTTGTCCTGTTGTAGGTGCTCGGAGCAGATGGGTTGTCCATGATCTCATGACGCAGCTGGAAGCCTTCAGGTGGAAGAGCAAAGTCATCCTGCTCTGTTACAACAATAAAAGCAAGCAATAAAAGAAAGAGATAAAACCAATTCGGTAAAATGGTTAAGCTTGCTAATGCAAGCCTAGCACGCAGTTAGAACCTGCTTGGTTGTCATGTTCTATGGAATAGAGGTCATCATCATCTAACTCGGCATCACCAAACATGTACTCCGCTTGACCCTCGCTGCCTTCTGTCTCCTCATTCTCTGTTGGGAAAAAGATCAATAAATGCCACTGCCAAGACTTTCTCTAAACTGAAATTACCGTATTATTTTGAGATTCTAGCACACACTTGCCTTCATTATTGTTGAGGATGTGGGTGTTGGTAGGATCTAAATGGATATTGTCTTGCCTATTTTCCCTTTGCTCCGCTCCAAAGCTCTCTCTGTAGCCAAATCCTTCATACTGAAACTTGAAATGCACAACTGAGATTAGCATATTAAAAAGCACTGTTATTGTCATTACTTGTGTTTGTTACAAGTGTCTCACCTGCTGCAACCAGATGTTGTAAGATTTGCTGGATCTGAGAACATGATTCGCAACATTGTCCAAGTAGTGGAGACCTTTAGGTAAAAATAAAATTATTGTCCTGATGTAGTTTTTATTTAAAGGACACATATTATGCATTTTTTGTGTTGCTTTTTTTTCTTTAAACCTACTCCGAAGCACTTCCACTTTGGAATCTCATGCACCAGAACTAACAAAAAAGTCTAGTAAAGTCACACAAGGGCTGTGTGTGTTTTCTCCTTCAAAAATTGAATTAGAGCTCTATTTACTCACTCCAAAGAAAATGACAGAGGTTATGCAATCAAACCAATCTTGCCTAATATGCTAATCCTGCAGAAATGCTCAGAACGAGTCTGGACGATTATGGACTTAAAAACAGTGTATAAGATCTCACAGATCTATCTATAACATCACAGATCTGGACATTCAGAACAGTGTTTTTGGGAGAACAAAAGATATTTCACAAACAAAACTTCAGCAGCATTTTTGGTGATGGAGCAACTTTACAATAGAATTAAAAACTCAAAAAAGTTGATTTTGCATAATATGTGTCCTTTAACAAGAGGTCAAAGACAAATAAATGACTGACCTGAGGTCTTTTGAGATCTTGAGCCACTTTTGCATTATGATCACACAGTTCAGCGAATGGTTTTCCACTCAGGAGGTAGAGTTGTGCTGTCTTAACAAACCAGTCCATGCGGTTACTGTCCAAGTCCGTCTCAAATACACTAAGTGCACTGGACACATGTGCAAATTGTTCTGTCAGGTCTGGCTTCTTGAAAAAAAAGATAGGGTTGCGCCGGTCAACTCCAGCAAAAGGTTTTCTGATGGACTCACTGCTAATCAGACTTTCCTTAGCCGCAAAGGCCAAGTCACCAAACAGGCCAAAGCAAAGGCCCTCAGGGTTGGCCTTGTCCACAGGGCGTGTGGCATCTTTGAACATGTGCTGGTAAAGTGTACTGTCTTTGGACCCTGAAAGAAGTATATCTGGCTCACGTTGATGACGCCACACAATGCCAGTTGTTACATCTTTGTGCTCTTCAAAGGTGGCAAAGGAATGAATGGTCTGCGAATGTCCACACATAGATGTTGTGATCCACCATCATGGAGCATGTGGCCAAGTGAAACTTTTTTTCAGGGCGCCACTTGACTCGTGCCACAGATGCTATTGTCTGTACACAGTAAATCTCTTTGGCTCTATTGGTGGTCATGTCCCACACCTTCACCATTTTGTCTCTGCCTCCAGTTGCTAGCCAACCTCTGAAATAAACAAATCGTAAATAATTGGGTTCAAAATGAATCTTAGTAACTGACATTGAATGATAAAATGTTAACTGACCTGTCATCAGGATGCCAATCACAACAGAACACTGGACCAGTATGTGCAGTGAACATTCTTTCATATCGGTCAGGTCGTCTGATGTCCCATAGTTGGACATTGCCATTTTCAAAAGATGCCGCAAAGGTAAAATAATCTTTCATACTGAACTGGACATCTCTCACGCTTTCTGACTGACCTACAAAACAAGATTGGCACATGTTACTAGAGGCTCAATTGTTGTGACACAAAATTTAATGCTTCAGCCTCTACATTTTACCAGAAAAGGTGCTGACCGATTCCTTTTTTCGCAGGTCAAAGCACTTCATGAAGCCATCCTGCGATCCACTAAGCAGCATATGCACTTCAGATGGATGGAAACAGACTTTGTTTACAGTCCGTTTGTGTTCAGTAAATAATTGGTCCTGCTTGTTGCGGGACGGTTTGCTGAGATTCCAGGTGACCACGGCACCATTAGTGGCTGCAGTTGCCAACAGATTGTCTTCCATTGATGCCACATGACATCTGCACAGCTAAAGTTTAAGGAGGGTTTTCGTCCAACTCTAAGGTTGAGCTTCTCCACAAACTGTTCCTCTTCAAGGCTGTAGATTTTAAAGATGTTCCGGCCTGCCACAACCACTTGTGTGGCATCACGGCACACACTAATGCATTAGCAGGTGCGTCCAAGTGGCAAAACATAGTGATGCCATTGATACCACTGGTACTGCTGCTGCTGAGGGCCGTAGTGACCCGGGACATCTTCTCCATTTTACTTGCAAAAAATAAAGGAAATACATACAGTAAACTGATAATCAAATTGGCAATTACTACAATCAGCCAGTAGGTGGTAGTAGAGAACATAAGCGTGAGAAAATGCATTATAAGCAAAGCACTAGAAAGTAGGGAGAGTGAGATAAGATAAGCCACTTTTTTCTTATGTTGTCCTGAACTCAAGGAGATATGACTCAGAATTAAAATGAATCCATATAGCATTATATCAAGATGTCTGCTATCAAATGAAATGATAAGAATGCATATCTCATAAAGCTGCCCAAATTAATGACGTCTCAAAAAAAAAAGTTATCTATTGGTTGAACTTGCCAAAGGTTAGGGGTAAGTCAAACCAAATCAGGGGGTAAAGTGAACATTCTAAGTTTTAAAATATAAACCTGATCATATTATAAAAACAATTTCAACAGCCATATATTTGTAAAAACCAACCACTATTCTAAACCACCCATTCAAATTATTTGCCAGTAAGCCTAAACAACAAACTATTCAACGTTCTGTCAAGGTAAACTGTTGCTCCTTCCTTGCAGTTCCTCCAGCCTGATTGGGTTGAGTTAGCTTATTCACCACATCATGCTAAAATGATAAATTCTTAGTTACACTAGATTAAGCATCACAGAGGATCAGGCTAAATAAGTTAAAGATTTTTAGTGATTGTTATAGAAACATTTTACAAAGAAAAAGCAGAGCTTATAAGTTCTGCAGTTTTGAACAGGAAGTCATATGAGCCAGTTTTTATTTCTAAGCTGTTTTACACTGATTTTGTGTTATAATGAACAAAACCTAAATTACTGTTGTACATGTAGCCTAATTACTAAATTCATGTAAACAAACAAACAAACAAACAACAACAAAAACAAAACAAAACACAAAAGGTGTTTTTTTTTTTGTAGTGGCCACAATGTGTCACATAAAATTATTGCTGTTCTGGTGGACCTCCCCCATGAGATTTTTATCCAAACAAGTGTAATTTTCTGTATTTTGGACATTTAAAATATATATATAGGCCTATTTTATAGTTTGTCTGAGTTGCTTAAAATTTGCAATTGTAATGATTTCAGCATAAAGAAACCCTGATAAACAGACCAGATATTAGACCTTATTTTTATGCCACAAATTTTGTAATTTATGCCTTCCTTTATTTTGATTAGGTTAGTTTTCCATAAGCTAAAAACAATTTGTTCTGGGGGTTCTTGACATAATGTTTTTTCTACAAAGGTTAACTTATGACAAATAAACCATTAGGCTTGAATACCAAACTAAAATATCATTTTTTGGTCAGTCAGATAAGTTGAACCGATGGCTCAATTTACCTCAACAAGCTAGCTTAGAAATGTAGGCTGATCTTTAGTAAAATGATTCACATGTTTATATTCATTTGTACTGTATGTATAATATATAACATCAAACGCAGATATGTTTGTTTTGTTATTGCAGCCAGTCAATTAATATTCATATGTGAATCATTCAATTAATAATTGATATGCATGCAAAAACATTACTTTGACAAGTAAAAACTGTTTTTTTCCGTAAATCCTTCTCCAATGTGCTTTTTTTAAAATCACAGCAAAAAGTGATAGGTGCTTCCTAAATTATGGTCACATGACAAAACATGTGCCCGGTTACCCAGATACAAGGGGTTGGTCAACTCACCCACTAGCTGTTAGCACATCTTACCTCACTCTCCCCTACTACTTTGTCTCGTGATTGTAATAACTACTTTTAAAATGCATCAAACCATTTATAATAAGATTATATGTCATACTGACCTATTAGATAAGTGCTGGACCAGCAAGTGACTGTAGCAGGGATTGTGCAGCCATCATACGAGACAAAGTCATGTCTGCAATCCCTGAATCAATCTGTTCGGGCAAAATACATGTTTCCAGCGCAAATAAAACGAAATCGTGTGAGTTCAACAAGCCCAGAAGATAAGATCATGTGCCATCGCATCGAGTGATTAAAACAAACACCAAACGCAGGCTACCCTCTGACATTCGTCTTAATTTGTTATCAAGTTGGGCTTGTTATAGCTATTTTGTCATAGCTAGAAAAGTTCTGCTACTGCTCCAACAGCACGCACAGATCCATGACAGTGGCATGCTAAAGCTAACGAAGCAAAACAACAACAACAATGCAATGAACAAAACGAATGGAAAAAACTACGCTCCGTTATATAATTAAATAAGCTAAGTTACATGTTTTTTCTTTTTTACAACAAATGCGTTTTAAAGGTAAACCACAAAAAACGGCGAGCTAACCTTAAAAGCTGTTGTTACTTTTTACAGCACCGGAAGTTCACGTACTCTCGCGAGAAGAACTCAAGAAAACTCTGCCGCCTTTCATTCATATTATTTCTAGTTTCTAATTCTGGTTTCTTTAGTTGGTAAGGGTAGCAAGGGTTACAGCGCATATTTTCTTTGACCCAATATTCTGGTTGTATTTGTTGATTTTGCATGGTTGCGTTGACAACATGTGTACCCTGTTTACCTGCGAGGATCCTGCTACATGGAGGAAAGTTCATCAGAAATACTGGGATGTGGTGGAAGCCAAGAGCACAGCCAAGACAGACAAGGCACCCTCAAAATTGCTGATCCTCGACAAATGGTAACTTAGTCATTGAAATAGGTTGGCTTGACTTGGCATGCATTGTTCAGTTCAAGAAACACTTATCATTTTTTGTTCTTTCTGTTGTTAGGTATCAGGAGGAGCTACATGCTTGTATTTCAAATCGGACTGAGCGGCATGTCACTCACTCGGAGCTGGTGAAACTAATGGAGTGGAAACTTACTGTAAGTTTGTTTAAATTTGGTAAACATTCTTCCATTCATGTACCTCATTTATATTTCAGAGGGGCAAATTCAGGCCTCGATTACAGCAACTAGTGGAATCCAACAGTGCAGACACAGTGGAGACATGTTCAAGAAAGGCCTTCAGTCTTCTGCCAGATGTTCCCGCAGCCATTACTGAACTCAGCTCCCTGAAAGGTGTGGGCCCTGCCACAGCTTCAGGTCAGGGTTCTACTCTATGTATTGCATTAAATGTGTAGCACTCCCCAAGTTTAGTCTTAAAAATATAAGTCAGGTGCTGTGTCCTCTGACTCTTGAATTGTTGCAGCTGTGTTGGCAGCAGGCGCCCCGGAGCAGGTGGCCTTTATGTCAGATGAGGCCATGGATAGCATCCCAGGAGTGACGCCGATCCAATATACTGTGAAGCATTACAGTCTCTACTTGACTAAGATGCAAGAGCAGACTAAAAAACTAAATAAATGTAAGTAAAATATTTCACTACACTGTGTCACTTTATTATCAGTGTTTGAATGTTTTTTCTTCCTCTCAGTGGACCACCTGCAGGACTGGACACCTCAAAGGCTGGAGCAGTGTCTGTGGGCCTTAAGCATTTCCACCAAGCAGCAACTACCACTTCTACAGGACATATGTGTAAGCAACAAAAGAAATTCTGAAAACGACGAGAAACCCAAAAAGAAGCAGAAAGCAAAATAAAATCATGTACGTCGGTGTTAAATAGGTTAAAAAAAAAACATCATTTTGCCACAGTATTCTTTATTTATATTGTTTTAAAATTAAAGCAAAGTACAATGAACCGTACAAAATAAAACAATATATATGTACATATATACAATATAAAATGGTTTTGTTCAGAACTTTTAAAAAGTATTATAGACTGAATAATTAATGACGGCTTTGATATATACAATATCCATATGTAAATTTTCCTTTAGTATCATGATCAGGAGAAAAATAGCTTCATCTGCCTTTTCTTTGTGTAAACGTTGGCACAAACTCTGGTCTGGTGTGAGAGGCTGGACTTGTAAGCTTGGCACCATTTTCATTGATAAAAGTGAGCAGCTCATGGGGGCAACTGCAGCAGCACAGATATCTGAATGTTAAACCAATTTCTACTAGATTGCAAAAGGAAACTACATTATCCACTGCAGCTTAAAGTGTATTAACACTGACAAAACACTGCTTGTCAGTCATGTTATGAAGAATAATAAAATTTTCTCACAAATGTGACATTTTGGCACACAGAACTAAAGCTTCATTAAATGATGCATGAGTTGCCTGCTTCTTTGATTAGAAGGGTCATGAGGAACACTCTTCTCCATGCTTTTATCTTGGAAATGAAGCAACTGTGCTTAAAATTAATTTCATATATTCTGCAGTGTGACTTAAGATTTTTTTTCTTGTTAATTATTGTATATTGTGCATGCAGCAAACAGCAAAGCAGCTTTCCTACACTGTGCAGTCCAAGGCATTGGGCGTAACAGTACTATGAAATAGCATAGGGAGGTATACTAATTAGGTCTGCGGGATGTCTATGGCAGTTAAGATTATGGCACGTATGAGTCATCAAGTAAAAATGTCATACAACAAACCCCACAGTCTTTTGCTTTGATCTTCAAAAGAATAAAGGACAACAATTAAAAAACAAAAAACATGCAGACTCATCTTAAGTTGATCAAAAAAGGAGGTTGTGTTTACCGCTTTCCTTTTCAAGTAGCCTAAGTTGTGTGCACCGGACACACTTCACACACAGTTACACATGAGTTTGAAAAGGTTTTCACTTTATATTATCAGCTTTGTATGTATAACTTTTTTTTCTTCAGAAGAGTGACTATCCTGTTTGTTTTTCAGTAGTCAGTCCTCAACCTAGTGGAGGCTCAAGTGTTGTGTACAGATAGCCTTTTTACTAGCCCTTTTTACAACCTGTGAAACTTGAGTTAAAGAGGCACCTTAACCTCCTCTCTGGTGCTGCCTTCATCCTCAATGTATACATTATTCATCATGTTACGCTATCTCAAGCAAAAAAAAAAAGTTTACGAAGTTATATATTAAAGGTTCATTACCGGTGAATACTGTCTTATCTGAAAATGGCTTATTCTGGTCTTTTTACACTGAGCTTGTCATTTTACAACATCTCTCTGGACATGATGTGGGAGCAAATGCTCTGAACTGTATTTATGACCCATTGTCAGAATTGTCAAATGCATAACTCTTTCCACAAGGATCCAGGAGATGGTCAAATTAAGTATTGATTTAATAATTATACAGTTTTGATGTATGGAAACCTAATAGCTCTCTCCTTTGTAGAATTCATGTGTTATAGCAATGAATTGGGGATAATGTTGAGGATTTGGCACTTGGCAAACATAGCTGCATTTTATATTAGTGGAAAGTTATTAAGCTGTAAAGTGAGGTTGGCTACATAGAAAAAAATATCGCACAGTTTTGTCTTTTTCACACCAAAACAATGAGAATTCAGCTAAGGTTGCCAGCTACTCAAACCAAAAATCCTTGTTCTTTCTATGGCTTATTTTGTACAGCACTAAACAGTAAGCAAACTTAGTGGGTTGTCCGATTTTACCTCATATTTTCAGAAAAACAACAATCGTGGCATTTTTTTCTGCACCATTTGAAACATAGATTTTCAATGAATGAGGAAAATACAAATAATAAATATATTCTTAGTTATTAACATACAATATACACGTCCAGAACAAAACAAAGGAACAACTTAAAACACATTTTTCTTCTTATAGATACATTCCTTTACAAAAGTATACAGTTCCTAAGATTGAGGTAAAGACTGGGTCCAACCAAGACCCCAATTCTTCTGAGTGAAGGTCAAAGGTCAGGTGATGATAAAGCCCCAGTCTAGTCCATTATAACAGGCAGGAGCTAGTAGTATTGGTTTTGTTTTCTACTTTGTCTGCATTAACAAATATGTAGGACTCAAAAACTAGCTACTGGAGTAATCACCATCCAGAATGTCAGCTTTCATTTTTTCCCCTAAGTTATCTATGCTTCTGTGTTGTGTAAAATGCGTTGTAGCACAGTGTAAGTTCAATGTAAAAAACAAACAAAAAATGAGGCGTCCAATCAACTGGGATTTTTAAACATCAATTGAAGGCATTTGTCACAGGCGAAACACTTTGAATAAGGCAGGTAACATTTTGCTCTTTGCTACTAATTGCTGCTACTTTTGCTTATTGCCTTCAATTGGAAACAAATTGTCTTTAGTTGTGCTAAAACATATTTTGGATAAAAGTGTAAAATCTGGTTTAGGTACATTTCTTCCTTGAAAGGTTTTCATGTTTTCATTCTAAACTTCTCTTAACATTAATAAAATATGGGTTGTGAAGCGCACAATACATAATTATTCACTTAAAGCTGGTGATGTGAATGAAATGTACCGGTATATAAAAACACACAGAAGGCTCCTCAAAAAGTATTTGAGGTATGTGACCTGTACTTGTTGCTACTGATACACCCTCTTTAATAAAAGAGACATATTTCTTTGATTTGCAAAGTACTGTAAAAATGATTCTTGTCTAACTAGTTTTGATTAATCAGAAATGACAAGGCGAACTACAAATGCGTGTTGTTTTCAAATTCTGGAATGTGATGTTACTCTTTAAGGAGGACAGGTGCCTGTGTTATACCGAAAAATACCTGCCTGCTGAAAAATGCCTTCCCTCCTCACTCCTGAAAACTTGAATTTGTGAATATTACATTTTACAGCATGAGTTTATATTCGAAGTATTGTAACTCTTAGTGTTGATAAAATCATTTTTAATCTTAGTTGTTGTTTTTTTGTCTTTGTTGTTTTGTTATCTTATTGGAGAAGCTAGTGTGCTGTAAACTGTAATTGCTTACTTCTGGGCAAAATGATTACAAAAAAGCCAAAGACACAACTTATTACAATGTTTTTTTTATTTAGTAGCTTAAATCACTAGTTGTTGTTTTACGAGGTGACCCTGACACCTGCGGATTATTAATCTTGATATATGAAATATGCATCTTCTGGTAAGCTGAAAGTCCTCCTGGTTGGAATTCAGCCTAATAAAGTGTGTATGTTTGTATTTTAGGTGTATAAGTCTACCATAATGTTAGCAAACAAGACTCAGACAGGGTCGTAGTAGTTACTGCATATTGGATGTATATTTTGGCAAGTGTCTTAAGTAGACGATTGTGGAAAGACAACAACATTAAATTGTGATTTAGGAAATAAAAAATAAGCTAGGAAATAAAAAAAAAATATTGTAATAACTAGTTGTGTTTGTGGATTTGTTTTTTACAATTCTTGGAAAAAAGTAATCAATTACGGTTTACTGTCACACTACAAGCTCACCTCCAAACTAAGACTAAAATACAGTTCTCAGTAATTATTGTAATAAATCAACACAAAATGTACATAGAATATTAAGTCATCTTGTGAAGTATAATGTTTGCGAATTCAAGTTTTCAGGAGTGTATGCGTTCCTCCGTGAGAGGGGGTGCATTTTTCGGCAGGTAGGCATTTTTTGGCATAACACCTGTACTTCCTGTTATTTAATATATACTCAAGAAATATCCAAAAAGAAACAACTGTTGAATCTGCTCATGTAGTGGCAATTACATTTTCCTGACTTTTTATTCAACCACACTGACACTATGCATCTAAGGTTTTTTTTGGCCTGCCCGCATTTCAATTACACACTACAGATCTACAGAATGTGGTGACGTCATCTGAAACCCAAAACATAGGGGGCTAAGTACCGCAAGTAGAAGTCTGTATGTTTGACAAAAAGCCTTCATCAGGGGGGCGGGGGTATCTGGACGCCCAAAAGCTCATAGGCGAAGATGTTCCAGAAGATGGCAAACAGCAGAAAGGTGATGAAGGAGAAAATAATGACCCACCACGAGCACTGCTTCTGGAGGCTCTCCTCATAGCTGCGCAGGATGAGCAGGCCCATGCTAATGCCCACCACAGCTCCCGACAGGTGCGCCATGAAGCTAGGCTGGGGTCCGGACGAGGGCAGGGGCGGGGAGAAGCGGAGCCACACGGCACGCCCCACCTCCGAGCTCACTGTGGGACAGAGAAGTCAATATTTTGTAAATATGTACAGTGTTCTGTCATTAATTTACGTGAAGTTGTATTTGGATTGATCTTGAATTCACCTACCCCATATCCCCGCCCACTTGTCTGTATTTACTTATTAGAGAAAAAAAAACATGTGCAGTCCGTCCTAATAAACATGTACAGTATGGTTAAAAATGGTTATGTAGCCACTTTACAACAAACAATTAGTATGTTGTTGAAATCGTTTTTTTACAGATAAATTTTACAATGAAAAAGCAATTTTACAATTCAGTACTTGTGAACAAAAAACCTCTGGACTTGTTTCTATTTCTTAGCCGTTTTATAATAAACAATATTTGATGCAGATTTATTTATTCTACTCCTCATCTTGGGTTCAGTAAAATTGCACTCTTTTCAATAGTTTGGGGAAAGAACATAATGTCAATGAATAAATTATTTACTCAACTCGGTCGGCCCTGAAAAAATTGTGTAGTCTGGACTGTCACCTTCACAAATAAATCTCACTTTTATCCACAGGACTGCAGAGGGTTTAAGCAGCAGTTTACATAAGAAAGTTTGAAAACTGCACAGTAAGTACAGTATATGTCTGTGCGAGGAGAGTGTGCATACTTTTGGACGCATGGTGTATGTCAGGATCTGTGCATATAAAGTGTATTTAAGATGAACTGATTTTCTGAGGCAGTGTTGACCTTATGATATGGCTTTGTTGGACAGATCTAAAATCTGACTTCTGAAATACCAGTAGATGAAGTTACAATTATTATGACAATGTACAATTACATTAAGCACAATGGCAGAGATGCTTGTACCAGAATCTAGCTTCAAATTGAACTAAAAAGATTAACAGGGAGATGTAAATGTTTTTGGAATACATTTACCAAAAATACTTAGCAAAAAAGCACAACTTAAAAGGTCTGAAACGTGATTATTTTGCCTGGAACACACTACAGGCATTAAATGTATCTGTATCTGTAGAGTGCATGCGTTATAAGCCAAATTTGTGGAGAGCTGACCTACCTCAGAATAACAAGGTCTTCTTTGTTTGATAATATAACAACAGTCAGTGCAGATTAATGCCACATAATGGAACGTCCATGGAAAAGTGCACCTTTTAATTTTTTTGAACAAATAAACTTTTCAGTATTAGTCTGTGACCATCCTTAATAAGAATTTAATAGATTAAAATATTTTTAAATAAATGTAATACATTTAAATGTAAGTAAAAAGTAATAGGTTTTAAAATGGAAGTCACGGTTAATTTAAGTACAGCTTAATAAGCTTTCACATATTTGCGTTTGCATTCGTTAGCTTCAGGCTTTTAGGCCTTCTACACAGTAGTGGCCTCATTTATCAAGCGTTTGCTCATATGCTAACAATGCTAAAAGAGGAGGAAAACCAAATATTTGTGACAGAATTTCGCACAGATCAAAAAAATAAAAAATACAATAAAAAATCTTGAACAATGGTAAATGCATGTTCCAGTATACAATTGGGTGCAATGTACAATTACAATAAGCACAGAGATTTTTTTTTTCTTTTCAGTTTGTAAATTGTGGTATCTGCATTGGTCCTAGATGATTTCATCCATAATGTTTAGCCTCATTTAACTTTTCACAACTTCTGTAAGGAAAGTGTGATACTGCTACACATATTTGTCATGACATTAGGTTCCAACATGACAACTATAACGCAACCAATTAGAGCACCAGACAACACTAGTGCCCAGTGACAGATCTTAAAATGTAGGGGTGAAAAAAAGCAGACAAAACACAGTTCTTTTGAAATGGTGAGACAAAATGTCCATACGTCTTAGCCTGCACTTTATGGACACATACTATATTAACATTGTAGAAAAAGCTTCTACTCTGCACCAGGCTTTGTAATTCCTATGGTTAGCAAACAAGAATGGAGAAAATAAATAACATTTTGATTAAAAATCCTGAGAGATAAAGCTCTGGTTTAACTTCACACATTATGTCTCCACAGCTCTGACTATTCCGTGTCTGATAAAAGACCATATACCAGTGCAAACTCTGCCCCCACACACTGACACCAACAATGTGTCATCTTTTATTTTGAAACGCCGCCGCTTGTGTTTGTGAGACGCAGACGAGTATTTCACATTCCAACAGAGACAGGCTCCAGTAGCAGTTTGGGGGCGGCAGTCTCAGGACAGATGGAGGGACATATTGCTCACAAATGAAAGTCAGTGTATTGGCTTTTGCACGGAGAAATGGACATTCCAAAACAAAGCTAGATGTACAAAATACTGGGTGAGACGCACTGTAAAAAATGTCTTGTGTTGGTTGAAATGAGTTGTAAGTGACTACACTTCGTGTTTTCCACTAAAAAGTATGGTATATGCAGCCACTGAGTACTGTTTGAATTGAATAATAAAGAATTTTAGTTCTAATCAGGAGCCAAATTTGGGGCTCTGATTGAATGAGCTTGGGTGGTCCACTCCAGTGTCACTTTGTTGTTTGTAAAAAAAAAAAGTTCATAAGCCGTAATTGCAAACAAAAATGAATACATGTCAATAATAACCTTGTGTTGAAAGATTTATTAGACAAAGTTGTCAATTTGACACCTAAATCGTGTTTGCAGTGTAAAAATAATCTCACCTTCAAGAATACGCCCATGATCTTGTCAAAACTACTGAAGAATAGATCATTATTATTTTTGTCAGCACTGGCAGATCATTCAAACATGATCGAATTACTTCAATTATAAATGTTTTGCAGCTAGTAAATGGAGCTCTAACTCTATTTTGGGCTTGGGAAACACATGACTGACTTTAAGTTAAAATATATAGATGTCAAAGGAAAAGTTCTCAAGAGCATGTTTAAAAGACAAGAGCAATACATATTCTGTAAAATTTACATCATACTTTCCTTCAAGTCATTTTACATATTCCCTGAACTGGTCTTTTGCATGTGTTAGCTAACATGATGTATTGTAACAGTTTTCTTTGAACTTACTGCAGACTAAAGCCAGTATCATCCGAAGCAGCTTGTATGGGCAGCGCATCCCGGCCCAGTTCTGCAACACACAGCAAAAATGTCCTGTCAGCAAGAAAAATCACAAGCTACACACAAGCCTTATATGAGCAAAGTCATTGTATAGGTACTTAAACAGAAGGACATGTTTTGTGTAGCTCGAAGTGACTCTATATTGTATAAATAAAAGCTTATAAGGTAATAAGATTAAAAAAAATGACACTGAACACTAAATCAGTTTTTTAATGATGGAATAGCAACATGATTTTTTTCTCCCTTTCACTGTCCATTTGTCAGCTCTGTTTGAAATGTGGTTAGTGAGTTTAGTGTCACATTTTATACCTATGTCCAAGATAAAAAAAAAAAAATTGGGTAGATTTGTAATTCTTTGATCGGCTTTCAACAGTCAAGATGTGGGGCTAAAAGTTCACTTATTAAAAGAAAGAAAACAGATATTCAATGCTTTTCACCTTTAATATTATTTATTGTAAGCGAAATTACCTATGAATAACCATATTATATTTCTATGTAAATTAGTGCTGTAATGTTTTCTAGTTTCATATCAGTCTCTAATCTGTTTTGTAGTAGTGAGGCTGATGATGATTATTAACTTTATTTACCACAGGATAAATGGACACTACAGTAAAAATAGACACAGCTCATTATGACTAATTGCACAAATCATATCCATCCTCAGGTTTCCAGCTGTGATAATGTCCCCTGCTGTTTCCCTGTTCTGCCAAGCAATGATTGATGAAATGAAGTTTGCACAAGTCTGTATGCTCAAAATGATGAGGATTGTCACAGTGCTGCTGCTGAGGTAAGCTACAGAGTGCTAGTGATGCTGGTTCCTGATACGAGGCAATTTGCTTTGACATGCCTCGGCAGGAGGGGAGAGAGCGAGTATTCATCTATAGAAGACGTCCATTTCATTTTGTCTGTTGGAGATCTTATTATCAGACTGCTGACACTTAGAAGGTATGGGGTGCAAAGGCTTACAGAAGTGCTTGCATTTCAAATACATAACATAAGGTGTGTGATGTTTGGAGATGTGTTCTTCTGACACTTCCCCCGCAGTATTTCGCTCAACGTTAAAGCGCCTTTGATACATTTTTACGTCAAATGGAAAGTTACTGAAGATGCCGGAGCTTCTTTTACAACATAAAACAAAGTTATCAAAGCGAGACGTGCCTTCAAGGATTTCCCTGGCAGACATCAAATAACACATTCTGCCTGTTAGCTGCTGTGTGTGTGGTAGTAACTGTCTGAGATTCAGCTCCCGGGATCGTCAGCGCCCCCGTTTGCTCCTCGTCTGACCGCTGCCCACGCTGAACCGAGCAGGAGGGTTAGTTAAAGTGATTCGTCATATCTAACGCCGCCAAGGGGAATGTGCAGTCCGCTCATGTGACACAAACAACATGCACCCAGGGGAGAGGGCGTCCTAAATACTGTTGTTTGCAGTAATTTGATGTGAATAAAACAAGGGGAATTCAAGCTCTAAGAAATCAAAAACTAAGCTAGCAAAAGATGTACAAAACAGTCAAAAATATGTCAGAAACGCAGACATTATATATAAAGTTTGTATCTGTATCTTCGCTGCTGTCAGGCACATCTTGAATCCCTTAAAGAGCTAAAAAAAAAAAGTTGAAATCTGACAAACAGGAAGATACAGTATAAACAAAAAGTGTAAGTCTGTTACAACTGATCTGACATTTTTTTTAGTATTTGCACTGCTGGTCACAACGGCTGCTTAATCTGGGGAGACAAAAAAAAAAGACTGAAGAATTGGCAATACGGTATTTAGAGGAGAAATATTATGCAAAATAAACTTTAATGAGCCTTTAACACAGGTGTTTCTTCTAGTTTATTCCAAGTTTTATTTTGATTGATTGATGCGTGTTTGAGTTTGTATTGTTCTGCAAATTTCTGTTTTCACTCATCTGAGATTATTTGAAAAGAAACTCAGTTTAACATAGATACAGTCGACAACACATATTTGGGGTCGTGGCCTGACATATGGGAAATTCATGAGGACAGATCTATATGACGTCATTGGGAACTGTTACTTTCTGGCTATTTACATGTATTTTGAGTACAACTATTTCAAGTGGAGTGGCATCTAAGTCTTAATGGATGTTGCTGAAGTGATGCTATATCAGAAAACTAAACGCATTGTTAATTACGCCAGGCAGCAATAGCATCACGTTATCATGACACTATATTTACAAAATTGGGGCACTAGATCACTTTATTCTTTTCTATGTTTTCGTATCTATAATTGGCACAACACTTTTGTGCACAACACATTTGGCGTTGTAGTTGTTGAGCAGTGAGTGATAAAGCTGTTCCTCCACTGGAACATAAGCAGGTTCTCCCCCACAGAGGTCTGTTAGTACAGAGGTTCCCAACTGAGGGACCCAGACCAGAACCCACAAAATGACTATGTAACCCACTCACGACTCCCATAGGAAATGAAAATTGATATCTGTAATAACTTCAAGTTCAAGGCTATCTGACAAAATTCAGTCAAACATGATGCTTCCAGTTAAAAAGATATAAAACCACATGCATGGTTATCCATTGCTTTCTTTGATAAAACACAACTACAAAGAGGCAGAGCTTACTTTGCAGAGAGTTACTTGTCCCACTCCTGCTTTTAAATAATTTTACATCAATTCAGTGGTGGACCAATTATGATTTGCTAATGTTATAGTCCAAAAACAAGTGTTAGGGTTATGTCTCCTTTAATAAATCCAAAAAAGAAAAAAAGATTGGTGATAAGTTTAGACAAAGCAAATGGCAATGCATAAAGTTCGTCCAGTGCAAACAAAGTCTGCTATATTTTAACTGCTAATATACTTTCAACGGCATTGCAATGGCTCATTAATGTAAAACTTCTGCCAGTCATTAAATCCAGGGCTTCAGATTTGGAGTGCAAGCTTGTACATATTTGCAACTCCAATATCTCCTTCCTATTGAGATCCTTTTTTCTGCTGACACTTGACTAAGCACGAACTGTAAAATATTCCACAGAAGACCAATAAAACTCTTTGTCACTATAATATGACAGGTCTGTAACATGAGGTTATAGCTTTAAGTCTTCTCACTCAATGTCTCAATGTGACATTTCAACTGCTCTGAATGGCTTTTTGTGAACAATGTAGGCGACGATTATGATTGCCGTTACCATGACAACGTTGGCAAGGTGGGCTGAGCAGAGTGCGTAGACCCCCCCAGAGCCCCCCACAACGGGAGCACGCATGTCGGTGATAGACACGGTCAGCGAGCCTGCAAAGAGACAGAGAAAGAAAGA
The DNA here is from genome assembly GCA_038363315.1 of Mugilogobius chulae. Taxonomy (NCBI): domain Eukaryota; kingdom Metazoa; phylum Chordata; class Actinopteri; order Gobiiformes; family Gobiidae; genus Mugilogobius; species Mugilogobius chulae. The sequence continues at coordinate 35,169,662 of CM076401.1, read as the reverse complement.
TTAGACAGAAACACATGGGGAATTTCTACAGTGTTGTTTTGTGTGGCCAAAGCAACGCTTCGTCATCACCAGTCACCTTCCTCGCGGCTAAATAAGAGAGCAAGTATATGCTTTATCAGCTGACCTTCACCTACCCTTTCATTGTCTCAAAACGCCAGACAGTCGGCAAAAATATTTCAAAAAGGCGGATATAGGCATAATAGTTTTTTTCCTTCAGGAAGCTGGCATTTAGAAAGAGGGAAATCAAAAGCAGCAGGTGGATCTTGCTGAACAGGATAATTTGCCGAAGCTGCCTCGTGTTATATTCATGAGGCGTTCTAATCTGGGATATGTGGACATGGAGGGGAGCCAAAGATGCAGCCAAATGTTGTTTTAATAGAAAAGTGCAGCGGTGCCTCGTGGCTGGAAAGATATAAGAGCAAGAATCATAAAGCAATAATGGAGCATGGATCTAGAAAGGGTTGTTACAGGCGAGCGCACTTAGACCGGGGCAGACAACACAAACTAATCACATCTTCTACACACATACCAAGATAGGTGCAATTTTGTCTGTTAGCAACGTGTATAAAGAACAATTATGGAGACATTAGTTCCCACCAATTACAGGAGAAAGCCTACAAATTTACATGCTAATTATTATGATCCCTTGGAGGTGGTCCATTTACAGTAATAATGACATGCTGATTAATTGCGTTTGCAAACTCAACGCTATTTAGTATTAATTTGGGGCAGCAGAAGTTCAGTGGATAGAGCACTCATCCAAATCGATCAATTCTCATCCAGACCAGTGCCCTGTGGCCTTGGGCAAGTCACACATAGCATTTTATCAGTAATAAAGCAGTTGTAGAAGCTATAACTTAGATTAGGTTACATCTTATATAAGGCTCTTTGTTGGGATTTTTTTGTTGCTGTTGTTAATTCAACTAACTCTGCACTCTTCATTCATCTGTCCAAACTGCTACTGCAATTGTGATATTGGTAGTTTTTAAATTTGTAATAGATAAAAATGAATAAACTTTCTCGCGAATCAGGATTGTGACTTTACACATCAGAAAACTTTCCATTTAGCCCAATAAAGACTTAAAAAGTACAGTTGCTATGTTTTGAGTAGAGGGACCACCACATACAGTATAGCATACATTTAATCTATAATGGGTGTTTTTGGTTATACTGTGCCTGGAATAAGTTGCACAGATAAGACTTCTAACTTGGCTTGGCATAGTCTCCATGGGAATAAAGGTTTAATATTGGCAAAGCAGTAACATTTATATAGAGATTTCTATAAAAATGTTACTGCTTGGCTAAAATTTGTGTTCATCAAAATGTATTCTGACAGTCCTGAGTGACATATGCATCAGTTTATCGGGACCACTTTTGTTTACTTTTAACATATATTTGGCGAATTTATCTTTCAGCACCTGCAAAAAATATAGCCGTTTCCATAGTAACTGAGGTGATCCTCATGACTGACAATAATTATTTACCTTTCAACAATTTCTATGTAACTACAAACCTATAAATGCCATGATCTTAACTTCATCAATTCACTACACAGTCAGTATTCATGATGTTCTCTTTAGGTTGCAATATGTCCGTATACAGTACCATTTGGAACAACAGAAAGCCAAATTGCAGTACTCATCATTGCCCGTGGTGGTGGTAAGCAAACATGTCATTCTTGATGCATTGCTACACCTTGATCACGTAAAGACGCAGGTCGGACAGAATTCCAAGCAGACATTGTACTCGTCCGCTACTGTCAGCTCAGCTAATTATGCAAATAGGCCGATAAGAGATAGAGAAGTGTCCTCTAAAACAACACAACTTGCTTTCGAATCACAGCTTGAGTTTTGCCACAGTTGTGATTTGGTATCTATAATGCATGTAGTAACATTCGTATTCTTCTGTGCGCACACACGGGTATAAACATGGGCCTTAAAGAACGCCTTGTCAGCCCGCGATGGCAGCGATGATTATGGAGAGACAGATGGTAATCAAGAACGCCTTCCTAAGTCATTCATCCCGCTGCACTGACACCTTAGGCACTTCCTCACATGGATTTATGGACAATTGGAAGCATGGACCTTAGCTCAAGTTATGACAAGATTCACTACACCACAATATTTCTGAACATCAACAAAGCTGCAATTACACAGCTTGGTGTCTGATTTCTTCAAAGTATTAAAACTAGAGCAACTGTGTCTTCTTGAGTCTTGTCAACACGCCTGAGATAAATTTATGGCATTTATGTGGAGGGAGATGTAAAATGCCTTTTGATGAAATATTGATGGCGCGGTCTGGAGTTATAATGATGTTTGGGTTAGATACATACGGTGATTGTAATTAATGCTTAATGTAGAAATTAAATAAACTAAGTGTGAGAAACTCAAACAGCTATGTGGAATACGGGATCACAAACATACATACAAAGAAAAAAAAAAAAATTAGATGAATGCATAAGTAGGTAATAGTTTCACTATGTTTGGATGTATAATAAACCATTTCAAATGAAGTGGCCAGTGACAAGAAATTGGCCATGGATTTTATTTTTAAACATTCAGCTAGACCCAATGAAGAGAGGAATATATATAACCTTTTTTTTTATCAGCAGAGTGTGAAAGGAAATGCTAGTTTCCATGACTACAGGACACAATTAAAATATAATGGCAAGTATAACTTCATTCATCATCTTTTTATTTTAAGGTCTTAATCTCAATTGTATTGTGTTGTGTAGTTTATTCTTATATGAGACTAGGCTAAGTCTAAAAGCCACTGGTTAAAGATGTGACACTGCCATCTGTGTGTGAGGAAGAGAAGCGAGCCTGGAGGAAAAGGCTGGCTCCATGGGGGGGTCTGAAGGGTTGCTACAATGCATATTAAACAGGTTTGTCATGTGGCTTTTTCAGCTTTGGGGACTTTAAGATTTAGGATTTTCGCACTCAGCATCCGCTCAAGATGTGACAAGTATTTTCGGTGCCGTGCTGACGCTTTCAAACAGTACATTGTTTATTGTTGCCGTTCTGGAGTCGGGGAATCTTTTTGTGAGCTTGCAAAATTCCCAAATGCACAGCAGAGATGTTAAGTAATGAGTCAGGCCAGCTAAATCTACCGGAGTATAATCTTGTGCCTAATAACAAACTTTTGCGGGCAGTCCTTAAGCCATAGGTCACACTTTGTATTTCATGCCTCTGTTGAGATAAGTTGAAACACAAGGAGAAGCTAATCTGACATGAGGCCAGTCGCTGACGGTGCCAGCGGTAGCAACTCTCTCTCTCTCGTCATATTGCAATAGTGAAGGTTGCAATGAAACCCAATCTAAACCCTATGAAATGTGGTGAATCATGAAGTAAATTGAACACAGATCTGACATTGCCAGTTGCATTTCAGAAGATAGCAACTTTGGATTGATTTATATAGAATGTTGGGAAAACAGATTTCACATAAAATAATCAAGGCCATTGCTGCTGCTTTGTATTTGTATTTACAAATGTGCATTTGAATACTCAAACATCCTAGCTAGGCTAGCACTCAAACTCAATACGAAGAGGACATATGCAATAAAACCTGTTTCAATCCTCATTAGTTTGTTTATTCAAATGTCATGTCAAAAGATATACATAATAATAAGCTAAATTTAATCTGCTGCTTACTGAAAGATGCATTAACAGTATTTAACATAAATGCCAAATTCAGATTTAAATACGAAATTATTAACAAAGCTTGAATTACAACTCAATTACAGTGTAGATAATCAAAGTCTAAGTGACAAGTTCTTTCCTTACAGAGCTATAACGACTACAATTACATGATTAAAATCCACAACTGGTTCATTATGAAAGCATAAAGAGGTCCACACATGAGACATTAGCATGCACTGAGCAGCGTTTGTTGCCTCTACTGACAGTAAATGATAGAGGAGGGACTATTAAAGGACAACAGTGACAATCATTCAGGTGGTTCAGTAAAAATTGGAGGGGAGTGGCTTTGACAATTAATGAACCTCTTAGAATGTGCAATAGAAACTCTTGTAAAACAATTAAACTGCTTCAGGGGAACCGTTTGACTATAATAAGTGCATTTCTCTTCCATACACATGTTAGATACTTTTCTGATATACTCTCTGTTATGTCCCTCCCCAGAGATGTGCTGCAGTCAGCAATCCCAGGGCCACGCTTGGCTATTAAACTGGGAAATGCCCCATCAGATTTATTTACTCGGAACTCATATGATAGGAGCTGCAGGCTAATCATAGCAGTATCATGGTATGACTTGGCACTGTAACTCTGCAGTAGGTGATTGTCAAGGCTAGATGGGAAAAAATTGACAAAATTAAATTTTGAGCTGTGCTAAAGCACTATAAATTCAACTATATCAGTAGTTTTGTAGTTTTTTTGAGGTTAGAGAGCCCATTTATTAAAACAATAGTACAAATGAAATCTTTTCATGGATATCTGCAGAAGTGACCCATTCAGCAAGCTTTTACTCAAAAAACTTAAAACTTGACATTGAGGAACATTTTTTGGAGTGGACACTATGACTAATGGAAATATGATAACATTGCCCCATATTTCAACCAACCAGCACCTTGCGTATGATGCGCCTAAATTGTAATTTAAATTAAGCTGTAGAGTTGATGTAGCCGAGAAAACTCACTTAGAGTTGATGCATAAATCTGCGCTCTCCACTAAAGTGAGAAAATGTCAGGCTAACTTAACTATGCCGTTATAACATTTCGCATACATTTGCCTGAGGCAAATATATATGCGAATGTAATTTATACCTAAAGAACACACATGCAAAATTGCCTTTATTGGTTTTCATTTGTCTTCTAATATTGCTTCCCTTCGAGCCTTCGAAATACACTGTTCAGAATGTCCCAGTTCTGTGATGATATAGGTAGATCTGAGGGTTTCTGCACTGTTTTTAGGTCCAGACTAGAGCATTTCTGCATCAGCATATCAGGTAAGATTGGTGTGAATATTTTCTTTGTGTTATTTCCCTTGCAGTCAGTAGATGGTGCTCTAGATCAATTCCTGTTGTAAAACACACATAAGTCATGTGTCCTTTATTATACTTTATTATTGTTTGTGATGCATGTGATTCTAAAGTGGGAGTGTTCAGGAGCATGTTTGAAGGTTGAGAACAACACAAATAATGCATTATCACGGTCCTTTGAAGCAACAAATCGGTCCAATGAAAATGTTTCGATTGTTTCTTGGTTTGAACATGTAGGTTTGCAACAGTAAAGAGAATGGAATTGCTTGTTCATTTCATTTCAGTGCCACACAGAGGCATTCAAACTGTCAGTATCGTCAAAACACCACACACCTTCACTGTCTCTGAGCTCATCATTAGACAAAGTACTTCAAGGAACCCAGAGACAGCAACATCACAGGTCTGTCTACAAATAGCAACAACATCACAGCGCGTTTTACTACATGTAGGTCGAGACAGTCAAGCGATCTCCTTTGTTCACTGAAAACTGTTTTTTTTTACAGTACAAATTGAATAGGAATGATTTTCTCTAATTGCTCAGACAAATCAATGCAGAATGATTTATTTTCTGCTATTAAGGCAGTTTCCTAACAACATTTTAAGTTTTAATCTAATTTAAGGAATGAAAATACGGAAATTAGTAAGGAAATAACACATAAGTAGTAGTACTTACAATAATCTTAGTTCTGAAATGATCGCAGCATTAAATGGAGCACTACATGGTAACAACCGCTTGTGTGCAAGGTCGTACAACTACTACACCTCTGACGACGAAATTTATTAATTTCTTTGACAAATCCTAAGTAAAATCTAAGTGTGCTGAGTAAAAACAGACGACTCAACTCCCTTCACCTTAAACATGGATCATGACAGAGGCACTGAGTTTAAATGAAGTCTGCCCTGTCTGCACTTGGCGCAAAGGGAAAAATATTTTGAAATTTATGTAGCCCAGGAGCACAGGGGGCATGACGAAAATCAATAGTCTTCACTAGTCACATCCCGAGTGGAGCAGTGCTCTCAGCACCAAGCTTCAGCTGTACAGTATAATCTTATCTGATCCAGCGAGAGCACAGTTAAAAATGAGCCCAAAATGAGAAAGACAAAAGAGACAAAATGCTGAAATTACGAGTCTATGCAAGAATTTGTCCTGACTGTTCTGGAGGTTTGTGCCCTTACTACAGCAGTAATACAAAATAGTTCATTCCCATCACGACTTGAGCGCTTATCACTCACGACTGCTTTTCAGCCAAGGAAATAATGGCTGACCTTGGGATGAAATGACTCAAATTTTTCAAACATCCAGATGAAAAAGGCCATGAAATCACTTTCCCATTCTCAAGGTTTGGCACAAGGTGTTCTTCTTCAATCAGGAAAACCTTGAAACCACCCACCAAAGGAAATCGGAAATATACTGCATTCAGTCTCCCCTGGAAGTCTGTATTCCTATACCCATAATGCACTGCAGCTCTTTTCACAAAACTCAACAATCTTCTTAGAGACCACTACCCACATTTTTAAAACAGATCGCGAATTTGATTTAAAGATGGGGTAGCTAACTTTTTTAGATGTAAATTAGTAAACTTTGTACTTTCCACTAAAAAGTATATGGTAAATACAGCACTTTGTGGAAAAAATTAGACCTCTGAGTACTGTCTAAACTAAATAATAAAGAATTTTAGTTCTAATTAGGAGCTGAATGCTGCGCTCTGATTGGCTGAGCTTGGGTGGTCCTCTCTAGTTTCACTTTGTTGTTTGTAAAAAGACGTTTATAAGCCATAAATGCAACCAACATGAATACACATCGATATTAATGAAAGGAAGTTGTCAGATCTAAAACCTAAATCATGTTAGCAGTGTAAAAAATCAACTACTCCACCTTTAAGTGAGATTGTGCACACATGTAGAAAATTATTTGGTGAAACTGTACTTGTCTTGGACACAGAAATAAAAGGTCAGCTTTGAACATACATGCGCTGAAACACCAAGTTCACAAAAACATTGTTATAAATGACAGAAAAGGTAAACAAAAAACTTTGAGGCTCACATTTGGAACTGTATAGTGACTTAGCTATTATGTCATGTGAACAAGAGTATGCAATAGTTTCCATGGAGATAAACATTCCTGGATAAAGTAAGACCTTCTCAGTTACAGAGTGTACATTTAAGAATGCAGCTCTATAAACAAAGTAGAACAAATAAATATGCAATAAATTGAATGAACATTTCCCTCTGAAGTAAAACATCTGTATATATTTGTGCACACTGATGCTCATTACTACATCACAATTAAAAGTTGTGATCACAGCGCATATTGCTAGAGGCCATTCATATAAAAATAAAAATATATTATCAGCACTTTCAGATTCTATATCCACATTGCGCCTCCCCTCACAGAGCTTCCATGAGGCCAAATTACAGAGTGAATATTGATGATGTTTGTTTGTGTGTGGAGCTGCGGGGGGCTGCTGGAGAGGAAGTGGGCTCGGTGTCACCCAGCAAGGGTTCACGTTGGGTGGGACAGGGGGCCAGGCTATTACATAATCACAACGCTGCAGCAAGGTCACCCTCACTCGCTCAGAGCTACAGTCTGCACCTAAGGGAGCACTTCACAGTCACATGATCAAGCTTCTCCAGCAACACCAAGGTCTGCACACAAGGTTTGTATGGGGTATAGTTGGATAATGTATGGCAGGAGAATACAGCGAGCAGTGGGCTGAGCAGGAAGAAGACGTCAAACTACAGGATGGAAATTAGCTGCTAGAATCTGGTATAAGCATCTAAAAACTGCTATTGAAAACTTTATACTTTAGTATGTTTTACTAATTATTCTTTACAGCTGCTACAGACTGAGGTGTGAAATTACCCATTAGCATTAGCTTTTGCCGAGGCAGGAAATGCACCATGGGGGTCTTCCTTACAGGAAACTCTTTTGTCTCTTATAAATTGTAAATGCATCTCTTATCACTGTAAACTAGTGATGGGAATCTTGGATCTTTGTCCGATACGATGTGCATCCCGATACACTAGCAACGATACGATTTTTTTAAGATACATGTCTTACAGCTAACGATCGATTCGGTTCGATATGCCCCCTGATCACGATGCATCTCGATTCAGTCAACATTGTTTTTATTCAAATACTTACTAAATATTTAGTCTGTTTAATCATTCATGGGCCTCTTAATACCCCAGATAAATTCAAGCCATGTAAAAGTATCTTTCAGTCACTTGAAAATTAAATTACTAACTTTCTAAAATTATAAATATAATATATTATTATTTTTGGTTCGGATTGTATCATGTTTTTCACAGTGCTGTGTGCAATAGGACTTTATAAATAATCAGATGTAGCCTACATGTGTGAGACCCAGCGCTCTCATTGGACAGATTTGCTGTGGAGGCGGGGCCAACATGTTACGATAAATATGTGGGGAAAAGCGAAATAACGGGTCCATTCTGGAGTGCTTTATTTCGGTCTACTATCAAACTGCCCCATACAGCTTATGAAAAGTCTGTATAGTTTGTCAGTGCGGCCCGGAGAGTGAACGTGGGACGCAGCTACGGCCCAAACTCACAACGATAGAGGAGCAGCATCTAACCCGCACGAGGGGCAAAGAGGGACGGTAGCGCGTGGAGAACCAGTGCGCACAGAACCAGTGTGCACAGAAATAAAACAGCGAGGACAGAACAGCGCGCGGGGAAAACGCACATCGCCTGAAACAAACACGGACAGACTGACCAGCGCGCTGGGAAGACGCAGACCGTCTAGATTTGGACATAAACACGGGAAGACAGCTCTCTTACTGGGCACAGACGCACAGCTTTCCTGCACGTTCACGGTGGAATAATAGCTACGTGTTGCGGAGCGAATCAAACTACTTCTTCTTCTTCTGAACGCGAGTTTCAATGGACTACGTCTTTTTCTCTACAATACACAGGTAAGGCACACTGGACACTGTTGTTATTACGCAGGCTTTCTGAGAATGAAAGGTGCGTGCTTTGACTGAAAGAGACAAAAGCCTTAACGGATTGAGCTATTTGTTGTTGGCACATCTTCAGATGAAAATAAACCACAAACAGCCTTATAAGGAATGTCAGAAACACACAGCGTTTGCAGCCGTGTCAGTGTCAGCTTGTGAGTGCGTGTGTGTCTGTGTAGGAAAACACTTTCGTCAGTGAATCGTGAAAAATCTAGATTCATCGGTAAATAGTCTGATAATCCGATGCAGGCTGCTTTTGTCACACGATCTGCATCGATGTAGCTCCTCTCTACCGACGCACTCGCATCGCGCATGTTTACATCGATGTATCGGTGCAAATCGGCTAATCTTCCATCACTACTGTAAACCATTCTGCTGCCATGTCTAATGCATATGTAAGTGTTAAAGGAGGCTGGCCCTTCCACTAGGTTAGTAGATAAGCTGCTTGGACTGAAATGGGACAGACAGGGGACTGAAGAGGAGAGACTGGACCACACGGAGAGCCCGAACCAGATAGACTAGGACTTCAGACTTTTTCAGAGTTGTGCATAATTGTACATATTTGAAAATAAACCTCAGATGTTCAAAAAACTATCTAAGGATCTTTCACATGGATACAAATTCCAAAACAAAACACACCCTTATATTAAATGATGAGTATTGTAAAAAAAAATATGTATTTTACATATTTATTATTGTTTTAACTACATTTATTCAACTGAAATTATTTTAGGATAGTTTTAAAAAATGCTGTGATAGAAAATGTTATGATTGGGATATCAATTTGTAGAAGTCAAAAGTCAACTGGATGAAAGTTATCAAGAGTGAAAAGCTTTGTCCCTAAAGAAGACCTATTGTGGTTGTCCATGTGCTTAGTGACAGGTCAGTACATTTGATTCATTGTAAAAAAAAAACAACTAGAAAGATGTCCATTGTTCAAAGTTGCATAGTTGATAAACATGGTAAAAAAGGCTTCAAAGCTGACATCATTGTAAAACTTTACTTTTACATGCTTTACCCTATAAGTTACGTATTTTGTTAAGAAGTGACTATGTGACAATGAATGTTTTTAGTAATCACAAGTAAGTGAAAGGTGGAAGCTGCAGGACAATACATTATTACTCAAACATGCATGAATCACTTTGAATACAACTTTGAGTGACATAATGATGAGAGACACAGTTAGAACATGGATGAAAACTCAGAAAAGTGGACTTTACATATTAGGTCCCCTTTAGGTTTTGTGTGAGTCACTAAACATCTGAAGGGAGAAACTAACTAAAAAAAAAAAATAGCAAATGTGTAGAAAGACTTTTTTACTTCTACATCTATAGCAAAACTGGTATGTCCCTTTCCTCAGTCATTCGTCATTCATTCCTGGACACATGCTCGAAAAACAAACAGAAGGAAGGCCATGAGTGTGTCCCCTACTGTCCTATATTTCTGTGATGACACTTGGCAGGGGTTGAGAGTCCTTCAAACAGACGTACAGCGGGGAATTATAAAACCGGAGCCTGCAGTGACAACATTCATAGAGGGACACTGACCAGACCACACCCCCTCTCTTAACTTTTGGAGATTTCATTAGTGTCTCGTATAGCCATGATAAATGAAATTCTACCTGTATCTCTATTAACACAAATGTAATCCGAAGGTATGGCAGCATCAGTATATCCGGCTCAACTTTGCTCCAGGAAAAACATGCTAATTTCCCTTTAAAATCTCACGGCTGTCAGCTCGCACTCATTTAGTTTATTGAGCACCGTCGAGCACCGCTTATTAAAAACACATTTAGGCTAGGCTTTATGTCTCACTGCTTTTGAGCTCCTTTACTGCATAGGATATCGACTAAAAATATTAAATGCACCAACTAAATGTACCCTTAATAATGTGTCTTACACTTACAGAACGATGTGTTCTCGATGAATTTAATACCAAAAAGAAGAAATAAAATAACTGAACTGTGGTGAATTCGTTAACACTTGAGCTTCATATGGCATTGAATGTACTAATAGGTCTGGCCGATTAAATAGATGTTGGCATTGATGGAGTCTTCGTAATGTTTTTTTTTTTATGTATGTGACTGACCACTGCATAACTAAAAGCAAAGTGCCACCTATTTATAAATACAGTAGACCTAGTGGAACAAAACTAAATACCTAAAAAAAAAACTTTTAGAAACAGGGTTATAATTTGTCTTTTTTATCCAAGGCTGCCACCAGACATGACAAGTTAGGAAGATAACCTTAGTTTTAATCAAAAATAATATTTATGTTGTGCTTAATAATGTTTAAAATCAAATCCGCAGGCACTGGTCTTCTTGCTAATTACCAGCACAAGAAATGCAGCTTTAATTGACAACACAGTTTATTATCTAAAATCAAATAGCAAACTATAATATAATGTTCACTAGGAAAATTAATTGTTAAAATAAATACAATAAATACAAACCTATTATCTATTTTTGATGCAAAGTCAAAATTTGACCTCAGCTAAACATTAGATTTGTGTTGACAAATCAGTGCTGACTGTAAGCATTCAGTGAAACAGATATTTACTGTGAATCTGCCCCGTGCCTCTGTCTAAGCAATGCCCATTATGTAACAGTGAGAGCGGCTTGGTAATGTACAAACCTGCAGTCATTAGGAAACCCAATAGGCTTTTATTAGGCACAGCGCAGAAACAATCGTCAGGCTAAATTAGGACTGACAATCTTTCCTTCTATAGCCACGGCCCACAGCTGACACCAGGCTGCGTACCAGAATTAAATTCATCAGTCGCTCACAGATTAAACACTGTACGTAGGCTGGCACCGCTACATAATGACACCATCAACCAGTCGACACCAATGAGGTTATACACACATGCTGCCATTTATCACATTTGCATTACAAATCCCCTCCAGGATGCTTACAGACACCCCTCCTCCACCCTCACACAGCTCTCCTCTTGACTCAGGGCGCCAATAAATATGGAGTAGACGCACGCCGCTACTACTCTTCACAGTTTAGTTGCTAACAGCGGAGCTCGCCGCTTAAATATCCTGATGCATAATTTCGCAGGCCTCCATAGGCAGCATGCACAGTGGCTGTTCATATGCAGCTAAAGTGCTCACAAGGGCTAACATATGTGACAGAGATCTCTTTATTATCCAGACAGGTTAGAGCAGCATTGGCCTACAGATCACCAAACATTGCTGTAGTGGTCAAAGGTGTTGAAATTATGACAGCTTTGCCCAAAATAATTCATGATGTGGGATTTAACATCATTATCTTACATATATATTCAATATTATGGGTATTGCTAAAATGGCTAAATCCTTACTTTTAGCTGGGTCGCCTCCAAAGGTGTGACTTATGGCACACCTGCTCCTAGTCTCCATGAAAATAGGCTTATAGTAGAATATGTCAGGCAATACAATCTCCATGGAGATGAGCAAGTAGCAAATCTACCAGAAAAGTTTTTGTTGCTTTGCAAAGACAAAAAGTTAGATATACTACTAGTGAAGAGAAAAACAGTTAGTGTTACTTGAATATGAATATTTCATATGGCAAGCCAAAATACTCAACTGCGTTGCTAACATTGATGTATAATAATTCATATGTTGAGATTTCACATAATCATTGTCTTTCATTCATTGTTGAATCTTAAATTGTGGACAGACAGTAGTAGTTGTTGTGAAGCAGGAATGCAATGTTGACACAGAAAGGTTTAAGCTGATTTGAACATAAAGAGAATATGACAGACGGATGCCTGCTTTTAAGAAAGGCTGTCTGGATGAGGGAAGAGTTGGACTGAGTTTCAATCCAGTCACAAGTGTGGGTGTGTGTGTGTGTGTGAGTGTGTGTGTGTGAGGAGCACAGATGTCCCAGGGTTCCTACATCTAGCTGATTTTGGCATCTTGTGATATGTTCAAACAAGACTGCTGCAACTGGGGGATGGAGCACCGAGCACATAAAAAGCACAAATAGGTGCAACAAAGCAGATGTAATATTGAAGCATATGTCTCATCATCCTTTTTCAAAATGAGGTGCAGCAGGATTACTTTATTGTATTACAAAGAGTTATGTATCTCCCAGCCTGGCAGTATACAACTTGTGAAATCGCATGCATAAGCCACAACATCAGTCCTTAAAAGCACTCTCTGAGCTACAGCGCCGATGTAACTCCCGAGCTACACGCGTGCACAAGCTGATCACACCTTCCAACACGACTGCGGTTATAAGCAAAGTCAGACACACCATGAATATAAACATGAGACTGCCGTCGGCACCAAACCAGCAAAGGAAAGGAAAGAAGCAGAGGAAAAAAAAACTGCAGAATTTCCCCGAGCTGTAAATCTAAAGCGGAGGGCAATTTCCACCATCCACAAGCTATCATACATTTATCAAGACTGAAGGGATGTGGCGGCGCAGGCAGGCAGCTTTGCTCAAAAATCACAGCAATGAGAAGAGGGCTAGGATAGAGAAGTATGTCATGTATGTGAGAGATATCTGACAGGAAAATATGTTCTGGGTTTTACTTCTGTAGCAAGGATAATAGTAATTTGTAAGATGTGACTTTGTGTTCTATTGTTAAGCTTAGAGATAAAGGTAAGTACTATTTAAGTGCTTTTGACGGTTGGTCTAGTCATTTAAAAAAACAACAACTGAAAAACAAAAAACAAAAAATAAACTTTTTTGCTCTCAATTTGTCATTACAGTTGAGTAGCTGTATGTTGGTGGCATGGAAGGTTTGTTTATCTTTTATATAAATGTTTCTGTGTTTGCATGTGTTACTAAGGGTTAACTCCAGGTTTTCCGAATTCCTTCCACCTAAAAAAACATGCATGTAGGTCTACTGGCAACACTGTCAAATTTCCTAGTGAATAAATGAGAGAGTGAATGATTGTCTGTCTCTATATGTTTGGCCTGCCATGAGTTGGTCACTGTCGCTAGTGTTCCGCTGCCCAAAGTCACTGGGATAGGATCCAGTCACCGCCACCCCAAACGGTAATAAGCAGTAGAGAATGAATGAGCACTGCTTCACTTCCTAAAATTTTCAACATTTCTTCACAAACTAATACAACAGCTATTATCCCACCAAATAAAGAAAAGTTGAGAGAAAACATCATATACAGTAAGTGAGGTACATTTTCTAGCAGAAATCTGCCATCTGCTTGTCTCCATGAAAATGTTTATTGCTTTGCCTAGAGTGAAAGCAAAACTCACTCCTTACATTGATTCATTTGCAGGTGTGTTTTTCTTATTTTGCTAAAAAAAAAAACTTGAAAAATTAACACTGTTACAGAGAACGGGGTCACCTCTCCACAGATTTGAAATACAGTACAGTAACTTGCTTGTCTCCATGGAAAACTCCAGAGCAAAGCAAAGTTACACAGTTCATCTTGTCGTGTTTAAGTAAGAAATCAAAAAACAAAGACAAAACTATTTAACTATCTTTCAAAGAAAACAATAAGTCAATTTTATCACAAAATCACCACAGATGCCAAAAGTCTATGTTTAATCTTTTACTGAGCGCCAGTTTCCGAGCGACAATAAGTCCTGACTCTCTTCTTCTGCTGTGAGACCGGTCCAACATAAAACGTTACAATCTTCTCCCTGTTTCCTCTCCAGCATTTGTGACTAAGGCTGCAGCTTAAATGTGCAAACTACTTCTCAAACAGCACTTAGGCTAATTCCCCAGGGACAGGCTCTGCATTACTCTCCTGCTTTCTTCCACTAAGTCCCATGCTCGCGCCCCTGTTCGCTCTGCCTCTGTCATCGCCGCTAAAACAAATCAAAGCTACAATAATTCATGAGCAATAAGAGTGCGTGGCAGGGAAGAAGGTTACAACTTTGAAAATCTCTAAAGAGAATGTACAAGTCTAGATAGGACATTTGGCATAAGTTATCACTGTTAAAAGTAATGACATGTTGCTGTTGTCTTACAATGAGTGTTAACAAAAAAAATTAAAATGTAATTAAACAGCAATTAAATATATTTAAAATAACTGACTTAAGTTTTTCATTAACAAGTTCAACTGTTGTGAGAGCCAGCCTCTTAGTACAGGCCTGGATTTTAAATTCCCATCTCCTCTGTGGCTCTGAGGAGAATGAGAGTTAATGAGGTTTCTTGTCAACAAAGACTTGTGGAGAGCTGTGGCTTGACCTCTGGGCACAGCAAGTCAGTCCACTTTGCTCACATCAGCGACACAGCATTTATCAAAGCATTGGGGACAAGAGCCGGATCAAGTTTATCAAAAAGCATCAAATCGGTCACTCACAATGTCAGATAGAGACAAAGGTGGCACCAATTCTAGACCTGCATAAAGTGAACACCCCGGAGGACAAAGGCCACGAGTGATAAAAGATCATTGTAGTAAAAGTGAAACAAACAATGTAGGTCACTTTACTGTTGACAATGCAAAAATCCACAAAAAAAATATAAAAGCAGACTTCCCTGCATGGTGGTCTTTAAAAGGAGAATCCAGGCTTTGACATGTGCTTTCAACCTTCTACATATGAATAAAAAATACGTGTGTATTTTTATAACACAAAACCTACCGGCTAGAACTCCAGCCATGTAGAGCAGGCTTATCCGTAAGATGCCATGGACCATCTCCAATGGGACGCCAATCATCAGCTGCAGTAAAGCATTAAAGCCCAGCTGCTCCAAACTAAAAGCAAATAAAATGGACACGTTAATGAAGCTGTTCTCTGCACCATAAGTACAATTAATACAGATGGATTGCAGCTAAAAACAATGTTGCTTAAATGCAGTTTTTGTGATAGAGAAGGTTAACTGGTAGAATATGTGTAAAATAGTCTTATAGATTCAGTGGAAAATCTATAAGACTATGTGTGATGTCCACCATCTGGACATCACACATTTTACAACTTGAACACAGTGTATTTTAGACACAACTTACTAGGTTAACAAATGTCTAAAATAAAAAGGCAGACAAGGTCATAAGCAGCTTAGAAATTTTAGAAATTAAACATGTATTGGGAAAAACATACCCCACGTGCATGAACATATAGCTGAAAAATCGCCAGACTTGAGCACGATGGCCAGGATGATATACCAGGGGGCTCTTCATGAAGTCCGGTTGGTAGGTCTGAAGCACCCATTTGTTTAACATGATGCCATAGCACATGAACACGATAATCTGCAACATAGAAGTCAAAACGGTCCTAGAACTGAATTAAATAAACAAATAGTTTTAAATTACAACAGGACGACCTCTCCTTTCTCTGTATTCAGCTGATTATGAAGTAATAAAACTCCTGCCACATCTGGTTCCACTCCATTAACTTCTCTTCATACAATAATGAATCATTCTAGTCTTGAATTAAACTGAATGTGAATCATTATTATAATTATTATGACCTTATTGTTACTGCAGACTGTTCAGTACCATTTGGACGCATAAGAAGAGCACTACGCGTTTTTTGTTTCCCTTTTCAACTGACGTGATTTTAGTGTCAATCAGATTTGCGAAAAAGTGGATAATGCTTAATCTAAAGCCTTTCACAATCACAAGTAAGCAAGTGCCTTAGTACTAATTGACCTGCTTTCTTGTGATGATTTTTCAGTCATATGACTTTTTATAGTTATACACCAGCAGTAGTGTGATACTTGTTCAAATGCTCTAAACCATTTGTGTTCCTCACTTCATCTATGGGGCTTTTAAACTAGTGTCTAATCGACCCTACTCTCCTCAGCAGAATTCAGCCCTGCAGCACAACTTTTCTTTGGTTCTCATGCATGGGGCCAGAAACTTTTTCTCCCACAACCAAAGCATGTGGTGTAGAACAAAACATTAACAATATATGATCACAAAAGGTGAGTAAAGTCATCTATTGCTACAGTACGTATCCAGTGGCTATTTCATTTGTCCCCGCTTTATCAACTATAGTTTTAGCAGATATGCTTTAATGACACTTAATCTAAGCTACACAGACACCTCCAAGTGTTTGTTGAGTGGCAACTTATTCTTTAATCGTGTTTTGGTGTCTATTATGCAGATGTCCTTTTAAGATACAGCCCCACTGAGCACCACTTGTTATAAAAATGCTCTCAGAGATGATTGAGGCAGAGTCAGATACATGTGTATAGAACCAATTTAAATACAGCAAGCACTAGAAAAGGGACACTGGTTGGTGTGACTACCTTTTTAAAGGAAAAAAAATAATTAACACACTAACAATATTTCGAATTCTGTTACATGAAGTTGCAAGTGTGAAAAGTCTGTACCTGCACAATGGTGACCACAGCAATGAAGACAGGCGGGGGACACAAGCGGTTCTGGTGGAAGTACCAGCGCCTGTCGGTCTCACAGGGCAGGATCTCATAGGCCACATATCGGACAAAGCGCTTGTACAAGCCCAGTCCCGTCTCATCCAGCAAGATCTCCCTCTGCAGGGTGCGGCGCCCATTGGCGATGGCTCGTCGGAAACTACTTGAGCGCTTACTGCTCATCTGTGGAACATCAGAGAAAGAGAACATACAATAGAAAATGTGTCAAGATTCAAAATTAACTTTATTGTCCCAAGAATGAGAAATTTGTTTTGGGCTATCAACCCGTGCTGCCAACAATGCTGTGCAGTTATTTAATAAAAGCCACAATTCATAAATACATTCTACACACAACTAATTTACACTAAAAAAAACAACAACACAACAGTCCACTATTTGTCCATATTCAGTGTCCTACAGACACTGGCACAGAAGAGTTTTTAAGTCTGTTCCTGCCACATCGTGGGATCTTGAACCTTCAAAGGTCATTCTCCTGGAACAGAGCATGCAAAGGGTCGACCTGAGCACTAGTTTGATTGCGGATCACAGCTAGCCTGTAATCGCCTATTCTTCTCGAGTCACAACACAATTTCTCAAGTTTTGCTCACATTCAACACAAGAAAGTTATCATCACACCATTTTACAATGCTGTCTACTTCTAGAAAATACTCAGAAGTGTTTCCTTTTCTTATGCAGTAGAGACAAAATGGCAGAATAATCAGGAAACTTTAAAACATAGTTTTGAGGATACAAGCTTCAGCACTCATCAGTATACAAAGTAAATAAAACTGGTGACCTCCTGTACTTAAGGTCTTATTGTCTGACAGTGTGCAATTTACACTAACCTGCTGACAACGATTTGTTAAAAAAGACAGGTACCATCTGATAATACAAGGGGACACATTAAGATCACTCATCCTCTTAATCAAAATATGTGGCTGGATTCAATCACAATTAATGAAAGACGGGCGTATGTTAAAAGGCAACTGGTTGAAGTCCTTTTGTTTTTGTCTTTTGACCAACTATTATAGAACAATAAGACTGTATGTTGTATGACATGTTTGCAACCAAACCTCCATCATCAGCTGCACATAACCAAGCAGAAGATGTTTGCTTTGTAAACAGTCAAAGTGACACAACAAAAAAACTAAACAAACTAAACCACTTCTTTTTTCTCACAAGGAGTTCCTTTTAATTTGTTTGATTACATGAAAAGATCAACATTAACTTTGAACACCTAATAAATGAAATAAAAGCTTTTTAATCTATAGGGTAGTCATCGGTGTGACTAATTATCAGAGATAGAGAAGGCAGCGGTAATCACAGAAAGGAACAAGTCGTTTATAGAAGTTTCACTTTCATCATGAAACCATGTGGGACTGTGTGGCACAGGCTTATCTGCTGTTCCTCCACAGTGCAAAAAAACATGCTTCTAGTATGGGCTTTTCCTCTACCTACTTCTTTTATTTTCATCGGTGAGAACAAAACAATGCCTCAAAGAAGCATTTTCAACTTCAGTTTTTTAGTTTTAAGCAATGTTATGCAGTAAACAACAAAAAAAGCGTATTATACACCATCTCTCAAGCAAAAGTTTACACTATTGTAGGAGTTAACCCCATGTCAGCAGATACATTTTTAATGCCAACTCTGTGTAAACAACTCACTTTCTGGTCAAAGATGTGAATATTTATGACCAGTATAAAACTTTCATAACACCATCCTTTTCATCTCAGCTGAAGATGTGTGACTTTTACCAAAAGCCTATGAAGTGGTTATACATGGTAAAAAATAGCAGGGTATTTATCCAAGTATTTTCTGAGTTATCAGTGAGTCCACATTCAGCAGGGGAACAAAAAGCATTATTTTGACAGCTAGGGTTACAGAAGTCAATATGATTCAATATCAGATGCATTCCATCCATAAGGACACTTAATCAAAATGATAAATACTAAACAATGACAGCACAGATTCAACTGTCAAACACTGTCCTAAAAGTAAATTTCACAAAATTATTTGTGTGGCAATTAATACAGATTCTGACCAGAGTGGAGAAAATGCAAACTTTCTTTTATTTTTTTCTGCTCATTATGATGTTCAAGTCCAATGACAGATTACGCAAATGGTATTTAATTTTAGCTAGTTGATTAATCTATGCTAATAACATTTTTATTTTGTGAAGTTTTATCACAGCACTTACATCCAATAGGTGGGGAGGAAGGTGTGCGGCAGCTCATCACTATTGAAGTTACAATTCAAAAAGCAAAGCGACAGGCATGGATTTTGGCATGGGTGTCCATGAGTTTTGTTATGACAATGGAGGATTCCTGGGAACAATACAGGGGCCAAAAAGCCCCTGCAAGAGCGTCATGCGTCATTAAAAGGCTCCTGCTACTGTAAGATCATTATAAGACAATAAAATGAGGGTGATATAGAATCTGCCAACTTCTAACAAGCTTAAAATGTAATGCTATAAATAGCATTGTGTTTAAGGAAGGACACAGAAATTAAGTCTGAGGTCACCATCTAAAGTGGACTCATACTTATTTTACAAGACCAATTTCTTGATAGCTGAGGTTGTATAATGGTCTTTTTGTCCCACAAAATGTTCTGTTGAACATAGAGAAATGCTTAAAAAGTCTGCAGAGAGAACTACAAGTACTAAGGGCCATAGTGATCCTAGTGTTTGCAGAGTGCGGAGTTATGGTCCTGTTGCATGGTGATAACCAGAACGATGCCTGAATCGAGCTGTTGGCTGGCTGCAGTCCCACTGATGCAAGGATGTGTATTTAGTATGGAAATCAGGCCAACAAAATGAAATTATGCTATAGCTGAGGCCCAGAGCAAAAAGAGAGAAGTGGGTCATTAGGATGGGAAGAAGGGAAAATTAAGAGGGCAAAATGAGATTTGCAGTTTCTAGGGGCCCAGCAATTGGCCGTTAAGGTGAGAAGGGCCAGCTCACATGTCAGAATATTACACAATATAAGCAAAACGTGCTAGATAGATGATGTTTAAAAATACAGAATGTCCAACTGCATTTCTATGCGTAGAAGAACAGCTGTAGCAGTGGAATGTGGCTACATAGTGTCCACACTATAAGACAACAAATGGTCTTCCTTTATCCAGTATATTGGTGTTTTCTGCTTTTGACATAAATGTTTTTTTTTTGATAGGATGCAAAAAAGGAACTTGCTAAAAAAACTTGCTTTAATAATACCCTCCTGCTTAAAAATTAAATTGGATTTACTAGTTTTTAAACATATACAACGCGTATTAAATATTTAAATTCTAATATTGAAAAGTCGTCCTAACGTCTACCTTGAACCTTGTTCACTTTTTAAACATTGTTAATAAAAATGTTGGAAAGTGCAGGAGACAATTGCAGTAACTTTAGTGACCAGGGCAATTGCCAAAGCACCTTTTCTCCATGGGCATAATTGAGATAGTATAAAAATAGTAGCCTTCCTGTAGGGATGTCAGAATAGGGCAAAGTGACAGCAGCCGCCTCGCTTTCTCTACATCAGCATGGAGTCCTTTGTGCATACTGCTCTGAGCCATAGTCCGTTGTCCTTGATGGATTAATTAGCCGCAGCACATAGTCAATAACTCAAGACTCGATACTCATTAGTAATAATAACTCACAAAGATTGGCTATAAAGACCGCTCAACATTGCACACTGTAGAAACTCTTACGTTGTATTTGGCCAATGTTCCAAGTGTAAACAAGACTGGATTATATCATTTTGAGCAATTATTCACTGCTACAGTTAGGTTCACTCCGGTTTTCCTCACACTTACTCTCAAAGCAGAATCTAAATCTGAGCGGATCTCAGCATCATGTCCACTGATACTACACTGACCCAGATACTACATTTTTTCTTGCTCAAATCCTTTTAAAATGAGCCCAGCTTTCCTGTTTCTTCCTCCCCTGGTGCAGTTCATGGCTACGGTGCTCCTTCATGCTTTAATCATAGAAGTGGCTACAAAACTTCACTCAGGACACTTAGAGCAAAGAGTATCTTTCGAGGCCATATAAGAGAGAACTCGGGCTGAGGTTCTGTGCAGGTTTGATGCTGGTGGCATCTGTTTCCCTGGAGACCGATGGATGTACTGTTAGCACTTTGTAAACTAAAAATATTTAGCACTGTATCAGCACTGGCCATCACACAACCGCAACACAATAATACAGTGCAAAGCTCCTACATTACCAGAAGTACTGAATAGTTTCAATAGCTGCTATGTGAATAAACAGTGCCAGTCATCTCTGTGAAGGGGCAAGCAAACTCATGAATTGTAATAGTTTTTCAATAAGGTTGAGTCACTCTAAAACAACTAAGATAAAACAGTCATTATGAAGTAAAAACTTCTTTGCATAATATGTTTTATTAACTTCGGCGTTGTTGTACTGACTCCTGGTATTCTGTTATTGAAATTTCAATATGCATTTAGGTTTACTAATGTGAAAAAACAAAACTATTGTGTACTGGAATGTCTGTGAAATTCTATAGAGCCTTAAAAATAATCCAAAGCAAACAACTCCTCCCTGCCTAGATCTCCATCAGGAACTACAGCTCGTGTAATTAACCGTGGCAGCCATTTTGAAATTGGGTCCAACATCAGCCAAATTATCACCCGAAGGGAAACAATGACACACTTCTCCAATTATACAACTGTGCCTAAATAACATAATAACACCGCACTAGTAACTTAGAAACATTAATGTTAAAGTATTGTGGTCTCTGCTGTTTAACCTTATGTCAGCAACTCCCCAAAGCCCTCCATGTGTGAACTTTGACACGAGGCCAGCTTGTCTCACTGTGTTGTCAAGGAGACCGCCTATGTGCAATTATGCAGAAAGTTGTCACAGCATGTAAAATGTTTGTGATATTTTTTCCTGCAAATGTGCACAGCGGATTAGCAGAGTCACGGCCCTCTGCCCTCCCTGTGTGCAAGTGTGTAAGATTCCCCAGGAGAGGTTTTAGCGGAGCGTTACATATTCGCCCCTCTGGCTGAGCTGAGCCCAACTCCTCTATGAAAGATGAACATGAACATGTACAATGTCAGACACGGGCTTGTACTACAAACCAGACAGGGGGAAAGCTGCGGCCTAATAGTGCGGTTCAAACACCCACAGAGGAAGGAAAGACATAAAAATTCATCATCCGTAAGTATTACATTCTGACAAATCTGAAGAGACACACTTGGTAGTCTGGGGAGTAAAATAGAATAAGTGGGTTGAAAGAGAGCTGTACAAGTGTGACTTGCAATAACCTGTTTAAATTTTGCAATAATTATGTGATTTTTTTGTTTTTTTTTGTTGCAAGAATATTAACTCCTAATGATTTCAATGATTTCATGATTTAAAAAAAAAATCTTCGCTTAACTAAAAAATATCTTTATAAAATAATGAAACAGAAATTAGATTTAATTATTGGAGATGTTTTTTTTTCTATTTTGGTTGTGTGATTGACAGCGGGCGTAAGCGTTTTTGTTGTTATTGTTTTTTGTTTGCGTATGTGTGTGAGGATGTGTTAGGTTTACAGAGTAGGGCTGCTCGATTATGATGAAAATGATAATCCAGGTAATTTAAATCCTAATTGAAATCATGCTTATTCAAACGATTAATGCAGACAGTGGACATAAAAGGGGACATATCTCACAATCTACTACTCCAACTCAGTTAAATATCTGAGCGCTTATAAACACTATGAGTCACGGTTATTAATCACGATTACCTGATTACGCAATTTTTGTAATCGATTACAGCAATAATAATAATTTAAATTGAAACTCTATTAATTGCACTGCCCTAATACAGAGTAACCACTCAGGCTAAACCCTTTCCCAAACAGAAAGGGCACAAAAAAGTAGAAAAGATCAATGGCACCCATGAGTCAAGTCCCCACTAAAGTAGGTGTCAATGAGCATTAAAAATGACTTTTACACACAAGACCCACGCAAGGGACACATGTTGTAGTGCCATACAAAAACACTATATTATTCTGCCTATTCTTTGGTTGACTGTTCAATATGACTTTAATTTAACCAACTAACATGCACATACTGTTGATAGTAAAGAGGTCAATAATGAAAAAGCATCCGTGTTGAACTTGGGGATTAGAAAAAAGCTGTAACAATCATCAAGACAAGCAAAGCCATATAGCAAGCCTACATTTATTATGCATGTATTATGCATATCAACACAGACTTCAAACAATACAAACTAACAGGAACTTAATGCCATCTTTGATCTTGAAACGCAATCATGAGCATACATGGGACTACTCCACTGAATAAAGGGAGTGAAAAAGAGGAGGTGCAGGGATTCAAGCCATCTGAGACTGGTGTGTAAAGGGCAGAGGGTCTGAAGGCGGAGCTGTTCAAATGGCCTGTTTGAAAATGTCAGACAACGCTTTTCCCTGCGGCGCCTCTGACTGAGCATGTTGAGAAGTGAACCTGCCGCGATTTCAAACCACGTGTTTCGGAAAAGCAAATCCGAGTTCACATCAACATTGGCCCGTCCACAGCATTAGTCAGCAAATGTGCCCTGACAGCGCTCATGTGTATGAATGAGCGTCTGCCTAGGAGGGGAGCCAGCGAGACAGACAGGAGGAAAGTGGGTGGCTGCATTCATTAATAACACAATGCATCGAATGTGGACCATGTATGCAAATGTATTCCTTTACATGTGTGTATCAGACAAATCTTTAAATCAGAGCTGCGGGTCAATATCAATAAGCCCGGGTGTTCTCAAATTACCTCAGATTACAGCCTGCTAGTGATGCTGGGCTAATCGAAGACAATTTGCATTTGGCTGTTAGGCAATTTTAATAGTGCCACACTGCTGCTGTCCTGGACCTGCAGATTTTTTTTTCTACACCAAACACATGCTTAACAGGAGGAGGATCAAACTTGGCTAAAAGCAAATTTCATATAAATGTACAGTTAACTAAAAAGCAATAACGATGCTATGTGAGAAATGAAAAGCAGGAAAAAGTAAAGACCATAGAGAAAATTGACACAAAAGAAGCTAAAATATGAACAGAATTACATTGTTCAAGAAATTGTAATGGTATAAGCAAGATTTCAAGTGAGGCAGGTGTTTCTTAGCAGTCACAGAGAGACTTTTGAATGTGAAGATTGAAGGTAAACCAAAATTGACTGAATCTTAGATGACAAAACAGCTGGGATCTTACTCTGCATACATCTTACTCTCCACGTAAGAAAAATATTCTTTTGCACATCATTACTTCACATAGATTAGCTTTATCAGAGCGGCCCAAAGATAAAATGATATAGCGAACAGAATTACTTAATAGAAAGCTTCAAAGTTGTTATCTGTTTCCGAAGATTGAAAATGACTTTTGGATGAGAGTCGAAAAGTCTCGATCCTCAAAAGCACTGTCCAGATGGCAACTTTGAAGGCTTTTTACTACAGATCACTCCTGGACAAATGAGGGATTACACTAACATACAGTTACTGTGGTTTTGTCAAACATCCACAGTACATCCATTGAGCATTTTGTGAGATTAATTCAGAACGAATGGTTGAGATCTCTTTTGACATTGTAGTTTACTGACTGCTTTGAATCAGTCCTGAAACCTTTGTAAAGCCGGTCTATCATTTTCTGGGTGTGTACAGTGCAGAAAATGGTTGTTTGTGTGTGTACAGACCATTAAGCGCCTTTTTGTCATTTGAAGAACATTGTCAAAATTAAAAACATAGTGTACAATTGGCTAGACTATTGTAAGGGCCTGTTTACTTACCTCTGTAAAGCAGCTGTAAAGCAGCTGCAGAACCAGGAAGTACAATCAAAGTCAGGGATACAGTTTTATGGAGCAAAAGTTTTGATCAATTTCTGATGTGATGAGACAAGCCCCTACTCTGGTAGTTGTTAGAGGTGCTATAATGCCCAGTTTTTGATTCCTTAAAAATGCAAACAAGCCACAATGTTAACAAAAATAACACGCCAACTTTGTGGATATTGTGTGAACAAACAGTACATTATTAGATGTAGTAGTAGAGTCTTTAAGTCCAGACTTAAACAGCTGTTTCATTGTGCATATGATTGAAATTATTGTGTTTATTTTATATAACAGGAACAACAACAACCCCAACCCTATTATTATTACTTATTATCTGAATCTAAATCATATATATATATATATATATATATATATATATATATATATATATATTATATATATATATATATATATTATATATATATATTATATATATATATATATTTTTTTTTTTTTTTTTTTTTTTTTTTATATATATATATTTTTTTTATTTTTTTTTTTTTTTTTTTCAATTGTCTTTGGTTCAAATGATGCTGAAAAAATATATTGTTTTTTTTTTTATTAAGACCACTATCAACAAATAGTTGGCCACTTACCAGCTCAATGAGCTCCTGGTAGCACACCTGCCCTCTTCATTGCTCTGGACCAGTGCTAACAGCATGTCCAGCTTGGACGGGTCCAACTGCAGCTCATGGTGCTCCACCAGGCTGGTGAAGTTCTCCACTGGTATGAATCCGGTGTTTTCTGGGTCCAGCTGAAAACACAGCCATATTTAACATTTATTCAAAAACAAAAAGCATAACTTTAAAATCACTCAGATTATGTTTGTGGGCAATATCTGTTTGAAAGTACCAAAAAAAAAATCCCCTCAGATGTGAAATATTCACTCATAAATATGGGGCATGTTCAAAGAGAAAATAAACTAAAAAAAAAAGGTATGTGCTAAGGGTTTGAGTTTATGACAGATACAGCAGTATTAATTAAGCTGTACTGCCATTCTGATGTCTTTGAAAGAATTAGACTAGCCTGAAAAAGAGCCCCATTGAACCTCATTAAAGCAACACTGCCAGAGGAAACAGCAGG
Organism: Mugilogobius chulae; assembly: GCA_038363315.1. Lineage (NCBI taxonomy): Eukaryota > Metazoa > Chordata > Actinopteri > Gobiiformes > Gobiidae > Mugilogobius > Mugilogobius chulae. Next base: position 35,143,521 of record CM076401.1, on the reverse strand, counting down.
CGCTTGTTGCTGGAGCTGCACAGAAGACAGACAGCGATGCCATTCTAATATGCAGTGACCTGCACTTTCCCCAAGCATTAAACAAGCTTGACTTTTCAGTTTTTCTGAGTGGATGCTTCATTTGGCTGCCATTTGGATTGGTCCCTAGTCAAGTTTTACACTTGCAATGTGCATGATTTTGGTAATTGCACTTCCTGTATACCCCTTTTAAAGCTATGCCTGTCCATGCTTTTGCCTTCAATTTTCTTTATGCTGTAATTGATCTGTGCGCATGTCCACAAAATAGCAGTTGTCTGAAATAGCACTGGGTTAAGTATAGGTTCAATATACACTTTTCTTTTCTTTCATGAAAAGAAGTCACTGAACTTGACTATTACTTGAGTTTCCTCTCATAACTTTTCTTACAAGGAATTCTATTTTTTCCAATGACCAAAGCGTTAATTTTTTATGCCAGTTCTTTTAACTACATCTGTGTTGGTAAAGTGCCTCAGGACAAACAGGCACTACAGAGTCCAGAGAAAGAACTTGGCGTGTTTGAAATGTTTACACAGCTTAAAAAGACCTTTTCTGATCCTTAGCTAACAGTCATGAGGCCCATGTTGTGATTGTATCAGGCCTAAAGACATGTTCACATGGTCAAACAACAATAAGCCTACAGGAAGCACAAAATCAACTGCCGAGCATTCCACTTCACATTTTGTCTCGAGTACCCTAAATTTGTCAAATAAATCAATTTATAACAGTAATATACTCACAATTGTGTTAATTATATTAAGGTCTGACTGCTCCACATCACACATTAAAGATGTATCATTTACAAAGCACAAATTCTTCTTCCAAATGTAATTTCACCTTGTTTTGCATTTTAAAAATAATCTCAAGTACCCCCTGGTAAGCACTCATGTACCCTTAGGGGCTCTTGTACCCCAGATTGTGAAGCTCTGATTTACAACACATTTACATTTAGATTATTAAATAGAGCTATTTAAAAGCCAAAATCTTTCTGAGATTCCACTAAGAGGGGCAATTTAGGCTGGTTAGTTGGATGTCAAAGTAAACAAAAAAGGAGAACCAATAATATTTTGAGCTATTACACAGGTCAAATAAAAAGTGAATAAATTACATGTTGCTTGTATGTACAAGAGTCATCAGTGTGGAAAATACATGAGGTCTGACTTCTGATCTAGCACTCCAACTTTTATGACCCATTTTGATATTTGCATTTTTTTTCTATGAATCATAATGAAAAAGATGCATATATAATTTTCAAATGCTAACAAACTTAACTAAAAAGGAACTTTAAAAGGAGCATATGTTTTTCCTGAGTAAAACAGGAACATCAGAAACAAATGGTGTACATTAGTGATGACAGTCCAATAAAAATATAATTTCCCTTAGTGCTTCTCAAAAAAAAAAAAAAAAAAAAATTAGAATTATATTAGTAGCACTGACAAAAAAAATCTTGTAAAAGAAAACAACCTTTGGTTTTCAAAACCTGACCTCTGTCATCACAAAAAGACACAAGTAAACAAATTAACAATGGAAAAAGGCAAACATTTACACATCTATTTTTGGATAATCTGTTTAACTGTATGTTGCATGGGTTGTTGTTATGACCCATTTTCTTCCCATGAGGCCCGCTTAGAAGAAATTGCGCTGTAGCTTGAGATGTGTGGGGTACTAAGATGAGGAGAGAGGAGAGAAAGGATGAGGAAGAAGAAAGCAGCAAAGGCAGGGGGCTGGGAAAATGAAAGATGAAAAATGGTGGAATTAGGCGCACTGTGGTGGGGAGGAGGACCCACAAAGACAGGCAGCAAAGGGGTATCAAGTGAATAAAGACGCCTGGCTACAGTCTGTTTTTGTGCAAGCCCAAACTACCGTGTGCCAGCCAGTTTGTGTTCCTCTGTTCAATAAGAGCACTACGACACACTCCAGCGCTCCACAGCGACTTGCCAAAGACGGGAAATAGATCAGATTCTAATATGCTCCTGGCTTGGCCCAGGCTGACACAGGGAACACAGAGCTGCGCGGGGGACTTCTGATTACTGTCAGCCTCCATATGTCAGCACATCGAGATACATACAGCTGCAACGCATAGCTAGACATACAGACGCACTGTTAGGCCCGAGTGCACGTTTAACGTTGACATGGAACTGTCAGGCACCTCACATAGCACTCCCAGCCCTCATTGAGGAAGATCCATGTGGGCAGAGGATGTTCTTGTAGCCAATTAGGGTGCAGTGATATGAACAAGTGTTGGCATGAAGGTCTGTTTTTACCAGACTGGCAGATATAGTAAGAGCGAAGAGAAGTGGTTATTGAAGAACCCAATACCTGCAAAGACAACACTCTACAAGATTGCCATGGAAACCTGTCAACCTTGTGTCATCTGTGTCCAACCTTCTTTTCTTTGCCCCGGACAAAAGGCAAAGAAAATTGAATAAAATAGAAGGTGGGTGATGACAAAAAGTTAGGGTAGAAAAAAGCCTTCAAATAGGTAAAAAGTGCCCCATAAAATCAGAAAAATAGGCTGAAAACAATAGGAGTGGTAACAGTTTGTGATTATGGACGGAAGGTGGGGTGTTAAGATAAAAGACAACCTACATTTGCACTCTCAAAAACACTTGGGAGAAAAGATCTCCCTGTTAACCTGCAGGACCTCTATTACTATCTTTGGGGATTGTTACAGACCCCAGCTATTGGCCGACTTATCAGTGCAGTCCAGGGGTCTCTGGATGAGCAACCATGAGTTAAATGACACTCTGTCATCCTTGTCCTGATACAGCTGCTATCAAACACATCCAACAGCAATGCTATGGAAGAGAGTAACCTTATACACAAACAATAAACAAAAAGGCTAGGAATACAACTTAATATGATGAGATCAAAACAGCACAAGAGAAAGACAGGATCATTGTATATAAAATATTACTCAAAAAAAGAAGTTAGTTCTGAAGCATATATAAAGCAGAAAATGCTGTGTTTGGTGTGTGTGTATGCAGACCCTCTCCCCCTGACACAGAGCAGTGGCCTTCTGCCAACACTCAAGCCTCCACTGTTCTTCACCGAGCAGATGAACAGCAGGCTCTGATCAAGTGCCTCAGTGGCATTTATGGGGCACACATGGCATCAGATAAAACCCTGCTGCCCTACAGACTGGATGGTATCCAACACTACTTGTTTATTGTAAATAATTACTTCTTTTTGTTCCACTTCCCAACTCTGTTCCAAGATTGTTGTATCAGTAACTGGATCTATGATGTAAAAGAGAGTCCTTATTAAGAGATAATTTTTAGGAACAGATCATAGGAAAAGGGAGGAAGAAGAAGGATGAGGAGTAAGAAGGAGGAGGAAGAAGAAGATGACAAAGATGAAGAGGAAGGAGGAGAAGGAAGATGATGAAGAAGAGGAAGAAGGAAGAGGAAGATGAAGGAGGAAGAAGATGATGAAGAGGAAAAAAATCTTGAGCAATGTAATTACCAGTACCTGGACTTAGGATCAGTGGATTCTGATGAAATTAAAAATCACAGTTATTTAAATCACAAGTCATATTTAAGCAATTATTCAGTTAGAAAGACTTCAGAGCGTTATTGCCCTTTAAATGTAGAGAGTGAAGAGATAAAATGAAATATGTGACAGATCTCACTATAAACTGTTGTGAATGTATTCTACAATTGTAAAGAAACCACCTATTTCCTAACCTGGCTCACGCCAGATGGATATGTGTTGAACTCCTATCTGAATTCACAAATATCGCGAGATAAACCAACTGGCTGGCCAGGTTACCTATTTCCCAAAAGAAGGAAATAAATGAGCGCTTATGAACAGACAGACAGAAGTTGGGGTCAATAATCACAATTATCCAATTACACAACTTTTGTAAACATTATAGCAATATTCGTAATTGTAATTGAAATTGAAATTAGATTAATTGCACAGCCCTACCTGGACTTGTACAGTGTTACTGTAAAAACAAATACAGCCCAGTCCAGAAAAAAGGTCAAACAAAATGACAACAATGCTATTTTCCTAGTAAAGATGCTGATGCTAAATTTCATTCAATTCAATTAGGCTTTTCAAACCAAAGCTTTCTACAAGGATTCCCAAAAGGGAAAAAAAGCACATTGTCAGCCGATGTTGAGTGATTTTGTCCAGACTTGAGCCTAATAGGCCAGCAATGTGCTCAAATGTGGCTCTAAAAACTGTCGATATAAAGACACTGAGTAAATGCATCGATCAATGCAACATGCAACCATCCAGAGTGCTAGATCCTGACCTTATTTTTTTTGTAGATAAAATGGCAGTAACAAATCTGAGTCAGCTGCTTTGAAAAACACTAAAATGTGTCTGGACAAGAGATGGTCTCACACCATAGTGAATATTCAATAGTGACTCAACGGTGAAAACAGAGAATTTTCTCTGCGCAGTGAAACCACATGGACATGCTTCTCTTGATACATAAACACAACATTCATAAAACTGTCTCCCTAGGGTACTTAGTCAGTTTATCAATGCTTTGCCAATGGACCATTCGATGCCCCCAAACCCCACAGGACATCATCGATTGACCTCTGCTGAGCTAAATGATAGCCCTATGAATGTGTCAAGCTGCCCTAAAACTAAAATAATCATCCAAAATAGACAAGGTTCTGAGACAACCTTGGCAACACAGCAGTGGTCAGAGGAGACAGGGGAACTTCTAAGCCACACATGTGCATAAAAATTCTGGTTCAAAACATTGTGGGTTAGTAAATATAGAAATGGTTGACCAAAGCTACATTTCAATTTCACATTTGACAGTACAGTAATACATGGCTAGCTTAAGAAATATGGGAAAAAAATCTTATTCAAACACAAAAATTGCTTTTGTTTAAGCAAAGTCACCACATTTGCAAGATGACTTGAAATTATTTAGATTAAAACATAACAAAATGACAACATGCATAATTTGGAACAACAAAACGTCCACAGAAGCCATCTAGACACTCACGCCCCTTTCTCTCCCTCTAGCAAGACAAGAAACCCCCCTCCTAACAAGCTCCGTGCGTTGACCTGGGTCCAATACATCTCTACTCACATTCATCTGCTCGTCGCTCATATCTCCGAAGCTATCAGCTATCCGATACCGCCAGCAGCATTCAGGTACCTCTCAATTCTTGGATGTAGATAGTGAGGTGGCCACACAGAGCCCTGTAACCATAGAAACCTCCAGCGCTGCATGCTATGGGTCTGGTTCCCTTTGCGTGCGTGCCTCCAGCAACATGCCGCTTACCTGCTCTTGTATGAGCTGAAACAGAGAGCTTCTATCCATATACTGGCCAGGGAGGTGAGAGGAGCCGCGGAGGACAAGGCATAGGGAGGCGCGCCGCGGGATGGGACAAGGTGCTGAGGGGGATTCGCCTGAGGTAGCAGCTGTCGGTGCCTAAATTGCAGCCCCGTTTGATGACAGAGAAAGCATTGCTTTGCAGTTATTCCCCAGAAAGATATATGAGAAACAAAAATAAAACAAGACGCGAGGACTGTATCACCCAAACGTTTTCTGCTGACAACGGATGGACATGCACGCAGCCAGGCAAAGCAGATCCAGCAGCTCTCATTCACTCTCCTCCTCCTCTTCCCTCCTCTAGCCCATTGCACTGACTGCAACCTCACTCTCTCTCACTCTCCTCCAGCAACGGCGCACTGCTCGCATACCAATGAGGCAAAGGGGGTGGGAGGTGGCTTCATATGACCAATCGTGGAGTGTGAATAGGCGTGGTTAAGTGTTGCGGCTCCTCTCCTCACTACGAGTACGGTGAGAGCGAGGGGATGGGCTCCACTGCGGCTTTGGGTTTACTACTGGCACCAGCCCACACAGACATGCACGTCTGGCCTGCTACAGACACATGCAGTAAACAAGAGATAATATAATTTCACAAGGATAAATACTTCCACTTTTCCCACAATATATTTAAATGGCTGCATATGCTACAGAATTCATATAGTTATTCCCAAAATAGATGGTGCTTAAATCTTAACATTAATGGGGAAAAAAGAACTGACAGACTGTACATTGAAATTTCCAGCTCATGCATTGACTGAATTGGTCCCAATCCCCAGTGTGGCAAAGTAACAAGGGGGAGAGGAGAATACGCAATAGTTCATTAGTGGTAATGCAAGAACAAAGGCTCTTTTATGTAAATCTGATGCTTAATGGAGAACGTGGTATGCAGAGAGCACAGCACCGAGGTTGCTATATCAGAAATATTAAAAAAACAAAAACAAGGATGGACACTGTGCTAGATGATGGGAATAAATTTAAGGATGTTCCCAGAAATAAAGTGCATAATGGCTAGGGGTATAAGATAATCCCACCTTCTGAGAATGTGGAGTAAATTCTCACTTGCAAAAAGCAGAACCACCATATACAAGAGAGTGAAGTTTTGGCTGGATTGGCCTGACTTAAAACTCATTTAATCATTGTTATAACAACAACCTAGATGGTTTTGCTTAGCAACTATTGCTCAAAGACTTGACTTCATGTACCCGATATTTGCACTTTCAGTTTTGTACATCACATAAATGCTCCCACGACTGACATAAATTTCCCAAAAATTTGGAGCCACTCACCACTACGTTTTTGTTTTTTATTGGTTCAGTTTTGGTCTATAAAGTCAAGGGCAACTGCTGTAATTGTCCTAATGGATTGAGCCCCAGCCACCTACAGCATGGCATGGCTCCCAGACAGTGGGCAGCACTATCATAGCCAACTGACACAGTCTTGTTTCAACAAAACCTTGATAATGACTCTTGCAATTCACAGAAAAAGAATAGTGGTTGCGCCACTGTTGAACTGTAAAAAATTATTCAATGCTGAGAATTAATCTTCCGCACATACTGTGCATGGTGGTGAGCATATAAAAGACACATCTTACAATGCTGAGACCAGCACAGATGTTGTGGACATATGTGCTCCAAGTTTTCAGATTGATGAAACTGAATTTATGAGTGAAATGTGATAATGCTTCCTGTTACAGTTTTGATATAGGTTAATTTACATTTTGGTGGTATATTTTGAGTGTCTACGTGAGAGAGGTGAGGTATGAACAGCAGACACATTGGCTTTGTGAGAATTCATTGTTCATACATCCTCATTTTCATCTAGCCTAGTTATTAACATCAGTACAATAAATATTGGCTGTTGGTATGTTTACTCATTTTGTAACAAGACTTTTTAAAGTGCCTCAAAAATAATACAAGAGATATTTTTCAAAGACTATGGACTATTAAAGAATACTTTATCTCCTCTTGATGGAGGTCACTCAGTTAGTAAGATACTTAAAATACACTGTCATAGCATGATAAAGAGTGACAATGGAGGAAATACCAAAATGATTATTAAAAAAATAAAAAATAAAATCAGAAAAAATAAAATAAAATAAAAAAATCAAGAAATGAATGATTGTCACAGTTTTAATGTTAAATGCTCCAGTTATAACATTTGAACTGAAACTGTATACTGTATGTTAGCAAGTACGGTGCTGCAAGAATAGAAAAGATAGGAGGCTGTCCATGAATATTAGAATATAAATCAGTCGTTCTCAAACTTTTCAGAGCTGCGGCTCTACTATTGGCCCCCCAATAATATTTTGTTGTACTCAAAAAAATGTAGAGCGTATTTCCTCTGAGATTAAGACGTAAAAACAGCAAAATGCTAATATGATTAATCCAATGTAGGATATAAAGCTAGTTTCTCACTTTTCTGTCATGCTAGTTGTGTGGATAACTTTTGGAAGCCCCCTTACAGAGCCCCCCACTTTGGGAATCACTGATATAAATTATAAAATGGAAATTGGAGATTGAATAAACATCAGAACAGAAATGTGTATTCGGTTATAAGCTTAAACTCAATTGCACATTGCAATTTGGGAAAGAAATCAACAAGGATCAAAAATTAGATACACATCAACGCAGATACAATTTTACATCAAAATCTGATGTACAAAGGGAAAAACATAGTGTGAATGAAAACTACTGACTGAGACCACAGTGTTGTATATTTGCTAACTGCAACAATACAATGTATGTACTTTTGACTTTTTGTGTGCTACTGCCCTCTAGTGATAACAACGCAATTCACAAAACAGTCTATTTAGTCCACAGAAAGAAACATGTTACTAACACAAACATTATGAAGAGGTAGTTTTCTAAATAAAAATCCCTATTGACCCTATTTTGTCCCGCCCACTTTTCTAGGACATGCACTTCCTGTTTAGCTGCGTTTAGCCTGTAGATTTCAGTCGATGGGTTTATTTTAACTGTCATTATATTTAATTAAAATTGCCCCACAAGACAGACAAACAAACACGTTAGCTACCTAACAGAGCTAAACAGGAAGTGCATTTCCAAGCCAAGTGGGCGGGACAAAATAGGGTCAATAGGAGACATATCATGTTTTTTTTTGTTTTTTTTTTATATAAATTTGAGCTATCTGTCAATCTCAGATACAAGGTAAAAACAAATTCAAGAGCAGCTTTTACTAATAACAACTGTAGAGTTTATTTTTTTCTTATTTACATAAGCATTGGGCTTGATATTCACATAATTTTTATAATGAGATTTTGGTTCTGCTGCAATATGCTGCATAACCCAGCACCTGCAGTCCATCCTTAATCAGTGATAGTGCATATAGTCCCAGTGATCATGATACGTGTCCTAATACAAGTGTGGCTATGTAGCTGCAGGTTAAGACACTGGTAACCTAAATTTAGTTGTGATTGTAGGGCTGGGACAAGACTTTTGTCATAATAAGAAATTATCACAATCGATAAGGCACATTACTATTGGAATACACTGTATATTGCCTTTGCCAACAAGACCATGTGACAATATATTGAGAAACAGTATTTTGTGATTGCTTTGTTTTTTATTAAATCAGTAAGAGCAGAAGCTACACAGTTCCTTTAGACTGTTTAAGTGTAAAGAGAAAAGTGGAAATACTAGGATTTCTGCATGATTTGGTCAAAAAAATGTGATTTATCTAAGCCACAATAGGGGTGCCCGGTAGCAGAGTGGTTAGAGCTCTAGCTTCCCAATAAGGAAGTTGCGGGTTCGACTACCAGGTCAGACCATATCAACATCTCACGATTTCAGTTAGCATGTTCTCCCAGTCTCACTGTGGGTTTTCTCAGAGTACTCCTGTTTCCTCCCACCTCCAAAAACATGCATGTTTAGGTTAATTGGGCATCACTGTAAATTTCCCCTAGTGAGTGAATGAGAGACAATCTTTTACTGTCAGAGCATTTTTAAATGATCGGAACACCAGACTAGACTCAAAAAGCTGACTATTTGGTTTTCCCCTTAAACCAGTCGGACCAGTTTTTCTCCAGTTTACATGCAGGAGAGTAAACTGATTATGCTGGAGATTGACCTGGTTGTGCTGAGTAAGGTTCACTACTGCATGCTCTGGGCTGCTTTATACTGTTTTTCTGAAATATTGTTAATATTCTTTATTATTAATAACTGTTTGTTTTATTGTCTGTACACACTGGTCTTTCTGGGACATGTAGGACAGCTTTAACATTTAGAACTGTGTTAAACATGTAGTTAAATGTGAGGCTGTGTGTGTCACTTTTGTGAGCATGCTCAGTAACATTTGTCCAGCAGCAGACTGATTGTCTGTTTACATGAAGTACATGAAGTATAGACTACAATCGGTCAGGAGGACCACGTGTGCCAATCTGAAATTCAGAAAACTTTACGGCTCTTAAATTAGTGGTTTACATGCGCTTTGGGCAATGGTTTTAAATCAAACTAGACTAGCTATCTGGTTTACCTGGCCTCCATGTAAACGCCTTGACTGATTAGACACCAGTCTCCATTAGCTCTTAGGTCACTAGCCAAGTGGTTCGAATACTTTTTCTACACTGTACTCTAATTGTTTACATAAATGCTAAAAAAAAATGGTTTAGATTAAGCAGAGTAGATTAAGCAGAGTCTATTGCAGTGACCTAGATGAAGTTCACATCACATTTTATGACTCAGTCATTCAGAATTCCCATGAGGGGCCAATATTTCTTCTTTCCACTGTAATTGGCTAAAATGTAATTATTTACAAGCACAAGAACTTTTTCACAATTTTACAAAAAGTTACAGTGAGGAAATTAAGTGCTATTTGTAATTAATGTGCTATATTTTACTCCTGGTAGATTATTTTTTGTATAATCCATTTAATATGGCAAATTATGAAAATAGTTGATAATTAGAATTTGAGTAGAGTACGCAAATCTTAGATGTCCAACTGACAAAGTTGGAACAGGATGATCACCTACACAAGGCTTTCATCATATGCAAGCCCCCAATGCAGTTACCAAGCTAAATAATTTGTGCAATATTTTATTAATTGTAATTAATATTACATAAATTTTATCTGTTATAGTGTTTCTTTTATGTTATTAGGGTTGTTAATGGCTTGCTTGCTTCTCTCCTCAACCCCATTAAAAAGGTCCCTTTGAGTTAAAAGGCTGTGTCATCACTAGTAACTAACAATGGCATACAAAAGCTTGTGTTCAACCTGTGCATGAATGTGAGTGACACGAGGCAGGTGTTTTAAGGACTGCACCAAAGAGGCCACTGTCATGTGAGAGAAGGCTGACTTAAGAGAACAAAATAGAATAAAGACTAAATACAGTAGCTAGTGGTAAAGGCAGACATAGGTCCTGCCTGCTGTGGAATTGTGACTGGGTGTTTTACAAAGAGTACCTTGATGGGAAGCAAAGTGGAAAGACTGTATTGGCTCATGTTGAAGTCAGCACTTGGTGCTGGCACCTGCTCCAAGATTCAAGTGTTGTCTCAACTGTCAATGTGCGGCTGCACACATGGCCCCCAGCTGCCGGGGGACAACACAGAGAGAGTTAGTGTCTTGTCACTTCCTGTTGTATTGAACTTGCAGAGTGTTTTGTTTGGAGCACAAACTGCTATCAGTATAAGTGCTGTGTTAAGACCCATATGAAGAAACCAATTAGTCATTGTTATAGACTGATGATGAAAATATTACTGTTTCGGGTCAAAAATGAAGACGACTAAAAACTCTTTTTTTCAACATTTATGCAAGATAAAAAAAAAAAAACGACTTAAGACTTAGTCCACTCACATAACAAAACATATTGATTTCATTATTTGGTTTGTATTGCATGACAATTACCATAATCTGCTGTTTCACTATGGTTAAACATGTTAATTAACCATAAATACATGACATTTTTCCAAGTGCAGTGTCATGTAACAACTTCAAAATAGATGAAAAACATTAATAGTTGCAAGTCTAGTACATGAACTTTTATCACCTTTATAATTTTACAAGCACATGGAAAAACTTCTCTATCATCAGAAAAAAAATCAAAAAAGTAAGTAAATAAATAAAATAATTAGTTAATTAATTTTGAAAATATGTAGTGCAGAGTAGTTCTCCCCAGTGTTTTCTAAAAAGTATTCAAAATGAACAAAGTGAAAAGTTAGTGTGTGTCTTGAACATTTCTGGGATGTACAGTTGCCGTCTACAAAAGCAAGATTTTCTGGTTTGATCATCAAAGAAGCTTACCATAACTAGTAACTTTGACAAGAACACAAAAATGTACCTTTTAAGTGCCCATGACAGGTTGAACTACTCATTTCACAAAAATTAAGATAAAAATGTTATTGTTAAAACCGTACTAAATATTTCACAAATGCCATCCTGGTTTAACCCAATTTTTAGGATTAAAATATACTTCCTGTTCATAATTGATGACATCCATGTAAAAGATTGGGTCAAAACCTATGATTAACAAACTTTTTCTAATTGAGAAATAACTATACACAAATGTTGTTAAATATGTGTTTGTAGGGTAAAAAGAAATATTCCATGACAAAATTGAAAATGTCCCTAGTGCAATGTCATCAATTTAGAACTCTACTCTACATCTTGTTATTTTCAAAATATTTTCAAGCTTTATGTTCATGTAAAACTCTCATTTAAATTTACAACAGGTATTATTCTAATAAATTAAGCTCTCTGCCTTCTTTTAAACAGCACCCTAAACTGTGGCTCAGGAAAAACCTTGTCTGTGAACACTTTGACTGTATTGCTCCAGTATCGTTTTTGTTGATGTTGTAATGTTTTCTGTGTAACTTGTAATTAAACTACTCATTATTACATCTAAATAGCCTGCATCTTATCACAGATCTAGGCTAACATATTATTTTTGTATTATGTCTGACATAGTTTATAAATGTAGCCTGTTTGCACTGTGTTTTGGTAATTCTGGCACTTACTAAAAATAGCCACACTGCAAGGTTCAATACAGGACAGAAGCTGTAAAAAATAATACATCACTGCTGCTTGTTACTTTTAATTAAACAATCAGTCATCAATCAGTCCGTGTATTTGTAGTGCAAATCGTTGTCAAACGTTTTAAGTATCTGTTCAAGTGGAGGACTTCCCTGTAGTCGGCGGATGAAGGGAGTGGCCAAAGCGGGTCACTGTTTGTGGCTCTTCAGCGCACCCCGCACCTATAAACTACAGTCCATGCAACATTCACGGTAACATACCGCTCATGTTCAGTCTTGAAATAAAATCAAAATGCAGCTAAAAGAAACATTCTCAAACGATGCTTTTAAGTTTTTGTCAACATGGAATGCCACGCTGAGCATGGAATGCACATTACGCAAATGGTTAAATTCATGAACACCATTATGAGCTGCGCCTACGTGACGCGTTGCAAACTGCTTTTGCATTAAAGACTGACACTCATCTTCACTAATCAAGCATTCATCTGCCATTTCTTCAGCTCCCAGATCCTCTGCTCAACCTTTGTTCCTCTGCTCTAATTTGTCCCGTGGAAAAAACACGCCTGTTTGAGCCACATCAGTCATAGGTTAATTTGTTAATACCAGTTGAAATGTGCTTTATTACATTAAATATTAAAGTAATCTAAAAGTATATGTTTTATTCTAAGAACGAATGTGTCTATTTAGACGAATCGACAAGGCAACCGTTTATTAACAACTACTCATTAAATCACGGCTACCCTCCAACTAACCAACTCTAACGCCCACGTGACGTGACCCAACAAACTTCCCAGCTCAGATAATAATAAAGATAATAAAGATTGACATAGTACAGGTATGTTGGTTGGTTAGCTTAGTGCGCTTAATGTGTATTAAAAATAAATGAGTATCTCTCAACATTATTTTATTTTGTTTTTCATAGCCTAAGTAATGACTATGATGAACACAGCCTATAATATGTACTTCTACAAAATATGTTGTTTATTGTCCAACATGATGTGAATCAACAATAAGACTGAAAGTTTATTCAACAATTAAATAAATGTAAATTTGTCAACGTAAAAGTCAAGCAAGCTCGAATATGTAGTCACTTAAAAATCAAAATGGCGTTGCAGAGAATAGTATCATACCTGATGTACAAATTTAAAATAAATATTGCAAAGTTTTCCTCTTCGTATCATATCACGTCACTACAGTAGTAACCCTACATTACTATAAAAATGTAAGCACATTATGTCTAACCTGCTGTTGCCACTGATGCGCCAGTTCCTGAACAAAAGAAAGCCATCACATCCCTCTGCCTGTGCTCCAGTGGTTTGCCTACTGAAAGCGAGCATGTACAGCAGGCAGAGATCTGACCATTTAACATTTTGTAACAATGAAATCTAAAGCATTGTTTTCAATTTTACTACATTTCAAGCCTAAAATAACGCTTACAGGTGTTGGCAACTTTCCTGACAATGGAGCTCAAGTGCTACAACCATAGCGATGGGGATAAGCCATTATGTCCTAAAAACATCATAAATACAATACCAAATAACCAACTTGTGACAAGTACAGACGCATATTAATGTCTCAAATGTCACCCATAACTTACATGTGGTTAAAATTTATTTATAGGGCATTTAACAGTAAATAATTTCGACCACGTCATTCAAAGTCAATGGTCGGACTGTGTTAGTTGAGAAAATGTATGGTGTTATTAAAAGCGAAAACGGCTTCATACATTAAACAAACTCCCCAAATCCCCTTCATCATAGATTAGATTTTAACATGAAAAGAAAAGTTAGTCCTCAAATGTCTTCTGTTTGGGTCAATTTAACGCGAATTGTGGAAAATTGTTCACATCACGCGTTACTTCCAGTCGGTTTTCCTGGAATAAAAGTTGTTCGGGGAAATGGATACAACATAACAACTATAGCTACGCAAAGCCTAATGTCCTCTCTATAAGCCGAGATAGCTTAGAGATTTTTCTTGTGGTTGTATTTTCTATATTTGCCCGTAGTAGGAGGATGAAGAAACACAAACAGGACTACGCCAGTTCCATGGAGTCCGCTAGATCAGCTGCTGGCAGTTGGTGTTCTCCATCACGTCCGCAGCGCGCCTTCATAGACTCACATGCGCACCGAGTAGGACCAAGACACTTAAATGGTACAGACGCGTACGGGATAGTTTAAACTAATTTGAAGATTCTTTTTTACTAGGGCACGGTTGATTGACAATTTATCGTTTACAGTTTTTTTTTATCTGCGCAGTGAAATAAACAAGACTGTTTTTCTTACTTTTGAGAATAAACTCAAAGTGACAATGGCAGAAACGACAGCTCCAGCTAAAGCCAAGAAGGCAGCTAAAGCCAAGAAAGCAGCTTCTCATCCCAAATACTCGGACATGATTAAAGCTGCCATTGTGCACGACTCAAGTCGGAGCGGAGCGTCTCGTCAGTCCATCCAGAAGTACGTCAGGAAGAACTACAAAGTGGGGGACAATGTTGATGTGCAGATTAAACTTGCCCTGAAGCGGTTAGTCGCATCTGGGATGCTCAAACACACCAAAGGCATTGGTGCATCTGGGTCGTTCAAACTCACCAAACCTGAAGACTCCAAAAAGCCCAGCAAACCAGCTGCAGCCAAGCCAAAGAAGGCACCAAAGCCACCTAAAGCCAAGAAGGCAGCAGCCAAGCCTAAAAAGGTGGCCAAGACTCCAGAGAAGTCCAAGAAGGCACCGGCAAAGAAGGTGAAAAAAGTGGCGAAAAAGGCAACACCCGCAAAAGCCAAAAAAGCACCAGCAAAAAAGCCCAAGGCAGCTAAACCAAAGGCGAAACCAGTGAAAAAAGCGGCAAAGCCCAAGGCAAAGTCTCCCAAAAAAGCAGCTAAGACTGGCAAGAAGAAGTGAAGGACTGTACCAGAAGTGTAAATAAAATGGACGGGTTTTTGTATTATT
Organism: Mugilogobius chulae; assembly: GCA_038363315.1. Lineage (NCBI taxonomy): Eukaryota > Metazoa > Chordata > Actinopteri > Gobiiformes > Gobiidae > Mugilogobius > Mugilogobius chulae. The sequence continues at coordinate 35,128,275 of CM076401.1, read as the reverse complement.
TTTGTAAAGTTTCATGAAAGTTGAAATCTGTTTTACATTTTTCTCCATTGCACTATAGCCTATGCTGTAGATTTTTTTCTTTAAATATGACTGTTTAAGTGCTGACTCAGAATATTCTGAGAAGTAATCCTGTATATAGTTTTAATAAAATATTTAAATGTGTGAGCCTTGTTGAGCCTTTAGTGAAGGCCCTACATAGTGGACAAGGTAGTTATTTAAGTGTAATACTGTAAATGTCCTCATGTCTGACAACCGCTCAACATCACTGTGTTCTGTTCAGTCACTTTTTTCCGTCAAGACTGTTTACTAAAATAAAACTGTCATCTTCAGTATGTACTTTTATTGTGTCCTACATAAAACACGCACACACCAGAAACCATAGCAGGGTACAATGTAGGCTTATTTATAGAAGCTAAATTAGGTCATAAAAAACATGTTCGAACATGTCCTTTGTCCACTCATGATGAGTGACACTGATTAAGGCAATTTGTGCTTTTGAAAACTATGTACATGCTCGCTCTACATGTTTTACAGACAAAAAAAAAGTTTCCTCATTTATAATTTAAGCTTTAAGTCATGTATGGGCAATTATCCTCTTTTGAATTTTTATATATCTATATTTATCTATTTTCGGGTTGTAGTTTTTTTTAAGGGGGATACGTACTTTCTGCAGGTTGATGAGCTCGAGGACACGCCCAAACCAAAAGCCACGACTCAACGTTGATCAGATACTGCCATCTAGAGGTGCCATTGGATAGAAGACATCGCATATGACGTCACATTCTGAAAGATGAACAAAAATGCATTACCAACAAGCAAGTCTCCTTCTCCTGTCAGAACACATAGGGACACAGCATGACCTTGTATTATCTTAGTAAATGTGCTTTAAAATTTAAAGCTATGAGGGCTTGTTCAATACATTCGGTAGTCTAAAACAAATAAAAACAGATAGAGCATAAAAATTTACAAAAGTTTAAGCAAAAATCTCTATTTTATGCCAAAAGAAGTGGTTCAGGTCAAGTCTTGTCTGGTCATTTATTAAGCATTCAATCAGTTCCATTTTTCAGTAAGAAAACAGCCACATTGGAAAGTCAATTATATTTAACTAGCAAAAAAATATGTTTCTTTGCAAAAGAAAGCATAACATTGTACAGACACACTAGATGACAGGTCAATTAATAAAAGCAATTAAATCACTGAAAAGAGTTAAAATTAAACTTAAAGAATAAATTGATTGCCTGCCCTTTTGGAAAACCACAAATTCATTAACCACGTTTATACAAATGAAAACAGGTAAAATCGTTAACGTTTAAATCCATGTCA